>CM062817.1:1717912096-1718574596 GCA_031772625.1 Pinus tabuliformis | reverse complement strand
TGAGTGGCATCGAGCGGACTCCACCCTTTACCGCTTATCGCCCGATAAGTGCCCGATAAAAACCGTAACCACCCAAACCAAACCACCCCCCCAGACGCTATTGTCCGAGCACCTCCTCCGCCCGATAGCCGTTCGATCTATCCACTGAGATCCAACAGCTCAGACTTTTGCGCTCCCACCAAAGACCGCAAGCCTCATGCAATCGATCCCCTCCGTCCATTTCTTCCGATCCAACGACCCTCGTTCATGACAGCTACCCACTTGTCCTCCGCCATCCTGCCATTATTTTGTTCTTCCTAATTAGCACGTCCAACCGCCCATGCACCTCATACTCTACTTCCTACCAGTTACTTGAGGAGGAAGGTGGTTGACTCTGTCAATATTGTGACAGTCAGGCCATTGAACTGAATTAACAGAAAGTATGGCCGAACGAGGAAGGACACAACACGATACAAGCAAACAAAATTAAACAGTCATAGAGCCTCACTAGCACAATCAAGCCAGCCACCTAACAAGGCAGGGTTGTACCAAAATTAATTATCGTTTTCGTGATGGAAAGAGAATTGTGTCCTTGTACACAATTAGGTAGTTAAAGACAGTGGGGATAGATTAAGACACCTCGAGCCCTAAAAAGCTCGAGAACATTGTAAAGAGCTATAAATAGCTGAAAGTAAGATGTAATGAGGGTTCAACTTCTGGAGACTGTGGAGACTTTGCTACTCAAGCTTCTCATCTTCATTCATTAGTAATGCAAGCTTCTTTTGTTGTCATATGTTCAATACCCCAATTTCTCTTATGTTCTAAGCTTGCACTTGAACAGGTTGTTCAGGTTTCTTTTGTGTCTAATGCTAGATAGCTATCATCTTAGCTCTGCGTTGATGTATTAGATTTGCAAGTTTCATTTACTTTCCATAGCTGGCCATCATATGTTTATGTATGTATCTGTTGGTATGGTTAGTATTCTCCATTCATTCACCTAATCTACTAACTATTGAGCATTGTGGTGGGCTCCAGTATTGTAGCAATAATGCTACAACTCCTGGAGCTTCCTATCTCTAATTTTATCAACTCGGTAGTTCGTACAAACTTGGAAGCGACGGTGCTGTATGCACAAGTACTAGCTCTTGTCGCAGCTGTCACTTGGTCAGCTGGCACAAGTCCGCTAGGGCTCAAGCCAACTTCTATATGCTCACAGAAGAAGCTCTATGAATGATGGACGAAAGCTAACTCAAAGGAGACTAGTCTATTTGCATAAAGAAACTGAAAGCCAACAAAGCATGAAAACCCTAGTAAACCCTAATTTAACTAGCTAGGCCCTTACAATGCAAAACTGTGAATGAAACTACTACCAATAATGCCATTACTTGCAGTGAGCTGAAATACATGCATTTAAGCTACTTGCATCTGAAAAGACATGTTTTTGTATTTTTTCATTAAGTGGTTGGATTTATTGTGATGATGCTTTTGATTAGGGTTTGGTTGTGCAGGAACGGTTTGAATGGAAGGAAAGCATGGACAAGGTCAGGATGGCTAGGGGAGGTCCCAGAGGGTCTCTAGCATCAGTCCACAGAAGTCTACCACGTTCGGATGCTCAGCAACCGAGTTTGCAGGCTTCTACAGGAAGTCTGCAGGGGATCCTACAGGAAACTCAGGGGTTCTACAGGAAGTCTGTGTAATTCTACAGGATGTTCGACCGTGGGAGTTTTGGGAGATGGTGAAGTGTTGGAGTGGTGTGGGAAGATAAGTGAGATGGAGATGGAACTGGTGATGGCTCAGGAGCAGAGAAGTTAGATGGAGAAAGAGTGCATGCAGTGGGTTGATGGCTGGAAGGATGGGATCAACGAAAGGTTAAGTAAATGGAGCTGCGTGAATAATGGAAGAGCTGGGAGGTAAACGAGCTGAACAGAGGTCGATTGAGTGACTTCAGGTGTGGTTGAAAAGACGAGGAAGGTAATGGAATGGTGTGGAGCAGTGTAGATGAAACAAATTGTCTATGAATGTCAAAAACGAGAACTTTTTAACCTATGTTAACTGTGCTATTTTGAACCAATGAACAGCAGTGCAATTTGTGAAAGAACTCGTGCATGGAAGTGGAATGGAGAAGTAATGATCAAGACAAAAGTGCATGGATGGATCTACGACTAAAGTAACTGTTGCAGCTTGCATGAACGTGAGAAGAACTGCGTTTCTTTTTGGTGGTTGATATGGACTGCACCCCAATCCCTAAGCAGAGATGGCAGTGATCTCTAACAACCTTTTTCTGGAGCTCCAATGAAGTATAACTATCCTCTTCTAACCTAAGCAATTGGAAGCAAAGTAACCATAAGCTAATCCTACTCAATCACACAAAAACTAAATCAGCAGACTGTAAATTCGAATTGCATGTCAAAGTAAAGAAACAAAGTGCTGGAACGAAAGGCAAATAACATTACAACACCGAGGAGATCTATTGCTCTCAGGTTGGGCCCTAACCTGAGAGCTATAGCTCCCTTAGAAACTCAGAATGAGATCAAAATCTGCCTGCCTTTATTCATAACCAAAAATCTGATGTCATGCCAAAATTGGCTTACAAAAAGAACCAACACCGAGCTGTAGCTCGTACTTCCAAATTACAAGAGTAATGCAAAAGTTCAAAAAGCTCCTATCAAAGGCTACGACCTCAGTATTTATGCAAAATGATAATCCAACAGGTTTCCTTGATTTGTGGAGCTCGGCTGTCCAACTGAAGGTTAAACTGCTGATCCTGTAGAACAGTTGTAACTGCTGTTCCTGTAGAACAGTTGGCTGCCTCTAAGCTCGGTGGGGAGATTGGTTGGAGCTCGGAGCTATGGTGGGAATCACGAGGAAGGTCCCCAAGACTGTGGACATCCTCTCCTAAAAACCAGCAGTGCCACCTTATTGTCTCCTTGTCTCCTTTCTCGTGGTCTTTGCTCCCTTTTGATGCCAAAAACCTGAAATCATCATGTATTAGTCACGTAGATAGAATGCCTACCCTTCTTCCTACAAACAACACGAATAAACCAAGAAATGAATGCATAAGCAATAAAAAATGAATGGTTTGAGCAGAGCAAGTAGGCCAAATGAGCCCAAATTGTACCAAAAATTGGGGCTCATCATCACCCCCCAGCTAAACTATTTGCTCATCCTTGAGCAACTTTGCTCTGGCTCCTCGTCTTTGGCCGAGAACTAGAGCCCGGAGCATGCTTTTCCTTTCCTGTTTTTGGCGGCCCTGCCTTTGCTGCCCCTGGTGGTGACGAAGGTGGTGCTTCTTCCCCCTTTCCTATTTCCTTGAGCCGGGCTTCGGAAGGCGATTGGCCTATTTTTCGTGTCCAGGAAGTTATTTTTGGGCTTCCCCTCTCGGGGGTGGCTGATGTTTTAGAGGGGGTTCTTGCACTGGGTGAAGTAGGGACATCCCCTAAAATGGTTTGGCTGCTGGGTGGAGGCTGTGGCTTGCCCGTGTTTATCCTCTTGCTTCTCCTGGCTTCAGATGGTAGAGGGGTCTCCCTCTCTCTCTTCTCCTTCGGCTTTGGAGGTGTACTGAGGGCGGCCAGCGCCGCTGCTGCCTCCTTTTCTAGAATACCAGCCTTCTCTTTCTTGCGTTTTTCTCTCTCAGAGCTCCTTGTAGAGGGCCCCTCCTTTTCAGATTTCGGGCTTCCTGTAGAAGACCCTGCTTTGCCCACTTCCGGGCCTCCTGTAGAAGATCCTTTCTTCCCCAATTTTGGGCTTCCTGTAGAAGACCCGGTTTTAGCCACTGTCGGGCTTCCTGTAGAAGCCCCTGCTTTGGTAATCTTTGGGCTTCATGTAGAAGACCCTTTCTCTGTCTTCAGGCTTCCTGTAGGAGCCTGTTTCTCAATGATTTTCGGGCTTCCTGTAGAAGCCCTTGTCTCTGTCTTCGGGCTTCCTGTAGAAGCCTGTTTCTGCAATTTCGGGCTTCCTGTAGAAGCCTTTGTCTCTGTTTTTGGGCTTCCTGTAGAAGCCTGTTTCTCAATGATTTTCGGGCTTCCTGTAGAAGCCTTTGTTTTTGTTTTCGGGCTTCCTGTAGAAGCCTGTTTCTGCTTTCCTGTAGACACAGGTGTCTCCACCTTTGCTTGCTTACCTGCCTGAGTTTTGCTTTTTGCTTTGGTTGCAGGTGCTGTTGAGGTACTTGGGCTGACGTGGACCACCTCAGCTTTGTCCATTCTGCTCTTCATCCTCTTTTCTCTTGCTGACAAGATAGGTGTGCCACCTTTTTCTTTGTCCTCCTTTTCCTCATGCTTCTTCCTTTGTTCTTTCTTCTGCACTGTGGTCGGGGTCTTCTGCCCTTCTTCTCTATGTCCCTCGGCCACTGCTTCTTGTTCCTCACTGCTGGAGGAACCCGTTTCTTCGATCAACATTTTAATGTCCCCATCTTTTGTCAAATTCCGGAAGGATTCCCATGAGAGGGGAACCTTATATGAATGCAGCGCATCCTCCACAAGAAGCTTGATCAACCCATGGTGGGCTATCTGATCTGGTATGCCCTCTTTTAGCTTTGTGGCACACTCCATTAGAGACTGCAATAGGAAATAAGGGATGCTCAGTTTTTGTTCTACAGGAAGATCAATCTGGTGCCTCAATTCAGTGAGCAGCCGAAAGTGATATGCATACACGATGCTAAAACGGCCTTCACAAGTGATATATTTCATGATTTGCAAACTGACTTCGTTCCATGGTGGCAACAGGCTCGTTCTTCGCACCCCATTTTTGTCCTCCGAGAATTCTTCCTCAGGTGGGAAGAATTCTTTCTTTGCCTGCTGGCTCAGCTTTCTTTCTTCCTTATCCCACGGCAGACCCATAGGAAGTTCTGTGATCCGACTGATATGTTGCGGGGTGAGCTTGAGGCTTAGGCCTCTGAAGTTCACTGTGGCCAGTGTCTGGGATTTCGGCTTCAGAGCCTGCAAGAATTCTTCGGCCACTTCATCATCGTAACCCTGCAGCTTATCACAAAAAGACATCCATTGTGCTCGTGTGAAGAGCTCTACCACTGCCTGGTTTTCCCTTAATTTGGTTGAATCAATGGGTTCCCGTCTTATAAACCCACCCGGCATGATGAACACGGTTGTTTTAACTAAAGGTGGCAATTGCGAAAGAGATTTGGTCTATTGAGACAGAGCATGCACACAATCCACAAAATTCACACAGTCTAATTATACTGACATCCTGTAGAACGACGGTATAGGCACAGCAAACAACAATTTCACCGATATCTTTATGACCAGACTGTGGACGAGGATCTTGCCACTCTTACTAACCAGTTGCATGAAGAGTTCAGGGTTACCTCTTTAATTGGCCACCTTTTTTCGTGAGGCACCCGCTTCCCTGTAGAAGACTGCGTTCTTGTAGAGACTGCGTTCCTGTAGAAACTGTGTTCCTGTAGGAGCAGTGCGCAAATTTCGGGGAGGACTGTAGTTGGCCTGCGCTTGAGGTGTGCTTCACCGGCGTTCTGGTAGCCAAAAGCTCGGCGTATCAAAGTGCAGAGGAGATCAGAATAGCCACTCGAGTTTGAAGTGGTGGTTGATAAATGCATGCGCATAATCTAGCCGATTAGATTTCGAATCGGCGCAATCCGTGGCGCGGGGGGTGAGCTGTCCCCGCCGGACCGTTGGGCGACGTCATCCATCATTCGCCTGCGTATTCACTTGCTGCCGCATCCATTCCCACAGATTTGCCGCCGCCTTTTCCTGTTAAACTCATTGCTTCCGACGGGAGTGTTCTCACGTGCGTGCTGTTCATTCTCTTTGTCGTGGCCGCCACCCAAACATCCAATTATACCATAACTAGCCGACGTGGCCAGTCGACTGGCCATACGGCCGCTCAACCATTCACTTTTACGCTGTGCAAACAATTCAAAGTAAAATTCATGCGATTTGATGGAAGGAAGGGTCGAGACACTTACCTGCGTGGCTGCACACGATTTTTCCAGTTTTTGGACGATGGTGAGTGGATCTACCTGCTGCATGCGAACTTACACAGACCCGGAGGCTCGTGGTTACAGGCTGCCGACGATGGAGTGGATGCTTTGGTTGCATGCGCCCGCGTTTCATTGCAGATGGCGGTGCTGTGAATGGTATCCACTCTAGCAGGTTTAACTGTTACAGGATCCCCGCGGGGTGTCTCGTAACAGTTCTTCCTCCTTGGGTGCATGCTGCACGACGGAGGATCTGGCCTTTCGATCACGTTCCCGGAGCTGATGCCTGTGGTATGAGATCTCTGCACTTGTTTATCTTAGAAAATGGCTTTTCCCGCTAGAACTCATCGATCTGCTTTGTTGGTGCAGGGAACTTGGTTGCATGTCGACAAGGATGGTGGAGCAAGGTAACAGCAATGTGCAAGGGTGCCTACAGAGGCTTGCATGCGTCCAAACCGATCCGTAGTCGCTAAATCTTCTTTTAAGATGAATTCTGGGCCGTCCAAAACTTCTACAGGAAGTTTCCTGTAGAACACAGAGCTTCCTGTAGAAAGTCTGCACTTTCCTGTAGAAAATCTGCGTCTTCCTGTAGAAAGACTGCATCTTCCTGTAGAAGATTCAAACCATGATAAAATTGCACATACCTTGAAAAAACATGGGTATCCTTGGAGGAGGTGCTGGTGAGGTCTCTTGACAGCATGATAAGGACCCTTGGCTTTGAGTTGAAGGGCTTCCTCTCCTCCATAGAACATCTGCAACCTGCATGCAATTTTACCATATTTTGCTTATTGTTTTTTTCTTTTTTTTTTTTCTCTTTTTTTTGAAAGATAACAGGGGCGCCTCAAAGAGGTTTTCACCCGTGCCATCTGCCCTGAGCGCCTCAGAGAGGTTTTCACTCAAGGATCTTTTTCAAACCTTTTCTCTTTTTTTTGAAAGACAATAGGGGCGCCTCAATGAGGTTTTCACCCCTACCACCTGCCTTGGGCGCCTCAGAGAGGTTTTCACCCAAGGATCTTTATTATTATTTTTTTATTATTTTTTTTTATCCTTCAGGGTATGCCAAAAGCAGAGGCAGAACCCTTCTCTATGACCAATACAGATTTCTCCATAGTTTTGATGAACTCTTGTCTTGAGAGAGGTCTCCTGTAGATCTTCAATCGATGCCCATTGACAAGCATGGGAATGGCTTCCTCATCAATGGTTCGAATGAGGACAGATCCATTGTCATGGCATTTTTCCACTGCATATGGTCCTAGCCATCTGGTTCTCAGCTTCCCCTTGAAATCTTTGTATCTGGAGTCATACAACAAAGCCCAATCTCCCGGCTGAAATTGCTTGTCATGGAGATGTTGGTCATGCCACACCTTTCTCTGAAGTTGAACCACTTCTGAGTGAAGGAGGGCCTGCATTCGGTGCTCATCCAGGCCATTCAGCTGCAATAGCCTTTCTTGTTGTGCATGGCTGAGATCTAGGTCCAGCTGAGCTGCCATCCTCAAAGTGTTGTATTCAAACTCAATGGACAGCAAAGCTTTCTTCCCATAGACCAGTTCATACGGTGTGAAGCCGGTGGTGGTCTTCCAAGTGGTGTTGTAAGCCCATGTGGCTTCAACCAGGTGATCTGCCCAGTCCTTTCTGCTGCTGCTCTCCACCTTAGTCAAGATCCCTTCTAATGCTCTATTGGTGACTTCCACCTGCCCATTTGCTTGAGGGTGATAAGGGGTGGAAGTCCTATGCTTGATCTTGTGATGGGCTAGTAGATCTTCAACCAGGTTGGAGGTGAACTGGCTCCCTTGATCGGTGACCAGCTCTCTTGGATAGCCAAACTTATAGAAGATGTTTTCTCTTAGGAACTCGGCCACCTTTTCTTCTGTTGCTGCTTTGATTGCTTTGGTCTCTGCCCACTTTGTCAAATAGTCAGTACACACAATGATGTAAGTCCTTTGCCTCGAAGAGGGGTTGATTGGGCCCACAAAGTCCGTGCCCCACTTCTCAAATGGCTGAAGAGTCACTTGAGGTTGGAGAGGCATCTCATCCCTTTGGGTCGGTTTCCCCATTCTTTGGCATTGGTCACACTGACTGACATATCTTCTGACATCTTGATGAAGTGTGGGCCAATAGTAGCCTGCCTGCAGGATTTTGAAGGCAGTTCTCTTTGCTGCAAAATGTCCTCCACAAGGCCCATCATGACAAGTGAGGAGGATATCAAAGACTTCCTCCTCCCTTACACAACGCCTTAAGATCTGATCGGGGCCAAGCTTGAACAGATTGCCCCCGATCCAAGTAAATGAGGCACTTTTTCTGATGATTCTGCTCTTCTCTCTGGAAGATAGGTGCGGAGGGAATTGTGCTGAAACAAGATAGTTTGCTATATCAGCAAACCATGGAGAGAGTACTGAAATAGCAAACAAATGTTCATCGGGCATCTGGTCATCCACTGTTCCATCCTCATCTGCAGACAAATCCAATCTAGATAAAAAGTCAGCAACAACATTTTCTCTACCTGGTTTGTCAACAATGGTCAAATCAAACTGCTGCAATAAAAGTAACCATCTAATAATACGAGCATTCACATCTGGTTTATTCATTAAATATCTAATTGCAGCATGGTCAGTATGTACAAAGGTCTGGTAACCAGTAATATAATGTCGGAACTTGTTCAGTGCATGGACCACAGCCAAGAATTCTTTCTCGGTTACAGTGTAATTCAGCTCAGCTTTGGACAAGTTTTTGCTAACAAAGTAAATGGCATATGGAAGTTTTTGCTCAACTTGTCCTAAAGCTGCACCTATGGCTTTGTTCGAGGCATCAGTGTGGATGTGGAAAGGTAGGGCCCAGTTTGGACCTCTCAGGATTGGGGCTGACACCAACTTGTCCTTCAATTCATTTAAAGCTCTCTGACAATCGTCAGTCCATTTAAACTCCACATCTTTTGCCAACAGACCAAACAATGGCGAGGCTAGCTTGCTGAAATCTTTAATGAATCTCCGGTAGTATCCTGCTAATCCCAAGAAACTTCGGACATCCCTTACCTTTTGAGGAGGTGGAACCCTCTTGATGAGAGCAATTTTGTTAGGATCCACCTGCAACCCTTGGCAAGAAATGGTATGGCCTAGCACGGTCCCTTCAGTCATTAGGAATTCACATTTTTCAGGACTAAGGGACAAGTTCATCTCGGTGCATTTGGTTAGGACTTTTCCCAGGTTGGACAATGCTTCCTGGAAGTTGGCCCCATAAGGAGTAAAGTCATCCATATAGATTTCTACTGCATCATGGACCAGCTCCGAGAAGATGCTCAAGACAGCTCTCTGGAAGGTAGCAGGAGCATTGCATAGCCCAAAGGGAAGGACTCGGTAGGCAAAGGTACCCCAAGGACAAGTGAAGGTGGTCTTATCTTGGTCTTCCGGGCTGATTTGGATTTGGTTGTACCCGCTAAACCCATCCAGGAAAGAGAAGAACTTCTTTCCTGCCAGTCCATCCAACACTTGATCTATGAAAGGTAGAGGGAAATGGTCTTTCTTGGTAGCTTTGTTCAGTTCTCGGTAGTCCACACAGATTCTCCATTTCCCATTTTTCTTGGGAACCAACACTAGAGGGGACACCCATTCACTATCTGAGATGGGGTAGATGAACCCGGCATCCAACAGTTTTTGCAATTCTTCCTTGACAATGTCCTTAAGGGCTGGATTCATTCTCCTCTGGGGTTGCCTAACCGGTTTACAATCCTCTTTGATGTATATATGATGGGTACAGACCGAAGGATGGACTCCTTTCATTTCCTTATAGCTCCAAGCAAAAGCATCTAGGTGGTTGGCCAACAGACTACACAGCTCCTTTTCCTGGGAAGGAGATAGGGAGGAGCTGATCTTCAATGCTTTCTCAGGGCCGAACTCCACATTCTTGACTCTGGGAGTAACAGGGTTGGTTGTACAAAGGTCCACTAAGGTGCTAGCTTGGGCATCCTCCACCAATTCCTCTAAGGGTAGTGTACTGGAAGGTGGATTCTGTATCAAGGTCTCGATCAAGTCATCCTCGGTTGGGGGGTCTCTTCTAGTGGTATCTAAGGTGCACAGAGGTGCTGAGTACACCTCATCTTCTTCTCCTTCTTCCAACCAGAGTGGTAAGTCATGCTCTAAGGAGGGTTGGGCAGGAGGGTATAGGACTAGCTGCTTGGACATGGGACCATTTTTGATGGTCATGTTTCCTGCACGACAACTTATGTAAGCATCTGCAGTAGCTAACCAAGGCCTTCCCAAAATGAGAGGATATCCAGTAAGCTTTGCCTTTGGTTGCAGAACCAGGAAGTCTGCAGGGTATTCCCAAGAGTCAATAGAGACCAAGACATCCTCCACAATCCCTTCGGGAGTCACGGTGGAGCGATCTGCTAATTGCAGTACTGTCGAGGTCTTCCTCAAGGAACCCTGAAGATTAAGTTTAAGCATGGTATCCCTGGTCATCACATTAATGGCAGCCCCCAGATCAATCAAGGTGTGAGGTATAATGGTGCCATTGATGTGAACATCTACTACAGGACTTCCAGGATCTAGGTACTTTGGGCAGATGACTTGTCCTAACATAAGGTCAGACAGTTGTCCTATGACATTGATAGTTGAAGCATCTTTCTTCCGTCTGCCTGGGTGTTTGAAACACTTCTCCTTAACCAGTTTGTTGTATATTGGCACATCCTTGATGGCTTGGAGAAGTGGTATTTTTACACACAACTGCTTGAGCTCACCCAGAAGCTCATCCTCCTCCGGGTTGGGTTGTGTGGTGGCTGTTAGTCTCTCAGGAAAGGGTGGAATAGCCTTTGGTTCACTTTCCTGTTTATCTCCCTCATCCTCTGGGGGAGGAGGTTGGCGATCTGGTAGAGTCTTTCCAGATCGAAGATTGATCTCCTAGATCTCCACAGCATAGGTAGGGCATGAGGTTTCCCCAGTGTATACCTGCTGGGCCTGTCTATTGTTGGGGTTCGGGTTCGGTTGAGCAGGCATTTGAGGTTGCCTTGGAGGAGCAGGAGGTAATGGCTGAGGTTGAACTGGTGGTGGAGGCAAGATGGCAGGAGGAGTGTTGTATTGGGGCCTCCACCCCGACTGAGGTGCATTCCATTGAGGCTGTGGCTGGGCATGTGAGTGATATGAATGAGAAGTAGGTTGAGTGGGGTACTGAGGTGGATAAGACCATGGAGGAGGCATGGACCATGAAGGATAAGCAGGGGGACCCCAGGAAGGCATAGGAGTCGATTGGTTGGGGCTGTAATAAGCTTGAGATGCCCCTTGCATCCCCTGCTGATAAGGTCTAGATCCTTGTGGCCTCCTTTGGTTGAGGTAATAAAGAGGTTCTGTGGGAGCTTCTGTCCCTCGGTACATGGCTTTAAACCCAGGTAAGGTTGGACACTGATTTGTGGGATGGTCCTCCTCACAAACGAAACACACTTCAACCGAATGCAATGGACATTCGTTCTTAGGGTGTCTCCTTGTGCACCTAGGGCAGAAGACAACCAAGGCTCTCTCAGCTTCTTCTTTCTTTTGCTGAATCCTGAATGTGTCAAGCTGCATGGCAATGGTCTGTCTCACCTCACTCTTAAGATCTTCTAATTGATTTGCAAGCTCATGTTTGGAGAAAGGGACACTAGTTGAGAGGTGGTTTCCTCTACCTCGTTTCCGAGCTGCCCTGGAGTGGTTTCGAAACACAGTCTTGATGTCCTCATAAGGCAGTTGGTAAATGTCCCCCCCAGATAACATGTGAAGGGTATCTAAGAGGTCTTCAGGGACTCCTCGGAGCAGGACCAACTTGAGGGATTCAGGGTCAAGTGTGCACCTGGCCCGCTTATAGCTTAGTTGGAACCTCTCCTCATAATCCTCTAAGGACTCATCATTTCCCATGGTCATCCGAAAGATTTCCCCCTTTGTTTCCTTGGACCTACAGTAATCCCGGTACTTGGTATTGAAAGCTTGCTGCATCTGAGCCCAAGTGGTGATACTATTCCCAGGTAAGCCCATGAACCAGCGTAATGCTGCATCCTTAAGAGTGGAAGGGAAAAGTTTCAGCTTTTGCTCATCTTCAGTATAGTCATAGGTTCTACAAAGGACAGCAAACTCAAACAGGAAGGTATCCGGATCTTCAGTAGTCAGCCCATGGAAGTGAGGTAAGGCGGAGGGGCTAATGTTCTTCATTTTCATCTCTCCATTGGTCTCTCGGATGGGGAAGGCACCTTCTATTCTCTCATCTTCTCTTCTATTGTCAGCCATAGCTTCAGATGGAGTGGTCTCTAACTCTTCTTCTACTATAGGATCTTTGTATATCCCAGGGTGTTCACCTATAGGTTCTTCTGGGTCACTGTCACCAAAGAGGAGAGAAGGGTGACTCAGTGATGTGGTGGGGGTGTTTGGTAGGAATTTGCCTGATCTATCTCGGTTCCTACGAGGCATGAAATGGAAAAGACTTTCTTTTTCTTTTGATTGTTCTTGCTTTGCTTTTCTTTTGGTACCTGCAAGACTGAAACAGATTGATCTACAACTAACTATGAAAGATGCAGAATTAAACTGAAAGCAGGAAAGAACTAATCTACTTTGCTCAAATGAAATTGCAAGAATGGAAATGCTAGTCTACGCTTGCAGAAAGGAAATGCTACTCTATGAAAGCAGGAAATGCTAATCTATGAAAGCAGGAAATGTCTATGCTACTTTTGCAGAATGGAAATGAAGTAAACTACTTAGCAGAAGGCAAGAATAAGAAAGTAGAAGAAAAGCAACAATTACTAATACTCTGACGCTTCCCCGGCAACGGCGCCAAAAAGATGGTGGGCTCCAGTATTGTAGCAATAATGCTACAACTCCTGGAGCTTCCTATCTCTAATTTTATCAACCCGGTAGTTCGTACAAACTTGGAAGCGACGGTGCTGTATGCACAAGTACTAGCTCTTGTCGCAGCTGTCACTTGGTCAGCTGGCACAAGTCCGCTAGGGCTCAAGCCAACTTCTATATGCTCACAGAAGAAGCTCTATGAATGATGGACGAAAGCTAACTCAAAGGAGACTAGTCTATTTGCAGAAAGAAACTGAAAGCCAACAAAGCATGAAAACCCTAGTAAACCCTAATTTAACTAGCTAGGCCCTTACAATGCAAAACTGTGAATGAAACTACTACCAATAATGCCATTACTTGCAGTGAGCTGAAATACATGCATCTAAGCTACTTGCATCTGAAAAGACATGTTTTTGTATTTTTTCATTAAGTGGTTGGATTTATTGTGATGATGCTTTTGATTAGGGTTTGGTTGTGCAGGAACGGTTTGAATGGAAGGAAAGCATGGACAAGGTCAGGATGGCTAGGGGAGGTCCCAGAGGGTCTCTAGCATCAGTCCACAGAAGTCTACCACGTTCGGATGCTCAGCAACCGAGTTTGCAGGCTTCTACAGGAAGTCTGCAGGGGATCCTACAGGAAACTCAGGGGTTCTACAGGAAGTCTGTGCAATTCTACAGGATGTTCGACCGTGGGAGTTTTGGGAGATGGTGAAGTGTTGGAGTGGTGTGGGAAGATAAGTGAGATGGAGATGGAACTGGTGATGGCTCAGGAGCAGAGAAGTCAGATGGAGAAAGAGTGCATGCAGTGGGTTGATGGCTGGAAGGATGGGATCAACGAAAGGTTAAGTAAATGGAGCTGCATGAATAATGGAAGAGCTGGGAGGTAAACGAGCTGAACAGAGGTCGGTTGAGTGACTTCAGGTGTGGTTGAAAAGACGAGGAAGGTAATGGAATGGTGTGGAGCAGTGTAGATGAAACAAATTGTCTATGAATGTCAAAAACGAGAACTTTTTAACCTATGTTAACTGTGCTATTTTGAACCAATGAACAGCAATGCAATTTGTGAAAGAACTCGTGCATGGAAGTGGAATGGAGAAGTAATGATCAAGACCAAAGTGCATGGATGGATCTACGACTAAAGTAACTGTTGCAGCTTGCATGAACGTGAGAAGAACTGCGCTTCTTTTTGGTGGTTGATATGGACTGCACCCCAATCCCTAAGCAGAGATGGCAGTGATCTCTAACAACCTTTTTCTGGAGCTCCAATGAAGTATAACTATCCTCTTCTAACCTAAGCAACTGGAAGCAAAGTAACCATAAGCTAATCCTACTCAATCACACAAAAACTAAATCAGCAGACTGTAAATTCGAATTGCATGTCAAAGTAAAGAAACAAAGTGCTGGAACGAAAGGCAAATAACATTACAACACCGAGGAGATCTATTGCTCTCAGGTTGGGCCCTAACCTGAGAGCTATAGCTCCCTTAGAAACTCAGAATGAGATCAAAATCTGCCTGCCTTTATTCATAACCAAAAATCTGATGTCATGCCAAAACTGGCTTACAAAAAGAACCAACACCGAGCTGTAGCTCGTACTTCCAAATTACAAGAGTAATGCAAAAGTTCAAAAAGCTCCTATCAAAGGCTACGGCCTCAGTATTTATGCAAAATGATAATCCAACAGGTTTCCTTTATTTGTGGAGCTCGGTTGTCCAACTGAAGGTTAAACTGCTGATCCTGTAGAACAGTTGTAACTGCTGTTCCTGTAGAACAGTTGGCTGCCTCTAAGCTCGGTGGGGAGATTGGTTGGAGCTCGGAGCTATGATGGGAATCACGAGGAAGGTCCCCAAGACTGTGGACATCCTCTCCTAAAAACCAGTAGTGCCACCTTATTGTCTCCTTGTCTCCTTTCTCGTGGTCTTTGCTCCCTTTTGATGCCAAAAACCTGAAATCATCATGTATTAGTCACGTAGACAGAATGCCTACCCTTCTTCCTACAAACAACACGAATAAACCAAGAAATGAATGCATAAGCAATAAAAAATGAATGGTTTGAGCAGAGCAAGTAGGCCAAATGAGCCCAAATTGTACCAAAAATTGGGGCTCATCACATTGGTGGTCTAAAGCCTGGTAGGCTGAGGGTGTTCATGCATGTCTTGAGTAATAACAGAGTCAAAGTGGTTATCTGGCTTGATCTAGACCATTATTTATTCCAATAGTTTAGAGAACAATATTGAAGATCATATGTTACCAGGTATCTCCGAGCTGCAACCTAGGAGAGTTTCCTGAAGCGATAACATAATTGGAGCCGTTGCCGGGGAGAGGAGATTGAAGCTCAGCTTCCCTGGGAGACAACACAGATCCAACTTTGATGATAGACAAATTCTGGACACTATTCTGGTTGTAATCATCTATCTGGTGACTCTACTGGAGGACGAACCTCTTGGCGACTCCACTCCATAATTTTGGCTCAGTTTGGAAGGCATACTCGGAGAAATCCTCAGAAGTCACAAGCTGACCCAGTACCTGACCCTGAAAAGATCATCAAAGAAAGAAAGGCTTTCCAGAAGGGAGCATCAGGTTCAGGTAAACCTAAACAATATTCTATACATCTTCAAGAAAATCCTGCAATAGAACAAACACATGTTGAGAGTATAGCATCTAATACTAGCAGTGAAGAAAAAATCTTAGAGATATATAAAGCTCCTGATTCCTTAGGTTCTCCTTTTGTTGTAAGCCCAAAGGGAGCCTCACCTCCTACCCATCATATTCCTTTAGTCTTATCAATCACTCCTCAGCCCTCTGTCATTCAGACTTCTAGTACCCTTCTAGCCACCACAGTTATGGCAGGTCCACAAGCACCCACCAAAATGGAGAGAATTATAGCTGCTAGGTATGGACCTCTAGTACTGCCCGTTCCTTTGAATGCTATGCCTACTAGAGAATATCAGAAATACATGCCTAAGTTTACTGGGACAGAAGGGGTTACAGCTGAAGAACATCTTGAATCATTCTATAGCTATGTTGATAATCTAGATATTAGTGAAGATGATGTATGGATGAGAGTATTCATCCAAAGCCTAGATGGAGAGGCTAGGAAATGGTTCAGGGAATTGACCCCGAGGTCTATAACAGATATTGAAGCATTAGATGATGTATTCTTAAAGCATTGGGGGGATAAGAAAGATCTTCTCTACTACCATACTAAGTTTGGGAACCTAAAAAGGGAAAATGGTGAGTCACTATCTGATTTCAATAAAAGGTTTAACCGCATGTACAACAAGATACCAGCTGAAGTGAAACCCACCCCTACCTCTGCTAAACTCATCTATGCCAATGCTTTTGATTCTAACTTCTGTCTACTATTGAGAGAGAGAAGATGTGCCACTTTGGCTGAGATGCAGGATGCAGCCTTGGAGGTAGAATCCAACATCATGGTTGCAGAGAAACTCAAGGGACATTTTAATTGAAGGAGACAGAGGGGTGAATCTTCATCATCTTAAGATCCCGAGTTAGATAAGATGACTAAGATAATAGAGTCATTAGCCTCTGAAATATCTAAGCTAAATATGGAACAACACTCTGGGAAAGGAAGAGCTCCTAATGCCTTTGCTTTTAGAAATCCGAACCCATACAGAAGAACTAATGAGCAGTTGTAGGTTCCTCAAGGAAACAAAGATGCAAAAGAAGACCAAAGGATGAAGACCCCCTTGTAGAATGTAGTCATGGATGAAGATCAATATGAGTAAGACAATGAGATCCATTGTCTGGAAGACGAGGGCAGTGCCTCTTTTTTGACCCTAACTGCATATGATGAGTCACTATTTGAGGACCAAAACAACCAAGAGTGGGATGGTGGGGCTGTCCTGCAAATCGATGACCAACACAGATACAATCTAAGGTCCAAGGTGAATAATACCCAACAAACCTCTGTTCAGAGGGCTACCGTCCCTACAATGTAGCAAACTAATAAGCAAAAACAACCAGCAGTTGATCCCATCATTCTCAAAGCTCCAACTCAAGAGGTAAGAGGCCCTGACAAGTCCCCTTCTCCCTTCAGTTTTGACTCAGAAATCCAGAAGCTGAAAATATCTATACCTATGATTGAACTAGTGAAGCATGAATCCTTTAAGAGACCCATCTTTGAGGCCCTTGAGCTTAAAGCCACACGAGCATCCAATGACTATGTGAATTTACAAGATCACAAGCTAGTCGTTGTCCTCAGCCCAATGATTGAACATCCTGATGACAATTCCCCGTCATTCTATGTCTCCTTGACTATTCATGACAAAATCCTTTACAATTGTCTTCTGGACACATGTGCCAGCCATAATTTAATGCCCAAGGCTGTCATGGACAAGTTGGGCCTGGACATCATTAGGCTGTATCATGACTTGTTTTCTTTTAACTCTAGAAAGGTGAAATGTTTGGGGTTAATCAAAGACCTAGCCATCACCTTGTCTCAGTTGCCCATGAAGAGCTTGATGATGGATATTGAGGTAGCAGATGTCCCCCATAAGTTTGGCATGTTACTTTCTAGAGGATGGATTAAGAAGTTTGGTGGGACATTGCAGAATGACCTATCCTATGCCACTGTCCCGGTCTTTGGAGGTGAAAGTAGGAGATTATACAGAGAGGCTCAGTTAGCTTATATCATCAGCAATGAAAGGAATCCTGCTAATCATCCCATCTACGCTGTTGATACTGATTTTGGGGCCTATATCCTCCAAGTAGAAGAATCCCAGTTGGCCTCCATGTAGCTTAGAAAGTCGGTTTGCCATATCACAGAGGAAGGAAGCCCACAAATCTGGGATATGTTCTTTGATGGAGCTTGCTCTAAGGAAGTTGCAGGAGCAGGTGTAGTTCTTGTATCTCCCACACAAGAATGCATACATTTATATTTCAAGCTAACTTTTCAAGTCACCAATAACATAGCAGAATACGAAGCCTTGATGTTAGGCTTAAATGTTGCTAAAGAAATGGGCATCAAATATCTAAAGGTGTTTGGAGATGCAGACCTTATTATCCAGCAAGTGAACAAGACATTCCAAGTGAAGCACCCCAGGCTGAAGGCATACAGAGATGAGGTATGGAAGCTCAAGGATTCTTTCAATAGCTTTAGTATTTCGTACATCGCTAGAGCTAAGAATCAACTTGATGATTCCCTTGTTGTGTCTACTAGCACTTTTATCCCTCCTTTACCTCCTAAGTTGACTTATGAAGTCCAAGTGAAATATAGACCGTCTTTGCCTGACAATGTCAAGTACTGGAAAGTTTTTGAAGATGATGATGAGGTCAATAGGTTTCTACAGGTCATTGATGAATTCTCTGAAATGAAAATTGACCAAGAAAATGAATCCATTGAGGAATGCAACCAGTCCCAGCTGAGAGACAAAATTGGCGAGGGAGCATTGTGCAACTACCTAGTAACCACATACCCAAAGGATTGGTGCCCTTAGAGAGGTTGTTTGACCATAACAATGTACCTTATAAACTTGCTAAAAAAGGAAGTGAGTCTGCAGTTCATGAACATAATATAGGGAGTCCAATCCAAAATATATCAATTTGTCCACTCACTTGTCCTCTGTCCAAAGCTCTAAGTATTGCACCCTGATGAAACAATTTGCCGATGTCTTTGCTTGGGAATACAGTGACCTTAAAACCTATGAAACCAGCGTTATTCAGCATAAGATTCCATTGGAGAAGAACACCATCCCCTTCAAGCAGAAATTGAGGTCGATTAACCCTCTCTTGTTACCTTTGATTGAAAAGGAGATCAAGAAGTTGCTAAATGCCAAAATCATAGTTCCCCTAAGGTACTTGAAGTGGATAGCTAACCTTGTGATAGTGAGGAAGAAGAATGGAGAAATCAGGCTTTGTGTTGATTTCAGGAATTTGAACAAGTGCTCTAAAAAAGGCAACTACCCCTTGCCCAAGATGGAACATTTGCTGCAAAAAGTTTTAGGGGCTAGAGTCATGTCTTTCTTGTATGGATTTTCAGGCTACAATCAGATTGTCGTACACCCAGAAGACTAAGAAAAGACTGCATTCACTACTCCTTTAGGCACTTTCATGTACTCTAAGATGCCTTTTGGAATGATGAATGTTGGGGCTACTTTTCAGAGGGACATGGACATAGCCTTCGTGGGAGATAAGGACAAGTTTGTCCTTATCTATCTCGATGACATAATAGTTTTCTCCACCAGTCACAAGGATCATTTACAACATTTGAGGAAGGTGTTCCTAAAGTGTAGAAGGTTTGGAATTTCAGTAAATCCAAAGAAGTCACAGTTTGCTCTTGAAGAAGGCAAACTTTTAGGGCATATTGTTTCTGCTGCAGGTGTCAAAATTGATCCAGAAAGAGTTCAAGCAATACAGACATTGTCCATCCCAAGGTCAAAAAGGGACATTCAATCCTTTCTAGGTAGAATTAACTTTGTGAGGAGATTTATTCCAAACTTTGCAGAGCTAGTGAAGCACATCACTTCCATGCTAAAAAAGGGGTCAGAGATAAAATGGACAGAGGTTGCAAGAAGATCTTTCGAAGCCATCAAAAGAGCTATCATGGAAGCTCCCACTTTAATCAGCCCAGACTACACCAAGGAGTTTTATATCTTCTCTTTTGCCTCTTCTGATACACTTGCAACAGTCTTGTTGCAGAAAAATGGTGAAGATGTAGAGCACCCAGTGGCCTTCTTCAGCAAAACATTGAGGGATGTTGAATTAAGGTATGACCTTATTGAAAAACAGGCATATGCTCTTATAAAGTCCTTAAAGGCATTCCGAATCTACATTCTGCACCCCAAGGTGGTTGCCTATGTGCCTTCAACCTCAGTAAAGGATGTCATAACCCAGCCAGATGTTGACGGAAGAAGAGCTAAATGGATTGCAAAACTCATAGAATTCGATATAGAGGTGAAGCCCACCAAGCATGTCAAGGGCCAAGGCTTGGCTAAGCTTATGGCCGAGGAAAATTGCGGTCTACTGGACATAAATTGCATGAGCTTAAACTCAGATGGAGAACAGATAAAGGAAGCAGCAGGAAAGCACGAACAAAACCAGTCTTTGGCTGAGAATTTGGCCACTTGCGAGTGGTATTCCAGTATAGTTCATTTCTTATTGAAGCTAGAAGTCCCTCCAGGGCTTATCTCAGGTCAGGCCAGGACCATTAAGCTCAGATCAACTAAGTTTTGTATTAATAAGAACCTGCTTTATTGGAGGAACCCGTCTGGAATCCTCTTGAGATGTCTAGACAAAGAACAACCCGTGGAAGTTATGCACTAGTTTCATCTGTGGAGGGCATCATTATTGGAAAACCACAGCCCACAAGATCCTAAGGGCTGGGTATTATTGGCCTGCTCTGTTCTTTGATGTGTTTTCATTTGTGAAATCTTGTGACAAATGCCAGAGGTTTACAGGAAGACAACAGCTGAAATTGCTGCCCTTGCAGCCAATACACACCAATGGTCCTTTCCAGCAGTGGGGTTTAGATTTCATAGGAGAGATTATTCCACATTCCAGTGGCCAGCACAGGTGGATTTTAGTAGCCACTGACTATTTTAGTAGGCTGATCATCAGGTTTTTTTTTTTTTTTTTTTTGTAAGCTAGTGCGGGACCTTTACATTTTCCAACATACAACATCATACACCTGCCGCAGCAGGACTCGAACCTGGGTGGGGGGTGCTACAGCCATCCGCCCCTACCATTACACCGTGCACCTCATGTGCCCTGATCATCAGATTGTCATGAAGTTCCTAACCGAGAATATTTTCACTAGATTTGGTTGCCCAACCAAGCTAGTCACTGATAATGTAGCAGCTTTCAGAGCAAAGGAACTGGTGGACATGTGTCAATCAATGGGCATTCAATTAGTGCATTCTACCTCATACTATCCTCAAGGCAATGGCTTGGCAGAATCGTCAAATAAGAGCCTGGTAAGAATAATCAAAAAACTGCTGGAAGACAACAAAAGGAGCTGGGATTCCAAGCTGAAGTTTGCACTGTGGGCTGACAGAGTTACCACCAAGAAATCCATAGGGAACTCTCCATTCAAGCTGGTGTATGGTACTGAGGTTGTTTTTCCTATCCAATTGACCCTCCCTGTGGCCAAGTTCTTGCAAGAGGAGCAGGATGAAGAAAATGACATGGCAAGGAGGATGAGTGACTTGGTTGAAGTCCAGCAGATCAGGGAACAACTGATTGAGAAGTCAACAATGCATCAAAAGAAGATCAAGGAAGTCTTTGATAAAAAGGAAAAGATGGATAATTTTCAGGTTGGTGACTGGGTCCTCAAGTGGGATGCGTTCAAGGAAAAGAAGGGTAATCATGTAAATTCGACGCCTTGTGGACAGGACCTTTTGTCATTACTCAGGCTCACATAAACAACACCTTCATCCTTCACAATCTAGAGGGGGAAGTGTTTTCGATGACCCAATCAATGGGAATTTTCTCAAGCTTTATTTTTTTTAAGGTTGTAAAGGCCTTAGCTTTGTAAATATGTTTTTGTCTCAGTTTTTATTTTTATGAAAAATTGACTCCATGCCCAATGGAACACTAGGAGGAAGATTTGATTTTGGTTTTACTAGAAAGGCAGTGATCTACAGTTCTTGAAACCTCACAGGGAGGCTTTCATCCCCAGAAGGAGCCAGTGTTAGCCCTAAGGTGCAGCGGTGCTAGTTTGAAGATTAAAGGAAGAAGATGGTCTGTTTTGCTGTTCTGGAAAGGGCCCCCACACGGGACATCACTCCACTTTCCCCACTCTTTCACTTACATTCTGTCCCGCTCATATCTTAACTCGACCCTCACTTCATAACAAAACCCTCTTTTGCCTTAGCCCTAAATAAATTAACCCAAAACATCGAAGAACCTTACCTTTCCTTCCATACGCAACCTCCGTACATTTCTTGAGGACATCTTGTACCTCCTTGTCTCTCCGTTGTCGATCTCTCCCACCGCTCTAACAGCCCAGGTTTCACCTGATCGACGAGACATGCTCGATCGATCTCCGTCGTTAGATCACTCCCGCTAGATTTAATGGTCGTCACTCTTATCGCGCGGGCAACTAGCGAGAGGAGTACCTGCCCGATAAAGGCAGTTTCTCTCTCTCCTCCTCCACTACATGGCGTCCAATAAGTGGCATTGGGCGGACTCCACCCTTTACCGCTTATTGCTCGATAAAAACCGTAACCACCCAAACCAAACCACCCCCCCCAGACGTTATTGTCCGAGCAGCTCCTCTGCCCGATAACCGTCCGATCTGTCCACCGAGATCTAATGGCTCAGACTTTTCTGCTCCCACCAAAGTCTTCAAGCCTCATGCAATCGATCCCCTCCGTCCATTTCTTCCGATCCAGTGGCCCTCGTTCATGACAGCTACCCGCTTGTCCTCTGCCATCTTGGCATTACTCTGTTCTTCCTAATTAGCATGTCCAACCACCCATGCACCTCATACTCTACTTCCTACTAGTTACCCGAGGAGGAAGGTGGTTGACTCTGTCAGTATTGTGATAGTTAGGCTGTTGAACTGAATTAATAGAAAGTATGGACGAACGAGGAAGGACACAACACGATACAAGCAAACAAAATTAAACAGTCATGGAGCCTCACTGGCACAATCAAGCCAGCCACCTAACAGGGCAGCGCTGTACCAGAATTAATTACCATTTTTGTGATGGAAGGAGAATTGTGTCCTTGTATGCAATCAGGTAGTTAAAGACAGTGGGGATAGATTAAGACACCTCGAGCCCTAAAAGCTCGAGAGCATTGTAAAGAGCTATAAATAGCTGAAAGTAAGATGTAATCAGGGTTCAACTTCTGGAGACTGTGGAGACTCTTCTACTCAAGCTTCTCATCTTCATTCATCAGTAATACAAGCTTCTTTTGCTGTCATATGTTCAATACCCCAATTTCTCTTCTGTTCTAAGCTTGCACTTGAACATGCCGTTCATGTTTCTTTTGTGTCTAATGCCAGATAGCTATCATCTTATCTCTGCGTTGATGTATTAGATTTTCAAGTTTCATTTACTTTTCGTAGCTGGCCATCATATATTTATGTATGTATATGCTGGTATGGTTAGTATTCTCCATTCATTCACCTAATCTACAAACTATTGAGCATTGGTGGTCTAAAGTCTTGTAGGCTGAGGGTGTTGATGCATGTCTTGAGTAATAATAGAGTCAAAGTGGTTATCTGGCTTGATCCAGACCATTATTTATTCCAATAGTTCAGAGAACAATATTGAAGATCACATGTTACCAGGCATCTCCGAGCTGCAACCTAGGAGAGTTTCCTAGAGCGATAACAGGAAACTGTGATAGTAATTTATAACATGGAAATATTTACCAATAAAATATCACAAAAATTTAACCACCATAAATCAAAAGAATCAAATCCTAGAGATACAAACATTTCTTTAAATTTTGAATTATCAACCATAATTCAACAAACTCTTCAAATTCAGAGCAATGAAGTAGTCCATCCATCGTGAAGTTTTATAAATATGAACTAACCATAAATGTTGAAAAGTAAAATAAAATGCATATATTTATATGTATTAATAAGAACAATGAGGCAGCCCATTCATCCCGAATTTTTATAAATATGAATCAACCATAAATGATGAGAAGCAAAGGAAAAAACAAATATTTATATATTAACAGGAACAATGAGGTGGGCCATCCATCCTAAATTTTTATAAATATTAATTAACCATAAATGATGAGAAGTAAAAGAAAATATAGATATTTATATATTAACATAAACAAAATCTATGTTCACAAATTTGCAAACCCCTTCATCTTCCACTATGAAACTGAAAAAGAACAATCCACTCTACTTACTTGTGTTTTCTTTAATTATAATAAAAAGGTATACAAAATTTAGCCAGTCTTTGAGATTCTACTGTTTGAATACTAGTATGTGTCGAAGTCGTAATCCTCACCCTCAAGTTTGTAGGAGGCATCATCTCAATATTGGTCGATCTTAGATATGTCATACATGTCATATTGGTATCCATCGACCTCAAAATCCTCATCCTCAGATGGGTCGATCCCATAATCCTCATCCTGACATGGGTTGATCCCAAAATCCTCATCCTATCTTTGGTTCGATCTAGGAATCCTCAACCTGGCATTGGCTAATACCATAATCCTCATCACGTTATGGTTCCTAATTCTAGCATAGGTTGATTTCGAAATCCTCATCCTGGCTAGGGTCAATCCAGGAATCTTCATCATGGCATGGGTTGATTCTAGAATCCTCATCATGATTTAGAAAGATGCCATAATCCTCATCATGGCATGAATATTCATCCTCGAACAACTTGATGCCAAAATTCTGTTAAGGGTTGATCTCAAAATCCTCATCCTGGCAATGAGGGTCAATCTCAGAATCCTGATCCTGACAATGAGGGTCGATCTCTCCAAGAATTTCATAGAAGTCGTCGACATTAGAATCTTGAAAGTTACTTAAGGACATTTCTTCCTCTAGACTGAAATTCTTATCCAACCATTCATTGAGCTCTCTACGAGCCTCTAACAGGGAATCACAGAAATTGTCAACATCAGGATCCCAGGGTTTAATGGCGTGCATTATTAAATCCTGAAACTTATTAACTAAGGATTTTCTAGGTCACTCCTCCTTGA
Source organism: Pinus tabuliformis (assembly GCA_031772625.1). Classification (NCBI taxonomy): domain Eukaryota; kingdom Viridiplantae; phylum Streptophyta; class Pinopsida; order Pinales; family Pinaceae; genus Pinus; species Pinus tabuliformis. The sequence goes on along the minus strand of CM062817.1, from coordinate 1,718,550,228 downwards.
CCCTAATTGTTGTTCCTTTAAGGGATTCATTCTTGTTCTTGGTTTTAGTACTTGAAGAATCTTGAAACTTATTCAGTGGCTCTTTTTTGGGTGAAGGAATGAAATTCTTATCGAGCCATTCATCAAGTTCTCTGTGAGCCTCTAGAAAGGAATGTGTTAACATTGTACACCATTTGTTAACACCTTCATATCCACCCAATCTCCCAATCTTCAATTCAAAAAATTATGTAACATATAAATTTCCCTCATCCAAAGAAAATGAAAAACCAAACTTACAACGTAGACTACAAATAGCAAGTTGATATCCCATCGTAACGTCCATTTGGAAAGATCACGCACGATAGCTAGGTCCAAAACTTTTGCCTGTACTATCCCTAAAAAACATATTAAGATGGCAAGGGAAAGTGGAGCAGAATATTTCTTACCTACACAATATTGTGAATTATAATGTATATATATATATATATATATATAGACACACACACACACATGAGTAGTAATGTCCTTAAAACACTTTGCGACTAGTTACTTAGTTAGTCACAAAGAATTGAAAACGTTGCCTTTCAATTCTCTAAAAACAGTTACATTGAACAAGAGGGAAAATTTAGTTGCACAAATCTCAGTAGTGGCATAGAATTCGGCTAAAAGAATGATTATTTTTTTTTGCTCCATTGCACGTGTCATGAAGGTGGAAATAAGACCTTCAAACTATGAAACAATAAGAGGATTACAAATTGTTTTTTTAATAATGTTAATATATATATATATATCCCCGGATGCGGGTGACACGATGGGAGGTAATGAGGAGCCACATGCTAGTCATGTGCTGCCTCAGGTGTAGAGCTGGCATTCAATGCAAAATCGCTGCCAGGGAATAAAGGGCAGGGTTAACACAGGAAACCATTCAATGCTCCGTCCGGGTTGTTGTATCGAATGCAACGAGCAGTTATGGCGTTCGAAGCTCGAGGTTACGATGCAGTGGTTAAGAAAGGTGGCGGGATGGCTCAGCATAAGCTGGTTCATGCTCAACACTTGGTATTTGGTGTTCAGGCTCTCGCCTGGTCTTTGGCTCTCCGGGAAACAGCTCCTGCCGTCCCTCTATCTGTTGGATGCAATTTCAAGCCTGAAAGGCGGGGTGGATGCAAACTTAAGTTTGTTGGGTGCCGTTCGCTCGCCTCTGTGTCAATTCCGCCTCCCTATCACGCACTGTTCCTTACCCCCGGTGCTTCTGCAACAATGGTTAGGCCCCGACAGCGCCTGCTCAGCCGTCGAGGCTCTGCCCAGGGAGGGTCCTCTCATCCTCCAGTTGAAGAACCCCACTCCCACTGCTGTCGTTGCCGTTGCCATCGTATTACTGAAGCCAATCCCATCCAAGCAAGCCAATTCATGGATGCTGGCAGCCCAGACTCTGACCCAGCACCTTCGCCTACCTTTGGTTCAACCATTTTTACCTTTGGTAGCTCTCTGGACAGACCCTGTATCAATGCCCACGTTTCAGTACTTTTCCTTGAGGAATCTCAGGTTGATCGCGACGGACAGCGCATCAAGGGGAAGCACCCGGGAGAGAGTTTAGAATTCGTCAAGGCGATGCCAGCGGAGGATGCAGAGCATGCCCCCAACCTTCCTCAGCCTCAGGAAGTGTCGACATCCAAGGGGGACAATGTCAACCTGGATCCCTACCCTTCTGCAGAGGAAATGGAAAAATTCGGTTGGTGCAAGGTGGTCGAGGAGGAGCCGGACGAATAGCTATCCATCCGCCCAGCATCACATACTCCAGCGACACTCAGGTTTTGTTTTGGCTTTCGGTTTCTGTCATGTGGTCTTAATGCCTGTTCTTGTTATGTCTTTTGTGGCCCCTGCGTGGGTAAATGCTGATGGTTGTTTGCTGCCCCTGCGTGGGATGAACACTTATGGTCCAAAGCCCCTGCGCGGGTTATCTAGTTTGAACTGGTCGCTTTTTTGGAAGTCTAAGACCCCTGCGTGGGATGTTTTGTTCAGTCATGGAGCCCCTGCGAGGGCTGCCCTTATGATCCCGCACAATCCAGAGTGCCACGGTTTGGCCTCTGGTGAAAAAACTCTATGATTGTAATGTCTTTCTTGTTCCTGTAAATAATAGATTAGTTTTTAACGATATATATATATATATATATATATATATATATATATATATATATATATATATATATATATATATATATATATATATATATATATCCATATATATGTATATGTATACATACATATTTTTTTTTCCACTGGAAAAATCGTAATCTTTCATTAATATTGAAAAATTACATGTTGTAGATGCCTTCGGCATATGCTGTAAACAGATGTCAAAAATGGTGCTTTTAAAAGATGCAGTGATCCGTCAACACCGCGCAGGGTGTACGAATACAAGGAAATATCATGTTATGCAGATATGATTATGTACATGTGGGGGAAAATCATAGTTTTCGCCCCTTTTTCTTCTCAACTTTTTTCCAAACCCCCTGTGGCTCTGTTGGACTTATCAGTGCAAGTGCAGTTTCAGCCATAGGTTGTGGGATTTCTTTCTCAGAGTCTGACGAATCTGATATATGATGTCGTTTGTTGCTACCCATGTCCATAGTAACTGTTGTAATTGCCTGTGTTGTTTCTAATTGTTCCTGTGGTATTTTGTCTTCCGCTGTTGGTTCTTTGTTCATCTGGCTGGGCTGTTTGGGATTTGTAATCTCCATCTCTTCTTCCTCCTCGTCATCTGAGACAGGTGGGGGAAATTGCCATCCCTTCACTTGTTTTTCTGTTTTCTTCTTTCTTTGATTGTCTTTTTTGGCTGCTGGACATGTGTTTTGTAGGTGTCCTGTTTGTCTACATATTCGGCATCTGAAGGCAGTATTTTCGTAGTATAATCCTTGTGTCCAGCTCCTCTGTCTATGCTTCAGCTGTATCTGGTCTGGCAGGCCTTTGCTGAGGTCTACCTCCACACATATCCGAGCATATGTGTAGATTCTTTCCTCCAATCGCTGTGTGTCCCATTTGATGAAGCGTCCGATGGTATTTCCAATTCCAGCTAGTACTTGATCAGTCCAGAGATGTATTGGGAGGTTGTGTAGTCGCACCCAAACTGGCATTTTGGTTTTTCCCCTGTAGGATGTCTTTGAAGGAGGTATTACTTGGTTTTTTCCCTGCGCTTGTACCACTCCCTTCAGCGCTGTTATTATTCCTGCCATTGACAGATGCTCCCCCTCTCATTCTCAGATTGAGTATGATTGTTGACAGGGGTTCAATCTGGTATTCCCAAAGATATTTTGTATCTTGAAGAGCTCTGCCTTTGTATATCAGATTTTGTGATCTGATGGGGAAACCTAGTTGTTTCATGATCATCTCCTGCACTTGCTTAACAGTATCCGATTCTTTTACCCAGATAAATTTCGATTTTCCTTCAGGTAGTTTTACAAATACCTGGAATCTTCTTGCCAGAGTTCCAACTCTTGTACTCGATGGATCTGATGCAGAGATTTTGTTCTGTGGCTTTTGCATGTCCCATATCAATGGATGGGCGTCCAGATCTGACAGGCGCTGTGTCTGATTTATCATACGGGACCGATCTGCCATGCGGGGATCTGATTCAAAGAGCCCAGATCTCGATCTGTGCGTACTCCCCTGAATCTGGATAAAATAGGGTCGATATACCTTAACAAGGTCTAGATCTGATTGTCCAGGGTTCGATCTGAACAAGGTGTCGCGGAGAGATGGGAATGACTCCCATGCAGGGCTCCATGGTGGAAAGGAAGCCAGATCTACGCCAACAATAAACAGATCAGCTTTCTGATTATCAATAAAAAGAGTTTTTCCTTCATACCTTATGCAGGGTCTTTGATTTTCCATCCTGCGAGTTCCATTATTGCTGAAGACCGCTTCCTTGTCAAGCTCGTTCTCGTTTCCAGCTATGGCCTGTAGGCAGCCTAACGAATGGCCGTTCCAACTGTTTATTTTACCCCAAAGATTGTCGGCGGTCTTTGTCTTCTGGGTGTTACCCGAATTTGTCAGATCTTGGCGGACATGGGGTTCGTTTAGATCTGAGATCTCTTGTACAGGTGGTTGCAGTGGCGGGCGCTCAATGATGGCTCTGGTTCCTCCATGCGTCAACAGGCCCTCTAGAGTACCCAAGAAACAGGGAACGTGAACAGCCGAGTCCATCTCCGGAGTCGATCTCGGATCTCTCTCCCGCTTCCGCTCTGAACCTCAGGTTTTCTCACTTATGTATACATACATATGTATGTATACATATACATATATATGTATACATATGTATACATATACATATATATGTATACATATGTATACATATACATATATATGTATATGTATACATATACATATATATGTATACACATATATGTATACATATATATGTATACATATATATGTATACATATATATATATGTATACATATATATATATATATATATATAGATATATATATATATATATATATATATATATATATATATATATATATATATATATATATAGTAAAACATTAAATAATACATTGGTGAAAGTTCAGTCAAAGGCAGATCAATTGCTATAGTCATGCCTTGGCAAGGACTAATAACTAGCAATTGCACCAGATGTTGCAAATGAAACATCGTAAAGCATAAATTCAAGAAGAATCATGACATATGGAAGACCTGTGAATATAAAATTAGTAAACAAAATGTCATTCAAATCTAGAAGATAAAGAGAAATCAATTACATTATGCCAAATATATAGATTCTATAACCTTTCCAGCGTAGATTGTCTCTCAATCTTCGAAGATGCTATTTCAAGTTCAAATAGGAAATAATTGATAAAAAGATGCTCTTTTTCAATATTGAACTATAAGCTTACAATCTTTTACCACTTTCTCTTAAGGTGATTGGATTTTCCTTTGCTTGTCCTTGCTTAACATATTTTGGGAATTTTGATTTGTTTGGGACATTGGAGGTTTATTCAAATCTTTTTCCCAAAATGACAAATTCAAAATTTACCATTAGATGAACTAGTTTAAAGCAGAGGTAAGAAATATATATATCAATAAAGCTAATCACTTACATAACAACTTTACACTATTTGATAGGAGAGAAGTGGACCTTATGTTGAGCATTGATTAAATAATTCTTTTAGTTGACATAGAAACTTTAATTCACTATTCATAGGTAGCATGGTGAACTCTTGGTAATAACCACGATCTTTCCTTTATTCAGCATGATATTTTGCGAGACTTGGCTATGCACTTGACCAGGAAGGGGCTTATAAATAAACGCAAAAGGATTTTTATGCCTCACAAAGCAAACTCTATTATGAAAAAGTGGAAAAAGGTTATGAAGTGTACATTTGATGCTGAGATTGTTTCCTTCCACACAAGTTTGGTGCATATTTTTGTATCCTCTAATTGTCTTTTCTGACAAATTTTCATTATTGAACTTTCTCACTTGATGAAAAGCTTGTAGTATTTTACATTATAAATGTGCATTATTTGATTCTGAATGTGTTTATTTATGCAATATTGTATGTCAAGGTCCAATGGAGAAGAAGGATTGGTGTCATACATAAATTTCATAATTACTATTAAGTTACTTGAACAAAATGTTTGATACATGAAAAAAAACTCTTACATGTGCATTTTTGTACCTTCCCTGCTTCAAGCAAATAATTTTCAATTTTTGCTTCACATTGTTCAATCGACATTCTTTAGAAAAGTTATGATCTTAGACCATGTTGCATGGGGATCTATCTTATCTAAGGCAAGGGAGTCAACTGCACGAAGTTGCTTTGCAATTTTATTATATGTTGGTTATATGATTGAAAACACCCACAACAGTGTGGTATATCTGTTGGCATTATGAAACAAGTGTTGTCCTTGATGGCAAATCACACTGATGACAAATCATAGTGCAGAAGGATAGCAGCAAGGAATTGATGATCATACTATAAGAAGAAGAGAAAATTCATATACGCAGGTTCATTAAGCCCAAGTCGCGTATACACGCAGGTTCGCTATATACCAAGTCGCGTATATGCAGGTTCGCTATATACCAAGTGGGGTATACACGCAGGTTCATGAATGGAAAAGAGCGTACGTGTCAGAAAGCTTACTTTTGGTCCGTGGTAGTTAGTCCTCGGTACTTGAGCCTATGTTTTTGGACCAAAGTATCTCGACAGACGTGTTGATCCCTAGTATCGAGTTGATGGTATTGTTTTACTATGGTTTTGGACCGTGGTATTATGAAAGGCCTAAACCTATATAAGGAGAAGATCATTAGGCCAAAGGGTGTGAGTGAGGAATGAATATCTGATGAAGTGTGAGATCCAAATGCTGGTTAAGGGTTGGTGATCTGAACCATGGTTTCACTCATGTGGAGGATGATGAACTATGGAACGGGATCTCAAGGCTTGGAATGATTATCTTCATATGGTTTGACTGTGGATAGACTAGATCTATTGACGCATGTTTATTGTTATGATCTGGGTATGTTTTGATGTCTGATATAGCTGCGGAATTATAAGTTAGGATTTGCAGATCTGTACGCAGGTTGTCTTTGGCAAAAGAGCGTATACACGCAGGTTGGGTTTGTCCAAGTAGCGTATACAATGTGAAGTATGATATTTGAAGATGAAGTTGGATCTGGTTACTGTTATGTTGTCTATGTTGTTGACAGGGTTTCAGTATTGGGTTGTTTTATGGATCTAGTATGAAAATGTATGAAACGTGGTCCCGGGAAGATCGTAGAGTTCAGTAGGCTAGCACCTACGTACTGGTAAACATATCAGCAAGTACAAGAGCTAGGGGGTTGTAGCTCCCTTCCAGGAGCAGCTGGAGAACGAGTAAAGGTTGGAGCATTCTGTAGGCAGGCACCTACGTACTAGTAAACGGATCGGCTAGTACAAGAGCTAAGAGGGTTGTAGCCCTCTGCAGGTTGTAGCCTGCGTGCTGGTAAAGGACTGCACCAGTACATTGTAAAAGAAGTTTCTTATTAAAGGAAGATAGAAACAAATTGCAGCAGGTGGTTTTCACCCACATTGGGTTTCCACCTTATATCATGGTGTTCATGTGTGTGCCTTATGTGTGATGATCTGTTCTGTTATACTGCACCTGTTTAGTGTTAATATGGTTAATAATGTTCTGATGCATTTACTGAAGATAAGCTAACTGAATCATAAGATTACTGCATGTACGCTAGTTGCACTTAACGAAGTCGCGTATATACGCTGATATCATTAATTGAAGTTGCGTGTATGAATCTGAGTATGAAATTGAAAAGTTTTATCTGATCTGATAATACTGATTCACCCCCCCCTCTCAGTATTATTTCCAACAATTGGTATCAGAGCCGGTCCTTTGATAGAAGCTTGATCGCTTGAAGGAGATCCGTGGAACAATGGGAAAGAAGCTTAAGAAGAAAGCTCATAAGAAGAAGAAAACATCTCAGAAGGACTATGACAGTGGGAGAATCGATTGGGGATTAGGTATAAGAAGCTCTTCAGATTCAGAATCATTATCAGGTATGAATGTGTTATCCTCTGATGTTCCAGCTATATTTCCTTGTGAAAAAGATGGAAGTGATAGTGAAACTACTGAACTTGCTCTTATGGGTGAACAAGAAAGATATCAAATAGAGGCAGAATTTAAAAGGCTGACAGACAAAATTAGAGATCAACAAGATCTATTGAACAAAAGGGAATGTGACTTCAAAGAAGAAGCTACCAAACTAAAGGCCCAACTTGAAGAAGGAAACAAGGTAAGAAAACTACTCAAGGACAAGGAAGCCCAATGTCAAAAATTGCAGCATGAAGTGACATCATTAAGAAAAGAAGTCAACAAAAGAAGCACAACCATCAAGAAACTCAAAGATAGATCCAGCTACTATGAAAATCTTGAAGCTACAATCCTCTCACTAAAGGGAGATCTTGAAGAATCAAGGAAGCAAAATGAAGATCTACATCAAGCAATTGAAAAACAAGACAATGAAGTCATCAGCTTAAAATCCCAGCTGGAATGTGCCTTCCAAGTTCGTCAAATGCAGCAGGATCTGAATGAAGAACAAGAAAAGGAGATTCTCAAACTAAGGGAACAAATGGAAGAAGGAAGAAAAGCTGAAGAAGATTTGAAAAAACAATCTCTTGAAAAGGAAGAACAGCTTCAGGATGAGGTAAATATCTTGAAAGGTAAAATAGAAGAAAAGGATAAGCTTTTACGATTTCAAGATAGCTCTAAAGTCTTGGATGATATTCTTAGTAGTCAAAGATCTCCTGCTATAAAGACTGGTCTTGGTTTCCATGAATCTATTGAAGGTGAATCTAGTTCACAAGGTGAGGCAAGGAACTCTAAAGAGAAATCTAAAGTGATCAATGAAGAAATGAAAGATCCATCTCATCATCAACCAAGGAAAGAGATTCTTCAAAGAAAATCTTTTACTTCTCCTATGAATAATGTTGAATGTTATGTATGGCATAATATTGAACATGTTGCAGCCAGATGTGGAAGAAGAAGAGTTCAAGACCATCATGCAGAAAGATCATCACATTCAAGGTACTTTAATGGATATTGCTTTTCTTGCAATATGTTTGGCCACAAAGCTGCTGATTGCTATAAGAGGAATATGAAACATGTAAGATGCTATGCATGTAACAAGTTTGGTCATAAAGCAAGAAATTGCAGGAACAAAGCTCATGATAAGAAGAAATCATCAACATACTTGAAGATATGGAAGAAGAAGGAAGTTCAGTCAGAAAGATGTGGCACAACACAGGGTACTCAGCACAGCACAGACATAACAGACTCAGGGGGAGCTGAAGGTGTAAAACTTCAGTGTTCTAATTCTCATACGCAAGTTTAATGAAGGAAAGACGCGTATATACGCGATTTATACACTGCAAATTCGCGTATATGTCAGTCTGTGGAAAAGCAGTGGGGACAGGCTCAGAAAAGGGGTCTAATATGATTCAATCCAGTATATGCTCTATTGGTTAACAGTTACAGTCTGCTGAGAATGTCTAGAAATGACTTGATACTTGTAAAGATGCTAGAAGTGTTTTAATCCTAACTTGATGATGATGATGTCTTGATGCTTACTACTGATGTATGCATGTTCAGATCTAACAGCAAACAGATGGCACAGGTTGAGGGGGAGAATATGCCTTTAATATTACATTGTTGGCATTATGGATTAATAGTCCTTGGTGATGTTACTTATATGGCTAAATGATATATCTTGCTATGATGTGGTTATGAGTTGTCCATGATAAAATCTCATATGATTCTTGGGGTTACATAGTTAATGTTCAGATCAGATTTATGGTTGATTCTTTGATGATGCATATATGGTGCTTACATGGTGATCCTCATAAGGATAAGGAGAAGTACAAAGCTTGAATACACTTGATGATGAGTCACTCATATACTGCTGTTGTCATATGCATAAAGATCATACAGTTATGATGCAGGCACTCATGGGGATAAGGATTGTTGTTGTTGATGATATCAAGAAGTTTTGTCAAAAGAGTTTGAGCTCAAGATACATAGTGTTGATACATGGATGACTCCTCAAAGTCACTTTGTTGGAGACATGATGATGAGTTCATATCTATGATAGGTTACATATGTTGGTTGATGCAGATGTTCCCAAGTAATGATACTTGGATCATGTAGAGCTTGATGAAATGGCTATGGTGGTTTCACACATGATATAATGTGAATGACTCTGAATTCTGGTCAAAGGGATGAATTGATGCAGACATACCTTGTTATAGGTTGATGACTTATTCTCTACTGGACATTTACAGGTTGCTGATATGGAAATTTGTGTACGCGAGTTGGATAAGGACTATCCGCGTATATACGCTTGTTTATGTAGATACAGTCGCGTATATGATAATTTGAAGGAAATCAGTGGGTCAAACTCAGAATGAGAAGATTCTGATATGGGTCTAACAGAGACCATCTGGCACAGGTTCAGGGGGAGCAGATTAACATCTAATAATGCATTGTTGGCTTTTGGTTCTAGTTCACAGCTGTTGCTGGTTTCAGGTGGAACAGAGGTAGATGGAGAACAGAAGGAGAACATGATTGCTGATATATACAGTGATTGACAGATGCTGCTGATAGTAGTTATTGATGATTTGCATAGTCTTGATATTTCATCTCTATGTCATATATCTCTTTTATGTGGTATCTCTTTCATGGTGTCAAGGTCATGTAACGGCCTATATTGGTTTCCCCACTATGCCTGGGATGAAGATGTAATGTAATTGGTTGTCATATGTAAACTTCTGATGTATCCCCACTTAGTTGGGAGGTTGATCCCCACTTGGTTGGGTGAAGGATGTATGTATGAGTCTTTGGTGTTAGGAAGGTCACTTATGATGTATAGAGTTGTGGAACATCTTTTTGCAGATCTTGCCTTCAGTCAGGAAGAGCATGAACAACACACTTCAGCAGTACAGAGACTTGACATGGACAGATTGGTACACTTTGGCATATACAAAGGGGGAGCACATTTGGAGATTTCAGCAGGTACTCAGGGGGAGTATGGACAGCAGAATGTTTATCAAGGAAAGAGAATATCTTGGTCCACCCTTTGCCCTTGATGTCAAAGGGGGAGAGTGATTTGGTGTTTTTGCCATCAAGTCCAAAGGGGGAGATTGTTGGCATTATGAGACAAGTGTTGTCCTTGATGGCAAATCACATTGATGACAAATCATAGTGCAGAAGGATAGCAGCAAGGAATTGATGATCAGACTATAAGAAGAAGAGAAAATTCATATACGCAGGTTCATTAAGCCCAAGTCGCGTATACACGCAGGTTCGCTATATACCAAGTCGCGTATATGCAGGTTCGCTATATACCAAGTGGGGTATACACGCAGGTTCATGAATGGAAAAGAGCGTACGTGTCGGAAAGCTTACTTTTGGTCCGTGGTAGTTAGTCCTCGGTACTTGAGCCTATGTTTTTGAACCAAAGTATCTCGACAGACGTGTTGATCCCTAGTATCGAGTTGATGGTATTGTTTTACTATGGTTTTGGACCGTGGTATTATGAAAGGCCTAAACCTATATAAGGAGAAGATCATTAGGCCAAAGGGTGTGAGTGAGGAATGAATATCTGATGAAGTGTGAGATCCAAATGCTGGTTAAGGGTTGGTGATCTGAACCATGGTTTCACTCATGTGGAGGATGATGAACTATGGAACGAGATCTCAAGGCTTGGAATGATTATCTTCATATGGTTTGACTGTGGATAGACTAGATCTATTGACGCATGTTTATTGTTATGATCTGGGTATGTTTTGATGTCTGATATAGCTGCGGAATTATAAGTTAGGATTTGTAGATCTGTACGCAGGTTGTCTTTGGCAAAAGAGCGTATACACGCAGGTTGGGTTTGTCCAAGTAGCGTATACAATGTGAAGTATGATATTTGAAGATGAAGTTGGATCTGGTTACTGTTATGTTGTCTATGTTGTTGACAGGGTTTCAGTGTTTCAGTATTGGGTTGTTTTATGGATTCAGTATGAAAATGTATGAAACGTGGTCCCAGGAAGATCATAGAGTTCAGTAGGCTAGCACCTACGTACTGGTAAACATATCAGCCAGTACAAGAGCCAGGGGGTTGTAGCTCCCTTCCAGGAGCAGCTGGAGAACGAGTAAAGGTTGGAGCATTCTATAGGCAGGCACCTACGTACTAGTAAATGGATCGGCTAGTACAAGAGCTAAGAGGGTTGTAGCCCTCTGCAGGTTGTAGCCTGCGTGCTGGTAAAGGACTGCACCAGTACATTGTAAAAGAAGTTTCTTATTAAAGGAAGATAGAAACAAATTGCAGCAGGTGGTTTTCACCCACATTGGGTTTCCACCTTATATCATGGTGTTCATGTGTGTGCCTTATGTGTGATGATCTGTTTTGTTATACTGCACCTGTTTACTGTTAATATGGTTAATAATGTTCTGATGCATTTACTGAAGATAAGCTAACTGAATCATAAGATTACTGCATGTACGCTAGTTGCACTTAACGAAGTCGCGTATATACGCTGATATCATTAATTGAAGTTGCGTGTATGAATTGAGTATGAAATTGAAAAGTTTATCTGATCTGATAATACTGATTCAGCCCCCCCTCTCAGTATTATTTCCAACAATATCTACCAAGAACAAAAATTTGTCAAACACAGAATATAGATTGACTTACGCAAATCCATATGAAAGTTCCTTGTGATTTTTAGGGATGCCAAATCTAGATTACCAATATGAATAACACAACAACCTTTAATTGCAATACAATAAAAAGTATATGTTTGAGTGACAAATCATCAAAGTGAGCTAAAACTTTTGACTGTTACTGATGAAAAATCAATGAACGGTTTCAGACTCTGCTAATTGTTTAATTGATTGTTAATTACTTTTAGGATGGATTTACTATTGTGGAAAAAATCTCATAGGGATCCATGTGATGATTAAGGAGAATGCCTAATATGCATAGACCCAAAATGTTATCAAATGGGAAATATCCAAAAAAGATTACTTTTAGGATAGATTTACTATTGTGGAAAAACTATCATAGGTATCCATATGATGGTTCAGGAGAATGCCTAATATGCATAGACCCCAAATGCTAATAAAATGGGAAATATCCACAATAGAACTTTTACTGAGTAGAGACCCAAAATGCTAATAATAGGGGTGATACCCACAAGAGAATGCTTATTATGCAGAGACCCCAAATGCTAATAAAATAAACATATCCTGCACATGAGCCAAAACTTCTAGAAGCAATGATATGTATAGCAAACCAAAAAAATAAATCATGATTAGACTTAAGGTGTTGAATCTATGTTGTATTTGCAACAGTTGAGAAGTCATGCAAGAGATAGTCAGTCTAGATTTGTGTTCCAAACCCATGATCAACCAACAAGGAGGACCAACCTTTTCAAGCATTGATCCATCTACATCTCAAACTTCGTGTTGAGAGTCTATCATAACTCTCATCAAGGATTTCATGATCTATAGAGGTTTTATTTTATTCTATAATAAGTCTTTACATTGTGAGGAGTGCAATAGGTAGGGTTGAGCTCATTGGTAGAATTTTTTTTGAAGGTGAATAAAGCCCAAAATAATGATGATGCAAGGGAAGTTACAGAGAAATGTATAGGAATGAAGGCATGTAATGGAAAAATGGTTGAATGATGTATGTACAAGAAAGACATCCTATTAGAATAGTGGTTGCAACAGTTGGTTACCCATACATTTGGTGGATGGTTGTTCATTTATATTGATGTCAACATCATAGAAGTATGATATAAATACTAGGTTGAACTAAACATAGACATTGTTGATCAAGAGGACCATGTGCTACAAAGGAAGACAAGTTGGGTGGTAAAGAATTCATTTCACCCTGAAGGGAGAGTGTTAGATAATAAAGAAAATGAAAATTCTAGACTCTCGAGGTCATGGTTTTTTTTTTATTATCATGTATTTTGCGTGTGTCAAATATATTAAATATTGAGTTAATAGAAAGGTCATTGAGATAGTTGTGCTCTCTTGTCTCTATTTTTCTACTTAATTCTATGGAGATAATTAAAATTCAAATTTACAAATATTTTGGTAAAAGCAATCCATTTTTTCTATTTCATTTTTTCAAAAAACTTAAAATTTATCATAATTTTGCGATGACCAAGTTAGACACCAAAGTTAGACCCCCTTGTTTGTGGGAAAAGGGACCCCTCTGTGTAGGTATATGAAGGCACACATACTCTACCCCCCTCTAGTTTTGAACTTATGACCTCTTAGGAGGAAACACATGCTCTTAACCATTAGGCCCACTCAAATTGTATGTATGTTTAGACTATTCCATCTTAACTAACATTTTCATTTGTATTGATACATTTTCATTCTTGACAAATATCTTTCAATTTTAAATAACTAATCCACTATTTTATATCAAATAAAAATAAATTTTAAATATCATCCCATATATATATTATTTTATAATTATTTAAAAAATATATATTTTGTTTTTTAATTTTCAAAGTTTCAATAAATTTGAAAAACATTCTCACAAACTCTATTTAATCTATAAAATGTTTCAACTATATTGAAGAAATGACAGTTTTATTGAATTTAAAAAGCCTTGAAATTATGCAAATTTCAATTTTTCTATTTTCTAACCAAATTCCAAAAAAAAATCCAAAAACATATGGGATTCAAAAGAACAAAAGGGTAGCAGACATGTTTTAGACTTATCCTACATCACTAAATCTCTTTTTCGCACGTAGAAATGATATCTATATACGCGTTTCATTTTGTGCCACCTACTCGTATAAGCTCCCTGTATTCATTATTTGTCATAGATTTGTACAGTGGAACGCTGCGATCATTGATCAATTCCTCTATTGATCCCACTATTTTGTCTCCACAAGGATTACAGAAACCAACGATGGACAATCGTTCTCTTCTTTCGTTGACGACAACTCTATGTTCATCGTTTTTGTAGATGTCGTTTGTAAATATCTGTAAAACCAGCTGCGTAGATCAATGAGTGCTATTAAATAAGTTATTGCATGTTGTTTTAGGATACCGTGTAGCATAATACAAATTGTAACGTATTCAACTTTGGGAAAATACCCACATAAACCGTCTAGATCTAGATAACATAAACTGCAATGAATATTGAAACAAAGTTGCAGATTTTGATATATTTGTTGCATCTATGTAATGAATATATAGTTTTCAAAGATTTGATGAGTTGATATAACCTATTAGAAAGGAATTTACATTCCAAACTTACAAACTTACAACTTCTTTATGGTATTCATTCATATATATCTTGTATCAACGTTTACGTGATGACTGTACAAATTATCATGCATAAAATAAATAATTAAAACTTTTAGTTAAAAATAATTGTAGATCAAACTTTATAGCTAATATTACCTGTAGTTCGTTGGTGTGGAAAGCCATTTAATCTCATTTATGATATCCAGAGGGAAAAAATGGTGATAGTAATAATCTCCCCAATCAAGAACAACGCCTTTCTGCACTCCGAGTCGTCTTCCATATCCTTCATATGTGATAGGGTTGTTTGTGTGATATCCTTTTCTTTTAATGGAATCTTAAAACATTATACACTGACGTCCAAAGCAGACTTGAGAACATGAGAATCTATTCCATGGTTAATCACTTGGATGAATCCCCACTCTATGTATGCATCTAATATTTCCTTCATCATTTTGTAGCAACGCTCATCCTTCAGCCCGAATACATCGATAAATGGAATATGGTCATCAAATAAAGTATACCCAACTTGGGAAATGCTGGGAAAATACTTGATGCCACTTTCAAAAATACTTTTAACTCTTTGAATCAGTTCAAGCTAATTTGGTTCCTTCTTTTTGAATACAAACGAAAACTCGCGTCCCACCAACTCTACAGACAAACTGATTTCAAAGTCCATACTTAAATGAGGAAAATCAGTCAACAAACCTTTCACAAGATATCACACGAGTAAACAAACTGGAAGCCCTTTTCTTGAGATGGAAACTGTGTCTAGAGCTTATGGCCTCTCATATGTTAGTTTTTGGTAGCATCAAATGTGCTATAGCCATGAAAATTGGTGGGGAGGCTAAGGCACACGAGTTCTAAAGAATCCATAAACTATTTAGTGAAATTCCACCCAGATTGTATTTTATTAAATAATTAATATTTTTAATGGGGTTCCTAAGTCTAAACTTAGGAAAATTAAAGTATTAATGGGTATTAATGAAAATATGGGTGAGAATGTTCTAGAAAGTGAATCAAGTCAATTTTTTAATCTTAGCCGTTGATTAGAGACTTAATCTTGGTCGTTGAAGGCTCAACGAGAAAAGTATAAGAAGGAGGCTTGGGGTTCATTCAGAAACAAAGAGAGAGAGATAGAATTGATCTAGAGTTCCATTTCTGGGGCTAGCAAGCTCAGAAATTCAAACTAGGTGATCATTCAGTAGCAGAGGGGCAGTGAGAATCCGGGAGAAGGACTTTCTGGTGAATACTGACAGAGAGGCGAAGAGAGCTTGCAGAGAGGCAACACAGTAGCCAGGAGAGCTGATGCTGGGCCAGTTTAGGCCCACACAGCCTTGATGCAAAGCCAGAAAGGTCTGCGCAAAGCAAAAAAGTTGCCTGTCACGCAGAATCTAGAACTGCTGGAACAACAGGGTTAGCTGACTTAGAGGGCAAAGAAGCTGACACAGAGCCTGAAAAGCTGACGCAAAGCCTACGTGGGGCCAACACAGAAATAACCAGGGTTAGCTAGTCTTGTGCCCGAACAACCGAAATTCTACTGGGTGAAGTGAGGTAAAACTCACTCAGATTTTCTGCCAGTATTTTCTCTGTAAAGGATTACTAGATGAGCATCCTAGATTTGTATTCAGTTATTTCTCCTGCATAATAATAAACACTCAGAACTGCTGCACTAGTTTTCCTGCATTGTGTTTTTCCGAGTACTATTGTGTCAAAAAATAAGTGTGTCCTATGTATCTTATTCTTTGCTCTGTTTTCTATTTCATGAGATCAAATATTTAATTAGTATAGGCTACATAAGTAATTTGCTTCAGTATTTAGAAGAATAACTTGATGAATGTAATTTAAAAAGCAAGTAGGTGAAGTGGATTCAGATTTGCCGTAGTAGGGGTTCCTTCGAGTCTAGGAATTTTCACATGGTATCAGAGCATTGATTTTGAAACAGGAAGAGCAGATCCAATGCTGAGAAGAGAGGCCAATAGTTTCATTTGACAACAATTCAAATCCCCTTGAAAGGATTGCACAGTATTTACAGGGAAAACAGAGATTCCGAGGAAATCTCTCTTTGAGAGAGTCGACAGGGAGGTACAATTTCCAGTTTGTGAGCTTACAGAGGCAGAGGGAGTGACGTAGAGCCTCAACGCAGTGCATGAAGGGTGCAGTTTGTGCCGGGCAGAAATCCGTTGGAAAAGAGCGAAGACACATAGAAGGGGAATTTTCTCCTCAAAGGACTTTTCTCGCCAAAAGTTTGATTTTTTCACTTGCCAAGCAGCAGACCAATGCCGCGTAGTGACTAGAGGATTCAATTCGACAGTTTGGGTGAGATGGCATCGCATGGTTCAAAGATCAGGATAGGTTGGAAGGAGCTTCCAACTATGTTATATGCAAGACTAGAATCTTATTTGTTCTAGAAGAGTACAATCTCAAAGCTTACATCAAGAGTGTTGTGGTTGTTCCCATGGACAATGATCAGAAGGAGAAACATAAGGCTTAGCAGGAAAAGGAAAAGAGGTACATACTTGATGGAGTTTGAGATCATGTGGTCTCACACTTGCAGGGCAAAGATACAACCCGAGAAATGTAGGAAGATTTGTCTTCATTGTATGGAGGTTCTTCTGAACAACGAAAGATGTACTTAGAACAAAAGTTACAATGGAAATTGATGCAGAAGGGAGAAGGGGTTAACTCCTATCTTCAACGTCTTCAGGACACCAAAGTCCAGCTAGCTGTAGTGGGGTCTACTCCTCAGTCTACCATGATGGTAAGGACGACCCTGAATGGAGTCTCTGATGAATAGCAAGTCTTCATCCAAAGTATATTGGGCAGGGAAAGACTACCTTCATGGGAGGAGATGTGGGCAACCCTTCAACAGGAAGAATTAAGGAGGGATCTGGTTAAGGTCAACCTTAATGGCAGCAATGGGAGTGGCACGAAGACCAAGGAGGAGGAGGAGAACGCAACTCTAGCATCAAAGGGGCAATAGAAGCAAAAGTGGAAGAAGGACATTTCGAAGGTGAAATGTTTCAGATGTGGCGAGATGGGCCACTTTCAATCCCAATGTCCTTTGAAGCAAAAGGATAAGGATGAGAAACATGATCCTAAGGTTGCTCCAACAAAAATTGACGAAGATGAGTTTACCATCAGTTCCCATGCATCTCCAGGAAGGAAATGGGGTGATATAGAACTATAGTTGGGAGGACTACATGTGGGTAGGATCCTTGAGGAACCCACCTCTTGGATCAATTCCTTGCTACGGGAGCCCAATATTCAGCAGTAACGAGATGAACTTAGTGTCATATGATGCAGTGGGTTGGTTGGAGAGACATATGCAATAGCCTGAGAGTAGAGACTGATCAGCACAGAGCAAGGTTGGCAACAATGTAGATTGTAGAGTGTAGAAGTCAGCAATAGTGTAGAAGGTTCAGAGGGTCAAAGACTAGTAGAAGTCAGATTCCAACATTCACATGGTATTACACTAAACACAATTAGTTCAATAATTTTGGGTGTTTTTCAATTGCTTCTCTCAGCAACTGAGTTGCAATACGAATGCAGTGTTAGTAGCAGAGCAGATGTAGCATTTGAGAGGGAGTTGTAGTACAAATGCCACAATGGCAGTGGCAGTGTCATGGGCAACAATAAAGTAGCAGTATCAACACAGTGTTGGTGGCAGCAACAATGTAGAAAAAAGATGCTTTAGAGACAGAGCATCGTGCAATTGGGCATTGGTGCTAGAGCACATTCCTTGCTAGGAGGGAGTGTTAGTTTTTGGTAGCATTGGATGTGATCTAGGCATGAAAATTGGTGTAGAGGCTAAGGCACATGAGTTCTAAAGAACCCATAAATCTTTTGGTGAAATTTCACCGGAATTGTATTTTAATAAAATAATTAATATTTTTAATGGGGTTCCTAAGTCTAAACTTAGGAAAATTAAAGTATTAATGGGTATTAATCAAAATATGGGTGAAAATCTTCTAGAAAGTGGATCAAGTCAAGTTTTTAATCTTAGCCGTTGAATAGAGACTTAATCTCGGTTGTTGAAGTCTCAATGAGAAAAGTATAAGAAGGAGGCTTAGGGTTCATTCAAAACCAGAGAGAGAGAGAGAGAGAGAGAGAATTGATCTAGAGTGAGATTTCTAGGGCTAGGAAGCTGGGAAATTCGAACTAAGTGATCATTCAGCCGTAGAGGGGTAGTGAGAATACGAGAGAAGGACTTTCCGGAGAATATTGACAGAGAGGCAGAAAGATCTTGCAGAGAGGTAGCGCAGTAGCCGGGAGAGATGACGTTGGGCCAGCCTAAGCCCACACAACCTTGACGCAGAGCCAGAAAGGCTTGCGTAGAGCAAGAAAGTTGTTTGTTTGGCAGAATCCAAAACTTCTAGAACTACTGGGAACTGCTAAAACAGTCGGGATAGCTAACGCAGAGGGAAGAGAAGTTGACGCAGGGCTAACGTGGAGCCTACCTAGGGCTAGTGCAGAAATAGCTAGGGTTAGCCAGTCTTGTGCCGGAACAACCGAAATTATGCTGGGTGAAGTGAGGTAAAACTCACTCAGTTTTTCCGCGAGTATTTTCTCTGTAAATGATTGCTAGATGAGCATCCTAGATTTGTATTCATATATTTCTCCTGCATAATAATAAACCCTCAGAATTGCTGCATTGGTTTTCCTGCATTGGGTTTTTTCTGGCACTGTTGTGTCCAAAAATAAGTGTGTCCTATGTATCTTGTTCTTTGCTCTGTTTTCTGTTTCATGAGTTCAAATATTTAATTAGTGTAGGATGCAGGAGTAATTTGCTTTAGTATTCAGAAGAATAACTTAATGAATGTAATTTAAAAATCAAGTAGGTAAAGTAGATTCAAATTTGTTGCAGTAGCGGTTCCTTCAAGTCTAGGAATTTTCAGATCAGAATCCCTGAGTGTTGCAGCATCGAATTCATGTAGATGGGATTTTCAGGTTCCCACACATTAAGAACCTTATCAGTCGAGCCTGAGTAGATAATCGCTTCGTTTGTGCTAAGGGCGAGCGCATTCACTGCAACAGATTGTTGGACGTTGAGAGTTTGTGCGAGCACATGTTTTTCCCTTGCCTTTCCCGCAATAGGAGCCCATACTTTGACTGTGTTGTTAGCCGAACCGGTAAAGAGAATTCTATCTACAACAATGACTATGGAATTGAAGGCATGGTCATGAGGCACACGGTTTTGTCCCACGAGCCTAAATACATAATATTGTTTCTCCATTGCTTCAAAACAAAACCCAAAGCATTGCTATAGGCATAAAAAAAAACAACATTTTTCTCAAGATAACCTGTATTGAGACCACTGATTCTTATCGCCCTCCTTCCCACGTCTCCTTTTCCGTTATTTTCCCACCCCTAGCTATGGTCTTCTAATTGTCTGTGTTGCCGGACATCAGCGCCTGCTCCGCCCCTCACATACCAAAGGTTAGTGACTACAAAACTACACTGTTCTAGTTCAGTTATTGGTAGTGATTGATGGTTGGTGCCTGCAAAACTACCTTAACTACCTTCAACGCAACATTCTCCACCTACTCTTTGATCCAATGGCCAAAAATGTTCTAATTGTCTAACACACAACATCAATGGCCCACCAAGGTACAAAATGTCATTGGAGGGGAGTTCTTCCTAGAGGAACGCCTTACAGCTTAACAAGCCATTATGATAACAAGTTTCAAATCATAATGAAATTGAACATAATATCCATTCATCAATTTCACCATAATTAACTTATTTTACGTTGGTAATGAAATATTTATATCAATCTCCTTAAATTCATCATCTTTAATTTTTAGAACGAGATTATTTTGTAATATATAATACGATAGCTATATAAATTAAATGGATGGTAGATGTGGATAGGCATCAATGTATAATAGACATCAAAGCACTTACTTCATAATACATCCCACGTTATAATTTTAAAAACCATAGAACTAACTAAATGATTACTTTATTTTAAATTATTATTTAATTATAAAAAAGAGTCAATATGTAAGTTAAACACATATATGTAACAAGATTATTATGAATGGAAATTTATCTTACTTTACCATGGAGACACATACTTTGTTAGAATACCATGTGCCAATACCATGGCTTATCAATACCACATGCCCAAAAAACCTTAACTCATTTCATATGACACTTGTTTATATGACATTTATTATAATTAATCGATTTAATTAAAAGAAGAAAAAAAGGCGTAACTACTTTGGGAAATAATTTGAACCTTTTATTTGTGTACACTACTCAGAATATTTTAGAATATTTTATGGAGGTTAAATCCTTACCATCTACCTAATAATTATACATAATTAAACTAAAGTTCTAAAAACTCGATTCCAAAATAAACATGCATATTGTTATCATTAAATGTACAACAAGAAAATAATTTTATTAATAAAAGTGATGTGGACTCTAATCCTCTTACAAACAATCAGGCTTTAGCCTGTACAAAAAAATCTAACTTCTTCAAGGCTCCAGCATTGGTCTCAACGAAGCTCCAACCTCTTATGAGGACTCCAATCCTAAAAAACAATTCAAGCTCCAACCTGGTTCCCTACAAGGCTCCAACATTTGTCTCAACGAGGCTCCAACCTCTTATGAGGACTCCAATCCTAAAAAACAATTCAAGCTCCAACCTGGTTCCCTACAAGGCTCCAACCTTGTATGATGACTCCAATCCTTTAGGGCTCCAAACCTCTCTACTTGCTTCAATCTTTCAAGATAGCTTCAATGTTGCTTCAAGTCTTCTAAAAGCTTCTTCAACAAGGCTTGATAGATCTCTTCAACAATACTCCAATAATGCTTCAAGGATGTCTTCAATCTTGCTCCAACAATGCTTCATGTATTGCTCCAAGTTCTACTTCAACAAATGCTTCTAGAGACGCAACAATTGGCCTCCATGATACTTCAAAGTCTAGTTCAAATCAAAGTCAACTTCGACAAGGTATTGAAAGTGTCTCCAAGGCTCTTCATATTTGTTCAAGGAATACTTCAAAATGTCTTCAATAATGTTTCAACAATTCTTCAAGATGCTCCAACGATATCTTCAATCATTGTTTCAATAAGATGATCCAATGATATCTTCAATAGGGGTTCAATAATGCTTCAAAATATGTCATCAATAGTGCTACAAAGAAGGTCATCAATGATGCTTAAACAATGTTGGAAGTCTTCATCAACAAAGGAACCTAACACAACTCAAAAAATTGATCCAACGAAGGCTCTCCAAATCTCAGGCCCGAGGGTACCCCTTCAAGAGGGTCAAAATTTGTTCCTTGAGGAGGTTGAAAACCATGTTTGCAGTTACCTTAGGTATGTCTTTGATTATAGGTGTGAGATTAAAGGTCCTGAAAAAGGGTTTGAAATTATAGGTCCTGAAAAAGGCTCCTAAAAGTCTTATTCCATAGGGCCGAAGATGTTACTCCATAGTGTTGTAATCACAGAGGTCTACCCTCTACCTTAGTGCCAAATTTCATCCTAACATAAGGCTGAGATTTGTCACTAGGTCGAGGTATGTACAGGTGGAAATTTTCCACATAGTTGAGGTTTGTATAGGCCTATCCTATCGAGCTTCAAAAAAGAGGTTAAATGTTGAAAGAAGACCAAATATTACACCACAAAAGTGCTCCAAAGTTCCTACTTTGTATGCTTAAGAACCCAAGAAAAAATCACAAAAATGTTCCAGATAAACCACAATTTTCTTCTTCACATATGTTCTTAGGTTCACAAGTTGTGAACCTTTACTAGCCCTTCTACATATCCGAGTTCCTTTCTTGATTCTTTTCCAAGTTTCACTTGTAAAGTGAAGTCAAATGACCTCTTATATATATAGTTCACGAACCCTCTATGAACTGTCATGTCCCTTTATAAATGTCGAAAAGTAATTTATATGTTGAAGCCGACCTAAAATGGTGTTTATTTAATTTGTTTCAGGGTTGTCCTATGGTGTTTGAAGCCAACTTATGCCTATTTCATTCAACTAATGAAAATACTCTTGAGAACATTCTCCACTTCTTTTTTCTAAAAAATATATGAATCCAAAACCCCTTGGTCTCTGAGTATTATGGTCATACATTACAACAACATTTGTAATGTTGTAAACTGTTGAAAATATTTATTAAAATCTTCTTCAATTAGATTGGTTGGAAATTATCCTTCGTAACTTTCACTGTGACAACCATTGTTATTGTAGTTGTTGGTTCTTGCATTCAGTTGCTCTCATCCTTCATAACAACCAATATTTTAGTTGAGTTGTTATAACCTTGATCGCCTTCAGCACATGTGCTCGTAGCTCCAAGAGGATCATCATCGGGTAATGACTTATTAACTTCTACAAGTTGGCATTCCCTTTATTCAGTGAGTGTACATTCTTGTAATTAATGTATTTGTATTCATAGAGTGCAACATAATAAGCATCACATTGCATGTTGAAAAATGTAGCAAGAAATTCTCAATTTGATTTTGCCTTGGTTAAATTGAGAAAAATCGAATTTCCACATCAATAGACAACTTGGATGATGTTAACTTGTGTGACATGGCTTGCGTTTCCCAGTTTACTCAGTAAATTTGAGTTGGACAAGTTAGAGTTCAGTTCAACACGTGTAATTGATAATTTGTAGCAATCAAGGTCAGTTATCTTAGGTTGTTTTTAGTTAAACTAGTTCCAACTTTTGGAGGAACTAGTGGAAGGTCAGTTAAGCAGTGGGACTTCAATCAAACTCAGTGATCATCTAGTTAACTGATCAATCAACCCAAAATAGCTAGTGCATGTAGAGAATTTGAGTTACCCAGTTGAGGTGGAGATTCCAAGGCAGTGTAACATCAGTTGTAGACTAGTCTTGAGTGTACAGGTGTTGCATGCAGTCAGAGGATCAACCTAAAGGAATTGCGCAATCAATTTGAGGAATTTCATAAATAATAGGGCCTAATTTTTCAAGGAACAACATAACGAAATATGAGCTTAACCAGAGGCAAAATTTGAAATTTGACTAAGTCTGGGTCAGAGCCTTTCAGTGAGCAGAGAGATAGGTTATGCACTTGCAGGGTGTGCTCAGTTGAGCAAAGCAATTGTAATACATCTCTATTCTTCTAATTTAATGCAAGCATACATTGGGGTTTTTAGCAGTTTTCTTTCCTCGGGAAAAATACTTGTTGCATGTGTGTTATTTCTTATTGCATGTCTAAAATTTTTGTTGTAGATTGTGAATTAATGTTCGCAGAGCAGTCAAGTAGGTTTGTATCTTGTGATTTTGATTAAAAATTCATGAGCAGTTGAAAATCTACATCTTAATTTCTATATTGTAGTGAATAAATACCCAACTATGATGTCAAGTAAACCAACAAGACAAACTAAACATGTTGACTCAGTAGGTCAACCAATTAAGCAACTCAACAATCCTTTTAATAGGCATAGATTTGTTCCTTTTGCTTGAGCCATTAACGACAACAATGATGAGATGTCAACAATGTTGTGATCACTGCATGAGTAACTTGTGGCTTGAGTAGTCGTGACCCAAGGGCATCTAAGTTGTCAAAATCACTCGGGGATCACCCCCCGCTTGGGCCACACAAACCCTTAGCATTGCTAGATTTTTGCCCATGGATTTTTGAACCGGTGACCTTTGCACCATGAAATACCTTAACATAACACTTGTTATTGTTTTCTATATGACCTATAAACTTTATATATAATTAGTATATATATATATATATATATATATATTATAATATATTTTGTAATTAAAAAATTAGAAAACTTAAAATATTAAAAAAATAAAATAAGTAACATATCACTAAGCCTCATTGCCATTCACATAGATACTTAACCTCAAATCTTAAGTCAATTTGGTCCCACGTACCTTTTGAGGATAAAAATGTTATGCATGTTGAGATGTCATTATTTCAAGTTTAGTAGATATTTTAATTTTTTATTATTAAGGTACATTGGTAAGTTTGATTTGAAATGATGTAATGACATTGAAATTCAATTAGGTGGGAGGGTGTTTGCATGAGGGGTATTATGTGTTAAATTTAGAATTGGAATATAGTTATGTTTTATTTTAGTAAATATTTTTATACTGTAAAAAAATGTTGATGGAAAGAGTATTATAACATTATTATTTGGCAATAAGATTATGGGTATAAAGGGTTATCAACATATTAATAAATAAAAAATTAAATTAAATTGGTAATTTTTTTGGGAATGATGCCATTTTACTTAAATCAAAACTTTGGAATGATGTCATTTTACTTAAATCTTGAACAATATACAAAGGAGGAGAATAATTACAAGGTGTTATAAAAGGCATTTTGCTCGAAACATATGCAATATTCAAATTATTCTTTTAAAATAGTATCACTATTTTTCATGACAATTTTTTTCACATAATCTCATTGTAATTAAATCATTGTATAGGATGAACAAGATGAATGTATTTTCAATCAATAAACTAAACAAGAGGCTAATATTATTTGGGCGTTGATAATCCTGAACAATATTCAAAGGAGGAGAATAATTACAAGTTATTATGAAAGACACTTTGCTCGAAACGTATGTAATATTCAAATTATTCTTTTAAAATAGTATCATTTCTTTTCATGACAATTTTTTTCACATAATCTCATTGTCATTAAATCGTATAGGATGAACAAGATGAATGTATTTTCAATCAATAAACTAAACAAGAGGCTAATATTATTTGGGTGTTGATTTCCACCTATGTAAGAATTGGTCATCTACATAATATTTTATCGCGACAAAAGGAAACATATTTTATCCTTTATTTCTAGCAACAATGTTTGACAAAATTTACAATATCAAAAACATTTTCTTCGCTCCCACAAGTTATATTCAATACTTTGACAATTATCATTTAGCTTTATTAAATCCTTTGCCCATATCTCACAATTCAAACACCCAACAAGCACTTATTTACCTTTTTCCTTAATAAATCTATATTATATATCATCTTTGCCCATATTGCATTTAAGATCATAAATGAGTCAATTGCAAAGGCAAACAGAGGCTCCTTAAAGCAAAATGGTACTCAGACAATCCCATAGTCACAATGATTCAAGAAACCAAAACTTCAAGTGATTTAATTACCAAACTAACAAGCGAATGGGGGAGAGACTGTAGAATGACTGTTATTGATGCTCAGGGACAATCAAGTGACTTTTCCCTTATATGAAATGATTAGGAAATTGTCATTTTTAACATGTTCGTCTCCTTTCAAATTCTCAGCCCCCAATCTCATCTCATTGGCTCAACTAAGACCTTCTACCTATCCAACGTTTACAAACCGCCCTCTCCCAAGAACAAAACCCTCTTCTTCCAATCTGTTGCCAACACACATAATTCCCTGTCTCCCTCTCCCTTGATCCTCAACAAAGATTTCAACCTCATAAAAACTCTACAAGAAAAGTAAGGAAGAATAAGAAGACTTGATGCAAATTCCATCCAGTTTCAAGAAACGATAGCATCTTCTCACTTGGT
The DNA here is from genome assembly GCA_031772625.1 of Pinus tabuliformis. NCBI lineage: Eukaryota > Viridiplantae > Streptophyta > Pinopsida > Pinales > Pinaceae > Pinus > Pinus tabuliformis. The sequence continues at coordinate 1,718,523,920 of CM062817.1, read as the reverse complement.
CGATCTCGAAACTTTAAAAGACACTTTCACTTCGAATAACAGACGAGGAGGAGTGATGGACCTCCTAATAGGTACATAACAAGCCCCATATGGCCATCTTCTAACATGAGTTTACCTCTCCCCATGCATTTGATGGCATGTTTTGAGCTATATTGTGTTCATTAGGTTAGGAAAGAATATTGTCATATAGTGTAGCCTAGTATAGCTTGAATATGTAGGGAAATGAGCATTTAATATGCAGGTATGCATTGGGAACCAATTGGAGAGAATGTAGGAGGCTTGTCCCCTGCATTTATTCACCTTCAACTCAACCTACTCCCCATGTTTACTCATCTATAACTCAAGAATCTGGTGGACAACTGTTGTACTTAATGCCTGCAAGGATACGAGGGAACTAGATCCATCATTTTAGGGATTTTGGATGGAATCGAACCTCCTTCCAATGAGGATTCCTCCTCAGCCACTTTTGTATAAATAAGGCAGTCGAAGGGCTCAAAAGGATTTGAACTTTTAGGAGAAGGATAGATACTACTAATGGCTAGGAGATTATACTTGTCATTTTCATCCCTTTCATTATGTACTTGAGCATTATTTTATGTTAATAAAAAGCCTTATGTCATTTTAAATATGAGTTTTCTTTAGAGGGTTGAGTCCCCTTGGATTAAGACCCAACCCAGTAATGCATGAGGCCCATGTCCTTCATCTCAAACTCTCTTACAATGTCCTCCTTGAAAGACTTGATCAGCTGATCATCACCTGTCAGTATGAGATCATCAACATAAAGTACAATGATCAACAATTTATCTTCCACCACTATGTGGCATAGGTTCGCATCCACTTCACTCTTCGTGAAGCCCGACCCGATGAAGTAGCTATCTATCTTGGTGTACCAAGCACGGGGTGTTTTCTTCAGCCCATATAACGCTCTCTTGAGTTGACACACATGCGACTCGTGGTCAAAGGTCTCAAAACCTTTAGGCTGATCTATGTACACCTCTTCCTCAATCATGCCATTAAGGAAGGCTGTCTTCACATCCATCTGATGTATCTTCCAACCCATCTGTGCTAATAGTGCCAATATAGATATGATTAACGAGTACCTTGCAACAAGAGCAAAGGTCTCATCATAGTCAATCCCTCTACCTATGAAAAGCCACGGACCACAAATCTAGCCTTATGCTTCACCACACTACCATTTGCAGCTTGCTTTACCTTGTAAAGCCAATATGAGCTCACCACTAACTTGTCCTCTAGTCTTGGGACCACATCCCAAACACTGTTATGAACGATGTAGTCATACTCCTCCACCATGGAATCAACCCAAATCGGCTGCTACAATGCTTCCTTATCTGTCACCACACATTCACTCATAAGAGCCATGTATCTAGTGTACCTCTCAGGTGACCTCCTCTGCCTACGCTGAGAAGTGGGTGCTCCCACATTCTCCCATGCATCATCTAACAATCTGTCAGACTCTCTGGTGCACTTTCTTCCCTCTTTGGAAGACTCTGCTGAGTGGATCTCTCCACTCTCAGATCCTCTACATGTGGCTGCTCCACATCAATCTGAGGCTCCTCAATCATAGGAGCTAAAAGCTCCTCAACTGCATGTAGCTCAAGCTCCCTCTCAATGGAAAATCGCATGGCCTTCTCCTCATCGAATTTGACATCCCTTCGAACCACTATCATCTTGTTGGTCGGCAAGTACACTCGACAGTTTTGAGGTGTATCAGTGTACCCCAAAAATATCCCCAACTCTGTTGTCGACTCAAGCTTCTTCTATGCATCTTTGGTCACATGGCAATATACCGATGACCCAAAAATCCTGAAGTGACCAACATCTGGCCTCTTACTGGAATAATCCTCCTCTGGTATCTTCATCTCAAGTATCTGATGTGGGTTATGATTTTGAACATAAACCGTTGTGTTGCATGCCTGAGCCCACAAGTGTAGTGGTGGGCCTTGATCATGCAACATTGCCCTTGCTGTGCCTACTATGCTTCTATTCTTCCTCTCAGCCATCCCATTCTGCTGAGGGTTATGGGGTGCTGTCAACTCCCGTTTAATCCCTTCCACTGCATAGAAGTTCTTAAACTCGTTTGAGACATACTCACCACCGTTATCACTCCATAGAGATTTAACCTTCTTTCCCGACTTTTTCTCCACCAATGCTTTAAACTCACAAAACTTTGTGAAATTTTGATCCTTTTTCTGCATGAAAAATATCTAGCATTTATGAGAATAGTCATCAACAAATATAACATAATACCTGTGTTTGGTCGTGGATGTTGTCGAGAATGGTCCACACATATCTGAATGGACTCGCTCTAGAATAGCCTCTACTCGAATGTCTCTGTCGTGAAAGGAAGACTTGGTGTATTTTCTCAAAGTACACCCCTTGCATGTATCAACTTGCTCAAGCGTACCTTTGGGAAGACCAATAGAGATCTGCTGCAATATCTTCAAAGCCCCATGATGTAAGTGGCCCAATTTCCTATGCCACAACTTGCCAACGTCTTGACTCTGCACCCTTTCTGCTTTTGTGTTCAAAGCAACACACTCCTCTACCTCCAGCTTATAGATATTCTTCACCCTAATCCCTATCTTCTTTACTTGACCCGTGTCTATGTGTCCAAGGAACGCCTTTCCTTTAGAGAATATCACATCATAGCCTCTATCCTCAAGCATGGCAAAAAATACCAAGTTCTTCTTCAACCCGAGCACATACATAACATTCTTCAAGGTGAGTGGAGTCCCATGCTCCCTCTAAAAAGTAATCATGCCCAATCCAGTAACATTATACTTCCTGTCGTCACCCATATCGATACGCATCTGGAGATCTTTCTCCTCCAGGTCACTGAATAACTCTTTGTTGCCAGTCATGTAGAATGAAGCTCCATTGCCTAAGTACCATACACTTCCCATCATTGATGACATCATGCATGCTATGAGGGAAAAGTTTAATTTGAATTGAGATGCCAAATCCTGACCTGTCGCTCCTCCTGATGACTTATTCTTGGGCTTCTTGAGTGGATAATTTGTAGCAAAATGGCCCAGCTCATGAAAATGAAAGCACTTAACTTTCATCATGTATTTCTTCTTACCTCCATGATAAGAATCCGATTTAGAAAGGGAAGTTTTCCCTTTCCAATTCTTCACCTTAATCGCTAAGGCACAATTCTCTTCATCATCAGTCTTTGATGAAGAGCCATCCCTGGTGTTCCTCCTGATCTCCTCCTGCATAAAATCCGACCACAGTCGTTCCCAATCTGGCAGCTTCTCTTGACCATTGACAGAGTCCTAATAACTATGCCAACTCTTTGGGGGTCCTAGAAGAGAAAGACTCACCATATCATCCCCGACAACCGTGATTCCAACACTTCCAAGTTCATCACGATGTTGAGTGAACTTGGTCAAGTATTTTGGCATCGTCTTGCCTTTCTCCATTTTCATTTTTCGAAGTTTGTCCTTCAGTTCCAATTTCCTTTGGTCATTATTGTTTTGATACAAGTCCGTCAATGTTTTCCACATAGCATACAGAGTTTCCTTGCCATGGAGACTTGAGACAATGTGGTCTCGAACTCCCTTAAGGATTATCTGCCTCGCCTTTACCACACACTTCTTCCATTCGGCCAAATTCTGTGCATCCAATGCTATTGGGTTAGGAATTTCTTGATAAACAAATTCCTTCAAGCCATTATCCTCTAGCACAACCTACATTATGTCCCTCCAGGCTATAAAATTCGAGCTTCCTTCCAAGGCATACTCGAGCTGCAAACCGTAGAATGCCATCTGTCGATCCTGAAGTATGTATTGCAAATTCGAATTTCACATGTAACTCAAAACTTCAAAATCTCCTCTAGTATACTGTTCTCAGCTCCGATACCATGTAGAATTTCCTGTAGATTCACAAGCTCATGCAATGTACTAAAGCACAGGACAAGAATCTACTTCTACTTTCAACCAGTGGAAGCCAATAGATCGATGAAAACAATATGAACAAGAAGAAGATAAATCAATGGTACATAACACAAGATGTATATGGGGAAAGCCACTGCTCAAAACCCCACTATATGTATTGCATTTATTAGAAATATGAGTGAAGATACAAAGCTTGTTCTCACTAGAAGAATTCTGCACAAGTATGCTCAACTCTCTTAGCTCACAAGCTAGCTCAAGCCAAATTCTTAGCTTATTCAGCAGCTCTCCAAGCCCCTAATCTCTTGCGTAATTCCTAGGATGAATAGCCCGTATTTAAAGGGAATTCATGCTTCCAAAACTGCGTAATCCAAACATAGGATCAATCTCTGATGCATGCATGATATTTACACTCCAGTAACTAATACAATTGATATTACACTATCCCTACACTCTAGTCTCAACTGGGTCTTTCTGAGAATCGACATGCATGAGTTTTTGATGAGGGATTCTTTAGTTAACTAGAGTGACACTTGTGGATGCACTAGTGCATCAACTGACTATTAACTCTCTATTAGTTCCACAAACACTTTATAACTAATTTAACCGAACTTAACATAGTAAACTGAGTGATCTAATTTCCAACTCAATTTAAACTCATATTGAACCCATAAAACTTAGGGAGAACATATACATGACTTCAGAAAGACTTCCAACTCGAAATTCCTAAGCTAATTAAATTAATTAACTATTTACAAGTTGCTATAAGAATAAAATTTGATTTTAATTCTGAGTTTAATTCAAGGACAAATTAAACTGGAATTTCTTGTTGTCATTTCTCAACAAAGCAAGCTTCAATTGTACACATATTATTTACCTAACAACATATTTTACCATAATATATTAATGTAGATACATATTAATATAAATATAAGTACATTGACTAAAAAAATTATAAACTTGATTCACAACTTCTTTATTAAAAATAACATTGTTTTAATTAAAAATATACATTTTTTTTTATTTATGTGTGGTTCATGTACACCGAAGATCGGTGGCTGCTACGTTCACAAAAGATATTCAACTAGATCCACCTGAAGGGATCACTTCTTGCCAACTCATTAGCAGAGTTTGACCACGAGAGCATCAAGGAGAATTGACGTTATGACCTCCTATTAGTAAGATGTTTTTAATGATGGGAACTCGACCATTGAACTAACCCACAAAGCTTGATTAAAAATATGCATATATGAATAAATATAAATATATTAAATTTTTTTTGAATTATTTTAGAAAGATAAAAATTAACAAATTAACATAGATGTGAGCACATAAATAAATTGAATTATATTAAAAGGCTCCTTTAATTTTTATAAATAGAAATTGTAATAACAATAAATAATTAACATTTTCTTTATAAAGAAATAAATTGAAGCGTATTAAAATGTTTCTTTATTAAAAAAGTAGAAATTAAATTTATTATTAATAAAAAATAATATTTTTAGGGGTGGTATAAGGGGAAGGGGTGCTATATGGCGTCGAGAAAACAAAAGTAGTAGAGTATTCACGGGGTCTCAAAAGAATGAAAAATAACCTTGTTAGAGTGTAATGCTCTGCTCCAAGGTTCCAAATAGCAATAGATCATAACGTCTCCTCACTCTCTGTGCTAGGAGATTCTCTCTTATTAATACAACACCTGACAAAAGGAACTATCCCAAAGATAGGGCATTGGATCATATACTGAAAAAAATCCTAGACTATGGGAATGATATGGACGTGTTAACATTCTTCCATGTATCTGGGGAGTTCAATAAGGAGGAAAATAAGTGTGCAAATGAAGGATGTCATTTTGAAATGGGAAATTTGGTTGTCAATGGGAAACCCATTTTTCTCAAATTCCTTGAGTTATTATGCAACATAATAAAATAGGAAATAACTCTTTAGGCATCTACCATAATAGAAAAAATATTGGAAGAACTAAAAAATTAAGGAGGAACCAAATCCAGGTTGCCTCCACAAGCAATCTATCGATTCATAAAGGTCAATCATAATACCAAGCATGAGACAGATCAATGTATAAAGCAGATTCTAAAGGCCTCCACATTCAGGTGGCTTTGCATTACATAGATTGGAAAATCATTAATGTATGAAGATGAGAGTGGAAAGTTCACCTAATGCGGGATCATATTCCATTCAACCCCACACTCCATGATGTGAGTTCACAATAAGAGTAATAACATAATGACACAATCCTGGGTAGTCACACGCCCAAAGGCATTTCCAACTTGGCGGCTTTGTGTCATCTCGATGGGCAAGTCGTTAATGAACTATAATGAAGTTGGAAGGTACGCCTGGTGTGGGGTTTTTTTCCCTAGGTTCCCCATACTTTAGTTTTCCAACATATAACAATTTGAATTACATTAAGACACCATCTGAGACATGCATTTGGAAAAAACAAGCAAGTTTTCATATTGCAACAATGATGAAGCTTGATCACATGCCTTGCGATTTTGATGTGAATTGGAAGGAGCCACCCCCCCGCTCAAAAGGAATAGGAACATGCGTATAAGCAGTTGTGTAAACAAAGCAATTCAGAATATCATTGACATTGGTCGCATAGTTACACCCAAGCTCACCTTCGCTAACTTCTCCACTATGTAGGCGCAACTACCCTGGAATGATGCTCTAAGCTTGCTAAGTAAAATTCCATCCTGTGGAATCCCCTCAGGTAGAGTACTGTCGGGGAATGACAAGTTTAGGTTCAATTGCGGAAGGAGACCTCCCCTTATCCCATCTTTTCAGAGCGCCAAGGTGCAATTAGGAAGGCATAGAGAAGGCAATGTAAGGCCAAGAAGGAATAATATTTGGAGAGTGAGTGGGAGTTCTACCTCAATGGACTTTGAAAGTGGGAAAGCTAGGCCAATTTGGAAATCAACACATAAATTAATGAGGACAAGAAGGAGGTATTGGTGTAGTAGTTGATAGAGAGAATGAACACCATGCAAATTGATTTCTTGGCTTCAAACCTAAATATTAGTGAGCAAATGACTATAATTGCATCCTTAATGGATAAGTAGCAAAAAATGGAAACTCATTTAGCAAATTAGGATAATTAAATGATGGCTCTGCATCAACAAAATGAGTAATTGCAGCTAAAGTTCATGGAGTTCTAGGAAAAATTGAGCAAAATGGAGGATTGTTAGAATGCATCCACCAACTCCAACGCTACATCACCAGATAAGTTGTTAGATTTGAATGAGCCTGTTAATCACATGGACAATTTCATCTTCATTTCTAATTAGTGGACAAATGAATTGTAAATTTTGAGTCTTAGGGGGGCAATTCTGTAAGATATACACATACAAAGGGCTTTTTTGTTTTTGTTTTTTGTATGAAGTGTATGAATAAATTGTGCTAATTAGGATAGATCACATCAACATGTTAGCAAAATTAGATGAACAATAATATATTTTCAGATGATAAGCTATGTTCATAGTGTAAATATTATAATAATAATAATAATAATAATTTTATATAAATAAATAAATTAATATATTTAAAAAAATTAAAGTTAAAAAAATAAAAAAAATGAAAAACCTATATAAATATATAAATAAATTAAAATATATTAAAATGTTTTTTATGATTTGCGATCATAAACGTTTGAAATAATTATTATATCATCATAGTAAATATTTTAACAGCTATAATCTTATTGAGCCGAGAGGCTCATGAGAGGATGTGTAAGTGTGTCGGTCCATCCATCCGTTCCCTTTTAAAATAAAACTAAAAGTTAAAAATTATGTTCTAAATAGAAAAATAATGTCGGCTAAAATAATAATAAAAAAGAATATGCTGTAAAATAATTAGAAGTAAAAGAAAATATGAGTATGATATTTAAATCTTATAATTTGGTTATTGATAAACTATTTTTAATACAAATTAATAATGACATTATGTAAAATATTTTATGCAAATATCATTAAAAAAATAAAAGTTTTTATATATTTTATTTAGTGTTCAAAAATACAATTTAAACAATGAAAAATAACACATTGTATTTTACACGAAGTTTGCACGTGAAAAAATTTGGATAAAAAGTTTATTTGGTCTCATATATACTTTATTTAGCATTCAAAAATACAATTTAAACAATGAAAATTAACACATTGTATTTTAGGGTATAAAGAAGTTTGCACGTGAAGAATTTTGACCCTCTAGGCTCATGTTAGATCCGTACTTAAGATAGATCTATGCTGGTATAAAGATAATCATAGTCGTATCTTTATAATAAGAATTATGCATGACCATTCTTAATATAAAGATGAGATTAATAGCTGTGATTCAAAATATTTCGTGCCTCTACTGCTAATTAATTGATTCTGATTCTCCCAACACAACATGAAGCTATCTTCATAGTGTAAGCTCTCTACACAATAGACGCTGGTTTTATGCCTTTTTGTTGAGTTTTTGGTTTTATGCCTTTTCCTTGAATTTTTGTCTACAATGCCTTCATATAGATGCTCATTGTGGAATTCACATTTCTGGATTTTCGATACACTCGCTGTTTTTATGTGGAGTCGGTCTAATTATAAAGACTAGACCATATCTTTTTGATATGATACACTTTGTTAATATTGGTCTATATGGTAATACGTTGCATTCATGCTGAATCCAGTGGATCTTGATGTATTGGCTTTACTATAATATAATAAAATCAACATTTTTCTTTCGTGAAAGCACAAGTGTTTGTTTTCTACACAACTTCTTCTGTGAAACCACCTCCCCCACAAGCTTCCTCTTCACTCAACAATACTTTTCTGTGAGTCATTGACCTTCGAAGCTCTTTTTAATTGACCCATGTCGACCATTTAGGGACGAATATGATGGTGATCCCGAGACAGTTGTGTGGCAAGACTTACGTGGCAGCTGGCTCGTCCTTGGTCCTTCTCGCGTTGGCACACACCGAGGTTTGGTGAGGGTTTATGGCACCTTCAATGCGCATTCGGCCCGAGGTTGGTCTCGTTTTGTGTGAGCACAATGTCTATGGTATGGCTTGACTTGGGCTCATTTGCATTGTTGTTCGTCTGAGTTATGCTTCCGTTCCTTTGTGGCTCGTCTGGTTCAGCTCTGGAAGAAGATGGGTCTCTGTTGCCCGCTATCCTCTTGGTTCTTCTCTGGTTCCGGTCCTCTATTGTTTGCTAGTTATATGAATGTTTTTCATTGGACCTGGTGGTTGCTGTACACCTGGTTTTCCATGGAGGTCTCAGGTTTGGTTTGTCATTCTAGGTATGCCTTATTTCGACTCTCTGTGAATGATTCTTTTACAACTTGCAGGTGATGTTTTCTAACTGGGTTTTTGGTCACATTTCACAGGCCCTCCGCCTGTTACTCTCGTTGATGGCTTGGCTGCTTATTTTACAGGTAAAAACCCTGTTCCGATTCCACTGTTTCGCCTTCCTGTAGTTTTTATTAACGGCCTTGCTCCTGGTGAGCAGGCTGTGGTATCATGGCACTTCAGCCGTTGGTTGCGCTCAGGTTGGGGTTTCAACTCGTGGCTTGGTTGTGGAGTCTGGCCTCCCCTTCAGGTATTCACTGTGGGTCAAGTTCCTTGTTTTTTTCTCTGGTGTTGTTGTGTGCTATATAGCTATGCTTCCTCTCTGACAATCTTCTTGTCACTGTGCAGGTATCCCTCTCCTCTTTGCTGTGGCTGTAAGGGGCTGGCTCTCGGGGATGAAACACCGTGGTCTCATCCTTGAAGATTTGGGTTCGATGTGCTTAAATCGGGTAGGGTCCTTCCTTGATTGCGCTCTGCGGTTGCATTTTGGTTTCGGGCTATAGTTGTTTAACCCTTGGGGTTTCAGTTTGTTGGTCTGTCGATACTTGGTTGCCTCCTGTGCAACGAGCCCATCCTGTCGATTTTGTTTTCTGTTCTGGGAATGTGTTTCAGCCTTCTGCTGTTGGTTGTCGTGTCTATTGTTTCGTTTGTGTACTACTTTGGTCTATTTGGGTTGTGGAAACCCTCCTCGGCCTATCTCGTTTGTATGAAGGACTGTTGGTTATTTTTTTGAGGGCTCTGTCTTGAGGCCTGTGTGGAATCTGGAAGTTCTGTCTTGTACTTCCGTGGACTTGATGAATATATAATATATATATATATATATATATATATATATACTGTAAATTTCTAATTTAAATCAAATAGTATGTATTTGGTAATGTACCTGGATGGTTTGGCTCTGTCGTATTTGATCCTTTCAGTGTCGGTGCGCAGTTTGAATATTAATCACACAATTTGTTGTTTAATTGCTATGCACAGTTATTTATACTTGTTGCTTCTGAAACAGTGAATACCTGTAAGCTTTTTTTAAATTCATTAAAAAAAAATATTGTTCTGAGTTATGCTTTCTTTCCTTTTTTTTTTCATCTAGATGGCAGCAACACTTTTGATTTTGGATTGCCTATTTATGCTTGCTGGCAGCCTCACACTGTTGAGGAACCACCCTCAGTCACATTATAGTTCTTTTCCAATTTCATTCACTTTCATTTCCAACTTATTTTAAACAAATCTTATTCTAACTATTGTTTAGTTTATAAATAAAAACATTAACTGTAACAATCTTCATTTAAAAATAAAAATAAAACTAACTAAAAGTAAACTTAATCAAAACAGCTTATCCAACTGTCACCTCCCAAGTCGAATGCTCCTGTATCAGAATAATTTAAAAGCAACACACGTCAGATTGTGACTTGCTATAAATGTTCAAGTGAATGTTAAGATATGCAACAAGCCAAAAAAAAAATGTGTATCAAATTTCCATTGTGACATCTCTCCGCACAATGGATTAACAATGATGTGTTGTGTGAGACTTTCCTCCGCACAATGGGTTAAATTGCTTATTTGAAACTGTCTCCTTGGACGCTGCTTCCTACGCTGCCCTTTAATTATGCTGATGTTCCTCCTTCCAGATGCGTTGCGTTACTTCGATGCTCAACCCGAGCGGTCAAATATATTCAATCGCTGTTATGGCAGAGGAGTTTCTGTAAATGGGATCCAAAACCAAAGCCATAACAGTATGGAGACACCCATATTTCCCCCAGAGATTTGTCTGAAGCCTGGATTGCGCAACGTCAAGGCTCTGTTCGTTGTTGGTGATCGAATTTTTAGTGCTTATGGGACAACATGATATGCCTCTAGTGACGGTCACGTCAAAATCCTAAACTCCACACGCGTGTGACCACGATCATCGATTTGAACATATTTCACAAATAATAGCACATGATATCAGGGGCATAAAATTCTCTAGAATAGCATGTATGAACCAGGGTGAGATTTTTTTGTCAATCGGTTCCAAACACTAAAACTCCAATGCTCGAATTATAAGATTTGTTTTTTATTATTTATATAATAAATCTGGAATTAATGATGGAATTGTTTTTTTTACTACTTATATGATAAATACAAAAATCTGCTTAGATTGAAAAAACTGTGACTCTAACGGAGTTTGCAGTTTACCCCGATGAAATCATTGACTATGTCTGCCACACACAGGATTTTATGAAGAGTCCTAACAAACATATTTTTACGAAAGAAAAAGCTATTAACTTGCACACTAGAGGCTAGTGGCATTTCGAATGCAGTATAAGGTCCCACGTTCGAGCCCATTAGAGGCATAGCAGTTGCCCAATTACTGCAATTGTAGTGCACATGGCGATGGGAACTTATTCTCTTGAAGTCAAGATCTATGAACGATTATATGACATGGTGCCTTCTTGGGAAGTGATTGCACATGGGACTGTGTATGGAATGATAGTGAATCAACTTCATTTCCAAATTTGGTTATCTCCAGGTTACGGGAGGGAAAAAAAAGAAAAAAAAAAAGCCAGAATTAATATCAGCATAAACAAATTATGTTTTCTATTGTTCATCGCTATAATGATGTGGATCTATGTTATCAGAAACTAGAAACCGGAAACGAAACGAGAAACAACAACGGTACGAGAAACAGAGTTTAGAGGTTTCGCACTCAAGAAACGAGGAGAGAGAAAATGAAAATAAAAATGAAAAATGCAGAGTTAGTTTCAATTTTCAATATAGTTTCAACTAATTTTCTAGCCCAAATTTTATTTAAAAACTAAATAATTTGAATACCAAACTTATGCTTAGCAAATTGACTATTAAATATATACATTCTTATGCTTCCTAGTCAATTAAGTGTATACATTCTTATTCATTTTGGGCCTTCGGCTAATTATTGTTTCCTTAAAAAAAACCAAATTATATATATATATATATATATATATATATAGATATAGATATATATAAACAATTTGCAATTAAATGTGAACTTCTTGAGCCACATATAGAATAGTGTTTAAACTATGAATTTTAACACTATACATGTTAAAAGAAAACAAATCAACTAAAAAAGGAACAATAGTACAAAAATAATCAACTCTTTGTATACTTCGCATAGGCCTCTAGGTTATTGAATGAATACATGCATGAAATCTACAATAAAGAGTGAAAATATAGAGCTGAGAACTACCTGCAAAAGAACAAACTAAGACCTGTAAAAGATTTCCGTAAAATCTATGAACTGATTAACTAAAACGACCGTAAAAAACGGCGTTTCCGTCTGGTCTCTTTTCTTACACGTTTTTTACCGGGAACGGTGACAACCGTCCCGTTTCTGGTAAGCTCAGTTGGTTCATGCTAGATGAGAAATGCTTATGTCTAGGTTGTAACCCTATTTGTATAGCCTAGCCAAGAGATGAACTAGTCCCACCAGGTTAGAAGTTCCCATTTCAGCGGACCGTCAAGCTCCTGGAGCAATTGGGAATGCATATTTCCCGATTTCCTGCTCCTCTGTCGAGGGAAAGGTCATTCTCTGTGCCAAATTCGGAAAAGAGCAGTGCAGAGGAGAGCTATACTATTCGGCACAAGCACCTTTTGCACGCAATAGATATGAATTAATAGAGAAATAACAATAAATATGGTGTGGCATAGAATCTAGATTGTGGGGAGAAGCTTTTTCCACACAATCAAAGTACCATGCTTCTATCTATGTGGGGAGAAGCTTTTTCCGCACCATCAAATTAATTTTTTTATAATTAATTTTTTAAAACAATTTCATATTCTTTAGAAAAAGAAATAAGTTATTTAATGTTTAGGAGGCTAAAGATAGCTTATTGGATAGATTGCTTCTTCCTTTGCTTGATATAATTGACTTTTTTTCGTGAAGCTTCAAAATAAATTGCTCCCAATGTCTCGACAAACCCCTCGCTAAATAGATTATTCCAAGAGCTAGTTGTCACCATCCGCATAACTTTCCGGTAGTCTTTGAAGGCTTCACATTCTAAAATGAAATGTTTTTCTGTTTCCACTTTTCCTGAAGAACAAAAAATGCATACTCTTTCCTCCCACACTTCCTTTGGCCTTTTCCAACGCCCTATTTCACAACGGAGAATTAGTCCTTAACTGAGCAATAAGACTTTTGGCTCTCCAAGAGATTGGCTTCTATGTATGCTTTTGGTTGATGACTATGAGTGGGATTAAACACTTCACGGAAAATTAGTCTTCACTGAGCAATAAGAATTTTGTCTCTCCAAGAGATATTGGCTTCTATGTATGCTTTTGGTTGATGGCTATGAGTGGGATTAAACACTTCAATAGAATACTTTTTCTTTCTTCTTAGCTCCTTATCCCAAGTACGCTTGTGGAACTTTTCCATAACAAAAGCTTTTAACTCTTTGTTGTTTATGGGACACGTGTTCAAACAAATACCCCATTTACTAAGTCATTTGTTATTTCACTGCATCCAAATTTTTTGCTCTTGCACAATCTATCATTAAAGACAACCTTAGGCCATCTACCCTCTTTCATTTGCTCAATTTTTTAAAATACCTTATAACTCGCACCATAGCAATTGCTTCAATAAGAGCAGTCACTATTTCACTTAACAAGATAACATAAGGAACTGCACTTTTAATCTTAAATTTGTTTATAATAAAAAACTTCTGAATTTTGTCAATTTATCTCCAATATATGTCAAATATATTGATTCATTCACAACCAAAAACTTTACTCTACCTATACTTATTTCATTTCAATGCACTGTTTTAATTACTTATTTCTAAATTAAAAGTATGATATTATTTTTAACCCAGAATATCATAAAGTAAAACAATGGTTGTAAGTATAAGTAATGCATATTTATCACGACGACCAATGGCCATGCTGAACCGTACCAAAATTTACAGTTAGGAATATGAAAATAGCAATAGTAGATATTGAGATAGAGCGAAGAACAATCAATTGATCATTGGGGTGCTTCGTAGGAGACGCGAGCAGTGAAAGGCTCATTTGTGACGGCTGTTGGGTTCTTGTCGATTTCTGCCAGCACGAGTGGAGCTATGGATAAAAGCGCAGGGACGTTGGTGACTGTATGTAAACCTTGTAGATTGTAATGTTTAAAAATGTTCATAATATAGATGTGGCAGTATGGTAAAAAGAAACGAAATTGATGTATTACAATGTACAAAGTATGTTGAATGTGTTGTTGCCTTACTTAGCTTGTGAAGCGTTTGAAATAAAATACACCGGATGCCGATCACAGAATGACCCGGATGCTGCAACGCCTGCTCGTTGGTTAGGTATCAATCAATCGATAACTTGGTGATTGCAATCTGAACACCCGCGGTTGGACCGATGGACTGATAAGTTTTGTTAGATCTAAGATTTTTGTAATTTATAATGTAGATAGGACAAGGTAAGGATGGATGATCATATTAGTTGGTTCTAAATGTGGATCAAATCTTATGTGATTAATTCAAAAGACATCTATTTATACATTGGACTATTCCGTGGAGAGTAAAGATTTTTATTGGTCAATTAAAAACTAATTCACATCAATTTCGGTGTGAAACAGGATTTTGGAAGAGAACTAAAGAACCTTGGAAAGAGCTAGTGTGTACTTTTTGCACTTCCTAGGGTGGTGTGTACTTTTTACATTAGGGACAATTATGGCAGTGTGTTAGCTATTCCTTGACATTGTCTTTTCAGTGAGGGGACTGTTAGAAGATTGGGTTAGCTCATCATCATTTTGAATAAGAAAAATGTTGAATTACCGAATGAAAAAAACAGAGCAACGAATAGTCTGATAAACTCATTTTAATCTAGTGAACTTTAAAATACCATTCATTCATTCATATATAATAAGTGAGAAACATTTATAACTGGGTGATTGCAATTTGAACACCCCCGGCTGGACTAATAAGTTCAGTTAGATTTAAGATTTTTGTGATCTATAATGTAGATAGGACAAGGTGAGGATGGACCACATTAGTTGGTTCAAAACGTCGACTAAATCTTGATTATGTGATTAATTCAAAAGACATCTATCTCTACATTTAGTTGGTTCAAAACCTCGACTAAATCTTGATTATGTGATTAATTCAAAAGACATCTATCTATACATTGGACTATTCAGTGGAGAGTAAAGATTTTTATTGGTCAATTAAAAACTAATTCACATCAACTTCGGTGTAAAACAGGATTTTGGAAGAGACCTAAAGAACCTTGGAAAGAACTACTGTGTACTTTTTGCACTTCCTTGGGTGGTGTGCACTTTTTACATTAGGGACAATTATGGCAGTGTGTTAGCTATTAGTTGGCATTGTCTTTTCAGTGAGGGGACTATTAGAAGATTGGATTAGCTCATTATCATTTTGAATAAGGAAAATGTTGAATTATAGAATGAAAAAACAGAGAAACTGGTAGTTCGATAAACTCATTTTAATCTCGTGAACGTTAAAATACCATTCATTCATTCATATATAATAAGTGAGAAACATTTAAATTGCTTCCAGAAAAATTTAATTTATGCACTCATCATTTATATATTATTCTATATTATATATTTAGCAATATGGTGATTATTGATACACTGTTCTCGCATTAACTAGCACCGAAACCACCAGGTTCAGACTGTCTCAGAGATAAGCAAGGTATGAATTATGCTACACAAGGTTTTGGTCAACTATTTCATTTTGAATTAAACAAAGTTTTTTGGTAAAAATCATATGAGAGAATTTTTGGCTAACGCCTTTCCAACCAACCAGTGTGGTTCATCATCAAAACCACGATACCTTTGCTTTGCCACATGTTTTTAGAACTCGGGGAATAAAATAAAATTAAAATTTATAGTTTTATTAATTTAAAATGTAATATTTGAAGTTATCGGACCGTTGTATGTTCACAATTAGTGGGAGGGTTTCTTTAATGCAAACGGGTAATAACGTGGAATGTTTTTGCCATCGTTGGCAGCTTTGGTGTCATATAGTGTTGGGTAGTTAGCAACAGATAGGTGTGGAAGTTTTAAGTTCATTGCGCCGAGGTCCTTGTGCATATATAAAATTATTGGTTTTTTTTTTTTCATTGCGATTTTTAATAATTTGAAGTTGTTCTATTTCATTATTTATATTAGAAAATTTATAATTTTTTTAAATCTGTGTTTTAACAAATTTAGATATCAGATTTTTTTGATGTATATTTTTTATAAATCTAACTGCTAAATAATATAATTTTTATTTAAAAAAATTAAATAAATAAATAAAATTAAATAAATTAAATAAATAAATAAAATTAAAATAATTAAAACGGATCTCCTTTATAACCTTTTTTTTCAGTGAGTTGGCCTCTTTAGCTCAAGTTCTAATGTTCAAGGGATCATTAAAAAGTTTAATTCTTATTGTCCAATTAATTTTTTTGGTTAAGAAAGAATAAGGAAAAGTCATATACCAAATCATTTTGTCAGATTGGTTAGTTATGTTGATATACATGTTTATTTTGGAGTTGGGGATATACAATTTTAATTTAATTATCATTATTTATTAAATGAATGGTAAGAATTTAACCTCTATAAAATATTTTATAATATTTTTGGTAGTATATATAGTTCAAAAGCTGAAATATATTTCTATAGTTATGTTTTTTTTACCGTTTAGTTTAAATTCATTAATTAAAAAAAAAGTCTTATGAAATTAGTGATAGTTTTTTTGGGCATGTGGTATTGATAAATCATGGTATTCGCCCATGCTATTGTAACAATACCTATTTACAGATAAAAAATCTTCATAATAAAGTGGGAGTGACTCTTTGTGGTTAAGAATATTGTTACATTTTTTTAATGTATGTGTTTAACTTATATATTATTTTTTTTCTTATTTTTCTTAACTGAATGTATAACATTTATATTATAATAGTTGGATACATGGACATAACTATTTACATGCTCCAGTGATCTCTAAGGTTTACAAATTTGAGATAAGAATATTGTTACATTTTTTTAATGTATGTGTTTAACTTATATATTATTTTTTTTCTTATTTTTCTTAACTGAATGTATAACATTTATATTATAATAGTTGGATACATGGACATAACTATTTACATGCTCCAGTGATCTCTAAGGTTTACAAATTTGAGATTGAGCACGAATGCTCAATCCAAACCCTCAAATGAGTTCCCCATGACAAAAAAATTTCAATCCTTGTATCATTTTTCGACAAATGTGATGGGATGGGCCTCCTAATAGGTACACAACAAGGCCCATCTGGGCATCTTTTAGCATGCTTTTACCTTTCTCTCTTTGCATTTGATGACATGTTTTAAGCTATAATGTGTTCATTAGGTTATGAAAAGAATATTGTCATACCTTGTAGCCTAACATAGTTGAATGTGTAGGAAAATGAGCATTTAATGTGTAGGGATATGTTGGGAACCAACTGAAGGGAATGTAGGAGGTCTGTCCCTTGCATTTAAGCACCTTCAACTCAACCTTTTCCCCATGTTTACTCACCTAAAACTCGAGAATATGATGGAAAATTGATGCACTTAATGTCTGCGAGGATATCAAGGAGCTAGATCCACCTTTCTAGAGATTTTGGAGGGAAGAAACCTTCCTAAGGAGGTTGCCCCCTCGACCACTTTTGTATAAATAAGGAAGCCTAAGGGGTCAGAAGGATTCAAACTTTTAGAGAAGGATATATATTACTAGAGCTAGGAGCTTGTACTTGTCATTTTTAGTTTCCATATCATGTACTTGAGCACTATTTTTTATATCAATGAAAAGCCTGTTGTCATCTTAAATTTGAGTTTGCTTTAGAGGGATAATTCCCCTTGGGTTAGGGCCCAATCCAAAGGACCTAGCCTCTCTCCTTTGTACGTTTTATTATGCATTTTCTTTCTTGTCCATAATTTAGTAGAGTTTCTTCGTTTTCAAGTAAGATTTGTTTATGAAAGAGTTGCTTTTGCAGGTCAAGCAATCATACTTTATCTTGTGGGAAGTGTAGTTGTAGACCTGGTGTTGGAAAGAAAAAAACATAGTTGTTCTCATTTTGCAATAGTTAGATCCTAGATTAGCTTTCCTTTTGCATCATTGTTTATTGTAATTTATCATTTGTTTAACAATCTTTTCAAGCATACAAAGAATAATATTTATTGTGTGCATGTAATACTATGGGTTTGCAGGGCTCTTGTCATCCTACCATCAACACCCTCCTTCCTTCCTCAACAACCTCCCCAAGTAGACTATATATAGATAGTTCATTTAAGATTCGTTATAGGCCACTATTTGAAACTCTCCTTGTGCAAGATGGGCTCCTGAGGAGCACTAGGCTTGACAAAGGCCTCATACACCCTTCTCCTACCTTAACCCATATTTTCTCACCTTCAGAACACCTTCTAAGCCCACAAAGTGCTCTCAGACCTGATCTTGTAGCAAAACAGGGCAATCTTGTAGCACTCTGTCCCGATCCTATAACACTGTGTAGAGACCCTTCAAACTCGACCAAAATTGCCTTTTGATCTTTAATTTTTCATTATGACCCTATGCAATGACCCTTAGGCTCTGAAACCAAGTTTGAGGAAGACTAGAGACCACTTAGGATTTGTCTTTTCACCACTACAATACATTTATACAATTAGGGTTAGTAAACAAGTTCATGAATTGAATGGTACATGGATGGTTTACATGATTACTTTCCAAAATTCTTAATGAACTTTGTTACTAGAATATAATATCTTTTGAATGCAGTGATTTAGAGTTGATTCATGCTCTTTACTTTATGCAATTAGAATAGGTTTTCTTTCCTTGTCATTGGTTTCCTACAATAGGTTAAGGTTTCCATTTCTGTAATTACATTGGCATTTCCGTTTCTTTCAAGTAGCTTAGACTTTACTTTCACACAACATTTTCATTCTTGCAACTAGATTAAGGTTTCCTTTTTGCAACATTCTTTCATTCTTGCAAAATCTAGATTTAGTTTGTAGAATGGTCTCTGTACACCTTGGTTTGGTTCACTACCTTAGAGAAACTTTAGTAGAGATTATCTTATTGTGTATACAACACTATCACCTCTTAAGTTTATACGGCTCCTAGATTGATAAATTAAAGCTGGCAGCCTTGGGAGTCGCAACATCTTGTTTCAATACCATAACTCATCACTTTTTGGCGCCGTTGTCGGGGAGGTGTCCAAGTAAGTTCTTTTTATGCTTTGAGTTGATTTCTCATTTTCATTTTGTTTCTTGAAAAAAAACACATTTTTTTCTTTGCATCAGTTTTTGTTTACCTAGAAAGCTTAAGAAAAAAGGAAAAGGAGAAAAAGGAAAAAACATTTATTTCATGTTTGATAGGTTTAGGGGTAACTTAGGGTTTTTTTTTGCCAAAAACCCTGATTCCTACAAGAATTCAACCATCACTCGTCTTTGGTGACTATGAACCTCCTACTCTAACCGTAGAAGATTTGGAGAACCATTCAGGTGAGCAACCAAAAAGCTTTGAAGAACCTATAAGGGAGGAAGAACCTACATCACCTACCCAAGAGATGGCTGGAAATAGGCAACCTGAGCTTTTTCATATTAGAGAAACCAATGGGGAGGATAGAATGAATAACATAAGACCCAGTGCTCTCCCACACTTTCATGGTCTAGTTTTTTAAAGCCCGTCACATTCATGTTCAAGTTTGTTGTGGTTTGTAGAACCTGTGATTACACTTCTGATGAACATAAGTTGAAATTTCTTCCCTCCACTCTCAAGGATGTAGCCTTGCGCTAGTTCATGGGTCTAGAAGGAGGAAACATTTCCACTTGGGCTCAAATGCAACAAGCCTTCAATGATAAGTACAAATACTATTGTAGGTATAAGTACATCAGGGATGATGTCTTTAGGATGACTCGGGGGGTAGATGAGTCCTTAGAGGCTATGAGGAGAGGTTTCAACTCAATGATAGGAGAGCTAATTGCACCCTTTGACCAAAGCCATAAACTATTTTATTACTCAAACGGGTTAGGGATGAGCTAATGGAAACCCTAAATACCCTATATGGATGAGACATTTACCAATTGAATTATGGTGACATCGAGACAATGTTTTAGAATGGTTACAAGGAAATGAGGTAGATCTAGTCAAGGCTTAGCAAATTCTTCATCTTGTACCTCAACCATCAAACATGAAATATGGAGTATGCTAGAAGATTTCAAGAGTGAAATGTTACACACCTTTGCTTTACAGATGGACACCATGCAGATTAGGAAGAAACAAGAAGAGATAGAAAGGGAACTAGCTGTTATTTGCTCTAAATGTCCCAAAAGGAACCCTAGGAATGAATGTCCATTAAATGTGGTACAGGTTTTCCTAGTATTTGATGATAACCATGCAAATGATAAGTGTCCATCTCTTACAGGGCTAAAGGATGTATATCAAGCGATCAAGGGAAGTGCATAACAACTTTGTTTCATCAACCAAAGGAGGCCACAAGGCCCTCGACCATATCAACAAGGAATGCAAGGTGTACACTATCCTTCTTTCAATCCAAACTAGAGTGCACCTTTTCAGCCTTGGTATCCTCCAACCAACTCACCTTGGTCCATGCCTTCTCCTTAGTCCTATCCTCGTAAGTATCCTCCTCAACCTGTCAATACACC
This sequence comes from Pinus tabuliformis, assembly GCA_031772625.1. Lineage (NCBI taxonomy): Eukaryota > Viridiplantae > Streptophyta > Pinopsida > Pinales > Pinaceae > Pinus > Pinus tabuliformis. Next base: position 1,718,503,019 of record CM062817.1, on the reverse strand, counting down.
CTTTTGGCCATACCATCCTCAACCTTCTCAACGGGGCAATCCTTCACAAGGATGGAGGCCCCAGGAAACCCAACCACATGCCTTAGTGCCTCATCTTCCTCAACCACAATTTCCTCACAATAACCCACAAAGGCAACCTCCAATGCCTGCTCAACCCAATCCGAACCCAAACAACAAGTAGGCCGAACAAGTATATAATGGGGAAACATCCTATCCTGCCTATGCTGTGGAAATCCAAGAAATCAACCTCAAGTCTAGGAAGTTACTTCCAGATGCTCACCCACCTTTTCCACTAGAATATCTTGAAGAAGAGAAGGAAGACAATACCCCTCAAGCCAATATACCTCATGTTGTAGCGGCTACAACCACCCCCCAAAATTTTGCCTTAGCTTCGTTTTGGAGCCTCCCCACCTACCATCCTTAGCAGCAAGTCTTGCACTGAGTAAGTACATAGGCTTCAACTGAGTTTCAGTGGCCTACCAGCCTGTGCATGTCAGCTTGTTTCTATCCCTCCACAGGCTGTCATTCTGGACTTAGTCAATTTTATGGCTGAGATGCTCACTCATAAAATTGCATGATTCTGGAGGGGAACCAACCTTCTCTCCAAAAATTGCGCAATCCTGCTGGGTTGCCTTCTGGGCTCTAGAAATGCGCAATCCAACCAGGTAGCCTTCCCTCTGAAAACTGTGAAATCTATCCCAACACTGGGCTTCAGCTCAGAAATTGCGCAATTCTAACTGACAGCTAGGGCTTCAGCCCAAAAATTGCGCAATGCATGAGGGACAACCACTCTTGCTCAGCCCAGAAACTGCATAAATCTCATCCCTAGGCTTGCAAGCTGCTGCATGTGCTTTCAGGTTGACCGGTTCCCTCCAGGACTGAGCAATCCTGATTTTCATGCATGGGTTTCTTTTCCCGAAAAATAAAAAAAAAGCAAAAAGGCATCCTTATATTTTAGGGATCTATTTTTAGCAGCTGGAGGTTACATGCAAAGATCGTTTAGAAACTTCCCTCCAAGTGTCACTTTTTCCTAGATTTGTGGCATGCGCGTCATAAGCCTCATCCTTATCAAACTTATTTATTCAACGCTGTAGAGCTCATTCCTCACATTGATCTTGGAGCTTTGACATCCCACATCACATCTAGGAGTCTTTGACACATTCATCTTAGCTTTATCCAGGTAAGTTTTATTTTCATGTCATTTACTGCCTTTTTTTTCTTTTGATTTTTGTATTTCGCTTTGTATGAATGTTGTTTGATTGGTTTTGTCGAGCACTTGCTGTCATTTTAATGCATGTTAGCCTATAGAAGCACTGTTTCAAGTTTTCATTACATCTCATTGTTGTTGCATGAATGACACTTCTGCACTTACGGTCGCCGTTGCAATGACTCGCTTCACACACATGCTTGCTTTCCCGTTTTCTGAATCCTCCACTTGTTTATTGCATGCATTATCATTCACTCTTGTTTACATTGAGCTTCACCATGCATTCAAAACTTTTCATGTTTTCAGTCACCCGTCAGCGGGTCTGGGCTGCCTTGGCCTAGACCTTGCCTTGCCCAACTAGAAATGCGCATTTCTGAGAGTGAAGGCTCTGCATTCCCTCCAGAAAATGCACAAATCTGGCCAACATTGACCTCCAGGTTTGCATTGCGCAATTATGGGAGGCAGTGCCTTATTGGCCCCAAAAATTGCGCAATGTAGTTTGTGGGTTTGCATGTCATGGCTGATTGGAACTGCGCATTGCGCAGTTTTAGTCCTCAGCAGGCTAGGCTGGACTATGCATTGCGAAGTTACAGTAGTCAGTCAGCCTCCTGATAGCCTCAACTGTGCCTTGTGTAGTTTTGGCAGTCATTCTCCCAGCCTCCTGGTGAAAATTGCGCAATCTTCCCAATTAGTCACCCGGGTATGTTGCATGACAGTCCTCAAATTCGTTTTGGTTTTCAACTGAAAGATTGCTTGCCATGAGTGTTGCTATCTCTCCAAGTATCGCATGTGTTCATTCGTTTCTCAACACTTCAGGTTCAATGGCCTCCAAGAGAGTAGGGTAAAAGGACATCGTCGAAAGTGCAATTGGAGATGCAGTTGAACAAGTGTCTATGAGCTTGCCTATCTTCGAAGACACCAAGTTTTTCATAGAAAATGGCATCAAGATGAAATGGCAGGACATTAAGATGAAATGGCAGGACACCAATGATATATTCTCAGGCACATTGGAGGAAAATCTGGAAGACCGCAGGGTTTATGTCAACATCCACAAGTCTAGCTTGTACCGGATTGCATGCAAGTATCCCATGTTTCCATGCGCGGACATGATCCACTGGATTGTCTCACACACAGATCCCGAGATGATGATATTAAGCAGTGCCACTAGAACACAGCTTGCTACCTTTAGGGCGAAGGACTTTCAGGAGATGTATCACTAGCCACAACTGGTGATCACAATGGAGAAATCCTTCAGCAAACCTAGCAACAATGCTAACTCAAGAGATATCTTGAAGATATGGGAGAAAGAGCCAACCAAGTTCAGGACAACACCCAGCCAGGTTTATAAGACGAAGATACTACAAAAGGAATATCATTACTTGGTCATCTTTGCATGCCAATTATACGGCTAAGAGAGCACAAAAACCTTCCCACAAAGTTGGGTGATTACATTGGACCAACTAGCTAGTGAAGGAAGACCTTGCAACTGGTCCGACATGTTGGCTCTCAGGTTGAAGGAATATGTGAAAAAAGCCCGACATCTGCCCAAGGGTCAAAAAGCGGAGAATACATGTCCGCATACATACTTGATGTAGTATGTGCCTGTAAGTAGTTCCCAGACTTGAGTTGGGCATGGACACCTTCAGAAACCTCTGTGCATACTTATTGCAGATTGTTCTCTGAATGCAACTTCTGTAGAGTTATCATACAGTTGTCAGACCACTTTGTCACCTCGGTGTACAAAATGATATTTGAGTAGGATCCACCTTGCATGTTGTTGGGTGCGGGATCCTCCCAAGGCAAGTTTTGGGGCTTAAAGCCCAAGTTTTGACTAAGTCCGATGTAAAATCCAATGTGGGTTCGGTCCACTTGACGGAATCTCCCCTTCAGGTGGGTAAAGAGTTCGTGTGGAACCCAGGTCAAGTAAGGGGAGTATAGCATGTCGTACCATCCTTCCTATCGATGAATTTGAAAGAAAGTTTTGAAAATTGGATGAGCTAACCCAAAATAGAAAGCATCTAAAGAGGTGCAGTAAGTAAAAGCAGTACAATAGCTAGTAGGTCAAGTAGTAGGGGCAACATTTTCAGTGCCATGGAGTTAGACTAGTGAGCTATTATGCTTTCTTCGAAGGATGGCTGCTTACAAGCTGACTCAACAATTTGTGGGCGCGTAGCGTGAAGTTGTAATTAAGTCATAGGGTTGTCCGCCCTTACTTTTGTAATGTAATGTCGGCTTAAGAGTTCTACCCATGGTCCACAGACCATGGGATTGTATAAATAGAGCGAGGCTCTAAGTGTAAAGAGATAATCGAAGATCGAAGAATATAAGAGAAGATGAAGCATTGAGTCTAAGTGTAAAGTCAAGTATTTGGGTAGTAGAGTAGGAGAAGGCTCTGCAGCTGAGTGCGCAGAGGCCTAGTAGTCTGCAACTAAGTGCGCGGACCCCTGCAGCTGAGTGCGCAGGGCAGGTTGAGTCTGTAACCGATTGAAGCATTAATAAAGAGAAGTTTTACATTATTTTTGTGTATCTTTTCCTGTTTTATGCATTGAAGTATATTGGGTATGAATTGCAAGTTTACTATTTATTTACTGCGTGAACTTATATGAATGTGTTGAATAAGTGAATATAAGATAAATTATCTGTTTACGCGAAGATAAATAATTGTTATAAGAAGATAAGTAAGATCTGCGGTGTAACTTGGGGAGATAGCGCAGATCACTGCTTTAACAATGCGAAGGCTCCTCAGCCCCTAGTTAGGGCTGTGCGAAGGCGAGTATAACAGAGCGCGAAGGCCTCGTAGGTTAGGAAAGTGCGCGAAGTGACATGCGCAAAGGTATTCACAGTTGGACTAAATCAACACCTCAGACATCTTAAGGGTGCAGAAACTTGGTTCCAACATCCCCCCATACTGCTTCGGGTGAGACCTCAGTCCGCGCTCCGCGGGCTGTTGCCGAAAGGGCCAGTAGTACAAGGATTTGTTTAGCTAAATAACTCTGAACCTGGGTCAGGCCCCCTCAAGCCAACAAATGGTTCTGTTGCCGGGATCGAAATCTGCATAGAGATGTCTGATGTCGTATCATTAGAATCCAACAAAGAAAGAAATTGAAGGTTGGTTGGACAGGAGAATTCACGAGTTCGCGATGCAGGAGAACATGAATCTGTGACTATCAAAGGAAGAGTGGTTAGACTACTACCTATACACAAAGATCCACAAAATTTTCTTCGCGTCTTTCCCTACTGAGCTGTACGAGTGAATTGCGAAGCTAGCAGATAGCCAAGGAAGGTGGAAGCTTGACAATCCTATTGTGTGGACCCCAAAGTTGGTGCGCAGATTGGAAGCATCGGAGGATAAGATTGCGTGTGTTGTTGATCACTAGCTCGATCGGATTATAGGAGGATTCATTATTGAGTTCGTGGTAGATACTTCAGTTAGCTATAACAAGGTTGAGCGACGCTTTCTCAAAGGATCGCGAGGTAAGTACGTAAAGTCTCTAAATACTTGGATTAAAATGTTATTGTGTGAAAAGAGGGTTATGAAATTACCTTGATGTCTGGAGCCACGCGAAGTGGAAAAACCTATAGAAACGAAGGAAGTAAGGGACCAGAGAATAGCCCTTTGATTTCACCTCTGTGAGGGGACGAGGAAGAGCTCGTGAAGGTCTCACCACAAAGTGCGATCAATTTGATAAGGCAGAGGATTCCGTGCATACCACCCCCACCCACACCACCACCAGCTTCACCGCCTTCACCTCCATCTTCGCCCGTACCACCTCCGCCACCACCGTGAGTCAATATGGCAAGCGTGATAAAGTTTCCTGTGTTCAAGGGAGTAGGAAATGAAGATCCGAACCAGTTTTGGTTCGTGATAAGAGATGTACGAGAAGCGCAGGGAGTTACATATGATAATATAAAGAAAGAGACACTGGTTAGTGCTCTGCAGGATCGCACGTTGACCTGGTGTATTAAGCATTCTAATGATAATCCGAATGCGGGGATCGCAGATATCCAAATTGTGCTGAACAAAGAATTTAGCAGGCCGAAGTCAGAGGCGTAGTCAATCATTGGATTCAAAGAGATCACAATGCTACCAAGCGAGACTCCTTGGGAGTTTGATTAGAGACTGAAGTGCACAATTCACGAAGCTAATATGACCTTGAAAGATGGACAACACTGTAAATGGTTTGTAGCATCGCTAATGCTGTATTTGAGGAATGCGCTGTCACGACAGAGGTTAATGACTCAGGCAGAGGCCTTGGAGATTGTGATGAGGCTGCATGAGACCCTGATACAGGATCCTAACTTGGGAGTTCAACAGATCCACGTGCAGTTGAAAAACTTATGCCTTGAGGTCCAGAGTCTGAAACAGGACAAAACAGCCCGACCAGAAGTGCGCGAAGAGGTATGGTGCGTTAAATGTAAGGGTCAGGGTCATGGCAAGGACCACTACCCAGTGTTCGTGAATTACCTCGCGGGAGTAGGACCAATGCTGTTAAGACCAGAGGCACAAGTAGGACCTAGCGTGACCCCTGCTTTATGGTGTGCGATTTGCCAAATAGGAGGAAAGTATGCTACAAACAACTGCCATTTGTTACAAAAGTACACATTGTTGTACCTCTGAGATAGTAGTAGGTCAGCTACCAATGCCAGAGCATCTAAAATAATTGTTGTGGGGTTTTTGGTTTAAGTTTCTGGAAGACCAATGAATGAAGACAGATGTAGAATTAAAGTAATTAATCCTTTGGGTTATATTAATACTTCAGCAAACGACTGCTATAAAGCATTACATAGTGATATAAATCAAAATAGTGGTGAGTTGAAGACAACAAAAAATATGATTATCATAGTTGCCAGACTGTAAAACAGAACAATCATAAGTTGGAAAACCTTCCAAACTATGTTCCAAAGGTTCAAGGCATTACACTTAAGCTTACACAATATGCTGATGATTTATTGATTAGAGGGGATTATCTACACAGACAGTTGCATTAATCCATTCTCTTAATAGATGATCACTTCAGGAGATTATAGGAATCAATTGAAACACAAATTGTTCCTACCTAGATATCTATGTAAGTCATAAGCATATGAAGAAATAACATAATGATTGAAAACTAGAAAAACTTATAGGATAACACAAAACTGTGTAAAACCAGATTCAAAATCCTCTGCTTTGTATTAAGGTTCCAAAAAGACTGAGTACATCAAGTGTCTGCAAAAGCTTCCTTCAAAGGTGACTTCCAGGTTCAAAGTAGAACTAACAGTCAAGACTTTACAAGCAATGAACTATGAATCTTGAACTCCGAACCATTAACAACTTGAGAAGAGAGTTATTTATACAATAATGAAACTTAAGAAAAGATCCTAAAACTGATTAAGATTTTTAGGAAAAGAAAGATCTTCGTGGCAAGAAGATAGGGGCAACTGTTTGAACTGCTTCTTGTTGTCCCCTTTATTCAGGCTGTGCTGGCTTTTTGTATGATATTTTTCCCTTTTGGCTGATCGCTTGTTTGTATTCTTCACGCTGGCAGATTGCTTCATTTAACCTTTTTACCTGATACTGCTTTAAACTCTGTTTAATATGCTTTGACCTGGCTGAGTGACCTTTACTGTGATCTTTTCTACCTTTACTGTGTGTTTGAGGTTTTTACTGTGTTTTTTACAGTAAATCGCTCACATTTGTCTTCAAACTGTTATGCAGACTTTTGTTTATAAACCTGGAACAACAGTCTTCACCTGCAAAACACAAAAACTGTATAAGAAAAACAAGGTGACAGAAGAGGTCTTTAATGGCTTTATTTGAGCTTGAAAGGATATCGGAAGGAGTCCGAGGCATATCAGAAGGTAAACAATGGATTTAATGGCTGTAGAGGCATTATGGAGGTTGCGCTGTGTAAAACAGGCAAAACAAAGAAAAAATGGCTTTTTATGCGTTTAACGGAAAAATAGTTAACTTTTGAACTATCGGGCGAAGGTGAACAGTGGTGGAGCGAAAGAAGGAGTATGGAGGGATTAATTATGGCGGGAATGGCTTAATTATGGTTAAAACTATGATTTGTGGTTTAAATGGAGTTTCGGGTTATTTCTTCGTTTAAATTGTAAAAACGATTTAACACAGAAATCCTTTGCAAAACCATATATGGCGGATTTGAAATTTTATTAACTTGGGCCGATAATGATATTGGATCTGGGCTAATATCGCATATCGCAATCAGAGTTAGGCGGGGGTAGGCCCATCACAAAGGAATGCAATAAGGGCCAGATGCGATATGGCGGTAAACTGTAATATATATTTGGTCGGGTCCGGGCTCCCATTAGATATCAGAAATCGTAGTGGCGGGAGGTATATACGTTGGACGGGATTTGCGATGAGGGTGGATGCCAAGTGGTAATAAAATATGGTATATATTTGTGTCAGGTCCGGGCTTCCCATCGCATATCAGAATCGGAGTTCGCAATGCGGGGAGGGTTATGCTTCGGTCGGGAATTGCGATGGAAGCAGATGTGAAACGGAATGAAACATGATATATATTAGCTTTGGGTTCGGGTCTATGAAATATCGCATATCGCAATTGGGGAAAGGTACATTCATATGAAAATTTGCGATCCGCGAACATTTGCGATGCGATATTTTAATAAAATACATAGTTTTTTAATAAAACTAAGGTTTTGGGGAAAAAGGAATTAAAATTATACGCGAAAGGGGAATTTTAAGGGTTTAATACATCAATTAGTATTAAAATGAAATATGAGCGGAAAAGGGAAATGCGACTAAGTATAATGCTTTTTAATGAATGATTTGACTTTCATATAAGCATTTATACTTAGGGTAAAGATATTTTTATGGGTTTTTGTGTAAAAAGGGATTTTACATGGAATTTTTACTTTTCCTAGGTAAAAAGGGCTTTGACCTTAGGAAAAGGGATTTTTATGGAAATGAATGAATATGAATGTATGAAGGGGAAATTAGTGAATATAGGAATGAATGGGGAGTTAATTACTTGATCAAGTAGACCTCCATTTGCCTTGTGTAATTGCCTCATGAGCATAGAAACATGATAAGTGTACATTTTGTTCAATCAACCATTAAACTTTTGCAACTTTTCTCTACTTACCCTTTGCTTATCCTATAATTTTTTCTTCACTTAATGGGTGCATTAGGAAAAGGGATTTTTATGGAAATGAATGAATATGAATGTATGAAGGGGAAATTAGTGAATATAGGAATGAATGGGAAGTTAATTACTTGATCAATTAGACCTTCATTTGCCTTGTGTAATTGCCTCATGAGCATAGAAACATGATAAATGTACATTTTGTTCAATCAACCATTAAACTTTTGCAACCTTTCTCTACTTACCCTTTGCTTATCCTATCATTTTTTCTTCACTTAATGGGTGCATTTTAAGCTAGCAAACCCTTTTCCTTTCTTCTTATTTAACAAAAACAAACTATCTAATTCTACCCTAATAACCTCCAAGGGCTCAGATTAAACTGATGAGCACCTTATTATTGTCTACCTAACTACTGATCTGTCAAGATTAAACAGTTTGGCCAGATCTTTATTCTCTAACTATAACATCAAATTTAAAGCATGAAGCAGTTAAGATTAAACAGTTTGACTGTCATGGGTTGTGGCATTTAAAAACAAGCTGCACACAACCATTATTTTGCAGAAACAGAGTAGTGGCATTTAGACTTGCTCACTTTTAGAGTTTATTTGTTTTCTTTTCTTTCTAACCTAACATTTTCTCTTTGCCTTGATTTTTAGAGCATCTACCCTAACATTTTCTTTGATATGGACATTATCATCAAGATATTTTCAAAAACATTTTTTAACTAACATTTTATTCACTATTGTTATTTTCGTATCCTAACTTAACATTTTTTCAAATATTCTATCTTATCAAAACCAAAAATGCTACAACATTGGCTCCATCTGGGGACTTCTTTCTCTTGTAGAATGCAAAGAACCTGCAGATCCATGTGCCTTCTCCTCAGGCTATGGAGTCCTCGCTATAAAAAATATCACACTGACATCTTGGAAAGGAAAAGAAAACTAGAGTATTTACAATGAAAACTATTTCAATTTCTTAGTACTGAATATAATGTTTGAGAAACCTTCCATTTACAAGATAAGTGGAATATAGGCCCTCAAGATTTTGCAGCACAAAAGTGTTGTTACCCTTTACTTCAGCAATTGCTAAAGGTCCAAACCATAGATTGTCAAATTTTCCATGCTTTCCTTTCTCTTCTCTCCTGGCATCCCATCTTAGAACTAGACCACCTTCCTTAAAATCCCTTTCTCTAGCTCTTCTGTCAAATAGGGTCTTCATCTTATTCTGATATTTCATCAATTTGTATTGAACTTCATATTTGTTTTCATTAAGTTCAATAATCTGATTTATCCTTCTTGAGAAATCATCAGGTTCATTTGTTGAATCCTGCAGGAATTTTATAACACGAAAGGCCAAATTGGTAGGGAAAATTGCATCTTTCCCATAGACTAACTGAAATGGAGATTTGCCAGTTGATCTCTTTGGAGTAATTCTGCTTGCCCATACTGCATAAATCAAATGTGAATCCCAGCTCTTCTTATGATCAGCTAGAGTCTTTTTGATTACCTTTACCAGTATTTGTTTTGATGATTTCGCAAGGCCATTACCTTGAGGATAATATGGAGTTGAATGATGTAACAGAATCTGATATTTCTAGCAAAAGTCAATCAATTTAATACTAGAAAAATATGCTGCATTATCAGTTTCAATTTGAGTTGGGCAACCAAATCTAGATAAGATATTCTCCTCAATAAACTTAATTACTATTGCATCAGTAGCATTTCTAATTGGAATTGCTTCCACCCATTTAGTAAAGTAATATGTTGCAGTGAGGATCCATCTATGTTGATTACTTGAAGTGGGGTGAACCTCTCCAATAAAATCTAATCCCCATTGATAAAAGGCGCTGAAACTATTGATGGAACGAGTGGAAGAGCTGCTAATTTTTGTTTTCCAGCAAACATTTGACATGGAACACAACCTCTTACCTTTTCCCCTACTTGCAAGAACAATGTGGGCCAATAAAATCCTCCCCTCAGAATCTTGTATGCTGTTGCTGTCCAAGCATAGTGTCCCCCACAAAATCCTGTATGAAACTGATCAATGATTCCTCTAGTTTCTGATTCTGTTAAACATAATAAAAAAATATTCAGTGGATCTTTCGAGTATAAATTTGCATTTATAATACAATACTTGACTGATTTTAACTTGAGGGTTTTACACTGGGTTTTGGAGAATGATGCTGGACACTCAAAATGGATCAAGAAATTTACAATATCTTGATACCAGTTTGAAAACAAGAATTTTTCATCAATGTGTATAGGACTGATCTGCTCTGAAGGTAGAGGTTCTTGTGGATTCTCCCCTGTAGGATGAAGGGAAGGTTCTTGTGGATTCTTCCCTTGTATTTCTAAAACAGAATTGATCCTTGACCTTTTACTAGCTTGGTAGTCTTGATAGTTAGATCAAACTCCAGAATTTGAGTGATCCATCTACCTCTTTTCCCATCAGTGTCTGGTTGAGTTAGGGCAATTTTCACAACACTATTAGGAACATAAGCAGTAATAGGTGAATGTAAGACATACATCCTGAATGACTTCAAGGCTTGAATGAGGGCATAGGCTTACTTCTCAATGATGTCATACTTAAGCTCAACATATCTCATAACCTTGCTGAAAAAGGCTATGGGTTGGTCATGGGAATCTTCATTTTTCTGTAATAAAACAGCTGCAAGGGTTGTTTCAGAGGCAAAAGAGAAAATACTAAATGGCTTGGTATAATTAGGGCAATCTAAGGTGGGAGCTTCAGAGATAACCCTTTTTATTTGTTCAAATGCATGCCTAGAAGAGGGAGTCCATTTGACTTCATGGTCCTTTCGGAGCATGTCAGTTATATCTTTCACTATCTCTGCATAATTTGGAATAAATCGCCTTAGAAAATTAATCTTGCCTAGAAAAGCTTGAATCTCATTTCTGTTTCTAGGCAAGGTCAATGTTTCAATGGCAGATACTCTTTTGGGATCAATTACTACTCCATCCTTTGAAATTATATGGCCCAGTAGTTTTCCTTCTTTGACAGCAAATAAGGACTTCTTAAGGTTCAATGATATTCCAAATTTTCTACACCTGTAAAAAACCTTCATCAAGTGCTTTAGATGTTTCTGATCAGATTTAGAAAATAACAGTTATGTCATCAAGATAAATAACCACAAATTTATTTACCTGACCCATAAATGTGATGTCCATTGCTCTCTGAAACGTTGCTCCAGCATTGGTTAAGCCAAATGGCATCCTTGCATACATGAATGTACCCCAGGGTGTAGTAAAAGTTGTTTTCTCTCTATTTGTTGTATCAATGTTCACCTGATTATAACCTGAAAAACCATCAAGCATAGAAAGTCTTTGTGCTCCTGAAACCATTTGCAATAACTGATCCATTTTGGGCAAAGGATAATTATCTTTTAATGATGCCTTGTTTAGATTTCTAAAATCCATGCAGAGTCTTATTTCTCCATTTTTCTTTCTAACAGGAACTAGATTTGCAACCCAATTAGAATATCTAAGAGGGAGGATGATCTGGGCATCTAAAATTTTCTTAATTTCTCTTTCTACAGTTGGTAGAAGAGTTGGATTTATCCTTCTAAGCTTCTGTTGATACGGTTTTGCTTCTGGCTTTAGAGGAATCTTGTGCTGTATTAACAATGTATCATAGGTTTTTAAATCAGCGTAAGTCCAGGCAAAAACGTCCTTATAATTTTGCAGTAATTTAAAATACTGAGCTTTGATTTCTGGGTCTAGAGATGCGCATAATTTGATGTTTTTAATATCTTCAACAGTTCCAATGTTAATCTCTTCTACGTCATCTTCTGAGAAATAGATTGTGGGTTTTGGAAAACATCATTTTGATCGAATAATTTTTCTAAAGGAATGAGTCCCTTTGGAATAAAATTATTAGATAATTGAATAATGTCGTGATTAGCAATTTGGGTTTTAAAATTTGAAGTATCATTTCCATCTGCGTTTTCATTTATTTTAGCTCTATCTTCATCAATTTGCAGAAATGAAAAATCATCTATTACCTGCAAAAATGATTTCAGCTGTTCATCATCTTCAAATATTTGCCAATGTTTCAGATTATCTGGGATAGACGGCCTATATTTGACTTGTATCTGATAGAGTACATCAGTATGATCAGAAATTTTAACAGAAATGGCAGAGATAGCTAAGGCATCTGCATGAATGTTCTGATCTCTGGGAATATGTGTCGAATTAAAGGCATCAAAGAAATTTTCAACTGAATCCCATTCTTCATTTCGGTAGGACCTAAGTCTAGGGTGCTTGATCTGGCAAGCATTTTTTACTTGCTTAATAATAAGTTCAAAATCGGTAAAAACGCTTAAGTTTTGAACTTTTAGGCCTTTGGCTAATTGCAATCCTAAAAGGAAAGCTTCATATTCAGCAACATTATTGGTAACTTCGAAATATAATTTACATGATTGGGTTATATTTTCTTTTTTCAGGTGAAATTAAAACTACTCTAGCTCTTGCCCCATCTTTCGTGCAAGAGCCATCAAAGAACAATTTCAAAATATCGGTTTGGTTTGGTTGAGAACTTTCAACTACATCTTCAATTTTGACTTGATTTTTCTATTGTTTTGAAGTGAGTTGAAAACAACCAAAGTCTTGATCTATTGCATAAATGGGATGGTTCCTTGGCTGGCCAATTCTACAAACATTATGTACAAATCTTACCTCTCTATATAATCTTAATTGTTCTCCTCCATAAACATGAATAGTAGCATATGACATATCCATCTATAGAGTTCCCCCCAGTTTGGCACAACAAGACCTAGAAAGGAGCATTCCAAACTTGGCGGGGATATCTGTGACAAAAATATCAAGCACTACACTTTTCACTGGAATTTGGGCAAGGGTAACCACTAAATCCTTGATCAATCCTAAACAGGGCACTCTTTTAGAATCAAAGGTGTACAGGTCATGGTAGGATTTAGTGATGTCGAGTTTCAAATGGTCAATGATAGATTTTGGCATAAGGTTGTGTGATGCTCCTAAAGCAAGCATACAATTGTACAACATGGAATCATTTGTTTTAAGAGTTATATAGAAAGGAGGCACTATCTCATCTATCATGTCTGAACTAGGGCCAAAGACTACTGCTGGTTTTTCATCTTGTAAACTTATGACATCACCTTCTGCATCAACTGAGGTATTTTGAATCCATTTAGTGACTTGGATTTTGTAACCAGGGTTTTTAGAAAGTTCTGACAGTGGAATTGGGATCTTAACCCTCTCTAATTCTTTTTCAACATTAAATGCAGTCAAAACATTTTTACCAGCTTGGGTAGTATTAATTAGCTGATCTAATGGCTGAATAAGAGTTGTTTGAGCTTCAACAGTTTTGGTAGGTGGTTCAATTATTGGAGTTTCCTTTGGAGGTCTCCCAGGACCAGGTCTAGGCCTAAGATCATACCTCTCGTTTAATTCTGTAATTAAAATTTTAGAAAAAGCATGATATTTAGAGACCTGTGAAGCTTCCTGATCTTCTTGAACCTGATTTTGTTGTGAGATAGGAATGATGGCTGTTTGATTGGAAGATGAATCCATACTATTAATATCTTCAGTAATTGTCATAGTATTATCATCGGGTTGTTGGTCATCTATTAATAGAGGAGTAGGAACTTGTTGATCATTGGTAGGTCTCTGAAGAATTTGTAGTGGTTGGTTTCTTTTATACTGACCTTGATTTTGGTTTTGAGGCCTAGTAACTGTTTGTTGTATGGTCCTAGGTTGGGTCTCAATCTTTGAAATCCTATTTGATAGGTTTCTAAGAAGAGATGTTATTTCATCTATTTTTGAGTCTTCTGATTTAGTCTTAGAGGAACTAGAGGCTTCTTGAACAGATTTGAGTTTTCTTTGGGTCTTTTCTTCCTTAAGTTTTAAAGAAGTTGAGGCTGCCCTATTTGCTTCTACTTCTATAACGTTTGTTTGCATATCTTCAAGAGTTCTTGAAGTTCTCTCTCATAGCATAACAAAAAATTCATCATCAAAAGCTTTAGAAAATCTAGACTTAGCTGCTACTACAGGGGGCTTATAATCAACAGGCATTTTGTGATAGAGTTTATTGAATCTTTTGATAAAATATGATACTGGTTCACCGAAGTTCCTTTTAAGCTCTTCAAATTCTGTGAGAAAGTAAAGAGGATCCTTTTTGGCACCCCATTGATTTTTAAATATGTTTGTAAGCTCTTCCCAATTTCTAATGGTAGCTGTTGGTAATTGCCTAAACCAAATCCTCACATTTCCTTCAAGTGATTGTACAAACAATCTCATATAAACATTTTCTTGTTCAATATTCATGTTGTCTGCAAAGTCTAGGAAAGCTTGAAGATGGTCCTTAGCTGAGGGACCAGTTTCTCCATTGTACTTGGGAAGGTATTTTAAGTATCCAGGTGGGAATGCATCAAGGTTATTAGGTAAGACTAAGGCAGCATATCTAGCCTGTACAATAGGTCGGAAAGCCATGACAGCAGGTGGTGTATGAGGTGCTTGAGGTGTATGAGGTTGTCCAAGTGGAGTATGAGGTGTTTGTGTGGATGTAGAGGATGAAGAAGAAGTAGAGGAAGAAGATGGTGATTCAGGGGTTGATGGACTAGTTGGAGGTGAAGGAGGAGATGAATGAGGAGATCTCTTGAAAGACTTCAAAGGAGTCCTAAGAACTAGATGAAGGAGGAGATCTCCTAAAAGACTTCAAAGGAGTCCTAAGAACTAACTTTGGGACCTGTAAAGGAATACCTTCTTTTGTTTCAAAGAGAGGATTGGAATATATGGAAAAGGTCTCCTCAAATTGTTTGGAAGAAGAAGCTTCAGGTCGGTCAAAAATGGAAGGAAAATGATAGGTGGTAGGGGATATGAAATTTGTGGGTTTATAATCTGGTAGATTGACACCCAAATCAGATTCAGTTTTAGGTGACCCTAATGGTAGTGTGGGTCTTGGATGAGATTCTAATGAATGAATAAGGTAGGTTGACTTAAAATCAACTCCTTTATTTAGAAGTTCAGCAACCCTGGGTGATAAATGGGAATAATCAGGATCAGATGGGATATTACTATAGGGGTCAAATGATTCTAATTCTTCAGACTGTAGGTCTGAAGAGGAAGAAGAAGATGGTTGGTGTCCTCTTTTAGATCTAGCTTTTCTCAGAATATTTTCAGGATTTGACAAAGGACTAACTATGTCACCTTCTGAACGAGATCTGGTATGTTTAAAAGGTGCCAACTTGGGAGTGTGGAGTCACCTAGGTGAATGATTTTAACCTTTCTAAATCCTTTAATCACCTTTAAAGGATAAGAATGAATGAATATCGTTGTCCCAAGGGAAACTTAAAGGAAATTCGAATCCCCAGCAACGGCGCCAGTCTGATGTTGTACCTCTGAGATAGTAGTAGGTCAACTACCAATGCCAGAGCATCTAAAATAATTGTTGTGGGGTTTTGGTTTAAGTTTTTGGAAGACCAATGAATGAAGACAAATGTAGAATTAAAGTAATTAATCCTTTGGGTTATATTAATACTTTAGCAAAGGGCTACTATAAAGCATTAAACATTGATATAAATAAAAATAGTGGTGAGTTGAAGACAAAAAAAAATATGATTATCATAGTTTCCAGACTGTAAAACAGAACAATCATAAGTTGGAAAACCTTCCAAACTATGTTCCAAAGGTTCAAGGAAGTATACTTAAGCTTACACAAGATGCTGATGATTTATTGATTAAAGGGGATTAGCTACACAGACAGTTGCATTAATCCATTCTCTTAATAGATGATCACTTCAGGAGCTTATAGGAATCAACTGAAACACAAATTGTTCCTACCTAGATATCTCTGTAAGTCATAAGCATATGACGAAATAACATAATGATTGAAAACTGGAAAAACTTACAGGATAACACAAAACTGTGTAAAACTAGATTTAGAATCCTCTGCTTTGTATTAAGGTTCCAGAAAGATTGAGTACATCAAGTTTCTGCAAAAGCTTCCTTCAAAGGTGACTTCTAGGTTCAAAGTAGAACTAACAGTCAAGACTTTACAAGCAATGAACTATGAATCTTGAACTTCGAACCATTAACAATTCGAGAAGAGAGTTATTTATATAATAAGGAACTTAAGAAAAGATCTTAAAATTGATTAAGATTTTTAGGAAAAGAAAGATCTTCGTGGCAAGAAGATAGTGGCAGCTGTTTGAACTACTTCTTGCTATCCCCTTTATTTAGGCTGTGCTGGCTTTTTGTATGATATTTTTCCCTTTTGGCTGATTGCTTGTTTGTATTCTTCACGCTGGCAGATTGCTTCATTTAACCTTTTTACCTGATACTGCTTTAAACTCTGTTTAATATGCTTTGACCTGGCTGAGTGACCTTTACTGTGATTTCTTCTACCTTTACTGTGCACTTGAGGTTTTTATTGTGTTTTTCATAGTAAATCACTCATATTGGTCTTCAAACTGTTATGCAGGCTTTTGTTTATAAACCTGGAACAACAGTCTTCACCTGCAAAACACAGAAATTGTTTAAGAAAAACAACGTAACAGAGGAGGTCTTCAATGGATTTATTTGAGCTTGAAAGGATATCAGAAGGAGTCTGGGGCATATCGGAAGGTAAACAATGGCTTTAATGGCCGCAGAGGCATTATGGAGGTTGCGCTGTGTAAAACAGGCAAAACAGAGCAAAAATGGCTTTTTATGCGTTTAATGGAAAAATAGTTAACTTTTGAACTATCGGGCGAAGGTGAACAGTGGTGGAGCGAAAGAAGGAGTACAGAGGGATTAATTATGGCGGGAATGGCTTAATTATGGTTAAAACTGTGATTTGCGGTTTAAATGGAGTTTCAGGTTATTTCTTCGTTTAAATCGTAAAAATGATTTAACACAGAAATCCTTTGCAAAACCATATATGGTGGATTTGAAATTTTATTAACTTGGGCTGATAATGATATCGGATCTAGGCTAATATCGCATATCATAATCGCGATATGGCGATAAACTGTAATATATATTTGGTTGGGTTCGGGCTCCCATCGGATATCGGAAATCGTAGTGGCGGGAGGTATATACGTCAGATGGGATTTGCGATGAGGGCGGATGCGAAGTGGTAATAAAATATGGTATATATTTGTGTCAGGTTCGGGCTTCCCATCGCATATCGCAATCAGAGTTCGTAATGCAAGGAGGGTTATGCTTCGGTTAGGAATTGCGATGGAAGCGGATGCGAAACAGAATGAAACATGATATATATTAGCCTCGGGTCCGGGTCTATGACATATCGCATATCGCAATCAAGGAAAGGTGCATTCATATGAAAAGTTGCGATCCACAAACATTTGCGATGCGATATTTTAATAAAATACATAGTTTTTTAATAAAACTAAGGTTTCGGGGTATGTTATAAAAGGAATTAATATTATACGGGAAAGGGGAATTTTAAGGGTTTAATACATAAATTAGTATTAAAATGAAATATGAGCGGAAAAGGGAAACACGACTAAGTATAATGCCTTTTAATGAATGATTTGACTTTTCATATAAGCATTGTTAACGGGAAAAGTTTCTACTCAGAACGCCCCTATCCCACTAAGGTGTGACAGTACCTTAGAAACAAACAAGGAAAACTACTTTCGTATTCTTCTTTATGAACTATAAACGAAGAGGAATAGGATGAACCAACCTGTGTCTTGCGCTAGTCCTTTGATCCAATCTCTCTCCTCTTTGACAGCTTCCAGCTACCTGCTCCCTCACTTGCCCAGCTTCACCAAGTTCCTGCAAGATCACAGAAGAGGAAAACTACACAAAGACATGGATTTATATTCATAAATAGCTTAGGATCAGATTTAAGCTAAACATGCAAATATAACAAAACATCACTGATACACAAGCATGTAGGAGAAACTCAAATAGTTTTATTGATATAACAAGAAGGTCCAGAAGGAGTTACAACCGATGATTCCTGATCCAGCATCAACCCCCCAGCAAAGGAATCCCCTCTTCACCTCCAACAAAGCATAAATCACCCAATACACTGATCTCTATCTCAAAACCAATAGCAATTCTCTGCAATGTACAAAATTCCAGCCTCCGGATCTCTGGGATGAGGGATCCATATATAGATGTATGCAAAGAGGATGAGGCAGCTTATGATTTGACTAGTGGCCTCTCTCTTTCAGTTCTTGCTTCCACTTGGAGACTGAGAGCCTCTTACTCATCCTTGGTCGAACTCAGTGAGGCAAGTGTCATTGGGGAAGATTCTGGAAGCTTCCATTGTCTGTCCACCTCGCGGAATGACACTGCCATTTGTCATTTCCCGCTCAGCGCACCCTGGTAGTGCATTTAGGTGCGTTGCAATGCACCTAGCTAGTGTACTGGGGTGCTATGCAACGCAGCTAGCTAGTGGAGCAGCTGAAATGATTCTGATTTGACTGATTCTGAGCAATTTCTGGTGGAGAACTTCTGGGAGAAGCTGTAATTGGTTGACCTTGTTCCTCTAGGGGTAGGAACAACACTTTTAGGGACTTAGGATCCCTTGGTTTATGGACATTTCATGCTTAGAGTTGTAAGGCACAAAAATGTCTATAACAGTTGCCCCCTAAAGTATGAGGCCGTTTATCGGGTGAAATGCTTTATTAGGAGGATCCGAAGTTCTTTCAACGCTGGGAGGAGACCTGTAATAAGATACAATACAATACGTTATCTTCATACTGTTTTCATGGTCTAGCTGAGGCGGGCATTCCCATGCTCAGCTTTATAAATTCATTTTTATGTACACAGGACAGACAATCGTCTGATGGTAGACTGATGATTCTGATGAAGTCATCATCCTTTTGGTAGGATGATTATCTGTGCTGCAATGCTGTACATGTCAATGTTTTTATTTTTCCTGAATATATATCGCAGCCCGGATGGATGAAACTAGATCCGGGGTCTTCAATCTCGTCCGATCTTCACTCGAAGTACAAGTCGATCCATGTGAGAAATGTTTTGAAGTCGAACATGGAAAGACATCGCTTGATTACCAGTCGATGATGTAAACTGTTAACAAGCGCGAGAGGAATCACCGATAATGATGATGACCCTCAAGGTACTTGTTATAGACATTTTTGTGCCTTACATCATGAAGCATGAAATGTCAATAATCTAAGGGATCCAAAGTCCCTAAACATGTTGTTCCTGCCCCTAGAGGAACAAGGTCAGCAAACCACAGCACTAAATATCAGTTCTCCACCTGAAAACACTTAAAAACAAGCTAATTCTGGATCATGTCAACTGCTCCACTGAGCATCTGCGCTGAATGTCAACTGCTCCACTTTGTACCTGCGCTGAATGTCAACTGTAAAGAAGGCTACCTGCGCTGGGCGAGTTTGGCCAAGTGGCACAGTCATTCCTCAAGGTGTCAATGCCCAGGAAGCTTCCAAAATGACACTTGGATCAGGGAATTCGCCTAGTGATGAGTAAGAGGGTCTAGATCTCCAAGTGGAAGCAAGAACCTCCAAGTGGACTCAAGAACTGAAGAATAACTGAAGTGGGAGAGGACACTAGTCAGCTCCATGCCAAGCTCAAGCTGACTCATCCTTTCTCCAAATCTCCTATATATAGAGCTCTCTCATGAGGTCTAAGGGGGCTGGAATCTTGTGAATGTAAGGAAGTGCTGTTGGTTTGAGTATAGAACTATTGGGTGATTTGCTTGAAGGAGGTGAAGAGGAGATTTCTTTCTGCTGGGAGGTGATGCTGGATTGGGCCTTTTATGGTTGTATCACTTCCTGAACTTTACTTCTTCCATTAATAAAGCATTTGAGGTTCTTCTATATGCATGTGTCTCAATGGCGTATTGATACTTGTATATTTGATTTATTCTAATCCTTGAATCAATTATGAATGTATGCTTCTTGTAGTTTCTCCCTCTTGTTATTTTGCAGGATCTTGGTGTAGCTGGGCCAGTGAAAGAGCAAGGAGCTGGGAGCAAGCAGCAAAGAGAGAAGATTGGATCAATCATTAGCGGAAGACAACGGTTAGTGGATCTCTTTCTCCCCTCTCTTACATCTCATAAAGAAGTAATCTCAAATAGCTTTGCTTTGATTGTTGCTGAGGTACTATCACCCTTAGAGTGGGATAGGGTCATTCCGTATTGGATACTTTTCCCAACAACAAATTGGTGACTCCGCTGGGGATCGTATCTTGTTGGTTGTTTGTGTTTTTGCTATTCATTTCATAAACACAGGGAGTACTGAATCGAACTGCATTTGGATCTTTCAAATGCAAAGTAGAGCGCAGCTACTCTAGCTCAGTTTCTGGGAAAGTTTATGATTTGAAGAGTTGATTCACAAGGACTCTAAACAGCTCTTAGTGTAGCTTTTCATCCTCCTTTTCATCCCTTAGTGTGTACTTGACTGATAGCTTCTGATTTGGCCAAAAACTGTGAATTTTTTGAGCAATCTGTGACCCGGAAACCAAGAGAAACGAAAGTTTCGTTCTTCAGTGCAGGCTGTGTGAAGGCTGTCTGCATTTCAGCGCAGTTCCCAAAGGGGCTACCTGCGCTGAATGTCAAACTGACAGTGCATCACCTGCGCTGAACCAGTCTTGCCTTGTGCTACTGGGGTTTCCTGCTGTTTCTTGCCCTATTTTCACTCTTGTTTTTGCAGCCTGTTACCAGTCAATGTACCTATCTGAAACCAACTTTGCTTGCCACTATTCCGCCTCGGTTGTATAAAGAAACTGTATTTGTTCTTTGTGTATTTCTTATATCATTTACAGTTTCCCATAACGAAAGTGAACTAGTCTTGCTGTGGCCTCTTAGATCTAGACCTGTGATAAGTGTCGTTTTGATCTTAAGAGTTAGTTTGTTTGCTGTTCATAGCAGATTGAGCTTTTGCTTTCGTCATATGGTTTGAATTTATATATTTCTAGTGTCGAAACAAGTAAATCTTAAGGTGTCTTTTGATTTTGGACAAGCTTGTTTGCTTTCACTTGAAATTGAATTCAAAGTTATACAACAGCTTTCTTTTTGTGTCGCACAAACATTAAGAAAGAGAAAAGAAATACCTGCATTGTTCATGTGCATTTTGACAGTTTGCATGTTGATTTAGGAAAAAGTGCATTAGTGTGTGCTCTATGATCTGTGTGAAAAGATGTTGTCTTTCTTTTCCCTCAGTAGTTAAGATTTTCAAAGTTGAAAGATTGAAAAGCTTGCTTATCATCTTAGACTGCATTTAGGAGTGTTACTATACATCTCGTGGTGATCCATAAAGGCAAACTGCTAAACAAGATCAACCTTAAAATAAATTGAATTTACATAACAACGCATTGAAACATAACGCAAACACATAGAGGTCTAAGCTAGAGACGTGTTCCGGCGTCGTTAAACGTGATATCTTAGCGTTGAGTGGTTGGGTGATTCCTCCACGGTGAAGCGATAAGTATCAATACGGACTTGTGCTCCCACGTACCGTCGCGTATATATTGGGAGACCCCTATAGGAACAAAGCCTTTATCCATAGGAAACCGTGTCGGCCGCCCTACTGATCGCAATGCAGTGAACACAACATTCACGAAGATTGACCACCCGTACCGTAAAACGTATTCTGTGGTTTTGCGAAAAGTTTGGCACACCCTCTGCCTAGAACTCCAGAGTAGTTTCTTTTGGCCTTTTTCAAACTCTATAACTGAAAAATTCCATCCGAGCATTTGTCACTTCGGGCTCGTTAAAACATCGAAGGAGACTAGAGTCATCTTTAGCTTTTTCTCGACTCTTAAAAAGTGAAAAAGCAAGTTGTGTCTAAAGCGTCGTTATAAAATTTATTTTAAACGGAACATAATCACCTCCTATTCCTGCATTGATCTGTAGGTTGAGAACATGGAACGCCCCAACCAAGGAATTCCACAAGATGGAAATCCTAGTCCTTTCTCCTCTTGGGGAGAAGTTGGTGCGCCCCACATGGCCACATTGTCGCTTCCAGGACTGACAATTGGCCTGCCTATTTGGCTATTCTCAACCAATGTAGTTCAGAACACCATGGTTCCTGAACAGTCGAGTCAACAGTTAGATCAGTCTAGAGCTGCCCACCAGCCTTCAACTTCCTATAACTCTTCCTCTAATCCTTCATCTTCGCAAGGTAGATCCGGCAAAAGCCAAGCTCCCATGGAGAAGAAGGAGAAGAAAAAGAGAGAGAAGAAGAAGAAGGAGCCTAAGGCGACTGGGGGCAAGCAAAAGACATCTGACAAAAATCCACACACAGCACAGACCGGGCCTAAATCGCCGTGTGTCATATGTAAAGGAGACCACTTCCATAGAGATTGTCCCTGTATTCCCCGGATACTAAGGGACTGTTCCCCTCGTTTGCACAATTCGGGAGCATCAACCTCTGATAGCCATGTTGAATGCTTACCGTCAACCAGCGAAAGTGAAGGTTCAAGACAAAAGGGGGGAGCAAGATCCCCCTGCAGACTGTGTGAAGGCGATCACGCCATCCACCGTTGTCCCTTCTTAGACGAAGCGAAGAGAGTTTTGGAAGATCGCCCGGTTTCACCGTTGAGACTTCCTCCTGGATACAAAAAACTCGTGCCAAGTCCTTCGTTGGTTGAAAATACAGCTGGCCCGCTCAAGTGGTCAGCTGAATCGTCAGTCATTGAAAATGAACCTACTGAATCCAGACCAGACGAAAGTCTAAAGGTCGATACGGCAGTTGACCCGGTTCTTCCTTCAGAAGATTCATCTTCAAATGACACCCTCACTGAAGAGAATAAGGACGACACCATCCAGATTCTTTTCATCAACACAGATTCTGATGAGCATCAGGGCAATGCGCCCATTCCTTTATCGCAGGAAGGAACATCGTCAGGGTCATATCCGGCCGTGTATTCGGTCCCACCACCAAGCAACCTGGTTGTGTCCTTTGATTGGAACCAACTAGGCAGACCCCGGTTGCCAGCCAGTATACCATTCAGAATCATCGTCCAAATTTACAGAATGGTAATGGCTGGAACTATCATTGATGAAGGGGCATCTGTGAGTATCCTTTCCTCTATTGCTTGGAAAGCACTGGGTTGCCCGGCGCTTTTGCCTGAGATAAGAAATCTCTCGGGTTTTGATAAAGGAACCAGTCGACCATTAGGGATCCTCCCCAATGTACCTGTTACATTGAAAGGGAAGACCGTTCAAATGAACGTGATGGTCGTTCAAGGACCCTTGGATTATAACCTACTCCTTGGACGAGACTATATATATTGCATGGGAGCTATAGTCTCCTCACTCTTTAGAGTAATGTGTTTTCCACATGAAGGAAGAATGGTAAAGCTCGTAGAACAACTTTCATTTCCGGGATCACGCATCGCAAATAGTCAAATACCAACCCTGAATGGTCTATTCAATCAAGAAATGTCTCCACCCCCAGTCCTCCTTCCCAATGAGTGCGAGTGATTCGGAAAGATGGGATTGGAACCCAGGGGGCATGCATCCTGGTCTGCTTCGGGCAGAGGAAACCCCGGGTATAAGATAGAATTTCCGCGAGAGAATATGACTAGTCCGTACCCCGTCCGTGAATGGAAGAGGGGTTGTTCTAGAATAGGATTCTTTTGTCAAGGTTACTTGTTTGACAAAGGTCATTCACCATTGTCTACTTCGGTAGACAGTGCCGAGGAAATGTTTTCGTTTGATGGTGTTAACAAAACAATCTTTGGGTAACTAGAAAGAGGCAAGCCTCCCTCAATAATATTAATGTTTTATCTTTGAGTAGTGTTCTTCTCTTGTCGCAAGTAGCTGTTCTCTTGCGATCTTGCAAAAGAGGTGTCAAAAGTTGGGCCGACGGGAAGACAAGTACCGCGTAAGACCCGTTAAAAATAACGAGAAGACAAGTATCGTTAACATTAGACTAGCAAGACGACAAGTAGCTGTGAACACCCAAAGAAAAGCAGAAGTGGGGGAGAGGAGGGGCAGCCTTGAAATTGTATTTTATACCTGGGGGCATGCAAACCTTTTGGAGTGCAAGCTAAGAGCGGTTATTTATCTGTTTTTTAGATTAGCCGTTTCCGAACTTGCATAAAGAAAGGATGAGAGGGAGCATAGCTTATGTGAGGTGCGAGCTCTATAAAAAATGGAATCTTGCAGGAGACATTTCTTATCTTATGACTGGTATATCGAGCAGTTTTAACGCGGAATTTATGCTCATTAAAAAATAGAAAAGCGAGATCCGAGCAGTTTTAGCACATAGTTCATGCTCGTTAAAAAATAAACATAAGATCGAGCAGTTTTACCGTGGAATTTATGCTCGTTAAAAAATAGAAAAGCGTGAGCAAGAGTTTCCTCCAGAGTTCAAGCTCATTAAAAAATGAACCTATTCCGATAAATAACCATTGTGATCGTAAATTTATTAGCCATAAAAAGCCTTGGTCGTGTTTTTCACCTGCCACCTCCATTCCATTTGGCCAATCGTTCACCTCCATATGATTGTTTACCTATTTTGAGGAACAACTGCGAAGAGTGATTTCACCTAGCCATCCTTGTGACACTGCCGTGATTGGAAAATTCCAACCTGTACCTGGAATCTGCTGCTATCCCTGTTTATCACTCGTTCCTCAAAAGATGAGTCTTCTTTGAGCTCTTTTCTCCTGACTCGTAAAATATGAAAAGTTTGCCGAGTTTTGGCCTTCCAGCTCGTTAAAGTGACAGGAAGAGCTATCCCTCCTCTAGATTTTAATCTTTTTGGACCTGAGGGATTATTGCACAAAAAGGTCGAGCGCTTGTTTTATTCGGCTCGTTAAAATTATCGAAAACTCATCCCTTCTGTATTGTTTTATACTTTTTCAGACTTAAGGGATTAGATGACGAAAAAGGAATTTTGGAGATAACTTTCTGTACCTTTTCAGACTCTCTAAAAATGAAAGGGACCGAGTTTTCCTTGTCGTTAGACTCGTTAAAATGATTAAATAGCGACAAACTTGTCTTTAGACGAGAACGAGTTTCCCTATCGCTAGGCTCGTTAAAACATAGCGATGGGCTTGCCCGAAGGGCAGGTTATAGAACAAGCATATGTTATCCTCCTCAAGCTTGACAAAAATAAAGAGGTACTGGTCAGAAATGACTGGGGAAAAATTGGGAGAACCTCAAAGCTTTAATGGTAGCAAGTCGCTCTTGAACATGACACTTTTCCTCCGTATCACATCGGGTTGGGTTGTTTCATTCACCGGTCTCATCACCATGGTCTTCGCCAAACCATCCACATTTGGGGTAATGCTACCGATCCATCGCATCAGTGTCGTTATATGTTCAAGAGATGTTGTTCAGAAAGAGTCAACCGTGTCCCATCCACTGCCATACATTATCCTTCATCCACCCATGATCGCCACCCTGAATCATATTTCACAGATTGTTTTCACCTCTACTAAAATCATTAGCTCCGTTCCGTGTCACTGATGTGGGATTCATTAAGGCCCTCCTTTGACGGATCGCTTCTTGTCGACTTCAGCTCATTATCCAAGAAGTTGATCTAGGAACACCCCCTTCAGTACTTTGAAGCTTGCATGCCTCAATGGAAAGTTTCTCACTTCCGACGACAGGTATACATCAATGACCTTCGACCAGAAGATTTTGCGTGGTGTTCGACGCCAAGTCCTATATTCACACCACGTGAATTGTACTGCAGTACCTTGAGGGTCATTATCATTATCGGTGATTCCTCTCGCGCTTGTTAACGGTTTTCATTATTGACCGGTAATCAAGCGATGTCTTTCCATGTTCGACTTCAACGCAATTCTCACATGGATCGACTTGTACTTAGAGTGAAGATCGAACGAGTTTGAAGACCCCGGATCTAGTTTCATCCATCCGGGCTGCGATATATATTCAGGAAATATAAAGACATTTAACATGTACATCATTACAGCAGATGATCATCCTACTCAAAGGATGATAATTTCAGCAGAGAATTATCAGTCTACCATCAGACGATCGTCTGTTCTATGTACCAAAATGAATTTATAAAGCTGAGCATGGGAATGCCCGCCTCAGCTAGATCATGAAAGCAGAATGAAAAATAATGTCTTGTATTGTATTGTATTTTATTACAGGTCACCTCTCAGCGATTGAATGAACTTCGGATCCTCCTGATAAAGCATTTCACCCGATAAACGACCTGATACTTTAGGGGGCAACTGTTATAGACATTTTTGTGCCTTACAGCATGAAGCATGAAATGTCAATAATCTAAGGGATCCAAATTCCTTAAACATGTTGTTCCTGCCCCTAGAGGAACAAGGTCAGCAAACCACAGCACTAAATATCAGTTCTCCACCTGAAAACACTCAAAAACAAGCTAATTCTGGATCATGTCAACTGCTCCACTGAGCATCTGCGCTGAATGTCAACTGCTCCACTCTGTACCTGCGCTGAATGTCAACTGTAAAGAAGGCTACCAGTGCTGGGCGAGTTTGGCCAAGTGGCACAGTCATTCCTCAAGTTGTCAATGCCCAGGAAGCTTCCAAAATGACACTTGGATCAGGGAATTCCCCTAGTGATGAGTAAGAGGGTCTAGATCTCCAAGTGGAAGCAAGAACCTCCAAGTGGACTCAAGAATTGAAGAATAACTGAAGTGGGAGAGGACACTAGTCAGCTCCATGCCAAGCTCAAGCTGACTCATCCTTTCTCCAAATCTCCTATATATAGAGCTCTCTCATGAGGTCTAAGGGGGCTGGAATCTTGTGAATGTAAGGAAGTGCTGTTGGTTTGAGTATAGAACTATTGGGTGATTTGCTTGAAGGAGGTGAAGAGGAGATTTCTTTCTGCTGGGAGGTGATGCTGGATTGGGCCTTTTATGGTTGTATCACTTCCTGAACTTTACTTCTTCCATTAATAAAGCATTTGAGGTTCTTCTATATGCATGTGTCTCAATGGCGTATTGATACTTGTATATTTGATTTATTCTAATCCTTGAATCAATTATGAATGTATGATTCTTGTAGTTTCTCCCTCTTGTTATTTTGCAGGATCTTGGTGTAGCTGGGCCAGTGAAAGAGCAAGGAGCTGGGAGCAAGTAGCAAAGGGAGAAGATTGGATCAATCATTAGCGGAAGACAACGGTTAGTGGATCTCTTTCTCCCCTCTCTTACATCTCATAAAGAAGTAATCTCAAATAGCTTTGCTTTGATTGTTGCTGAGGTACTATCACCCTTAGAGTGGGATAGGGTCATTCCGTATTGGATACTTTTCCCAAAAACAAATTGGCGACTCCGCTGGGGATCGTATCTTGTTGGTTGTTTGTGTTTTTGCTATTCATTTCACAAACACAGGGAGTACCGAATCGAACTGCATTTGGATCTTTCAAATGCAAAGTAGAGGGCAGCTACTCTAGCTCAGTTTCTGGGAAAGTTTATGATTTGAAGAGTTGATTCACAAGGACTCTGAACAGCTCTTAGTGTAGCTTTTCATCCCTTAGTGTGTACTTGACTGATAGCTTCTGATTTGGCCAAAAACTGTGAATTTTTTGAGCAATCTGTGACCCGGAAACCAAGAGAAACGAAAGTTTCATTCTTCAGTGCAGGCTGTGTGAAGGCTGTCTGCATTTCAGCGCAGTTCCCGAAGGGGCTACCTGCGCTGAATGTCAAACTGACAGTGCATCACCTGCGCTGAACCAGTCTTGCCTTGTGCTACTGGGGTTTCCTGCTGTTTCTTGCCCTATTTTCACTCTTGTTTTTGCAGCCTGTTACCAGTCAATGTACCTATCTGAAACCAACTTTGCTTGCCACTATTCCGCCTCGGTTGTATAAAGAAACTGTATTTGTTCTTTGTGTATTTCTTATATCATTTACAGTTTCCCATAACGAAAGTGAACTAGTCTTGCTGTGGCCTCTTAGATCTAGACCTGTGATAAGTGTCGTTTTGATCTTAAGAGTTAGTTTGTTTGCTGTTCATAGCTGATTGAGCTTTTGCTTTCGTCATATGGTTTGAATTTATATATTTCTAGTGTCGAAACAAGTAAATCTTAAGGTGTCTTTTGATTTTGGACAAGCTTGTTTGCTTTCACTTGAAATTGAATTCAAAGTTATACAACAGCTTTCTTTTTGTGTCGCACAAACATTAAGAAAGAGAAAAGAAATACCTGCATTGTGCATGTGCATTTTGACAGTTTGCATGTTGATTTAGGAAAAAGTGCATTAGTGTGTGCTCTATGATCTGTGTGAAAAGATGTTGTCTTTCTTTTCCCTCAGTAGTTAAGATTTTCAAAGTTGAAAGATTGAAAAGCTTGCTTATCATCTTAGACTGCATTTAGGAGTGTTACTATACATCTCATGGTGATCCATAAAGGCAAACTGCTAAACAAGATCAACCTTAAAATAAATTGAATTTACATAACAACGCATTGAAACATAACGCAAACACATAGAGGTCTAAGCTAGAGACGTGTTCCGGCGTCGTTAAACGTGATATCTTAGCGTTGAGTGGTTGGGTGATTCCTCCACGGTGAAGCGATAAGTATCAATACGGACTTGTGCTCCCACGTACCGTCGCGTATATATTGGGAGACCCCTATAGGAACAAAGCCTTTATCCATAGGAAACCGTGTCGGCCGCCCTACTGATCGCAATGCAGTGAACACAACATTCACGAAGATTGACCACCCGTACCGTAAAACGTATTCTGTGGTTTTGCGAAAAGTTTGGCACACCCTCTGCCTAGAACTCCAGAGTAGTTTCTTTTGGCCTTTTTCAAACTCTATAACTGAAAAAGTCCATCCGAGCATTTGTCACTTCGGGCTCGTTAAAAGATCGAAGGAGACTAGAGTCATCTTTAGCTTTTTCTCGACTCTTAAAAAGTGAAAAAGCAAGTTGTGTCTAAAGCGTCGTTATAAAATTTATTTTAAACGGAACATAATCACCTCCTATTCCTGCGTTGATCTGTAGGTTGAGAACATGGAACGCCCCAACCAAGGAATTCCACAAGATGGAAATCCTAGTCCTTTCTCCTCTTGGGGAGAAGTTGGTGCGCCCCACATGGCCACATTGTCGCTTCCAGGACTGACAATTGGCCTGCCTATTTGGCTATTCTCAACCAATGTAGTTCAGAACACCATGGTTCCTGAACAGTCGAGTCAACAGTTAGATCAGTCTAGAGCTGCCCACCAGCCTTCAACTTCCTATAACTCTTCCTCTAATCCTTCATCTTCGCAAGGTAGAGCCGGCAAAAGCCAAGCTCCCATGGAGAAGAAGGAGAAGAAAAAGAGAGAGAAGAAGAAGAAGGAGCCTAAGGCGACTGGGGGCAAGCAAAAGACATCTGACAAAAATCCACACATAGCACAGACCGGGCCTAAATCGCCGTGTGTCATATGTAAAGGAGACCACTTCCATAGAGATTGTCCCTGTATTCCCCGGATACTAAGGGACTGGTCCCCTCGTTTGCACAATTCGGGAGCATCAACCTCTGATAGCCATGTTGAATGCTTACCGTCAACCAGCGAAAGTGAAGGTTCAAGACAAAAGGGGGGAGCAAGATCCCCCTGCAGACTGTGTGAAGGCGATCACGCCATCCACCGTTGTCCCTTCTTAGACGAAGCGAAGAGAGTTTTGGAAGATCGCCCGGTTTCACCGTTGAGACTTCCTCCTGGATACAAAAAACTCGTGCCAAGTCCTTCGTTGGTTGAAAATACAGCTGGCCCGCTCAAGTGGTCAGCTGAAGCGTCAGTCATTGAAAATGAACCTACTGAATGCAGACCAGACGAAAGTCTAAACGTCGATACGGCAGTTGACCCGGTTCTTCCTTCAGAAGATTCATCTTCAAATGACACCCTCACTGAAGAGAATAAGGACGACACCATCCAGATTCTTTTCATCAACACAGATTCTGATGAGCATCAGGGCAATGCGCCCATTCCTTTATCGCAGGAAGGAACATCGTCAGGGTCATATCCGGCCGTGTATTCGGTCCCACCACCAAGCAACCTGGTTGTGTCCTTTGATTGGAACCAACTAGGCAGACCCCAGTTGCCAGCCAGTATACCATTCAGAATCATCGTCCAAATTTACAGAATGGTAATGGCTGGAACTATCATTGATGAAGGGGCATCTGTGAGTATCCTTTCCTCTATTGCTTGGAAAGCACTGGGTTCCCCGGCGCTTTTGCCTGAGATAAGAAATCTCTCGGGTTTTGATAAAGGAACCAGTCGACCATTAGGGATCCTCCCCAATGTACCTGTTACATTGAAAGGGAAGACCGTTCAAATGAACGTGATGGTCGTTCAAGGACCCTTGGATTATAACCTACTCCTTGGATGAGACTATATATATTGCATGGGAGCTATAGTCTCCTCACTATTTAGAGTAATGTGTTTTCCACACGAAGGAAGAATGGTCAAGCTCGTAGACCAACTTTCATTTCCGGGATCACGCATCGCAAATAGTCAAATACCAACCCTGAATGGTCTATTCAATCAAGAAATGTCTCCACCCCCAGTCCTCCTTCCCGATGAGTGCGAGTGATTCGGAAAGATGGGACTGGAACCCAGGGGGCATGCATCCTGGTCTGCTTCGGGCAGAGGAAACCCCGGGTATAAGATAGAATTTCCGCGAGAGAATATGACTAGTCCGTACCCCGTCCGTGAATGGAAGAGGGGTTGTTCTAGAATAGGATTCTTTTGTCAAGGTTACTTGTTTGACAAAGGTCATTCACCATTGTCTACTTCGGTAGACAGTGCCGAGGAAATGTTTTCGTTTGATGGTGTTAACAAAACAATCTTTGGGTAACCAGAAAGAGGCAAGCCTCCCTCAATAACATTAATGTTTTATCTTTGAGTAGTGTTCTTCTCTTGTCGCAAGTAGCTGTTCTCTTGTGATCTTGCAAAAGAGCTGTGAAAAGTTGGGCCGACGGGAAGACAAGTACCGTGTAAGACCCGTTAAAAATAACGAGAAGACAAGTATCGTTAACATTAGACTAGCAAGACGACAAGTAGCTGTGAACACCCAAAGAAAAGCAGAAGTGGGGGAGAGGAGGGCCAGCCTTGAAATTGTATTTTATACCTGGGGGCATGCAAACCTTTTGGAGTGCAAGCTAAGAGCAGTTATTTATCTGTTTTTTAGATTAGCCGTTTCCGAACTTGCATAAAGAAAGGATGAGAGGGAGCATAGCTTATGTGAGGTGCGAGCTCTATAAAAAATGGAATCTTGCAGGAGACATTTCTTATCTTATGACTGGTATATCGAGCAGTTTTACCGCGGAATTTATGCTCGTTAAAAAATAGAAAAGTGAGATCCGAGCAAATGTATATCTAACACATAGTTTGCTAATGAGTCGGTTAATGTGTTTAAGTTTCTGGAAATATGTTGGTATTGAATAAGATCAAATTGTCTTTCCAAAATCTTAATGCTTAGGAACATGCGATAAATAGCTGGGTTTCAGACGGAATATATACCATTGAGTTGTAGTATTACGAGTTGTGAGTCTAGCCTGACAATTAGTCGGCGTATACCATGGGTGATGGCATCAGAGAGAAGTTCTATCAACGTGCTATACTCAGCGATGTTATTCGTTGATTGACCAATACATACACCTCTGAAACTTACTAACTCGCCGCTTGGATAAAAAATGGCCCAGGCTGCGGAGGACAGGTTCCGCGAACTACGACTCGCTCCGTCGGCATATCCAACACATGTCTCCAAAAGGTTTGAAATCTGCAATTAAATGTAAAAAGGTGGATTACTTGACCAAAACAAACATTTTAGCGAAAACAAAATATAACAAAAGCATATTGGTCACTATTTAAGCATAGTAACGCTTGAGGTACAACCCATTACGAGGTTGCGCCAGTGGAACTCCGTCATAATCCATTAACTCGTAGGCTCCTTTTGCCAACACTCGTTTAACAATATAGGGGCCCATCCATAAAGACTTAAATTTACCTGCTCCCAATTTATCGGATTCTTGGTCGTAAAGCAAGACCAAGTCACCTTCTGAGAAGACACGGGGTTTGACATTTTTGTCGAACTGTGCCTTGACTCGTTTCTTATGGGCTTCGTTAGCCAAAGCGGCATCACGACAGGTTTCATCCAATTGGATTAATTCTAAGAAACGAGCCTCTTCTTTTGAAGTTCCGGGGAGGAGATCGATTGCGAGTTTAAGAGACGAGATTTCGCACTGGACTGGTAAGACTTCTTCCAGGCCATATACTAGTTGGAAGGGTGTGAACCCGGTTGCATTCCTTACCGATGTTCGGTAAGCCCACAAGGTTGAGTATAGGATTAGGTGCCACCTTCTTTTGTGAACTCCGATTATCCTTTGCAACATGTGCTTCAGGACCTTGTTGATCGCTTCAACTTGTCCGTTGGCTTGCGGATAATACGGAGTAGAGTTGTCGTGAGACAATCCTAGTTTGGCAGCTAATTCGAGCATCATGTGATTGGGAAAATGTGATCCATGATCTGTGACTATAGCCTGTGGTACGTCGAATATGTCGACTACATGATTGAAAAAGAAAAGGGCAGCTGTTTCACCAGTATTATCTAATGTAGGCATCGCCTCGGCCCATTTGGTAAAATAGTCAACTGCGACTATGATATACCCATGCCCCCCGGTCGAGGTGGGGTTACATGTCATGAAATCGATGCCCCATTTGGCGAACGGCCCAACAGCAACTATTGGCTGTAGAGGTGCGGGTGGTCTTCTGGTTTTGCTATCAAAAATTTGACAAGCATGGCAACTTCTGACTGCGGTTATGCAATCTTTGAACATTGTTGGCCAGAAGTATCCTGCTCGTAAGATTTTTTGTGCTGTAGCATATCCAGATTGATGCCCCCCACAGGCTCCTGAATGACACTCATTCAGGGCTTTTTCGGCCTCCTCATGGGTGAGACACCTTCTCAGAACTGTATCGATACCACGACGGTAAAGTGTATCACCAACGATCATGTAGTCTTTTGCTTGGTATCGAATACGTTTTTGTTCAGAGTGTGAGGTGTTAGGCCTAAAATTTTGGGTTTGGAGATAAATTATTATATCTCCATACCACTCATTGCTTGTAGATATCATAAACAAATTTTCATCCACGATGGATTCTTCGGATGTTTCATCGTTGGACGATGATGGGAGATCGCATAATAGTTCCGCAAAAACTAGAGCTTTCTTCGATTTGGATTTTACGAATTCCAGATCAAACTCTTGAAGGATCGCTATCCATTTTGAATATTTGCCCCCTAGCAACTGTCGCGACAATATATAAGTCATGGGGTTGCAATCGGACATAATGGTAGTTTTCCGAAAGAGGACATAGTGTCCAAATATTTGTATCGCTTGAACAGCTGCAAGCGCTAGTTTTTCAACGTAAGAATATTTGCTTTATGTATCATTTAAGTTCTTACTTAAATAATATATAGGATGTTCAATTCCATCGACTTCTTGAACTAAAACCATTGTGATGGTTGTATCTGCTGCAGCCAGATACAGGTTAAAATCTCTTTGATAATCGGGGGCGTACATTAAAGATGCTTTCATTAGGGAATCTTTTAAAGCATCAAAGGAAGCTTGCGCGACCTGATCCCAGACAAAGGGTACCTCCTTTTTCAAAAGACGTGTATAACCTTTAGCAAGTTCGGCGTAATTTGGAACGAACCTCCTCAGAAAGTTTGCTTTCCCTTGGAGTTTCTGAATCTGAAGCAAATTTGAAGGTGGAGGCAAATTTATGATTGCCTGGACCTTGCACAGGTCGAGACGAATCCCATCCTTGGAGACTACGAGGCCAAGTAAACGACCAGAACCGACGCAAAATACACATTTGTGTGGATTGAGTCGTATCTTGTAGTGTCGGAAACGTAGAAATATCGCTCTTAAATGCTGCAGATGATCAGTCCGCTTTCGCGAATGAGCCAGAAGGTCGTCAAGGTATGGTTGAACGATGTTTTTGATGTCATGGAAGGCATAATTCATTTCCCTCTGAAACATCGCCCCTGCGTTCTTTAAACCAAAGGGTAATTTTCGATATGCGAATGTGCCCCACGGACAAATGAATGCAGTCTTTGACTGGTCCTGCGGGCGGATATTTATTTGATTATACCCGGAAAATCCATCCATGAATGAAAAGATTTCGCATCTGGCGCATTCATCAATTATCTAGTCGATGAAGGGTGTAGGGTAGTTGTATTTTGGACAAGCTTGATTTACATCCCTGTAATCGACACACACTCTAATTGTCCCTTGTTTCTTCATAACAGGGACAATATTCGATACCCAATCGGTTAGAGGAACCGGGTAGATGAAACCAGCATGGAGAAGTTTTTCAACTTCTGCCTTAATGGCAGCGGCTTTCTTGGGGTGCACCTGCCTTAGCCATTGTCGTACTGGTTTAACATCTGGATACATCTTAATTTCGTGTTCAACGATACTCGAGCCGATGCCTGGCATTTCACTGTATGACCAAGCAAAGACATCTCTGAATTCGCGAAAAAGAGCGTTATATATTTCCAGTTCTGAAGGAGAACAACATTTGCCAACATAAATATTCTCTGCAACATCTGTTTTAGTCGAGATATTTATAGCTATAGTCTCTTCAATGTTGGATAAGTTTCGCTCGGAATCCACCGTATTTACAGTATTTGAAAGGAAATCAAATACTGATGGATGATAAAGGTCATGTTGAGTCTATTCTTCATAATCCGGAAGAAGGGAACGATGGTGGGAATCATTCCATGGTGCTCCTTCAACTACCATAGCTTGGAGAATTCCTTCGTCGGTGACATGCACTTGCGACCAAGGATCTGAAAGAGTACCATATTCTCTAGACCTATCTATCCAAACGCTTGATGAGCGTTGATTTGGGTTTGCCTCCCATGCTAGAAACATTGATTGCTATAATATTTCTATTGGGCTTGGGGGCAAAACCATTGCATGATCCATGTTGATATCGTTTTCTGAGATCTTTGTTGAAGATATCATATTGCAGGTTCCTATCGACGCTACTTCCGCCAGATTGATTGGAGGTGGAAGAGCGAAAGTTCCCATTAGTATAGGATCTTTTAGTAGGCCTACTCCGATATTATGAAGTGAATGGGGGCTTCCATGGATCATGGGAATGCTTCCTGTAACTTGAGAACCATTGGGGAGGAAGTTTTGTTGATCGACGATTGTAATCCCTCCTTGAAAGGGAAATGCAATCTTTCTAAAATAGGTCGACACAACAACTGCCATGGCATATATCCATGGTCTTCCTAGTAGGATGTTGTAATCAAGATTCCCATCGATGACTTCAACATCTATTTCTACCGTTTTCCCCCCTAGTTCAACTTTCAAGTTATTTAGGATACCATATGGGGTATATGTCCTTCCGTCAAATGCTTTTAATGTCGTCGAGGATCACGACAAGGTTGGAGATCCTAAAGTTTTCCAGCAACTCATCGACATAATGCATGTAGATGCCCCCTCATCAATAATTGTTCGATGAACAGTTTTGTTGAGGGCTTTCACTTGAACAAGGAAAGCTAGTTGAGCCGGTAACTGAGGATCGTATCCTTTGTGGTCGAAGGATACAAGATTGGAATCCTTTGGGTCAATCCCACCAATGGCTGATAACAAAGCCTGCCTTTGGGATGGGCAATTTTGTAGTACTTCAAGAGTCGACATAGCAGATGGCGATTGGGCCAAATATTCCACTATGTTATAATGCTGTGCCGCTCTAGTGCGGGGATTAAATGTCGACTTGTGCACTACTTCCTTCAGCGGTTTTATCATTAATTCAGGGATGATAGGTGGTACAACTTCTGTCGAAGTTGTTGTCGAACTACTTGGTCGATCTTTATCCTTGTCGTTCGACAGCTGCGGATTCCCATAATCTTTGTTCCTTGTCGAGATCAAAGCATCATTCTGCTGTTTCGAAATTGACAACATTAGCACTTGAGACGGGGAAGCATTTCCACTCTCAACCAGATTTGCTCCTGGATTTGGGAACGGACCAGTTAACACAGCTGAGGTTTTCGAACTTTTAAAGAATTTCTTAAGCTCAACTTTGTATGGACAATCTCTCGTCCAATGATCCTCATCGCATATATGACACCCCGCAGGGGGTTTCCTATTTCCAGGAAGGTTTGAAGAAGACTTTTCAGGTGATGATTCATCCTGTTTCTTCTTCTTCCCTTTGCCTTTCTTCTTGCTTCCTGGTTGTTTGGTTTCTTTGCCCTTATCTGTCGACACGACATTTACTTCTGAAGCAAGAAGTTCGTCTTTTGCATTTTGATCTGAAATCTTACGGGCCTTCTTAGATGTAGCCTTTGTCGATTTCGTGTCTGTTGTGCCAATCACGCCATCGCCGGCGTGAGAGTCATTGTTCGATTTAGGAGGAGGAGGAATTGAGAATTCCGGTCTAGGGGCGTCAGGTATTTTGTCGTAGAGCGTGCCGGACTGAGTATAGATCAAGTCCAGATATTGCGCACGAGCAATAACTTGCTCTTCCGTTACGACTCCCCCCTTTGCCACATCTTCCGTAATGGAAGGTAGTAATGACTTGATAAACCATTCAGCTAATAGCTGATCGGGAACGTACGTTTTTACCATCCTACGACGATGTCGCCACTCATGTATATGATCAGATATGTGAGTGGCTGTTGTCTGTTTGAAGTTGGTAAGGAGTTCTGTTCCCGTTTCATACCTTATCGGTAATTGAAAATGGGTTAAAAAGGTTGTGGCTAATGTACTGAAGTTGTCGAACGAAGCTCTAGGCAATTCAATATACCATTTTGCTGCTGGACCCGTTAATGTCCTCTGAAAGAGGCGAAGCCTTATCGAATCATCATTTAGGGTGTTTGATGAACACCATAGATGAAATGTCATCACGTGATTCGATGGGTCTTCACCCGGATTTCCATTAAATTTAGGAATATCTGATGGAAGTTTATGCGGAATTGCTGGCCACCAAGGGGCGTAAGCAATTGGATCGTTCGTTAACCGGTTTAAATCAGGTAACTCTAAAGTTGCCACGAATGGTAACTGTTGATTCAGGTTAGGTGAAGCATACCCAGGCTAAGATGGGATTGCCTGAGCAGTTGGTCTTTGCATGCCAGCATAATGCATTTGATGCTGGTATGACTGATAAGGTTGGTGGACATGACCATTGTAAAATGGTTGATTTTGACCGTTTTGAATGTACGGCTGTCCATTGTTCGCAAAGATTTGCTGCTCAGAACCTTGGTATACTTGTTGGAATTGTGGTTGTTGGTATTGCACCAGCCATGGTTGAGAAGCCATGTGCTGTTGCGCTATACTAACCGTTGGACCAAGGTGTGGGGTAATTGTACCCGTCTGGACCTGTGTCGCCCCACTAGTTGGCGATTGTGGTTGAGTCACAGGGTCAAGGGGCTGTTGCATTACAACTTGAGAAATCTGAGGTTGACATATAATAGGCAGCGTTTGAACTTGTGACACCGTCACGATAGCTGGTGTAGTCGGGATATTCGACATAGGTACACATTGTTGCATCAAATACACAACCCTTGGTTGTTGAGGTAGTATAGGTACCCAACCACTTGAGGTAATTCCAGTATAACCTGAATATTGTTGTGAACTCCCGTATGGATATCCTCCCGGAGGGGATAATGATAGGGCATACTGTCCCCCATACGGTGGTAATCCAGAACTCAAGGGGATTGTTTGCCCTTGGGGACCAGACTGCCCAAATTGACCTCCAAATGGATCAATTTGTTGAGACTCAACACAAGAGTTTCCGGATATTATTCCGGATGAACAAACAGGAACGGACCAGACTGTCGAAATAGCCGCTGAGTGGGCTAGTTGGGACAGATGGTATGCCGACGAACATTGTCGGAGTGACGGCAGGGAGTTCTGCTGTCGCTGTGTCAGACGACACAGTCCTAGATGTTGACGGTTGTTCAGACATTTGTAGTCTATCCAAAAGATTACCTAGCGATTCTACAGGAACTTCCACTGGTGGTAGACTAATTTCTGATGAAGAAGGATATAGAGTGACCCCGACTCCAAAGTGCGTTGGAGTACTTGTTTGAGGATCTTCTACAATTTCTTCAATCGCAATCAAACCAGGTGGAAGGGGAAGACCGTCAGGTCCGTAAAATATTTCTGGTGCCGAAGAAGGGGTGGAATCAATAGCGACAGATGTTTGAAGAGCAAGACTCTCCGAACCGGTTGTAGATGGAACTGGTTCGGTAACACAAGTGTTTACTCTCAGACTAAGATCAGTATCACTGTCCTTCTGTGGCTGTTGAACTTCTTCTGTAGAGGCAGGGTTTCCAAAAATGTTTGGAGTAACCGGAATCTTGGATGTTGTTGGAACACTTGTTCTAACTTTAATAGGAGATTTCGAACCGGTTAAACGAGTTCTTTTTGTCCGTACTGGTTTCGATTCCGGAGACAAAGACGATTGACTCGTAAGCCTCTGTGAACGACGGGGTTTCAATTGACTTTCTTCCACGATTGCGGATTACTCGATCAACTAAAATAAAAAGGGGAATTATGTTTCCAAATTAAATGAATTTTAGACGCTTTTGACACAACTTGTTTTTTCAGTTTTAAAGAGTCGAGAAAAAACAAAAGATGTCTCTAGTCTCCTTCGATTTTTAATGAGCCTGAAGTGACAAGTGCTCAGATGGACCTTTTCCGTTAAGGAGTCTGAAAAGGAACGAAAGGGACTGCTCTGGAGGTCTAGGTAGAGGGAGTACCAAACCAATCGCAAAACTACAGAATACTTTTTACGGTACGGCAGTCAATCTTCCCGAATGCTGTGTTCGGTGCATTGCGATCAGTAGGGCGACCGACACGACTTCCTATGGATAAAAGGTTTTAAGCCTATAGGGGTCTCCCAATATATACTCGACGGTACGTGGGAGCACAAGTCCGTACTGGCACTTATCGTCTCAAAGTGGAGGAATCACCCAACCATCAGTGAGGACAACAGTTACCAGGCTTTACGACGCCGGAATACGTCTCTAGCCTAGACCTCT
Source organism: Pinus tabuliformis (assembly GCA_031772625.1). NCBI lineage: Eukaryota > Viridiplantae > Streptophyta > Pinopsida > Pinales > Pinaceae > Pinus > Pinus tabuliformis. The sequence continues at coordinate 1,718,463,763 of CM062817.1, read as the reverse complement.
AAATGTTGTGCGTTAAGTTCCGAAGCGTTGTTAGATTCATTCAATTTATTTTAAGTTGATCTTTCTTAGAAGTTTGCCTTTTGGGATCACCATGAGATGTAGACGTAAGTCCTAAAATGCAATCTAAAGATAATAAGCAAGCTTTTATCTCTTTTCAGCAATGAAAATCCTAGCTACAAGGGGAAAAGAAAGACACAGTCTTTTCTCAAAGAGAAAAGAGAACACTGTAAATGCACTTTTCCTAAATCAAGCCAAACAGACTGTTAATATGCAAATGCACATATGCATGTATTTTTTTTCACTTTCTTAATATTGATGCCTAAAAATAAAGTTGATGTACAAATCTGAATTTGCTTTCAAGTGAAAAACACAAACAAGCTTCTTTTCGAAATCAAAAGGTAGAGAAGATTACGACACTTTATGATTTTGAAATAAACATTTGTTTCGACACTAGAAAGTGACAAATTCAAACCAAAGACAAAAGTAAAAGCATAATCGATTGTCAACAGCAAATAAACTTTCTCCTAAGATCAAAATCGACACTTGCGACAGATCTAAATCCAAGGACGACAGTATGACTATTCTACTCTTTCAATGGAAGACTGTAAATGATGTAACAAACACACAAAGAACATCTACAGTCTTTTTGTACAAAGGAGGTGGAATTAAGGCAAAGAAAAGGGGTTTTTAAACAGACACACACTGATCACAGGCTGCAAAATCAGAGACAAAACTGAAAAAATGAAGCAAAGAACCTCAGCTGCACAGGGCTAGGCTGATCAGCGCACCTGTTACACAGAGAAACTGAATTGTAACGCAGGTAGCCCTCTCGGGAACTGCGTTGAAATGCAGAGTCTCTTCACAGTGCCTGCGCTGGGGCAGAAACGAGACTTCTATCCGGGTTCTGGGTCACGGTTTGTAGTTTAATCTATGGATTTTGGCCGAGTAAAAGCAATCAGTAATGCACAATCAGAGGTTGGATTTAAAGGAGGTCTAAGAGCTATCACAAAGGGTAATCAGATCATTTGTGAATCATCTATTCAAGTCATAAACAAATCCAGTGAAAGGATTGAAGTAGCAGGTGTCTACTTTGCATTTGATAATGGCAAATGCAGTTCGATTGCTACTTCTGTGTTTATGAAACAAACAACAAGAGAAACACAAAAAAACTAACTAGACATGATCCCCAATGGAGTCGCCATTTTGTTAACGGGAAAAGTGTCTACTCAGAACGCCCATATCCCACTAAGGTGTGACAATACCTTAGAAACAAACAAGGAAAACTACTTTCGTATTCTTCTTTATGAACTATAAACGAAGAGGAATAGGATGAACCAACCTGTGTCTTGCGCTAGTCCTTTGATCCAATCTCTCTCCTCTTTGACAGCTTCCAGCTACCTGCTCCCTCACTTGCCCAGCTTCACCAAGTTCCTGCAAGATCACAGAAGAGGAAAACTACACAAAGACATGGATTTATATTCATAAATAGCTTAGGATCAGATTTAAGCTAAACATGCAAATATAACAAAACATCACTGATACACAAGCATGTAGGAGAAACTCAAATAGTTTTATTGATATAACAAGAAGGTCCAGAAGGAGTTACAACCGATGATTCTTGATCCAGCATCAACCCCCCAGCAAAGGAATCCCCTCTTCACCTCCAACAAAGCATAAATCACCCAATACATTGATCTCTATCTCAGAACCAACAACAATTCTCTGCAATGTACAAAATTCCAGCCTCCGGATCTCTGGGATGAGGGATCCATATATAGATGTATGCAAAGAGGATGAGTCAGCTTATGATTTGACTAGTGGCCTCTCTCTGTCAGTTCTTGCTTCCACTTGGAGACTGAGAGCCTTTTACTCATCCTTGGTCGAACTCAGTGAGGCAAGTGTCATTGGGGAAGATTCTGGAAGCTTCCATTGTCTGTCCACCTCGCGGAATGACACTGCCATTTGTCATTTCCCGCTCAGCGCACCTTGGTAGTGCATTTAGGTGTGTTGCAACGCACCTAGCTAGTGTACTGGGGTGCTATGCAACGCAACTAGCTAGTGGAGCAGCTGAAATGATTCTGATTTGACTGATTTTGAGCAGTTTCTGGTGGAGAACTTCTGGGAGAAGCTGTAATTGGTTGACCTTGTTCCTCTAGGGGTAGGAACAACACTTTTAGGGACTTAGGATCCCTTGGTTTATGGACATTTCATGCTTAGAGCTGTAAGGCACAAAGATGTCTATAACAAGCATTTATACTTAGAGTAAAGATATTTTTATGTTGTTTTTGTGTAAAAAGGGATTTTACATGGAATTTTTATTTTTCCTCAGTAAAAAGGGCTTTGACCTTAGGAAAAGGGATTTTTATGGAAATGAATGAATATGAATGTATGAAGGGGAAATTAGTGAATATAGGAATGAATGGGGATGAATGGGAAGTTAATTACTTGATCAAGTAGACCTTCATTTGCCTTGTGTAATTGCCTCATGAGCATAGAAATATGATAAATGTACATTTTGTTCAATCAACCATTAAACTTATGCAACCTTTCTCTACTTACCCTCTGCTTATCCTATCATTTTTTCTTCACTTAATGGGTGCATTTTAAGCTAGCAAACCCTTTTCCTTTCTTCTTATTTAACAAAAACAAACTATCTAATTCTACCCTTATAACCCCCAAGGGTTCAGATTAAACTGATGAACACCTTATTATTCTCTACCTAACTACTAATCTGCCAAGATTAAACAGTTTGGCCAGATCTTTATTCTCTAACTATAACATCAAATTTAAAGCATGAAGCAGTCAAGATTAAATAGTTTGATTTTCATGGGTTGTGGCATTTAAAAACAAGCTGCACACAACCATTATTTTGCAGAAACAGAGTAGTGGCATTTAGACTTTCTCACTTTCAGAGTTTATTTGTTTTTTTTTCTTTCTAACCTAACATTTTATTTTTGCCTTTGATTTTTTAGAGCATCTACCCTAATATTTTCTTTGATATGGACATTATCATCAAGATACTTTTAAAAACATTTTTTAACTAACATTTTATTCACTATTGTTATGTCCATATCCTAACTTAACATTTTTTCAAATATTCTATCTTATTAAAACCAAAAATGCTACAACACACACAAAATTCGCAACAGTTGTTCTGTAATTTTTGTAGATCGGTTGGACACTATGAGCGCACTTGTAGAAGCTATGAGCTGATGATGGATATAACTCCCACCTATAGGTTTCAGGCCAAAACATGGCCCCTTGACCAGAACGCAGGAGTGGCGTGAATCGGATTTCAGTGGCGCGGACGAGGCCAAGGTGGAGGAGGACCTGGAAGAGGTCGCGGACAACTGATATGCTACAATTATGGAGGGCCAGGACATTATGCTCGTGATTGTACGAATCCAACGCGTCCATCATGTCTGTATTGTACCTTGTTTTATCACGAGATGGAGGATTTTCCTACGCTGATAGCTAGGCTGCGCGACAAGGGAGTGCTATAACCTTCCCCAACTCAGAACCTGCAGATGATGAGGTTTGAGCCGCGCGAGGAAGATCCAAATGTGAAAATTGTGCTCCGAAGTGGAATTATGATGGGAGATGATAAAGGCAAACAACTCGAAGATAGTACTTGAGTTCGTAAGGCTCCGAAGAAAGAACCAGAGTTTGATTTGGAGCGCGCTAAGGAAACCTTCATGGAAGATAAGAAGAGCTTCACTGATGCCTCTACTTTAGGAAGAAAAGATAGATTAGAGTTGGAAATGGACCCATCAATGCTTATGACGTTCCTAGAAACATGCATGAAGCTATTGCGCAACAATAAGGCTGTAAAGGGATTGCAAGAACTCATTAACAGATGCGCTGGGACCACGCCAGGAGAACCGCGCGTAGTCTGGAAGATTGGAAAGCATGCGACGAGGATGGGAAGAGAAATGAGGTTGACCGTGCAGATTGGAGAATATGAGATGGACCAAGTAATTATGGACCTAGGATCGGACACGAACGTTCTGTCGAAGCAGACATGGGAGCGCATGGGAAGGCCTATGCTGCAATGGTCTCCTATCCAGCTGTGAATGGCGAACCAACAAAAGATAATACCTATGGGGAGATTGTAGGGAATCACCGTGGATATTGAAGGGGAAAGCGCGCTAGCAGAATTTGAAGTGATAGAGATTGTTGATGACAACAATCCCTACCCCACGCTCTTAGGAATCGATTGGTCCACTGACATGAACGGGGTGATAATCTAAAGAAGCGCAAGATGATTTGTGAGAAAAGGTCTGTGCGCGTAGTCATACCTTTGGACCCTACGAAAGGATCATGCTTCACAGAGCCGGTGCGCGACTATGAAAGCGACAACGATTTTGACTGCATCTACAAGATAATTGTGCGAGAGCAAGACTGGGTAAATCCCACTGTGGATGGACGAATCTCATGGGAGTGTGAAATCTCCTGTACGTCGGATTCAGATGAAGAGATAGAGCGATGGTATAACTGGCTACACGAGGTAACCATGCTGAACTGTAACATGATGACAAGATCACTGCGATGCGTATCAACGAAAATGAGAGATTTTCCTACTTATGATGGATTAGGTGAGGTAGATGCTTTCTTGGATAGATTTGAAAGGGAGATGCCAGAAAAGCAACGTTTCCATGCTTTGAAGTGGGTATTGCGCGCTACACCCACGAGGTGCTGGGGTACGCACCAAGGAAGCTTTAAGGACTGACGCGACTGCAGGAGAATGATGCGCATGCATTTTGGGAAGCCTAAGATGCGACTAACAAATAAATACAATGGATGGGACGGTCCGTGCGTGCATCTGTCCGGGTGGATACAAACATATGGTAAAAAACCTGCGTGGATGCACATGAACTTCACATTGGGGAATACAGTCAATAAGCATGTGTTGGGGAGGCAATTGCGCGAACGATCCCTCAAGTTGGAATGACAGAGTGTGTAGAAGGTTACCCACGCAGAAGCATTTAACGAAGTGTGCGAAGCACTGAACAAGGTATATAATGCGCAACGAAGTGATTGGGACCTACGCGTACCAACATTTTTGTGGGCTTATAGGACAATGTGCAAGAAACTGACAGGACATATGCCTTCTAGGCTGGCCTATGGAGCAAACGCTGTAATACCGATGGAGTATATTATGCCTAGTCTGCGCATAGCAGCGCCCATGGATATGACGGTTCGCGGAGCCTTGGAAGAAGGGATCGCGCAGCTGAATGAAGAAGAACGCTTGGGACTTGATGAAGAGATCCAACAGGGTAATCTTAGGCTCCAAGAACTCATGAATGAAAGAGCTCGGTTAAGGGAGAAAAGCGCTCTGGTGGAAGTAGAAGTCAAGAAGCTTGAGGAAGGAATAAAGAAGGATTTTCTCGATAAGAAAACTGTGGTAATAAAACGGGATGCACACGATTACGTTGACAAATTTGGGGACTACCGCCGAGAGTTGATCAACTTGATGCCTTGGATTGGACCATATATTACTAGAGGGATCACCGATGGTGGCGCGATGCAGATGGTGAAGTGCGCAACGCAAACAGTAAAAATAAATGGCAGATTTTTTTCTAAGAAAAGTGATTGATGGTTGGTTGAAGCCATATACAGGTGGCCCGGCCACCTGACTAGCCGTAGGAAGCACAATCTTAGTGCTCTAGGAAGTTGAAAGGAGGCACGAGACTATAAAATACTAAGCCCGAGAGCTGCGCGATGTCAGGGCTGCGCGCAGGAGTGAAGTGTCACGGGGTCCACAACAGCGCAAGGGTAGCTGCGCTGCCACGTGGGTTGGCTGGAAAGTGACCGTTATAGTCACTATTCACGATGTGATGCTTGGTTTGAGACCAAATGGAGTGGGTGGCAGGCATTTAAGGCAAGCTTTATGGGCAAGATTTGGGAAAATCTGCCGCTAAGGGAGCATTAATGGACCAGATTTGGGGGGAACGGTCGAATTTGAATTCAAAAGGCGCTATAAATTGCAAAGGGCTACCCAACAAACAACACTTGGTCATTCGCGAATTGAGCTGTCGTGCACCTAGAGTATTCTGAACCGAGACCTGTTTAACTTGTTGAGAGCGTTGTTTGAGCACCCGGTTGAGCAGTTGAGAGATTTCTGGACAAACAAAATGGCAGTGTCTGAAGAAGCCAAGGAAATCGGAGAAATGACCGCCGAAGAGGCCGCGCAGGCCATGACAGTAGAAGATGCCCCTGAGAGCATTGAGATAGTTGCAGAAATCCCTAAATTACTGTGAACGCCAAGGCCCAAGAAGGATAAGTAGCCTATGATTCTGGTCCGCATATCCGCTCGAAACCCACTAAGAACTAAATTGACCATGGAAGAAAAAGGGAAAGTGATTAATTTGGAAACCGATGAGGAGGAGGAAGACCTTGAGGACGTCCTGATAGAAGAGGACGAGGACGAAGACATGGAGGTAGAAACCGAGGGTGTGGACCCTCTGACCAGGCTGCCCACATATATTCCTCCTCGGAAGGGCAAGGCAAAGGTGCCGAAGGACCAAGATGAGAGCAAGAGCTCTTTGTAGACTCCGCTGCTACCTGACGATATCATTTTTGAAGGAGCACACCTAGGACGGGTGCCGAGTTTGAAGTTCGAAGATTGGGATCTTGCCGACCACGAGAAATTCCCTCACTTGGCGACCACGCAGCTCATGAAGCCGAAGAAAAACACCGCGGCGGGAGTCATAGAGTTGGAGCCGCGCAAGTGGTTACATAGAGTCGAAAAGGCAGGGTTGTTGAACCTGCTCTAGGTGCTGCATTACCATCGTGCCCCAGTGACTATCTTTGTCATCAGGCAGCTACTCTACTTGGTGCATGATGGGTGTTTATGGTTGGAGGAGCCCATCCACATCACAGACCACCTGATCCATAGAATTACCCAACTCCCTTGTAAAGGGGAAGACCTAGTAGACATTTCGGAGGGTAAAAGTAGTGATTTGGCCATCACGGAGGCCATGAAAACAAGATATAGGCTAGAGAAGAAAAAGAGGGGCTACGCAATCTCCAGTATCAACAACAAGGTAGTCAAAGTTGCGACTCAGATATTGGCAGGTAAGGTCATGCGGAAGTGCCGCGCAGATGAGGTGCCTGCGCCAGTGGTTGCACTTGCCGAGCAGTGCGCAGAGGGGGTCTAGTTTAACTGGTCCGAATTCTTGTGTAAGGAGTTCTTGGAGAATTGCCATGAGGCACAGGAACAAGGGAAAACCTTCCACTATGCATGGCTTCTGCTGTCCATAGTGCTGGTGGCTGGGGAATTTCCTGAGGACAACTAGTTCCCCACAATTGTGAGGGATCTCCCGGAGGCCGCAAAGTACGCTTCGCTGTGGGCCACTAAAGACGCGAACAGGATCCAAGATAGTAAGATATTCTGGGTGTTCATGGAGATGAACATTAGAATGGGGATTAACCGCAAGCCGCGGTTATCCCCCACTGTCTACACTAGCCTACAAAGCTTCGTGAAGTTCAAGGCAGACTTCCACCACATCCACATCAGGGTGTGCAAGGACCCCGCGAAGAAGTGGAATGAACTACCATACCTAGCCACGGATGATGTTATCTTCGATGTACTTGAGGCGTGGCCGTCGGAGTGGCGCGCTCCAACCATCTCCGCGACAGAAACGGAAAATTCTGCTGCACAGCGGAAGAAGGAGGAGACAAAACTGCGGATGGCATAGTTAGCAGAGAAGAGAAGAAAGAGGCCACAATAGAAGCACAGAAGGTAGCACAGAAGGAGCACGAGGGCCGGAAGTCACCTTCGCCTGAGTAGGAACAAGAAATGGAGACAGTAACAGAGGAGGGTAGCGCAGACCTACAAACAATGACGACATATTTAAAGCGCCAGCGCCCGAGAGAAAAGGTGGGGTTGCGAAAGAAGTTGAAAGCATATAAGACTTCTTTTGACCCAATCACCCTCACTGAGGGAGATTTGCATGATATAGAGGAGACAGTGCGCAAAGTCACCGCGGAGGAGAATTAGATTGTGTTGGGGGCCCTCAAGACACAGATTCAGGAGTTGCAGGTGCGCACTCCCCAGGTTGGTACTCTCTCGACTAGCCTCGCAGTAGGAACAACCACGGCTGAGGAAATGCTACACGCCCGCACGACCAACACAATAGTGCTGCAAGAGGGGGCATTAGTTACAAAAAATGAGGCTGAAAAGCCTACGGTCAGTGCATTGAAATGGGTAGGAATCAACATGGTTGGGCTCCCTCGGGAGACGCTCTATGTCCTGCAGGACAGAGTGACTGTAGAACTATGGGCTAGGGAGGGCTGCGCGTTACAGGTGTTGAGTGAACAAAGAATCAACATGGAGCAACTGAGCCTACAATGTGACGAGGTTGTGGTGCAAAAACAACAGATGGTGCATGTGGTTGAGGAGGCCTGCCAGATGGTCCCTAAGTTGGCCATCCTTGGAGAGGCACCATCAGAGGTGTGCATCCAGAGGTTAGCAGTAGGAGTGCGCGAGGCGCGAGAAGAGATGGCCAAGGTTCAACTGGAGTTGAACCTTCAGATAACATAGCTATGGTTGAAGGCACAACCTTTAACTCCTCTAGAGGTAAGGGAATAACGTGCCAACGCCATTACATGGGGGATGGAGGAGATCAGCAGTGCAGTGAAGGACTGGACCAAAATGTTGGAAGAATCGTTCGAGGTCCTCACCACTCTGTAGGAGGACCCGAACATACAACGCTTAGAAATAGAGGTGCGTGAGCTACAACAACAGTATGACAATGTCAAAGGGACCGCGTAGATGGTGGCCCTTACACAGAGGCTCACGTAGATGCAACAGGCCAAAGTGCTTAAGGAGCAGGTAGACGCAATGCGACATAGAGAAGCAGTTTTGAAGGTGCGTTTCCAGCCTTGGATCAACGAGGCCTTCATAATCACAACAACAATTGAAGGCAAGCTTGCGCAGATGCAAGGGACGCAGGAGCAAATACAGGGAATCAGTTCAGATACCGCGGTCTCCGAACAACGCGTCCAGGAGATACAACAGGCAGCCGCTCAGTGCGTTGGTGAACTTACAGTAGTCCGAGTAGAGTTGGGAAGTCTCCACACGAAGATCTCTGCATCGACAGAATGACTCAAGGGTGAGTCACGATGTTTGTGTTGGGGGCCTGTTGGGTGCGGGATTCCCCAAGGCAAGTTTTGGGGCTTAAAGCCCAAGTTTTGACTAAGTCTGATGTAAAGACTCCGAATTTTGTGGGCATGGAGTGCGAAGTTGTAATTAATTCATAGGGTTGTCTGCCCTTAATTTTGTAATGTAATGTCGGCTTGAGAGTTCTACACATGGTCCGCGGACCATGGGATTGTATAAATAGAGTAAGGCTCTAAGTGTAAATAGACAATCAAAGATCAAAGAATCTAAGAGAAGATAAAGCATTGAGTCTAAATGTAAAGTCGAGTCTTTGGGTAGTAGAGTAGGAGAAGGCTCTGCAACTGAGTGCGCAGAGGCCTACTAGCCCACAACGCAGGGCAGGTTGAGTCTGTAACCGATTGAAGCATTAATAAAGGGAACTTTTACATTATCTCTATGTATCTTTTCCTGTTTTATGCATTGAAGTATAGTGGGTATGAATTGCAAGTTTACTGTTTATTTGCTGCGTGAACTTATATGAATGTGTTGAATAAGTGAATATAAGATAAAGTATCTGTTTACGCGAAGATAACTAACTGTTATAAGAAGATAAGTAAGATCTGTGGTGTAACTTGGGGAGATAGCGCAGATCACTGCATTAGCATCGCGAAGGCTCCTCAGTCCCTGGTTAGGGCTATGCGAAGGTGAGTATAACAGAGCGCAAAGGCCTTGCAGGTCAGGAAAGTGCATAAAGTGACCTGTGTGAAGGTATTCACACTTGGACTAAATCGACCCCTCAGACATCTCAAGGGTGCGGAAACTTGGTTCCAACATCCCCCCATACTGCTTCGGGTGAGACTTCAGTTCGCACTCTGCAGGCTGTTGCTTAAAGGGCCAATAGTACAGGGATTTGTTTGGCTAAATAAATTTGAACTTGGGTCAGACCCCCTCAAGCCACCACATGTCGCAGTCAGCTATGTAGGCATTGATCAACATAGCAGATTGGTATGCCTCACCCCTTGGCACCTTCATACGAATGTATAACACAGAGAAGGCTCCGCATGTTTTACCGAAGTTTTCCATGGACAAGCTCGTCATGCATAAGGTGTCATATCACATCTCGACAAGGTTGTCAGCGAGACTGCATAGGAAGAAGAAGGCACCTTGGCCCACTCTTCCTTTGCGGATCAGATTATACGAGATACAAAATCTCAAGCATGCTGAAGTCGAGATGAAGGAGTTAAAAGATTCACCTTCGGCACTAGAAGTTTCAATCCATATGACCTGCATTGCTTGGTGAAGGACCACTGTGCGAGAGTGTGATTTCCTTGGATCCACGGGGCATGTCATTGGCCCGAGGAAGACCCATGGATATATTTCTATCACTTCTTCAGGCTCAATGAACCAGTCGACATAGTTGTAGAGTGGTTGGAAAAGTAGAAAGAAGCAGCAGCTTAGAGAGAACCATCATTAGCATCAGCAGAGGGTAACATACCTGCTCATGATAAAGGCAAGAGAAAGGTTGCTGACAACGCAGAGGGAGAACAAAGCCACAAGTTCAAAGCAGATCCACTCGTGATGAAATCAGCTTTGGATATTGAGGCTAAGAGGCGACAATGCGATAAGAGGATCATGCAAAGGTTAACAGAGAAATAGAGGATGGAGGAAATAGAAAAGGAGTTGAAGGAGCAACTCTGGGAAGAACAAGAGTTGCGAAGAAGAGGGAATAAAGCACAACAGAGACAGGCACAACAAGGGTCGCAACATGCATAGATTGATGAAACTATGCCCATATTGGTTATAGACTCATCTGAGCAGACATGGTGAGCAGTCGCAGGAGAAGGACTTAGCTCAAGAGATTGAACATATGCTTGAACAAGTGGACACAGATATGGTTAAGCCAGAGTTAGATCAAGATATTGACCTCATGCCTCATAACCAAGAGGTCACCCCACTGGATTCACCAGAGCCAGAAGCAGAGCATGTCCCAAGCGATCAAGGAGACACAAAGATCCTTGAAGACAATCTGGAGGAAGAGATGCCAAACATATCTTTTGACGAGTCGCAACACAGAGTTGCGCAGTTGTGCAGACTACCCACTCCGGATGTTCACATACCTCCTTCACAGTTTGAAGAACGAGTGATCATATATGATGTGCACAAACATCCAACAGCATTGGCCGATGCTACTAGAGCATATGCCAAAGCCACCAACTCGAGTGTCTGATTCTTGTAGCAGAGAACGAGCGCACGACTAACGAGTTACAGGCGACCAAGTAGGGAGGAGAACATGCTACATCATCCGTCATAGCAGAGTTGAAGAGAGCGATACTGGATGAAGTATCGTCCCTCGAGACAGTCATGTGGATGTTGTATTCCAGATTCGACACCATGCATAAGTCAGTTGTCTATCTCAACGATTGGCAGTAATGCTATGCTAGGAGAGCACGCATCTTGTCAAATTTGTACATTGCTGTCGATTGCATGCAAACATGGACAATGAGGTACAAAGGAGCCCCATTGCATTTGCCAAAGATGATGAAGCCAAAGGCGGTAGAGTTGAAGGCACACATCCAGAGTTAGATCTAGAACTATGAGGAACTCCCGCAGCTCATCACTAGTTTGTAGGCTTCACATGCACAGGTGTTTAGAAGCATGGATGTCATTGTGTGCACACACACGATCCCATCTATTGGCACACTCACCAAGGCGAAGTCAAAGAACCAAGTCTGACTAGAGTTGGACATGTACTTTGATGAGTTGATGCGCGTAGCCACCAGCGCAGACTTGGAGAACAACACAAACACTATGCATCAATATGTTGTTGGTTCAGATGCAGTCAAGACAATGATGCACATGCTATCAGACGAATTGGATAGAGGTGCCAAATTAGTGTACTCGGATGCAACGGAGGCGAGAGTTTGTTTTCAAGAGGATGTCACCATTGAGCACACAGACACCATAACGAACTATTGAGCTTGGCATCAGTTCACCACCGTCGATCATCATGAGGATGTCGAAGAGTTGGTCTTCCCGCAACTGTCCGAGTCTTAGTAATGTCTTGCATGGATTGCTTAAGTCTATTTTATCTCACATGGGTACATGTGCAGATTGTAATGTAACATTTTGTAAAAGTGCAAGACCAAGTGTCGATAGTAGAATGTAACAGATGTAGTAGTTGAAGAGTCATGAGGGTAGGTGAAGAGTCATAAAGGGGAATGTCAAGGGTCACCCCACCCTTTGATATTTATAGAACCTCATAACTCATTGTACCGACTTTTTGGGAGCCAAGATTCTATAGGTATCTTAGAGAAAGCTTGGAGTGTATTGTAACGAGCCTTGGCTTCTCCACAGTGTAGAGCTAGTATATCTCTTTGGATGAGCAGGCAACAATGATTGTAACGTTTTGTTGTCGGGATTAGTGGTTGGTCATAGTTGTATGTATGATTGGAGCTTTCGCTTTCTTAATATAACAAAGCCAACACATTTCATGCCTATGTTATTATTGTATTTCAGCTATCTTGGTTACTCTAATGATATATGTATTTGTTGTTTACGCATGTATGTATGGAATTTTCTATATATGTTTGTATGTATCTTATCGAGATGTGCTGTTGGTTTAAACATCACTTTGGATCGTTGGCTAACATTATTTCCAAATTGTGATGTATCTCTCTCGTGTGTTCCCTTTCAAGATGCATGTCGTCACAGGTTTCGAAGGGGCACACTCATACCCCCGTTACGTGTGTTAGACCCATTCATGCACCTTCCTTGACTTATTGCACATGTCATACTCTTGCTACCAACAGGGACATCTTACTCACCTCTGTGTGCAACCACGGTCAAGGCGATACCGTACTGCCCCATTGCTGGGACTCCTACACCAAACGGTCTAAGGTCTAGTTGGGACTTCTTACCGGGGAGATCCCCTGACATGTTGGTGGGTCTAGCACCATCAACACCTCCATATCCTAAAAGGTTGGTCCAATCTAAGTATAAAACCCCAGAAGAGGTTGAAATTACGGGAGAACTAAAGAACCTGTGTGTAAAAATACCCATACTCCAGGCCATCAATGATGTCCCCATATATAACAAGCTTATCATGGAATTATGTTTCAAGAGGCCAGGAAGCAGGAAGAGAGATGCTCCCACTATCAATGTTGTTGGGAAACTGGCTAATCTAATGCTTAGAAAGACCATCTCCCCCAAGTACTTGGATCCTAGTAGCCCAGTGGTGGATGCAAATATTAATAATGTTGTAGTCCCCAACACACTAATTGACCTTGGGGATGCAATCAATGTCATGACCAGGGAAACCATGCTTAAGCTCAACCTCCAGGGAGCCCTAAGGAAAACCACCACTATGTTGCAACTTGCATACAGATCCATAGTAGCCCCTAAGGGTGTTACTGAGTATGTGATGGTTTCCATTGATTCCTGGGACTACCCAACTGATTTCCTTGTGCTACAATGCAAGAATAAGTTCAATGTGTATCCTCTCATCCCACAGAGACCTTGGTTATCTACTGCTGATGCTTATATCAAATATAGAGCGGGGAACATGACAATTAAAAATGGGCATCCCATAAATAAACTTGTATTATTTCCCCATATCAACCCCTTATTGAGCATGATTTTCCTATGTGGATGGAGGAAGAAGAAGGAGAAGAGTTATATCAATCATTCCCCTACCTAATATGTACGTTAGAAGCTAATATTAGAAGTAGGCAACTAGATGAGGATGATCTTATTGACAACTTTCTCGAGAACCAGCCTCCTACTGTAATGAAAATTGATGAACTAGTAGAGGAATCTTTAGGGAAACCTGAAAACAACCCATGGGAAGAACTATTCACTACTATTTCTAATCAAAATCATGCCAAAATTATGGAAATCAGTCCATCTAAAACCCTAAAAATCAGTCCATACCTTTCAGTAGAGCAAGAAGAGCAATTGCTCATTATTTTGAGGAAACATCTAGATCCATTTGCTTGGGATTATAAGGAGATGAAAGGGGTGCATCCCTCCATTTGCACAAATCATATATACATCAAGGAGGGATGCAACATTGCAAACATGTGTGAAAACCCTAAAGAAGAATGAACCTTTCCCTTAAGGACATTGTAAAGGAAGAGTTGCAAAAACTATTTGATGCATGATTCATTTATCCTATCTCAAATAGTGAGTGGGTGTCCCCACTTGTTATTGTGCCCAAGAAAAGTGGGAAATGGAGAATTTATGTTGACTACAAGGAACTTAACAAGGCTATAGAGAAGGATCATTTTCCCTTGCCTTTTATTGATCAAATTCTGAACAACTTTGTAGGGAAGAAGTTATTTTCATTCTTGATTGGTTTTAGTGGTTAAAATTAGATCTAGATCAGCCCCAAGGATCAGGATAAGACCACCTTCACATGTCCATGGGGGACCTTTTCCTATAGGATCCTATCATTTGGCCTGTGTAATGCCTCTGCTAACTTCCAAAGGGCAATGTTGATTGTTTTTGCTAACCTTGTTAATGATGCAGTTGAAATATACAAGAATGACTTCAACCCTTATGGGGATGATTTCCAGGAAGCCCTCTCCAATTTGTGTAAAGTTTTAGAGAAGTGAATTGAAATGAATCTCTCATCGAGTCACAAAAAGTGTGTATTTATGATGAATGCAAGGATTGTCAGAGGTCACCTCCTTTTTAAGGAAGGAATCCAAATTGACCCTAACAAGATTTCCATTATCAAAAGGGTCCATGTCCCTCAGAAAAAAAGGGATGTTAGAAATTTCCTTGAACTAGATGGATATTATAGGAGATTTATCAAGCATTTTAGTAAGATTGCCTCACCTTTGCTTGGATTGTTGACTAAGGATTCATATTTTTATTGGACAAATAAATGTCAAGAAGCATTTAAAGAGCTAAAGGAGAAATTGACCACTACACCAATTCTTAAGGGTCCCAATTGGGCCTTGCCTTTCCACATCCACATAGATGCATCCGACAAAGTTATAAGAGAAACTTTGGGAAAAGTGGACGGTAAATTTCCCTATGCCATATATTTTATCAATAAGAATATATCAAAAATTGAACTTAATTACACAATTATTGAAAAAGAGCTCTTAGCCATTGTGCACTCCTTGAACAAGTTTAGACATTATATCACAAAATATCAAGTCTTTGTACATACTGATCATGCGACCATTAAATATTTAATGAAAAAACTTGATGTCAATGCTAGGATCGTTAGATGATTATCATTGTTGCAAAATTTTTATTTAACAATTGTTGACAAGCCGGGGAAGGAAAATGTGGTTACAGATTTTTTATCTAGACTAACATTGCCTGCAAAAAAAATGAGGAGATGATAGATTGTCAACTTTCAGATGAGCAACTCTTTGCAACTTCATTGCTGTCTCCTTGGTTTTTTGATATAGAAAATTTATTGGTTTCTGAGAGATTCCTTCTCAATCTATCCTCCAAGGAGAAGGGAATAATTGTAATAAAAAGTCTCCCTTTCACCCGGATTGGTGGAAATCTCTTCAAATTGAGACCAGATTAGATCTTGAGGAGGCGTGTGAGGGAGGATGAGGTTTTTAACATCCTCTCAGCTTTCCATGATGGACCCTATGGGGGCCATTTTTCTGCCAAGAGGACAACCTTCAAAATTCTCCAAGCATGTTACTATTGGACTACTCTACACCAAGATGCTAGGAGACACAATACTAGATGTGATGAGTTCCAAAGATTGGGCAAGCCTACACCAAAGGATGAAATTTCCCTATAACCTCAAGTGACTCTTGAGCCATTTGAGTAGTGGGTGATGGATTTCATTGGGCCAATTGATCCCCCATCCAGAAAAAAGAGATACATCATTGTGTGCACGAATTATTTAACAAAGTGGGATGGCATAAAGGAAGTAAAAGAAACAACAGAGTAGAAGGTGATAGAGTTTCTAAGGTAAAACATTTTTTATAAGTTTGGATCCCAAGGGAGCTAAGCACTGATCAAGGGACTCAATTCACTTTAAATCTGATTGAGGGAATCATGGAGAAGCATCACATAAGGCACAAAAATCCCACCCCATATCATCCTCAAGCAAATGGGCAGGTGGAGGTCACAAACAAATATTTGGATAACATCTTGACCAAATTTGTCAGTAGTAGCAAAAAGGATTAGGCAACCAGACTTGTCGAGGCCACTTGAACCTATAATACCATCTGGAAAACCACCATTGGTTTCACTCCCTTTGAGATTGTTAATGGAAAAAAGTCACTAATATCCATTGAATTTGAGTATAACACCCTAATAATGGTAGCACAATTGGACCTACACATCACCAAAGCTTAACAAGAGAGGTTGCAACAACTCAATGCTCTTGATGAATTTAGATTGCAGTCTCTCATACACCTTAAGGAAGTCCAATTGCAAAGGGAGTTTTGACATGATAAAAACATCAAAGAAAGGACCTTCTAGGACGGTGATTAGGTCCTTTATATGATTCTAGATTCAAGGATTTTGTTGACAGTGCTGGAAATCTGTCAACCAAGGGGGTCTCCCCCATTAAAAGTCCTAATCAGACTTCACACCATTTGGTATGGGAGCCCTTTTGGAAACAAGGTCTGACTCCCATATGTTATTAAAGATGTGCCTTGGCTACAATGTTCAACACAAGAGAGTAATACAAAGGTAATTTCAGATTAGCGAGTGAGTATGCCTTGTGGAATGTTCAATTGCGGAATGTATCAAGGTTCTTCTACTGAAAGGGAGAGAAAATGAGACTTTTAAAGACAATTGATAGTACTAATATAGAAAAGACACACGAGCATATATATATGAATGAATCATTGGACAACTAGTGAAATAGTTCACATAAAAGCAACGATTTTTAAAACACATAGAACACATCTTCAACAAGATAAGTACCAAAGCCACAAAAATAGTTCAATTTCCTTAGTATAGGTGAAAACAACATACATCACAAACATTCAAAGAATAGTCTTACAATATTTACGACATACGCATGAAAGTGTGTTGGCTCAACGAGCTTCGAAATTAAGTAAAAGTTCCAAGCTACATCAAGATAGTGAACACCACTAGATCCAATAGTGGAGTGTTAGAGTGACTACTTGATCCTCCAAAATAACTATCATCCTCTATAATGCCTGGTAGAAGGAGCCAAGGTGAAAAGTGATTTGCATGAGCTATGAGGGTGTATATATAAGAAATGGGGTAACCTTTCCCCTTCCCTATGACTCTTAGACTACCCTTATGGTTGTTTGACTTCTTTATGACTCTTTGACTCTTTCATGATTTTTCACATTCTATGGATGACTCCTGGACTTCCACTTTACCTTACATTTATCCAATATTGAATTCACATAATCCACAAATGATGTGGCAAATGGTGACTCATGACATGACATGACATGACATTGATGACATGGACTGTATGATGACACGGAAATGTCAAGCCATTCTTTGCTGCTAATTTCTTTGTGTCTCTTGAAAGATGGAACATGTTCTTCTTCTTCCTCCTCCATAAGGCTTGAAGGTGGGGAGTCTTCAATGTGATCTTTATTTACAACTGATGTCACAATCTGGTGTCCCTTTGTCTTTCTTGATAGATCCACTTGTCTTTACAACTACAAAGGTGTCCTCTAGTAGGGTCTCCTTATTCATATCCTTCATCATCATCTTGTCATGACATGATAGAATACCTGCAACTGAAATCCACTCATGAAAATATGACAGCAGTCCGATAAAACCCCTAGTCTAACATGCTTCATGAAAACCACTAAATGAGATGTAACAGAGTGATAGGCTGGGAGATAGGCTCAAGAATTGTGCATTTGAACAGATCAGCAGGTCAAGGGCCAGGAATGAGCCTTAAGACTGTGAAATGCACAATTCACGTAGGCTAGGGCTCAAAGATGAGTCCTGATGCTTGAGACTGCACAATGTGCAGAGTAGACTAACTGAAGGTAGTGATTGCGTAGCTTTGGTGCTCAAGGGTCGGGACTGAGGACTAATATTTCATAGTGCATAGTTCTGGAAGGCAGGGACAATGCATTTCATAGTGCCAAGAGGCAAGGTTGAAGCTTGATGATTGAGATTGCGTAGTGCGCAGTTCAGGAAGGTTGAGTGAGGCCAAGTTGCTCGAGTGGGAATTGTTATCACAAAATCATGCCCCTGATAGGCTGCTGATCAGGAAGACCTTATGTAACTCTTTCAAATCAACTTTTGGCTGAGGCTTAGCCTCCTCAACCTGAGAGGGCTCTCTCAAAGGTTAATGATTTTGATAAAGATTAGATGGCTAACTCTATGAAACAAGTGAAAAATATGAATGGTTGAACATGATCAGTAAACATCCATTGGGCTTATGGAGTCAACAACACCTCAATATAACAATGAACTCAACCTTACATGGAAGTCAGGGCATTCAACATTTAAACATTCAGAACATAAACTCATATGGGACCACACAGTTCATAAATGTATACAGGAAGTCAAAGCACATTCAGTGAATTCTGAGGGATTATACATCCATACCACTGTAAGAATTAAGAAAAGGAAAACATCACATATTCTGAACATAAAAAATCCTTCATGAATCCTGAGAAGTAAAGTCAAGCATGCATTACTGAAAATGAGTCTTACATAGGCCAAATACAAGCTTTTCCATAAAATTTCCAACCCTTTGCTAATTCAACCTCTTGCTCTATATAAAGCATTTACAATTAGGATTCCATCATACCTCATCAAGAGAATTCGAATTTGCCATCAGTGACACCTATTCTAACCATAAAACAAACCATTAATTAGAACTAGCTGTTAACTAGGAGTGCTAGTGACCTAATACAACTAGGAGTGTAACTCCTTATCATGATTACAACAACCTTATCTAAGAATTTAAAGCATTATTTGACAACTTGCAACCTCAAGAAGTCTATTTTGATGAAGCCTCCCACGTGGTCATCTGACTGCTGAAGACAAACCCTAGAAATTAGGGAACATGTTTCCCTGTTTTTAGGTTTAGGATCCCTGAAAATGGCACGTGGGACAGAGCCTTTATCTCTTCATCCATGACACGTTTTACGAAACTGAAGGAGGTTTTTGTATCCCATGTTGTCCAGAACAAAAACCTCTCCTGGTTTTTTAAAACATTTCTCCAGCTGTCCAAAAACTGTCCTTTAAAAACACATGGCAAACAAGAAAAATCCGTTTTCTGAAAGTAGGGTCTCAATGAAAGCTTAGTATCTCCCAACTGAAAACACTTATGAATAAAGTGAGATAGGTTATTGTAGCGGGACATTTTTTGAAGAGAAACCTCCCTCAGAATCCCAAAATACGTCTTCCTGTAACCAAAAACTGATCTTGAAAAAGACTGCTAAAACCAGTAGACAAAGCTTGACTTTCAGCAGTTTCGTAGCGCAAGTTTAACCATAAATTACTCCCACCTCAGAACGAATTTGAAGAAAATGAAAGAGGTTTTTTTAGTGCAGCATGTTAGGAAGAAAAACCGCTTTCATTTTGCAAAATTAAGTTCTCAGCTGCTCAGGAAAGCTTTTGGAAATTGACTAGTAAAAGCAGAAAACAGAGTTTTTCTGCTAAAACAGGTTGCTACAGGGGTTTCGTAGCGCGCTACGAAAACTCCTAGTTCAGTGATTTCGAAGCTAGCTTGAAAATTTCTCCAAAGTAATGTGAGATATGACTTCCAAACTCATGGTGAGGCTTCTAGGACATGGAATGAGGCTGTCAAACTTTGATGGAAAAGAGATATGGCCTTGAAAAACTTCTAACCTTATGACCTAACTCTTAAAGCATGAAATGACCTAGAGACCCTTTAACACCATGACTAAAAGAATGGTTTGTAAATGAGAATGACACTAATTGTGATTAGCTGACTCAAAACTTATAAGACTATGATTAGAAACAAGGCAACTTACCAAAGCTTAGAGACAAAGATTTTAGGGTGATAACAGTGGCTCCACTAGGGATAGTGTGCCCTTGTGGTATACTAAGAACTTGCAGCTCCAGTGCCGCTATCCATCCTTTAGAATAAAACTCTGAACCTCTGCCCAATTTTATCCCCAAGCTTTTAATGATTTCTGAATGAAGAATTCAAACTGCACCTACTGAAACAGATGCTCAGTCAACCTACCCTGAGCTTATTTGCACATTCCTACCTACCCTATTAGCTGCATTCTCCAATTGTAGCTCAAGGAACATGAAACTTCCAATGAATCCAATCATCAATATGATCCGAAACTTGGATCTCCTTATTGTGCTTGAAGCATAAATAAACCAGATACTGAAATAACCAAGGAAGCATGAGGTGTAACTGTTCTTCAAGATGAACATATAATTGGAAGCCTGAACAGTAAATCTTTTCCATGTAGTCAGCTATAGGGTCAAAAAACACATGGTTAGTTTGATGATTCTCATAACATTCTATATCTTCAAACAACTGATCCTCAGCCACACCAAATTTATTTGATATGCTATCCAACTGCCTTTCTAAATGATGCCCACAAACAATGTAATTTTCTTCATTATAAAGATCATTCTTTGATGCAAGCTGCTGCAAGGAATCACAAAAATGAACAACCTTTTCCTCCGCCTGAGGGTCATAGAAAATTTCCTCCAATATTTCTTCTTGCTGTGTGCAATCAATTTCATACTCATAATGATCTGAAGCCTGACAAATCTGCTGCATCTCTACATCAATCTCAGAGGATGTAATATGATTTTCATAAGTAAACCCCTGCTCATCTTCATGCTGCATTTCATGAGATGTTATACTTTCTTCTTGGTGATGAAATGCATTGTTATGAAGAGCCTCTAAAATTTCTTCATCCATAAATTCATCATCATCATAACAATCCTCCAAGTACTGAATAAGACTTAAAGAATGTCTACAACAATCTTTGAGCAACAATAAGGAAGGATGACATTCTTTATACATGTCATAGAACACATCATGGAAATCAGCAAGAGAATATAATGAACCATTTTCCAAACTTTTATACCAAGACCATGCTTTTCCTTCTAAAGTGGTCATAAACATCTTCATGAGACAATCCTCAGGAAAGTGAACCTTAAGACTGCGTACATGCATATGAAACCTAACCAAATGAAGAGCAGCATTGTCTTTCTTTTCATCTTTGAATATCGGAAGATCCTCTAACCAATCAACCTTTGGCATAGGATTTGGAAAACCAGGGATATGAGACCGATTCATAGGAGCATACCTGGCATTCATTCTTGCAGTGGAAGTCATTTTGAAACTTCATCAAGCTACTGATCTTCTAGCAGTGGAGTCACCTTCCAATTTCTCATTCGATGTGTGGAGTCGCCAAGGTAGTTTTGTAGCCTCAAAAACCTTCTGAGCTCCTGCTACCTTCAGAAGTTCAGCTTCATGATTTCGGGAATGAATAATCTTCGGACTCCCGGCAGACGCACCAAAATGTTATCACAAAATCATACCCCTGATAGGCTGCTGATCAGGAAGACCTTATGTAACTCTTTCAAACCAACTTTTGGCTGAGGCTTAGCCTCCTCAACCTGAGAGGGCTCTCTCAAAGGTTAATGATTTTGATAAAGATTAGATGGATAACTCTATGAAATAAGTGAAAAATATGAATGGTTGAACATGATCAGTAAACATCCATTGGGCTTATGGAGTCAACAACACCTCAATATAACAATGAACTCAACCTTACATGGAAGTCAGGGCATTCAGCATTTAAACATTCAGAACATAAACTCATATGGGACCACACAGTTCATAAATGTATACAGGAAGTCAGAGCACATTCAGTGAATTCTGAGTGATTATACATCCATACCACTGTAAGAATTAAGAAAAGGACAACATCACATATTCTGAACATAAAAAATCCTTCATGAATCCTGAGAAGTAAAGTCAAGCATGCATTACTGAAAATGAGTCTTACATAGGCCAAATACAAGCTTTTCCATAAAATTTCCAACCCTTTGCTAATTCAACCTCTTGCTTTATATAAAGCATTTACAATTAGGATTCCATCATCCCTCATCAAGAGAATTCGAATTTGCCATCAGTGACACCTATTCTAACCATAAAACAAACCATTAATTAGAACTAGCTGTTAACTAGGAGTGCTAGTGACCTAATACAACTAGGAGTGTAACTCCTTATCATGATTACAACAACCTTATCTAAGAATTTAAAGAATTATTTGACAACTTGAAACCTCAAGAAGTCGAATTTGATTAAGCCTCCCACGTGGTCATCTGACTACTGAAGACAAACCCTAGAAATTAGGGAACATGTTTCCCTGTTTTTAGGTTTAGGATCCCTGAAAATGGCACGTGGGACAGAGCCTTTATCTCTTCATCCATGACACATTTTATGAAACTGAAGGACGTTTTTGTAGCCCATGTTGTCCAAAACAAAAAACTCTCCTGGTTTTTTAAAACATTTCTCCAGCTGTCCAGAAACTGTCCTTGAAAAACACGTGGCAAACAGGAAAAATCCGTTTTCTGAAAGTAGGGTCTCAATGAAAGCTTAGTATCTCCCAACTGAAAACACTTATGAATAAAGTGAGATAGGTTATTGTAGCTGGACATTTTATGAAGAGAAACCTCCATCAGAATCCCAAAATACGTCTTCCTGTAACCAAAAACTGATCTTGAAAAAGACTGCTAAAACCAGTAGACAAAGCTTGACTTTCAACAGTTTCGTAGCGCAAGTTTAACCATAAATTCCTCCCACCTTAGAACGAATTTGAAGAAACTGAAAGAGATTTTTGTAGTGCAGCATGTTAGGAAGAAAAGCCTCTTTCAGTTTGCAAAATTAAGTTCTCAGCTTCTCAGGAAAGCTTTTGGAAATTGACTAGTAAAAGCAGAAAACAGAGTTTTTCTGCTAAAACAGGCTGCTACAGGGGTTTCGTAGCGCGCTACGAAAACTCCTAGTTCAGTGATTTCGAAGCTAGCTTGAAAATTTCTCCAAATTAATGTGAGATATGACTTCCAAACTCATGGTTAGGCTTCTAGGACATGGAATGAGGCTGTCAAACTTTGATGGAAAAGAGATATGGCCTTGAAAGACTTCTAACCTTATGACCTAACTCTTAAAGCATGAAATGACCTAGAGACCCTTTAACACCATGACTAAAATAAGGGTTTGTAAATGAGAATGACACTAATTGTGATGAGCTGACTCAAAACTTATAAGACTATGATTAGAAACAAGGCAACTTACCAAAGCTTAGAGACAAAGATTTTAGGGTGATAACAGGAACTTTTCTAGATTTGGCTAAGTATGGGATTAGTGAGACCAAAGTGAACAATGATAAAAATTAAGTAGGTTCAAACACTTAGAACAATTTATGATGAGACAGTGATCACTCAGAACACATGAACAACATAATACCCCCAATGCAACAACATTGCGATAACTTTTCCCAAGTGCGACACTAAAGGTACACTTTGTAATGACGATGACGACACTTGTGTGACATTGCTTAAAAGTTTGGGAATGCGTGTGACACATGTCTACATGATAAGAAAGAATCATTAGCACCAAGGTTACCCCTTGAAACAAACAAAAACTACTTTTGTGTGATGTGTGACTCCTGCCATGCCAAAAGACGACATTTGCGACAAGGGGAAAGTGCAAATGAAACTTGCAAAATGCGTACGACATTGAAAGAGACACATGGAATAATGAAGATAACATGAAAATGACACTTATTGAAGTGAAAATAAGTAAAAGAAATAGTCGTAAACATGAAAGTGACACTTATGAAAGTGAAGGTGCACAAGAGCGATAGTTGGGAAAACTCACCAAAATAGAAGAAAAATCGCAAACAAAAGTGAGATAATGTTGATGAGAGTGTGCAGTGGCTGTCGACATAGGTCGAATGTTGAAAAATGCAACAAAAAATTATCAATTTGATTTTGTCTTGATTAAATTTGAATTTCAGCATCAGCAAACAACTTGGATGTAGTTAAATTGTGTGACATGGCTTGTGTTACCTAGTTTACTTAGTAAATCCAAGTTGGAGGAGTTAGAGTTCAATTAAGCATGTGTGATTTATAATTTGTAGCAATCCAAGTCAATTATCTCAAGTTGTTTTCAGTTAAACTAGTTCCAACTGTTGGAGGAACCAGTGGGAGGTTAGTTGTGCAGTGGGACTTCTGTCAAACTTAGTGATCGTCCAGTTAACTGATTAAACAATCCAAAATAGATAGTGAATGCAGAGAATTTGAGTTACTTAGTTGAGGTGGATATTCCAAGGCAGTGTAATATTAGTTGTAGACTATTATGGAGTGTACATGTATTGCATGTGACCTGATGATCAACCTGAGGAATTGTGCAATCCATTTTGGAGAAATTCCTAAATAACAGGGGCCTACCTTCTCAAGGAATTGAGTAAGGAAATAGGGGCTCAAGCAGAGGAAGAAATTGACTAAGTCTAGGTCAGAGCTTCTTAATGATCAAATAGATAGGTTATGCACATACAGGTTGTGCTTAGTTGAGAAAAGAAATTGTAATACATCTCTATTCATCATATTAATGCAAGCAAGCATTGGGGTTTTTAGCAGATTGCTTTCCCTAAGAAAAATAATGTGTTTATGTGTGTTATTTCTTATTGCATGTCAGAAGCTTTTGTTCTATATTGTGAATTATTTTTTGTAGAGAAGTAGAGTAGGTTTGTGTCACGTGATTTTGATTAAAACTTCATGAGCAGTTTCAAATATACACCATAATTTTACATGGTATCAGGGAAGGATTCACATTAGAGCAGGCCCATTCAAAGTTGTTTCTTAGGAGGTTCGAATTTGGAGTTCAATGTAGCATGATATCTTCAAAGTTGAGAAGTCGACCTTCAATGGACTAAGACTAGAGTATGCCTTGGAAGGCACCTCTAATTTTGTTGCATGGAAGGATCGCATGGAGGCGGTATTGGGTGACAATGGATTGCCAGAATACATTAAGACAAATGTTGCAAAACCACCATAATCTGACGCCCAAAACCTTGCTCAATGAAAGAAATATGTAGCCAAGGAAAGGAGAATAATATGGAGGGAGTACGGGATCTCATTACCTCGAATATCCACATAAAAGAAATTTCGTTCGTAATGTGGAAAGCATTGAAAAAATTATTTGAGAATAATAGGGACCACAGGAAGTTGGCACTTAAGGATAAACTTCAAAGTATCAAGATGCAGACGAATGACACTATTCCATAGTATCTAAGCAAGTTCACACAATGTCATGATGAACTTGGTGGGGTTGGTGTTAATGTTCTTGAAGAAGAATTGGTAAGCCTAGCCCTTCTGGGCCTTCCCAGGAGCTGACATAACTATTAAGATTTGGTGAAAGGGTGGGAGAAACTACTGAATTAGGAGCGTTTATGGTCCGATTTGGTACAGGATGAAATAAGGTGTAATAACAGAGATGGGACTTCATCCAAGGGTGAGGATGAAGAAAACTTTGCATTGGCTAGAAAGGCAAAGAAGAGAGAAGGAAAGAAATATCAATCCTAATCGTAATCCATTAGAGGGGGCAAGAAGAAAGATTTGTCCAATATTAAATGCTTCCATTGTCATGAATTCAGACACTATTCCACGAAGTGTCCACATAAGAAGGAAATCAAGAATACATTACGAGGAGAAGCAGGTGAAGCCTTGGCTTCATAGTTCGAGATTGACTTTACCCTTATCACATGCATGGTTAGCAGAGTGATGGGGAGCATGTGGTACTTGGACTCATGTGCATCGTTCCACATGATAGCGTGTAGAGAATTTTTCAGTGACCTGGAAGAAAAATATTTGTAGATGCACATCGAGATGGGGGATGATGGAAGGTATAGCGTGACCAGGATTGGTACAATCACCTTTTAGAGGGAGTTGGGCTCCCCCCTCAGGGTCAAGGATGTCATGTTCGTCCTGAGCCTAAAGAAAAATATTGTCTCAGTTGCAGTTTTGGGAGACCGTGGTTATGATGTGATATTTAGAAAAGGAAAGGAATTCTTGAGACACATAGCCATGGGACAAGTGAAGTAGATTGGGGTGCATGTGAGGAACATGTATAAGCTATATGTGGAATATTTCACTGCATTAATCACTAAGGCAGAGAAAGTGAAGAGCCGTGATGTCAGTGAACTTTGGTATATAAGACTTGGACATTTTCATCATGGAACCTTGAAGATTATGAAACAAATAACGACACGCCTCCCCAAAGGATCACTTAAGCAGTAGGATGTATGAAAAGGATATACATTGTGGAAGTACACAAAATTCACATTGCATGATTGGGACAACAAAGCACATGCAATCATGGAAAGGATCCACTTTGATGTTTTTGGACCCTTCTTAATAGCCTCCACTTCTAGGCAAAAATATTTTGTCATTTTTATTGATTACTTCTCACAAAAGTCCTGGATCTTCTTCATGTGGAAGAAAGATGAGACATTCTCCAAGTTCGTAAAATTCAAGGCACTAGTTGAGAAATAAATCGACAAGAAGGTGAAGGCTCTTAGGAGTGATAATGGAGGTGACTACGTGTCGAATGAATTTAAAAATTTATGTGCGAAAGAAGGAATTCGACGAGAGTTGACGTCACCCCACAACCCATAGTAGAATTGGGTGGTCGAGAGAAAGAATCGTAGCATTATGGGAGCAGCGAAGGTGATGTTACATGAACAAGGACTACCTATACACTTGTGGGCTAAGGCATGCAACATAATAGTCTATTTGCAGAATCATAGTCCTCATTAGATTCTTGGCATGATTACACTGGAGGAGGCTTTCTTGGGGAGGAATCCAGATGTATCACACTATAGAATTTTTGGAGCCTCTTTATACTATAATGTATCCAAAGAATCAATGAAGAAGCTTGAGATTACGAAAGAATTGGGGGTATTTTTTGGTTACACAGAAACTACACACAACTACCATGTGTACTTGCCATCCTTCGGAATGAAAGTTGTGGGAAGGCATGTAAAATTTAATGAGGATAAAGCCATGCAGTGCTATCTTAAGAGGGAGCTTCAGATCCCACCAAAAGAGGAGATTTTAGCTCCAAAGGAGGAACCTAAAGAAGTTATGGAGCAGCCACAAATTGAGGATCAGAGAGTGGAGACAACAACTCAAGTAGAACCATCTAGAGAAGGCATAAACAGAACTAGGGAAGCTATAAGACAGGTGTAGGATGCGAGGGATAATATGGGTGCTCCTTCAAATCAACATAGACAAAGAAGGTCACCTGATCGGTACAATGGATACATGGCTCTTGTGACTAAGCTTGTAGAGACTGAGCCATCCTCTTTTGAGGAAGCAGTAGAGAAACTTGTATGGGTTGAAGCAATGGTGGAGGAATACAAATCCATTGTAAAGAACAATGTTTGGGAAGTGGTCCCAAGACCAACATATAAATCAATTATGGTTTCGAGATGGATCTTCAAGGCTAAGCATGAAGCAGATGGAAGCATAGAGAAGTACAAGCCCAAATTTGTGGCCAAGGGGTACTCTTAAGTTGAGGGAATGCTCCTGTAGTAAGGTACTCATCCATTAGATCAATTCTTGCACTAGCTACGCAAATGGGGTGTAAGATCCACTAGATGGATGTAAAAACAACATTCCTCAATGGAGTTATTGAGGAGGAGGTGTACATCGAGCAGCCAAAAGGTTTTGAGACATTTGATTAAGAATCTCATGTGTGAAGACTCAAGAGAGCATTGTGCAGTCTCAAATAAGCACCCCGTGCTTGGTACACTAGGATCTATATCTATCTCATTGGTTTGGGCTTCGCTAAAAGTGAAGTGGATGTAAACCTCTATAATATCTTTGTAGAACAGAAATTTATTATTGTTGTCTTATATGTTGATGATTTGATTTTAACTAGTGATGAGAAACTGATTAGATCTCGTAAGGAGGACCTTGTAAGGGAGTTTGAAATGAAGGACATGGGTCTCATGGACTACTTCCTCGGGTTGGAAGTATGGAAAGGCGACGAGGAATTGTTTGTATCTCAAGGAAAGTATGAAAATGAGAAACTACAAAGGTTCTACATGGAGAGTTGCAAACCCATGGAGACACCTCTAGTGACTTACTAGAGGAAGGAGGATGTCACTTCAGGTCAAGAAGTGAATGCTACCATTTATTGACAGCTAGTGGGTTTATTGGTGTATCTTGTGAACACACAACCAAATATGTGCTATGTAGTCAACCAGTTGGGCCAAGCTATGGTTAGGCCAACCAAATTATTTTGGAAGGAAGCTAAGCATGTTTTACGACACCTCAGAGGAACTACCCAGTTTAGACTATGGTATAGATGGACAAAGGGAGTGAATTTGTGTGGCTTCATAGATGTAGATTGGGTGGGGAGTCCATTAGACCGAAAGAGTACATCAGGTGGAATTTTTAGTGTTGGGCCTGAAACATTTTCATGGTACAGAAGGAAGCAAAGATTTTTGGTGCTCAACTCGGCAAAAGCAGAATACATAGCTGCAAGTCAAGCATCATATGAGGCGATTTGGATGAGAAAGATACTTGTTGAATTGTTTGATCAGATGATGGATCCAACTGTGATCTACTGTGATAATCAAAGTTGCATCAATCTCCCTGAGAATCCAGTATTTCACGATCGATCCAAGAATATAGATATATGGTATCACCATTTATGGGACTATGTGTAGTGGTGAATAATGTTGCTTCAATACATTCTAATAGAAGAACAAGATGTTGACATTTTGAAAAAGGCCTTGTCAAGAGGGAATTTCGAGTTCCACAGGTGTAGGATAGGGGTGGTTGATAATCCATTTCTTGCTAAGAGGGAGTGTTGAAAAATGCAACAAGAATTTTTCAATTTGATTTTGCCTTGATTAAATTGAAAAAAATTGAATTTCCACATCAACAGACAACTTGGATGCAGTTAACTTGTGTGACATGGCTTATGTCACATCGTTTACTCAGTAAATTTGAGTTGGAGGAGTTAGAGTTCAATTAAGCATGTGTGAATGCTAATTTGTAGCAATCAAAGTCAATTATATTAGATATCATTTTGGGATTCAACTGCGTTAAGTAAGTCATTCACATATGACCATTTCCATGAGAGATAGTCGTAACTGACTAATTTCTCATGATTTAAGAATAGTTCACTTAGCACTCATTGCATTGGGTGATGCTCACAGGGGTGAAGAAGTGGGATTGAAACTAGTGAAATGAATCACATAGCGTTAATCATCACTTCCGGGGCTTGCACCCAGTAACCAGGACTTCCCGGGAGGTCACCCATCCCAGATCGCCTCTGGCTCAAGCACACTTAACTGTGGAGTTTTCTCCACAATCAAGTCCACTTAGCTTGCTACCCCATTTGCAAAACCTTAGCAAGTATTGTGCCTCAAGAACCATTCAAGTAGAGATCCCTTCACTCTTTTTGAATTTAGGTATTAGGGGGTTTATGCAGTGCATTATATTAGATATCATTTTGGGATTCAACTACGTTAAGTAAGTCAATTATCTCAAGTTGTTTTCAGTTAAACTAGTTCCAACTATTAGAGGAACTAGTGGAAGGTCAATTATGCAGTGGGACTTCAGTCAAACCCAATGATCATCTAATTAACTGATCAATCAACCCAAAATAGCTAGTGCATGCAGATAATTTGAGTTACCTAGTTGAGGTGGAGATTCCAAGGCAATGTAACATCAATTGTAGACTATTCCAGAGTGTACAGGTGTTGCATGCAACTTGATAATCAACCTAAGGAATTGCACAAGGAAATAGGGGCTCAAGCAGAGGAAAAAATTGACTAAGTCTGGGTTAGAGCTTCTCAGTGAGGAGAGAGATAGGTTATGCACTTGCAGGTTGTGGTCAGTTGAGCAAAGAAATTGTAATACATCTCTATTCATTAGATTAATGCAAGCAAACATTGGGTTTTTTAGCAAATTGATTTCCCGAAGAAAAATATTATGTGCATGTGTGTTATTTATTATTGCATGTCTGATTTTTTTTTTTTTCTTTTTCTTTTTTGGATTGTGAATTAATTTCCGTAGAATAGTAGAGTAGGTTTGCGTCTTGTGATTTTGATTAAAAATTCATGAGTAGTTGCAAATCTACACCATAATTTCTACATTGAACATCATACAAGCACTGTCTTGATGGACTTGTTCCATGCCTATTCAAGCTTGAGTAAAATAGCACGCTCATGAACTTGTTGCAAATTGAGCATGTGTGAGGAGGTTCCTTTGACACTTATCAATAAAAAATAAAGTGATTATGGAACAAACGATCACGAGATCCACTGTAAGCTCCAAAATTCAAGTGTAGACTATATTTTGGATTGTATTTGTTGCATGGACAACACTTGGAAACACACTGGTATAACTCCAACTTCTCTTCCTTGGTCTAATATTTGGTGTAGGCCTTTATTAGGAAGTATTGATTCATCATACAAACTACTTTGGATTCCCCACTTAACTCAGTTATAGATATAGTCCTCTTCATCTCTTTGTTGGTTGAACATAATCACAATGCCATCCATATCGCAATTGTTTCGAATTAGGAGAAGGGTAATTTTATTCCCGAGATTTAGATTTTTAGAGTATAGTGTTTGATCTCTAGTGTTTCTTTGTTGCCAGGAGGACTAGACAATACCCTTGCTAGTCACTTAAGGAACACAAACATTGATCTACTACCAACACGCCTAGATACTACCCTGGTGAAGTTGATTTCTTCACCTCCCTATGCAAGAAGCCTTTCTCTTCTTTCACCCTTTATTTATTTATATAGGATTGTGCATAGACACTTATAATTTCATGGGGCACAAGAGCGATCCTAAATTATTGAGACCATAAGAGGTTGTTCCTTTAGAGAAGCATATATAAAACCTCTAATATTGGTTTGCTTGTTTCGATTTTCCCCTTGTCCTTTTATACTTGATTGGATCAGCGTGGAAAATGTTGAAACATAAAAAATTGAGCATAGAAACGAGGCTCCTAGAAAAGATACATGTGTCATGGTTTCACAAAAGTCTCTCCTTACGCAAGGATCATATTTTCCACCAAAACATCATCAAATAAAAGGTATGGAACCAAGACGAAGAAGAAGGACTAAAGGCTAGCCAAATGTTGCAATGTCACAAGGCCCTTTACTATTTAGCCACATTGTCTTTTGATTTGAAGGGAGCATCCTTCATGCAAAGTCTTATTAAACAAAACACAAAAGAAGAGACAAGACACAACAAGGAAACAAAACCAAAAAGACAAAACAAATGGAGGCTAAATAAATAACAAAATACAAGACAAAAGTTATAAAACACAAGAAAGACTACAAAAAGTGAGTGCAGGATGAATGTGCAAGAGAAACTAATATGCAACCAGACCTACTCCTATCCTAAACATCTACAAGGTTAGGGTCACGTATAATGAAATTTCCAATGTAGCCACCATCGCTGCTTCCAACCTGCATGCACAAATATACAAGCAATTAGAATAGATATAAAAAATGTGCAATGGTAAATATAAGAGCTTGAATAACTTGCACAACAAATTGATGGTCTTTCCTGTCAGCATAAAGACATGTCATAGCTACTACTTCTAACCAACTCACAATCTTACCTTTTCAATGAAAACCATAATTAAACAAACCTCACAAGATTCTTGCAAATGTATCTTCATCTACACTATACTCCTTAGCAAGCATGAGAAAAGATCAAAACTTGCTATTTGCAATGAAGCTCGCCAAGTAAGATTTGTCCAACCACTCAACGATTGGATCATGAAATTCAAAACAATCCTCTTGAGAACCCTCAAATATTTGAAAATATGAATTTTGAATTAAAAGTGCAGGATCAGGATGAGAATCTTGTGAGAGAAAATGAATCTGATTGTGTTAAGAAGGCTCGTCAAGATAGTGAGGACCTGACATAACCATCAATGAATGCTGAAGTGCCTCAACTACTTGACACGTATATGAATAGTGAGACAAATCATAAAGATTAATCAATGTGAAACAAATGTCATCGAATATACTGGTGGGAAAATGATATAACGAATGACAATTAATACTATGATCGTATGTACCATTTGTGGCATGAGATTCTTGATTAGAAGACAACAAAGATAGGTTAGTTTGAACAGTTTTTCAAATGTCTTGAACAAAATAATCATCTCCCTCGCATGATAAATATAACAAACCATTTCTTTGTAACTAGTTACACACTGCACTATCATCGTAATCATTGAAAGAAGTGAAAAGGAATGCCAGTATAGAAAACACATGAAACCAGTCAGGATATAATGAATGAAGAAGAATTTTATTTGCACAATAACTCATGCATTCACTAGCACTCAAGAGGATTTTAGGTGCGATGAAGAAACATATTAACTATATAACATTCACAAGAAAAACCAGGAGCTAACTATTCTAAAATGCATCTAATAGACATGATTCCTTTGGCCAAAGATAGTCTTTGAAATGATCAACTTCACAGTTCCATGCTTCTATGAGAGATACACATTCCAAACTTGAGTTAAGTACAAGAGCCTTGCATGGAGAAGAATCAACTGAAATAGAATATTGAATCCAATCAGAAACCAAATCTTGAAATTTTGAAAGACTATATCCAAAACGCCACACATCTTTCAAGAAGGAATTTACATTTAGGGAAACCACGTGAAGAAAATAATTTTGAGGGAAAATATAGATTTGACTTAGTTTGGAAATCTTACCAGAGTCGCAAGATCCTGACATAACCATCAACAGAAGTTGAAGTGCCTCGACTTCCTGACAAGTACCATAACTTTAAAGGATTGTAAAATCATATTTTGAAGATTGAACCCGATCATGCATGGTGTGAGCATAACTACTACCGTTGATTTAAATGAGACCACTATTAACTGAATGGAATCCATCTCTGTGACTGATTTGATCGAATTTTACAACTTCAACAACCAAATTAGTCAAGTCAAAAAATTATCTAATCACAAATATAAAGATGTATGAGTTGGAGAAATTTCCTAAGCAAGCCGATTTGAAGAGTTGTCCTCATACAAAATTGAAAATGGCAAGGAGCAGAGTGGATACTTAATGAT
Source organism: Pinus tabuliformis (assembly GCA_031772625.1). Lineage (NCBI taxonomy): Eukaryota > Viridiplantae > Streptophyta > Pinopsida > Pinales > Pinaceae > Pinus > Pinus tabuliformis. The sequence goes on along the minus strand of CM062817.1, from coordinate 1,718,430,585 downwards.
TTGATTATTTTCATTTTCATCGTGGCTAACCTCACTGCCTTGTGTCAATTGAGAAGTTAACTCATCAGATGAATAATTTGAAGAGTATGGAGTATCCTCATCATAAGTAGATGCATTACAAACATTAGAGCACAAGGGATAGTGAGGTGGAGAGTAAGTTTTGATAAGAACATATTCTTTGGCTGGATCATATTCCAGATCTAATTCTTTCAAATAAATATCTTCTAGAAAAACCAAAAGATCAACTGGTGCACTTGGGAATTTGTCATCGCATACATCAACAAAGTCATCATCGTCAAAGTGATTATTGCCCAACACTACGAATCTAAAAAAAATGATTTCATTTGATTCATTACTAAGATTAGCAGATTGAAGATCATCAAAGAATGTGTTAGTGTCGGTCTTGAGCCCTCCATCGGTGATCAAAAGCTCTTTGCATATGCATAGGTAGGTGTCTCATCAGTGTTAGTTTTGCATCCTGTTAGGCATGCCATAAAACTGATGGAGGAGCTGGTCCTTGTCCCCTTCTTGGCTTTGCTGGATCAGGTCATGTCAGGTATTAAGCTTGTGTCATATTTGTTTTGTTTTGTCTTGAAGTCCCAAGTCTTAGGTCTAGGGTTTTGGTCAAAAATCACTGCAAGGTCATGAGTCAAAGGTCCATGAGTGCCCAGCAAGCCAGAAGGAGGTATGCACATATGTTTCATTAATATTTTTCATCAGTTGCAGCTCATTTATACCTTGGTTTTAAAAACTCTGTTTTTAAACCCAAGGTCATGTGAAATTTGCAAAAATAAAGAAAATTTTCAAAATTCTCCAAAATGCCGGCAATAACCCTGGTCTCCTCACTAGCATCCCTCAGATGGCTAACCTGCAAAAAGAACGGAGTTAAAACATTCAAAAGGCCAAAATCAGGACAAAATGAACTCAAAAACAGTGTTAAAATGAATGCCAAAGCAAAAACATTACAAAGTGGGTTTGGTAAGTTAATTTTTTCAAATTTGGGCATATAAAGGCCAAATTTCCCTCTAAGGAGCCTCATTATGCATTTGAGAGCAAGCAAACGCACTTGAGAGGTCGAAGAAGGCGATTTGCAGCAAAATTGGGTATTTGCCTGGTGCGCGACCACTCAGGCAGGGTGCGCGACCACTTGGGTGGGGCGCGACCACTCAGCGCAATTTTTGCTGTGTAAATTTACAAGGGCGTGACCACTTAGCAGGGGGGCGACCACTCAGGATCAGGGGCGCGACCACTCAGGGAAAATTGCCAGATTTGACCATTTCGGCCAGCAAAACACTGTTTTTACTCTTGGATGACTTTTGGGCATGTAAATAAGAAACTTTGGTGTAATTTTCATGGCACATGGATGCATTTACTCTCCTTTGACACTTCTAGAACTTTCTTTGATGTAAATAGTGAAAATTTAATGCATGGATTAGTTTCCTAAGTTTTAGAGGCAAGTTGTTTTGACTGCCTATTATCTAGTTCTTAGTTTAGAATTAGTTCAAATTGCTCCTAGGAAGCTGAGCTCGACCCCTAGAGGTGGGGAAAGGAGTTAGATCAGCTATATGATGCCTTCTCATCCTCATTTTGATGGTTGGACTCTTGAGGGAGAAGCTCTATTGTGTATTTTACTTGTATCTCTGCAATTTGAGGAAAAGGAAGGCCAGGGTTTTGCAGACATCATTGTGGATTCTTGTGGATTATTGTGTTGATGGTGTGTTTCCTACTTGTCATTGTAAGTGTGTTTATGTGTTCCATCTCTTATTCTATTGCTTCTAATTAAACAAAAGAAGTGATAAAGTTTGAATTCATGCATGCCATGCTCAGCTTTCAATTTTGTTTAATATTTATGTTTTCCACTGTCTAAAGAGGATTCAAAGTCATTGTTTGCCCTCTTTAGCTCCCTCTCTTTCTTCCTGGATCATCCATCTCAGCTAAAGGCATCAGCACAAACTCTTACCTTGCCCCAAAGACCCACCTGCAAAAACTGAGCTCAATCCCCACACCCTGAATTGCACTCCCTCCAATTGCCACCAAAAACCCAAAAAAAAAAAACTTTAAATCAACCCTCCTTATCAGTTTACTAGCCTAATATCTTTGATCCTAATTGGTCAACTCACCCCATTGAGAAAATACCTTGAGTCTGACCGGAGAGAGCCTTCTCCTTCCTCGTAGGGCTAGCTACGAGGTGTAATGGTTTGATGTAGCCTTGAGATTTGTCTATCTCAGCCTAGGTGAAATTTCAAGCGCTAACATAGTGGCGACCACAGTGGGAGAACAAAATTGTTTGTTGATTGATGTGTTTGTTTCATAAGTCTTAGACGGAGCCTGAAGTTACGCCAGAAGCCTTCGAAAACGCTCTTGTTTTACATCAGCGTTAGTAGATAAACGCTGCTTCAGTCAATCTCCATGAGCTTGTGAATACAACACTTCATTTGCATTCTACCCTAGTACATGTATCAAGTTTAGATCTGATTGTTGATAGTGGACAACGATCAGGCACTTGAAAGGCTGAAATCATTCACTGGCGACTCCACTGAAAACTCCAGAGATCAATGCTTCATGGTGACTTCACTGCAGAGAGATCAGTAGCTTTGAGCTTTTCAAAATGGATCGGATTGCAAGAAGATATGCTCCCTTGAGCCGAGATCACATTCCAGGTTTTCCGAATAAAATTCCAAAGGTAGATTGGTCAAGGAATTTGCCTATATTTAATGATGATGGTAAGAAGGATGCTGCTCTTCATCTAGTTAGATTTCATATGCATATTCGCAAATTCAAGGTCGATTTTCCTGAAGATTGCTTGATGAAGATATTCTTGGCCACTCTGGAAGGTACAGCTCAATCATGGTATGAAAGTTTGCCGCCTGCTTGTATTTACTGCTTAAAAGATTTTCATGCTATGTTCATTGAAAGGTATAAGGACTCTTATCCATCATTGAATTTAGTTCAAGACTGTTGCAAGCATGCCTATAGTTTTATTGAAATCCTTGAGAAGTTTTATGAAGATGATAATTTCATGGATGAAGAGATCATGGAAGCCCTGTATGAAAGTCCGTTTCAGCATCACACATAAATCTTAGAGGATGCTTGTCAAGATCAGCAGGCTGAAAATGGTCATATGGCTATAATTGATGAAAGAGAAGAGCTTGTTTCAGATCTGCCCACAGAAGAAAACCAGATTGCAGAATGTGATAATGTAAGGACAGCTACTTCAGTTCTAGTTTCAGATCATGGTGACCAAGAATACCTTGTGCCGAATCCTGAAAAGGAGGGTTTTGTTGTTGAGATCATGGACAAAGTTCTTGATCCAAATGTTCTCATGCCATCAGAATAGAGCCTGCATGAGGAGGTAATTCAGCCAGCTCATGAACAACAAGATGAGATCTTTGTTCAAGTAAGTGAAAACTCTTCTTTCAATCATGATTTGGATAGTTTGATTGCCATGTCATATGAAGATGATCAACAATGTTTCCAAGTTTCAGAAGATCAGGACTGTCATTCAGATTTTTCATGTTTTGAAATGTTATTTCAAGAAGACAAGACTTGTTTGAGCAAAGGGAAACAGAAAGCCTTATCTCCTTTGTCTGAAGAGGAGATAGATCAGCTTTTGAAAGGTCATGCTACAACCCAAGCTAAAGCAAATCGGCAGTGTGCACATGGTCACGAAAGTGTTGGTGAAACTTCTTCCTCTTTTGAAAATGATGACAGTCTTGTAATTAATTTTATAGATCAGCAAACGGATAATATTTTCTTTGATGAAGATGATGAGGCTGTCATGTTTGATGATCTTGAGGATTGTTTTCTGTTTAAGAATGACCTAGACCATGAAATTGAGGAATATAAGCTTGAGAGAGACAATATGTCAAAATTTCTCACGGTCAAAGAATTTACAGCCAACACTCATATGGCAGAAGCTTATACTTCTCTGTGCCTTCCTATCAATCAGCAACCCACTGTTCTTTCAGATCAGAATGAAGCGAGTACTTATATTTTTGCAGCTGGATCTCCAAACAAGGTAGTGCTTCAGGATTATCAAGATCCCTTTGGCATTCTTCTGCAAGCATTAGAAAAGATAAATGTTGCCTGGTTCATTATCATAAGCTTTGGTTTCAGTGGTTATTTTGAGTTGCCTACAGGTTCATCGTTTCGCCTGCTCGAGATAAGCGAGAGCAGAAATTTGGTATGTAGCCATCTGCTGGATTGGTTACATTGGAAAGCTCATTATACATGATTGTACATATTTCATTAGTATGCAGGTGGTTGTCATCATGATTCCAAATCTTGATGGACTGCTGCCCTTCTCTTGTTTTAGTTAAGTCAGTCATGAGTCATTTGTGTTTGGTCTATTGAGTGAGTTTTTTCAAGTTATTTCAGTTTGCCATCGAGTCGGTTTGAGTCAAGTTTCAGTTAAGTTTCAGTCACTTTTTAGTCAAGTTTTCATTCAATAAATGAGTCAAAGTATTGTGTCGTTTGCCGAAATAATGACTCCATTGCCCAATGATTGTAAGGCACTGGTCTGCTCTCCCAGAGGTCTAAGGTTCTTGGCACCTCCAAGGAGCTACCATCCCCATTGGAGCCAATGTTAGTGTCGGTCTTGAGCCCTCCATCGGTGATCAAAAGCTCTTTGCATATGCATAGGTAGGTGTCTCATCAGTGTCAGTTTTGCATCCCATTAGGCATGCCATAAAACTGATGGAGGAGCTGGTCCTTGTCCCCTTCTTGGCTTTACTGGATCAGGTCATGTCAGGTATTAAGCTTGTGTCATATTTGTTTTGTTTTGTCTTGAAGTCCCAAGTCTTAGGTCTAGGGTTTTGGTCAAAAATCACTGCAAGGTCATGAGTCAAAGGTCCATGAGTGCTCAGCAAGCCAGAAGGAGGTATGCACATATGTTTGATTAATATTTTTCATCAGTTGCAGCTCATTTATACCTTGGTTTTAAAAACTCTGTTTTTAAACCCAAGGTCATGTGAAATTTGCAAAAATAAAGAAAATTTTCAAAATTCTCCAAAATGCCGGCAATAACCCTGGTCTCCTCACTAGCATCCCTCAGATGGCTAACCTACAAAAAGAACGGAGTTAAAACATTCAAAAGGCCAAAATCAGGACAAAATGAACTCAAAAATAGTGTTAAAATGAATGCCAAAGCAAAAACATTACAAAGTGGGTTTGGTAAGTTAATTTTTTCAAATTTGGGCATATAAAGGCCAAATTTCCCTCTAAGGAGCCTCATTATGCATTTGAGAGCAAGAAAACACACTTGAGAGGTCGAAGAAGGCGATTTGCAGCAAAATTGGGTATTTTCCTGGTGCGCGACCACTCAGGCAGGGTGCGCGACCACTTGGGTGGGGCGCGACCACTCAGCGCAATTTTTGCTGTGTAAATTTACAAGGGCGTGACCACTCAGCAGGGGCGCGACCACTCAGCACGGGGGCGCGACCACTCAGGTCGATTTGCCCAGGAACCTCCAAAATCGACCCAAACTCTCTCTCATTCACTCAATCGGTCGAGGTAGGGTCTCTTTATACATTTGAAAGCTAGAGATATGAATTCATGGGCTTGATATGTATGTTATCACAGAAAAAATGCATGGAGAAAGGATAGGAATGATTGTTTGTGTTGTAGGCATTATGCTAGGGTTATGTTTGTTTTTCAAGGTTTATAATTCCTTTTTCCCTCCTTGGTTTCCCATTTTGGTTCACAAATGTCAGTGTGTCTCTCTCTTTTATCTCATTTGCAAACTATACTAAAAATCCCATCCCAAAGTTCCTAAAACCCTAACCCCTCCTCAAAACCCTAATGCCTATCTATCCTTCCCAAACCCTAATGCCTATATACCCTACTCAAACCCTAAAGCATTATCACACAGCAGTTAATAAAACAAAAGATATATAAAAACACAGCAGAGATAAAAAGAAATGTTATGAAAAAGAAAAGAGTATATATATATGGCAAATGCATGTGCATGTTCACCACAAAAACAGAGTCAAGTATTACCATGCCATAGCCTAGCCACTACAAGAGCAAAAAGACATATTGTTGTGTAAAAATCAGAGGCAAGGATGCTGTGTAAACATTCATGCCAAAATCAACAATATACAGCTGTACATGATGCTCAAAATGGACAGTTTGCTGTGATAGGGTTTTCACAGGAACAATTGTTGCATCTCCCCAATTTTAAACTCTGTTTTCCCTACTTTTCCCTTCATTAAAATCCCAGTTCAATTGCTTTATTCCTTCCCTAAAAATCCCAGTGCAATTGAAATCCCTCTTCCCTTTTGTCAACATGTAACTAAAGCCCCTTTTTCCCTCATGACAAATGCAAACTAATGCTTTGTTTCCCCTTAGCATCAAAAGCACATAAACTTGAAAAAACAGAGTATGCTTATAAAGTACAGTCAAAGACAAATTAAAGGAGCAGCCTGTTGATGCTAATGATTGATGCTACCCCATACCCCTATGATCATGTTGTCCTTTACCCCATGTTAAAAAAAAATATATTGTCCTTTCCCTTGGTGATCATTACACATATTTTCCCTAATAAAGTATTTATTTGCAAATGATTTCCAAATGATAAGAGATGAGGAACATGTTTGATATTTTGTGAATCAGTCCTTTAAATTCCCTGTTTTTATATATTTCCCTTTCCTTATTAAAAGTCCCCCCCTAACATTTCCTTCATGATTTTTTCCCCTTGAAAACAGCATACTTCTCAGCATTTTGCAGGCAGGGCAGCAATCAGTTGTGTTCTTTTTCTCCACCTTGCTCAATAACATCATGTCAACCACCGAAACTAATGAGCAAGGTGATGACCGGTCTTCTTCTTCGGAGTCTGAGGTACAGAGGCCTCGGAAGGGTGGCAAAGGTGGTCATCATAAGAGAGAAGAGCCCACTTCTCTAGCAGAGTTACAGGCTTGCCCTTTGGCAGTGACTTTTTTCCGGTACATGTCATGTCTTGAGTTTTGTGAAAGGCTGGCCCAGATTCAGCACCACAGGGAGTTGGCCCGATTATTTGTTTTGCACCTTCATGATGGGCAGGTCACTCTTGCAGGGGTGAATTTTGTACTATCTCCGGAGGTGATTTCAGAGGCTACCGGGATACCAAATGTGGGTGAGGTGTGGCCCAAGCGCAAAATGCTGGATTATGTTTATTTTGAGCCATATGTCAGGCCAGCATTCATGAGTCATTTGTCGGGGATCTTTCCTTTCAGGTTCCTCCGGGCAGAGTATGCTTTTATTATGCGGCTTATCATGCACTACTTCACATGCGAGGGGAGATTTTCTCGGGTCTTCTCTTATCACATTCGCTTGCTGATGCACTTCACCCTGGTGAGGATGATGAACATCCCGGTTTTCTTTTTCCATGATATTCAGAGGATGGTGTCAGTGTTCCAGAGGCGGTCTCCAGCTCAGCAGTATCGGAGTTTGTGCCATCACGGTCTTATCCAGCTTATTGTTGCCCATCAGTTGACTCAGCAGGGCATTGCATGGGCAGACTTCATTTCTCGGGATTTCTTCACAGAGCCACAGCCCGAGCCACAGCCAGAGGTCATTTTTGAGGAGGGAGGTCCTTCACATCAGCCTGAGATCACTGTTCCGAGACACATGGCTTCCTCACCTCGCCTCACTTATCAGAAAGGCCCGAGGGCCTTGTTTGCAGCAGCTCGGCGAGTACTTTCTCCACAGCAGGTGGAAGGGGTCTCGCCATCATCATCAGCTACAGGTCAGTGAGTGTTATCTCCACATCAGGTGGAAGGGGCCTCGCATTCTTCATCAGCAGTACGAGAGGGCAAACAACCCGTGACAGAGGAGGAGAGAGCCATTGACATGCCGGTTGACATCATTGATCTTAATGCTCGCTCCCCTACATCAGATTTGCACGGGATCATCCGACAGAGAGAGGCGGAAAACCGCTTGCTGCAGGAGAAGCTTGATATGTCCAAGTGGACAATAAATTACTTGGAGCAGCGCAACAAGCAACTAGAAGAGGAAAAAGAGTTGGATGAACTATGGAGAATTCGTAGCAACCGAGACTTGAACCGTAGGAGGCCGGGTGACTTGTGGCCTAGGGACCGGGAATCAAGGCTCATCAGTTCAAATGTACACTTGCAGCAGCTGTTGGAGAAAGCCAACCGAGACAAAAGGTTGCTCAGACACATGAAGGATCATTATTGGGCAAGAATGCATGTTTGCAAAGCAAGGATGAAGATCCTTCAACGGCGGTTAAACGAGGCTCTTTCGAGGAAGAAGAAGGCCAACCCACTCCGTATCTTGGCTGAGGCATCACTCACTCACCATGATACTCATTAGTATCCTCCCAGCAGCAAACACAAGAAATTTTGAGGATTTTGAGGCATTTTTGGCATTTTTTAGCATTTTACAGGTTTTGGTCATTTGAGTGGTCTCACCCCCCGCGCGACCACTCATGGGGACAGCTCAGATTGAGGAAAACTCTACATATTTGGATTTTTCATGACAAAATACACTTGGATATGGATGGGTTTCAAATTTTATGGAGATTTGGGCCTCCAAAAGCTCAAAATACATGCAAATTTTGACTTTCTGCCCCTTTTTTGAGTTGCAGAAAGCTGCCTTGGAGAAATGATTTTTGAGGGGTCAAATCAACTCCAAATTCCGAAATTCCACTTGGGTTGGAAAGTAGACTCCCAGACCTTTCCAACGAGCTATATTGCACCTGATTTGGACACCGGGAAGGCCTTCAACCAGAGCTGCAAAGGGGCGCGACCACTCAGGATCAGGGGTGCGACCACTCAGGGAAAATTGCCAGATTTGACCATTTCGGCCAGCAAAACACTGTTTTTACTCTTGGATGACTTTTGGGCATGTAAATAAGAAACTTTGGTGTAATTTTCATGGCACATGGATGCATTTACTCTCCTTTGACACTTCTAGAACTTTCTTTGATGTAAATAGTGAAAATTTAATGCATGGATTAGTTTCCTAAGTTTTAGAGGCAAGTTGTTTTGACTGCCTATTATCTAGTTCTTAGTTTAGAATTAGTTCAAACTGCTCCTAGGAAGCTGAGCTCGACCCCTAGAGGTGGGGAAAGGAGTTAGATCAGCTATATGATGCCTTCTCATCCTCATTTTGATGGTTGGACTCTTGAGGGAGAAGCTCTATTGTGTATTTTACTTGTATCTCTGCAATTTGAGGAAAAGGAAGGCCAGGGTTTTGCAGACATCATTGTGGATTCTTGTGGATTATTGTGTTGATGGTGTGTTTCCTACTTGTCATTGTAAGTGTGTTTATGTGTTCCATCTCTTATTCTATTGCTGCTTATTAAACAAAAGAAGTGATAAAGTTTGAATTCATCCATGCCATGCTCAGCTTTCAATTTTGTTTAATATTTATGTTTTCCACTGTCTAAAGAGGATTCAAAGTCATTGTTTGCCCTCTTTAGCTCCCTCTCTTTCTTCCTGGATCATCCATCTCAGCTAAAGGCACCAGCACAAACTCTTACCTTGCCCGAAAGACCCACCTACAAAAACTGAGCTCAATCCCCACACCTTGAATTGCACTCCCTCCAATTTCCACCAAAAACCCCAAAAAAAAAACTTTAAATCAACCCTCCTTATCAGTTTACTAGCCTAATATCTTTGATCCTAATTGGTCAGATCACCCCATTGAGAAAATACCTTGAGTCTGACCGGAGAGAGCCTTCTCCTTCCTCGTAGGGCTAGCTACGAGGTGTAATGGTTTGATGTAGCCTTGAGATTTGTCTATCTCAGCCTAGGTGAAATTTCAAGCGCTAACAGAATGGAAGAGCATCATCCTAACATGGGGGAATTTGAAAAAGGGAAGAGAGATCAAAGTTCTCTTCACTCTCTAGCCCCTCTACCTGTGTAATGGGACTTCCTTGTACCTAATCGCAATTTGAACCATCAACTTCAAAATCAAGAGAGTGTGAAGAACTAGTTGGTGGACTAGATTGATCGATCAAATCGTGATACAAAGAGTCATGGCATGAAGATGATAGAGGATGATAAATGTCCCTTGAATAAGTAACCATTTCAGTGGAACTATATTCAAGATTGAGGTTAAGAACACTAATGTCATCTTGAGGAATTAAAGGATTAGCCTTCACCATAGGCTCCATAAACCATTCCATGGTTTCCTCCATCAGATTTGGATCATGAGAAGTGGATAAAGGTTGAAGAGATATATCGATAATATGATTTGTAGATTTCCCAACTTCAACATTAATTCATAGAGGCATCACAATTGGTATTGGAAAAGGAGGAGGACAAGGAACAAAAGGAATAATATGTCCCTCCTCTAAAATTAGAGATGTCTCATGATTTACAAGTGTTGGGGAAGAACAAATATCAAGAGGTTCAAATTCATCGTGCAAAGATATATGAACCAAATGCTCAAGATTTTGTTTCAAGAAATCGCAATTCGTGTCTTCTTTTAGAAATTCATAACAGAGGTGAAGGAATCGATCAGAGAAATCCTCAACTAATTCATTAGGCTTCATTCTTAGTTGATTAATTCTTTTAATAACATCCCGATAATCGTACCTATCAAATGCTAAATAAAGCGCCCTGATGAGGTGTTCAAAAGAATGAATGGAAGCAAGTGGTAGGGTATGACACCATCAACTAAATCAACCTTCAAGTGTGAGGCAGAAAATAATACAAGCCACATATTCACAGTCAATTTCATAGTATTCACAGAACTTAAGAAAAATAGATGCATGCTCGGTAATGGATGTATCACCCTCACTATCAAACTTAAATTGCGACAAGTCATCAAGTTGTTCTGCAGAGATGAAAATTTTACCAGGGGATAGGTTGGAGAAACATTATGAGATTATGATTTAAGGATGACCCATTTAAGATAAGATATTCAAAACAGAATGAACAAGTAGAACTTGTCATCTGGTGCTCCTTCTAGCACCACTTATTGACAGTGCTGGAAATTCATCAACCAAGGGGTCTCCCCGATGAAAAGTCCCAATCAGATTTCACACCGTTTGTTATGGGAGCCCTTCTACAAATAAGGCCTGACTGCCATATGTTCTTAAATATGTTCCTTCGCTACTATTGAAAATGTCAACAAGAAAATCCTGAAATTAATTTTCTCTTGAATTAAATTAGGAGAAAATTGTAATTCAACATCACAAGACAACTTGAATGAGTTAACTGAGTTGTTATCACTTAGTTATCTTAGTTAATTTGAGTTGAGCACCTAGCTTGAGTAATGTAGAGTAATTCCTAAATTCTAGGAGCCTGGGTTGAGTTAATTTCAGTTGTGTTATCGCTCCGTAATTTCCCAAGGTTGTGGAGAGAAACCCAGAGGTAACCACAAAACCACTTTGGAAGCTGGGATCTAGCCCCTCTAGCTTGAGTGAGGGATCTCTCTATATGATTCAGATTTGTTGTTTTAAGATATTAGGCTAGTTATTGACTTCTGAGTTTGGTTTTTTAAATATTTGGTTGAAAACTGTAGGGAAAGTCCATTGGGCATGGAGTCAATGAGTCTTGGGGTGACCAAATACAAAAATGTCAGAACAGATGTAACAGGGCAAGGTAGGTAAGATTTTGGATCTTTAAAGCATTTGTGGAGTGAATGGGATGAAAATATTTAGATTCAATTAAATATAGAGCATGCTAGGATGAATTCTATACTTAATATCAGAGTGAAAACATAAATATTGTTTATAAGCCATAACATAATGTATTTAAACAAATTCAACCCCTAATCTTCTTTAAACAATAGAGATAGAAAAACATATGAAAAACTGGGAAAATTACAATTTCACATGAGAGGAGACATCACCAATTTCCTGACACAGGAATCTTGGAACAACCTTTATGTATTGATTAAATTGATCACTTCAGTACATGCACAACTAACAACAAAAGGTCTTCTTTATTCCTACAAGTTCCAACCCTTGTTCAACTTTATTACAATATACTTATAGACTTCCTATTGAACTATCTTTAGATTCCATAAAGGAAATGATTAAAAAATAATCTCTAATAGTTTCTGGAAAAAATCTAAATAATAAACTAAAGATAACATTAATCACGGGAAATCTGCAGGGAATATGGAACTGTTGGAAAATCTTCAGCTTTCAAATCTGGAAATTAGTTTTTAAATGTTGATCCTTTGTCTTGAATTCTGGAAAGGTTGAAGTTGTCTTCACAAAAACTTCTAGCTTCCCTCTCAAATCTGATTACTCTGCCACCTGTATCAACTAATTGTCCCTTTGAGTTCTATTTCAGTTGTTTTTTTTCCTTTCATCATCTTTTGAATACTTCATTATTGTCACTCTACCACCTGAATCAACTAGCTATCCCTTTGAGTTCTATTTCAGTCGTTTTTTTGCCTTTCATCGTCTTTTGAATACTTCATTATTGTCACAAAATATTTGGGGAAAAATATATATTTTGAATAATATTTCCAAATATTTTGATTAAACCTGTAAATGAATTTCATAATTAAAATTTCAACATATTTATTTGAATGATTTAATAAACCATCTTATTTTGAAATCCATGTGTTGTTTTTAAATCCATGCCTTGTTTTCTAAATCTATGTTTTGTTTTCCCTTGCCATGGATTTTAAAAACCATGTCCTGTTTTTCTTTCCCATGGATTTTAAAAACCATGTGTTGTTTCTCCATGGCTGGTAAAGTATTTTTTACTTTTCCCTTTTACTCCTGTAAAATCCTTTGGATAAGTATTTATCCAAATTCCATTTCTCCTCTTTAAATTCATTTCACTTGTACCTATAAAATTATTTTACACCTTAGCCTCATTTACCTCAACCTCCCATCTGTAAACTCTTTTTAGAAATGTATGTAATATTTCTTTTATATCTTCCCCGCCACAATTGAAATGAATAGGAAACTTTTACTTAAAAATTATTGCTGGCTAACGCATGAAGGTAAATATGGTTCCATAGTTTAGAGTTTGGGTTTTCTAAGTTATTTTAGATTTAATTTTAATATTTAGGGGCATTTTATAAATAACTTTAGGGGCATTTCATCTTTTAGCAATGGAAAGGGTGGATTCTGATAGTTGACTCATGACATCTCAATGATGACCTCCTAGGGACCTCTATACAAAGACAATTTAGACTATAAGACCTAGTGTATTTGTAGGCTAAATTTTATCAACAAATTCCCAAAATAAATAATCAGATAATCATCAATTGATCACTATAATTTATAGGACCCTAACATTGGCTCCAATGGGGATGAAATCCTCCCTGTGAGGTGTCAAGAACACCATACATCAGTAGCCTTATCCATTGGACTGATCCCAAACCTGCAACATGCTATGCCATGGAAACACTGCAATTGAAACCCACTGGTAGTATGTTCCAATTCTCAAACTAAAGCAAATCCAGTCTTCAAACTAAAATCTGCACTGTATACTGCAAACTAAAAACTCTGTTGCAAAATTTAAAATAAGTCAAAAATTTGACAACACATCACCAAAGTCTTAGTGCTTTCTCCGTAGGCTTCAAACTTTGATGATGGTTGTCCACACATGCTGAAAGTATATACATTAGGTAATCTCTTCTCTCCAATGTAGCCAATCAAGAAAGTGGCTACTTGACTGAGTTATGCTCATACTTCTCATGAGCAGGCATAAAAGATATGAGACTGGAAACCCAAACTACCACTGAAGCTATTGACCGTAATCCACAAACATAAGAACAACTATTTTCCTTGATGATTGCAACAGATTGGCCGAGGGTCTTGAAAAACATGAAAAGTTAAATTTTGATGATCTGCAAAAGGACTGCTTTTTAAAGAAAAGGGAGTAATCTGTTCATCAATCTTGTCATCTTCATTTGAAACAACCAATTCATCCACAACAATAACATCCATAGGTTTTGGGAAAACCTATTCTTCTTCAGCGAACTCTTCATTATCTGAACCCAGAGGCAGATTTTTAGTTGAGGAATGTACATCTTGAATAACAAAAAGGTCTAAACCTATGGGGTCTAGAAAAATCTGCTCTACTTCATAATTATCCTGAATAATTTCGTTACTGAGAATCTTTGTGCATGTAGTTTAATAATCTTCTCTTCAGAAATTTCTGCATTAAGCTTAAAGGAAAAAACTTGTTGCGTATTATTTCTAAAAATAATGGATGCATCATGGCTTTCTTGACTTTCTATGCTAGCAAACTTAGAATTTTGATTTTTCAGAAATTTTTTCCTGAATTAAAAACTCAAGAGAAGAAGGGAATACAAGGCAACTACAATAATCATTTTCATTTTTGAAAATATGAGAAGATTACTGCAAACTATCATCTGTAATCTCTATTTCTTCATTACAAATGGGTTTTTTTTCTCTTGTTTTTATGAAATGTATAAAGGCTGTGAAATGTCATCAATAAGTTCATGAGAAAGTAGGTCATTTAAATGCAGATTTGTTTCATTTTCAATCTTCGGAGAAATAATTGTTGCTGAAAATTTTCTTGAGTGTCATAGAAGCTAGCTTCTTCATCTTCTCCATGGTTGAAAAGTTTCTCATGAATAGCCTCTATAATCTCATCATCCATAAATTGATCATCTTCACAAAAAATTTCTAAATCCTCAATAAATTTATCAAAATGTGTGCAACAATCTTTGACCAGCAAAAAAGAAGGACGATGTTCTTTATATCTCTCATAAAATACTGTATGAAAATCTCTAAGAGAATATAAACAATTACTTGGCAAGCTTTCATACCATGATTACGCATTTCCCTCCAAGGACACCATGAACATCTTCAAAACAACATCATCTCCTTTTTAATCTTTGAAGCTAGGTAAATAAGTCTGCCAACTTACACGAGGCATGCGATTTGGAAAGCATGGAATACGAATGTGATGCATATGAGCATACCTTATAGATTGAGAACTCGTCTTGATTTCTGGATCCTGCTGCCAGTGGAGTCTTTAGATCAGTTTGAAACTATTTGGAGTTGCTAGGTGAATATTTCAACCTTCATATGTGTCTAATCACTGTCCACCATCAACGATCACATCTGAAACTTGATAGTGTTTCCCAGGGATGATGAAACCTTTCGTGTCCCTAGTATGGCAACGAGAATGTTATCACTCAGCAATTTTCCAAGGTTGTGGAGAGAAACTCAGAGGTAACCACAAAACCACTTTGGAAGTTGGGATATAGCCCTTCCAGCTTTAGAGAGGGATCTCTCTATATGATTTAGATTTGTTGTTTTAAGATATTAGGCTAGTTATTGAGTTCTAAGTTTGTTTTTTTAAGATTTCATTGAAAAATGCAAGGAAAGTCCATTGGGCATGCAGTCAATGAATCTTGGGGTGATCAAATACAAAAATGCAAGAATAGATGTAATAGGGCAAAGTAGGAAAGCTTTTGGATCTTTAGAGTGTTTGTGGAGTGAATGGGATGAAAATATTTAGATTCAATTAAATATAGAGCATGCTAGGATGAATTCTATACTTAATATCAGAGTAAAAACATAAATATTGTTTATAAGCCAAAGCATAATGTATCTAAACAAATTTAGCCCTTAATCTGCTTTAAACAATAGAGGCAAAAAAAACATACAAAAAACTGGGAAAATCACAATTTCACATGAGACCAGACATCATCAATTTCCTGACACAGAAATCATAGAACAAACTTTCTGTATCGATGAAATTGATCACTTCAGTACATGCACACTTTACATCAAAATGTATGCTTTCTTCCTACAAGTTCCAACCGTTGCTCAACTTTTTAAAAATATACTTATAGACTTCCTATTGAACTATCTTTAGATTCCAAAAAGGAACTGATTACAAAATAATCTCTAACAATTTCTGGAAAAAATCTGAATATTAAATCATAGAACAAACTTTCTATATTGATGAAATTGATCACTTCAGTACATGCACAACTTACATCAAAATGTATGCTTTCTTCCTACAAGTTCCAACCCTTGTTCAACATTTTTAAAATATACTTATAGAATTCCTATTGAACTCTCTTTAGATTCCAAAAAGGAACGGATTACAAAATAATCTCTAACAATTTCTGGAAAAAATCTAAATATTAACTAAAGATAACATTAATCATTGGAAATCTCTAGGAAATATGGAACTGCTGGAAAATCTTCAGCTTTCAAATCTGGAAATTGGTTTTTAAATGCTAATCTCCTGCCTTGGAATCCGGAAGGGTTGAAGTTGTCTTCACAAAACTTGCAAGCTTCCTTCTCAAATCTGATTAGCTCTACCACCTGTATCAACTAGCTGTCCCTTTGAGTTCTATTTCTGTCATTTTTTGCCTTTCATCATCTTTTGAATACTTCATTATTGTCACAAAATATTTGGGGAAAAATTATATATTTTGAATAATATTTCCAAATATTTTGATTAAACTTGTAAATGAATTTCATAATTAAAATTTCAGCATATTTATTTGAATGATTTAATAAACCGTCTTGTTTTGAAATCCATGTGCTGTTTTTATATCCATGCCTTGTTTTCCCTTCCCATGGAATTTAAAAACCATGTAATGTTTTGCTTTCCCATGGATTTTAAAAACCATGTGTTGTTTCTCCATGTTTGGTAAAGTATTTTTTACTTTTCCCTTGTACTCCTGTAAAATCCTTTGGATAAGTATTTATCCAAATTCCATTTCCCATGCATTTCTTCTCTTTATATCATAGTAAATAAAAAAACATGTCTTTCTTCTCTTTAAAATTTGGTTTTTTACTCAGCCTATTTTTACTTTCACATGTAAATTCATGTTACCTGCTCGGCCTACTTTTTACTTTGACATGTAAATTCATCTTACCTGCACCTATAAATTCATTTTACTTGTACCTATAAATTCATTTCACCTGTACCTCAACCTCCCATTGGTAAATTCTTTTCATAAATGTATGCAATATTTCTTTGATATCTTTCCCGCCACAATTTAAATGAATAAGAATAATGGTATTTAGGGGGGCTAGGTAGTAAGTAGAAAAGGAGAGCCCCCGATGAAAACATTCAGATACCTCGAGGATTTTAACATTAGGAAATTTTAATACATGCAGTGCGGGGTGGGGCCACAACCTTGTTTGACTTTTTGATTTTTACTTAAAAATTATTGCTGGCCGAGGCATGAAGGCAAATATGGTTCCATAGTTTAGAGTTTGGGTTTTATAAGTTATTTTTGATTTAAGTTTAATATTTCAAATAGATAATCTTACAAAATACATATATATTTTGTAAAATTAAAACTCATTTAAAATCAAAATTATTAGAAATAACTTTAGGGGCATTTCATCTTTTAGCAATGGAAAGGGTGAATTCTGACAGCGGACTCCTGACATCTCAATGATGAACTCCTAGGGACCTCTGTACAAAGACAATTTAGACTATAAGACTTGGTGTATTTGTAGGCTAAATTTTATCATCAGATTTGCAAAATAAATAACCAGATAATCATCAATTAATCACTATAGTTTATAGGACCCTAACAAGTTGTAACAATTTAATTCAATTAAATTGAGTTATGGTTAGTTAAACTAGTTCCAATTGTTGGAAGAACTAGTTGGAGGTATAACAATGGGTGAAAATTCAGTGTTTAACTAGTTAACTAATCAATCAAACTAAATTAACTCATGCATGCATGAAATTTGAGTTACCCAGTTGAGATTGGCTTTAAATGTACTATTAGTTGTATAATTTTCTAAGTTGTACAAGTGGTGCATGTAGTCAGAGAAGAGCCTATAGGGATTTCCAATTCAAGATGGGTATTTCCCTTATTAATAGGGGGCTAATTCCTTGAGAAACAACACAAGGAAATAGGAGATTTGTAGGCAATAAAATTGGCTAAGTATTGGCCAGAGTCAACTTTTGAGGAAATGAAATATATTATACTTGTGTAGAGATTGTTCATGCTTGAACACGCATTGTATTTCTTCTCTATTTTTTTTGATCTAATGCAATACAAATAGGAAGGGGTTCTGAGCAACAAGCTTTCCCCTTAGATAACTCTTTGAGCATATGTGATTGAATCGTTTCTCATGTTTATGTTGTGATTTCATGATCGTTTAATTTTTTCTACTGATGATTAGAGTAGATTCAAGTATTTTGTTTTAGAAAATTACATAAGAAGTTTGAATCTACAAGGAATTTATACATGGTAGCAGAGAAGGAATCACAATAGAGAAGACATTTCGAACTTGTTATTGTAGGAGATTCAAACTTGCAGGATCATTTATTTAGAGCTAGCAGGATGGCTTTCTATGGACTAAGACTCGAATATGTCCTTGAGCGAAGCTCAAATTATGTTGCTTGGAAGGACCGCATGGAGGCAATGTTAGAAGATAATGGGTTGAAGGAATTCATTGATAATGATATCTAGAAACTAACAACAACTGATGCTTAGAATCTAGTAGTTTGGAAGAAGTGTGTAGCTAGAGCTAGGAGGTTCATCCTGGAGGGTGTGAGAGACCACATAGTCTTGAAACTACATGGCAAAGAGGCTCCATTTGCTATGTGGAAGAATCTCAATGAGCTGTTCAAAAATAGAAATGAAGCCAAGAAACTTGAACTGATGAAGAAATTGAGGATTGAAGAGGGTATGAGGTCGTCTTCCAAGATGGGAAGGCCTGCCTCAAGCATCTTGCTTCATGTCAAATCAAACAATTTGGTATCAGGATCGAGAGCCTCTATACATTAGAGGAATATGTATGCACAACATTGAGGAGCAAGACAAGGATTAGAGATGTTGTGGTTGAGAGGGAGCATGATTTAGCTCTCAAGGGGAAGCCTCAACTAGTTGGAAGTTGGGATGACCAGGAGGATGATGATAAAGAGGACCAGTCAGATACCTCCAGTAGGAGGAAATTTCAATCCAGGTGGGAAGAGGCAGCACATGCAGGCATACCTCCAAGAGTGAGGTGGGGTGATTTATATCCTTAGTCCAAGAGTTACAGAAATTTGGGTAGGGTCCATTGCAGTGTTCTCCTCAAGGATCATTACCTTGCTACGGGCACCCACAATGTTCAATAGCATGAAGATCAATGTTAGTCAAATAATAAGGAGTGCAGAGGAGTGTTGAAAACAGAGGAGGAGGTTGAGTAGCAGAGTAAAAAACAACACAATTTTCTGAGTAGAAAGTTGTAGACAAAGTTGATTTAATTTGTTTTTTTTGGATGTTTCTCAGTTGCAGGTGTTGTAGGAGAAACAACAATAGTGAGAAGTGTTGCATGTAGTACATTCCAAAGTTTCTGGATTGGGGTAGATGTGAATCCCTTTCTTTTTGAGAGGGAGTGTTGAAAATTGCAACAAGAAAATCCTGATTTAATTTTCCCTTGAATTAAATTAGGAGAAAATTGTAATTCCACATCACAAGACAACTTGAATGAGTTAACTGAGTTGTTATCACCAAATTAGCTTAGTTAATTCGAGTTGAGGACCTAACTTGACTCATGTATATTGATTCCTAAATTTTAGGAGTCTAGGTTGAGTTAATTTCAGTGGTGAATTAAATTGAGCTATGGCCAGTTAAACTAGTTTGAACTATTGGAGGAACCAGTCAGATGTATAACAGTGGGGTGAAACTTCATTGTTTAACCAGTTAACTAATCAATCAACCTAAATTAACTCTTTATGCATGAAATTCGAGTTACCCAGTTGAGATTAGAGTTCAAGGGTAGTGTACTACCAATTGTATAATTTTCTGAGTTGTACAGGTGGTGCATGCAGTCAGAGAAGGGCCTATAGGGATTGCACAATTTAGGATGGGGATTTCCATAATAAATAGGGGGCTAATTCCTTGAGAAACAATGTAAGGAAAAATGAGCTTGGAATGAAGCAGATTTGGCTAAGTATTGGCCAAAGTAAACTTGTGAGGCAGTGAGATGGATTATACTTGTGCAGAGATTGTTAAGTCTTAAATAATCATTGTATTTCTTCTCTATTTTTTCTAATCTAATGCAATATAGATAGGAAGGGGTTTTGAGCATCAAGCTTTTCACTTGGATAAATCTATGAGAATATGTCATTGAATCTTGTCTCATGTTTATTTTTGGATTTCTTGATCATTTAATTGTTTCCGCTGATGAGTAGAGTAGATTCAAGTCTTTTGTTTTAGCAATTACATAAGTAGTTTGAATCTACAAGGAATTTATACAGTGACACTGTTACACACAAGAGAGTAATACACAGGTAATTTTGGATTAGCAAGTCAGTATGCCTTATGGAATGTTAAACTGTGAATGTATCAAGGTTTTTCTACTGAAAGGGGAGAGAAAAGTGAGCCTTTTAAAGACACGTATTAATACTAATATAGAAAAGACACACGAGCATATATATATGAATGAATCGTTGGATAACTAGTGCAACAGTTCACATAGAAGCAATAATTGTTAAAACACACACAACACACCTTCAATAAGATAAGTACCAAAACAACTGAAATAGTTCAATTTCCTTAGTACATGTGAAAACAACATACATCACAAACATTCAAAGAATAGTCTTACAATATTTACGACATACACATGAAAGTTTGCTAGCTCAGTAAGCTTAGAAATTAAGGAAATGTTCCAAGATACATCAAGACAATGAACACTACTATATCTAATAATGGAGTGTTATAGTGACCACTTGCTCCTCTAAAAGAACTATCTTCCTCTCTAATGCTCGGTAGGAGGAGACAAGGTGAAAAGTGCTTTGCATGAGCTATGAGGGTGTATATATAACAAATGGGGTGACCATTCCCCTTCCTTGTCACTCTTGGACTACCCTCGTGGTTGTTTGACTTATTTATGACTCTTTGAATCCTTCATGACTTTTCACATTCTATGTATGACTCTTGGAATTCCACTTTATATTACATTTCTCAAATATTGAATTTACATAATCCAAAAATTATGTGGAAAATGGTGACTCATGACATGACATGACATGACACTGATGACATGGAATGCATGATGGCATGGAAATGTCCAGCCATTCTTTTCCACTGCTTTCTTTGTGTCTTCTGAAATATGGAACATGTTCTTCTTCTTCCTCCTCCATAAGGCTTGAAGGTACAGAGTCTTCAATGTGATCTTGATTTCCAGCTACTGTTGCAATATGGTGTCCCTTTGTCTTTCTTGATGGATCCACTTGTATTTGAAACTATAAAGGTGTCTTCTAGCAGGGTCTACTTATTCATCTCCTTCATCATAATCATGTCATAATGTTATGAAACCAACTCACAAAAAGATAGAAAAGATAGATCAACGCCTCAGAATTCAGCCTCTTCGAGGGGGAAACCTCCTTTACATTACACAAATGAATGATTCTTTGATGATTCAAATGACAAATATATAGGAGTCTAAGGGGTCACAATATAACCAAGCCAACCTAACAATAATAATATAATGGCACAAAAATAACAATAGAGGGATTCTATGGGGCATAATAATAACAATATGGGGACAATAGGGGCACAACAATATTAATAAGGGATACAACTACAATATTAATGGGGGCATCACTAGTATTATAGGGACCTAACATGCCTCTATCCTTCAAAAACGTGTTTTCCTCAACGCTTGAGTAATTCTTGTAGAAAATTTGTCAAATCTGTCTTCAAATATGCCATGTTTGTCTTCAAATCTGCCATGTCTCTCTTCAAATTTGTCTTAGAATTCAGCCTCTTCGAGGGTGAAACCTCCTTTGCATTACATAAATGAACAATTCTTGGATGCTTCTGTATAAAATTCTCATCCTTCCATGTGGAATCTTCAACGGATAAGTTCTTCCACTTGATGAGATACTCTGAAATGGATCGATTTCGTAGTTGTCGAGTTCTTGTTTCTATGACTGCTTCCAGTTCCAATATAATTTTTCCTTCCTCATCAAGTTCTGGAAATATTGTTTGAACTGGGAGCTTGTCACCTATAACCTTCTTTAAACATGAAACATGGAAAACTGGGTGCACTCGAGAAGCTGCAGGAAGCTCCAATTTGTATGCGATAGTACCAATCTTTTGCAACACCTTGTACGGACCATAATACTTTGGTGACAATTTTTTATCCTTCTTAGCTTGCTTGAGGGGCATTTGTTTATATGGTTGTAGTCGTAGGAATACCCAATCACCTACATCAAAACTTCTTTCACTGCGATGTTGATCTCCCTATTGTTTCATTCTATTCTGCGCCAACACGAGGTTATCCTTTAAGAGTTGGAGAACTTGTTGTTGATGCTTGATGTGATGTTCCATTGCTTGAACCTTAGAATTTTCTCTTAAACATGATGTGATGGATGGTGGCTGATATCCATAAAGTGCCATAAATGGGGTCATTTTTGTTGCAGTATGGAAGGAAGTGTTATACCACCATTTATCCAGAGGCAACCATTTGACCCATTGTGTTTTTCTATCAGATACAAAGCAACGAAGATATCCTTCCAAACATTTGTTTACTATCTCCGTTTTCCCATCAGTTTGAGGATGATAAGATGAGATATGAGCTAACTGAGTACCAAGACAAGAAAATAATTCTTTCCAAAAATTTCCTGTAAAAATGGGATCTCTGTCACTTATAATAATTTTTGGGTTTCCATGTAGCTTTTGAATTGTTTCCATAAATGCCGTAGAAACTGTACTGGCTTTAAATGGATGTGATAATGCACAAAAGTGTGCATACTTGGTAATTTTGTCAACTACCACCATGATGACACTCTTTCCCTCAGACTTGGGTAAACCTGTGATAAAATCCATTGAAACCTCCTCCCATTGTTGGCTTGGAATGGATAAAGGTTGTAATAGACCTGGTGCTTAATTGTTTCAGCTTTATTTTGTTGGCATACCAAACATTCCGCCACAAACGTTTGAATATTCGATTTAAGGCCATCCCAAAAAAATTCCTTCTTAACCCTGTGGTAAGTTTTTAAAAATCCTGAGTGCCCTCCTAAGGGAGAAGCGTGCAATTCCAGAAGAATCTTTTGTTTGAGTTGGGAATTCTTACAGAGGTATAAGTGATCTTTGTACCATAACGAATCACTTTTCTAGCTAAATGTATCAGATGTATTGGAATCTTGTTGTAACTTTTGAATAAGTTCCCACACTTCTTCATCCTTCATCCATTCCTCCCTTGCTTCGTTTATCCAATCTGGTTGGATAATAGAAATGACACACAACAATGCTTCCACATATTCATCCTTTCTTGAGAGTGCATCTGCCACAACATTTTGCTTCCCTTTTTTGTATATGATTTCAAAGTCATAACCCAACATCTTTGTGACCAATTTTTGTTGTTCTTCAGAGGATAATCTTTGTTCTAAAAAGTATTTAAGGCTATCATGATCCATTTTTACCTTGAAGTGTCTTCCCATTAGGTAGGGTCACCATTTCTTAAGTGCATGTAGTATTGCCAACATTTCCTTCTCATAAATAGCTTTGTGTAAATACTTTCCCTTGATTGGACGACTTTCGAAAGCAATGGGTCTTTCATCTTGCATTAAAACAACACCAATTCCATTTCCAGAAGCATCACATTCAACAATAAAGGTTTTTGTGAAGTCCGGTGTAGTTAAGACCGGTGCTTGGCACATTTCCTCTTTAAGATCTTCGAAGGCCTTTGTTGCTTCTAGAGTCCATGAAAATGCTTCTTTGATCAACAATGTTGTTAGAGGTGCTGCTATTTTCCCATAATTCTTAACAAACTTGCGATAATACCCTGTCAACCCGAGAAATCCTCGCAAATGCTTTATGGATGTGGGGATTTCCCATTCCTTAATAACTTTAATTTTGCTAGGGTCTACCTTAACTCCTTCATGAGATACAATATGACCCAGATATTCCACCTCTTGTACTCTAAAGAAACATTTTTATCTTTTTGCATATAATTGTTTCTCCTCCAATAGTTGTAGCACCTTGTCAACGTGTTCAACATGATCCTTCCAAGACTTGCTGTAGATTAGTATATCATCAAAAAATACTAACACAAATTTTCTAAGGAAGGGTTTGAAAATGGAATTCATCAAACCTTGAAATGTAGAAGGTGCATTGGTAAGGCCAAAAGGCATGACAAAAAACTCATGGTGACCCTCATGAGTTCTAAATGCTGTTTTTGGAATGTCTTAAGTCTTCATTCTGATTTGATGATATCCTGAACGAAGATCTAACTTGGTGAAGTAAATTGATCCATGCAATTGATCCAATAATTAATCAATGACATGAATGGGAAACTTATCTTTAATAGTGAGCTTGTTGATCTCCCTATAACCCGGAAACATGCACCATGATCCATCCTTTTTGTGCACCAATACTACTGGAGTAGAGAAAGAACTTTGGCTAGGTTGAATTATACCAGCCTCAAGCATTTCTGCAACCATATGTTCAATTTCACTCTTTTGGGCATAGGGATATCTGAACGGCCTAATGTTTGGAGGAACACTTCCTGGAATCAAATGAATAGCATGATCATGATCACGAATAGGTGGGAGACCTTTGGGAGTCTCAAATACCTTGGAATGATTGTCCAAGAATTTTTGGAGATCTGGAGCAATAGATGAATTCAATGTGGAAACATCTAGCGAACATAATTGTGCAATTACACCTCGTTGTTCCTTTTTTATAAGCTTTTCCATACCATTAGAGCTTATTATCTTTCCCGATTTCCCTGCAATACCCTTCAATTCAACTTCCTTTCCTTCCGCATAAAATTTCATGAAAAGTTCTTGAAAGTTAAAAGCTATTGTACCCAAGGATTGTAGCCATTGGACTCCTAGTACAACATCAACACCTCCCATTGGAATGGAAAGCATTGGGCTTTTCAATACATATTCTCCCATGGATAGCTTGATATTATGGCACTTTCCAGAGCAATTTATCGTTCCTCCATTTGCAACCATCACTTGACACTCTGGTGTTGGATATAGGAAGCAATTCAATTCTTTTGCTATCTTATAATGAATAAAATTGTGGGTACTTCCTGAATCAATCAACACTATTACCTTTTTCTTCTTGATTTGTCCTTCTATCTTGATGGTTTGAGGAGTGGTAATTCCAACCAATGCATTACGGGATATGGGCAGATTCATTTCTTCTTTATCTAGGCTTTGTTCCTAGAGCATATCCTCTTCTTTTGACCTTTCTTGCTCCTTTTCTTCTTCCTCTTCACAATCTATGTAGAATAATTTCTTCTCAGCACACTTATGACCTTTAGTGTATTTGCTATCACAACCGTAACAAAACCCTTTTGCTCTTTTTTCTTCCAATTGTTGTGGTGTCAACCTTATAGGTTGTGGAAGCCTAGGGGCAACAACACTTCCATCTTTATAGTTGTGAGTGGTATGCTTCCTGGTTGCCATAATTTTGCTTTCCATTTTCCTTGCTAACCTGAATGCCTTCTCTAATGAATCAGGTTCCCAAAGGCGAACATCATGTTGGATATTATCCTTTAAAGTACCTATGAACACATCAATCCTATGCTCCTCTGGAATATTTTTTACCCTTATGTTCAATTTTTGAAACTCCTCAATGTGCTCCATTATTGAACCCTTTTGTTTGATACTTATCAATTGGCTAAAAAAAGTGTTGCTTTTTGTATCCTCACAATGTGCTGTCAATTCTTCTGTAAAAATTGCCAAAATGATAATTTGTTTACGAGAGAAAAGCCATTGATACCATACAAACTGATTTGGTTCCAAATATAAAGTTGCAATACGTACCTTTTGTGTGTTTTGCACATTATTGAGATCGAAAAATTGCTCCATCTGTAATATCCATGTTGCGAGATCCTTGCCATCAAACTTCCTCATATCGATCTTTGGAATATGGTGGGTCTTCGATCCAACATTAGAGTCTATGGAATCATGATTAACATTTCTTTTGTTTTCATCATGAGTTTCCTTTACTACCCTTTCACCATTAGTGACCATTTCTTGTAGCAACTTATTCATATTTATCTTCAATTCTTCCATCGTATCATCCATGCCATCTATTTTAGTGTCCATGCCATTCATCTTAGCTTCCATGCCATCCATCTTAGCTTCTATGCCTTTCTTTAAACAATCCATCTTAGCTTCTACACCTTTCTTTAAACCATCCATCTTAGCTTCTACATCTTTCTTTAAACCATCCATCTTAGATTCTATTACTTTTTGTGCAAGTGACACTTGTTGCACTTGGTCTCGTAATTTTGCTATATCATGTTGCATTTCTTCCTCTTCTTAATGAGTCATGCTAGAGCTTTTAGGTTGCTTACTAGTTGTTTGCATTTTCTTTCCTCGAGGCATGAATTACCGATAATAATTCTCTACTATGCCCCTTGAATTCCTTCAAAATAATTTTTCAAACCAAGCTTAAGCAAAAATTTAAAAAAAATCTACACACGTTTTTTCACTTTGTAGGAGCTCGATATTGCCTCTAATGTATCTTTGTAATTTTGGATC
Source organism: Pinus tabuliformis (assembly GCA_031772625.1). Classification (NCBI taxonomy): domain Eukaryota; kingdom Viridiplantae; phylum Streptophyta; class Pinopsida; order Pinales; family Pinaceae; genus Pinus; species Pinus tabuliformis. The sequence continues at coordinate 1,718,404,204 of CM062817.1, read as the reverse complement.
ATCCAGTTCTGAAATTGTGACTTGCAGTAGCCAAATGTGTCCTCTTTCTAATGCCACTAGTCTGATCCAAATTGGATTCTCCAAGGAAGAGTTATGCCAAATCTCCCATAGTGACCTGATTATAGACTAGTTCAGTAGAGCGAACTTGTACAACATGCGACATGTCCCTGTTTTGACCTTTGGCTCTGAAAAATATATACAAGAAACTACAGTCTGTCCTCTTTCTGTACCTTCTTATGAAACTTGAATTCGATGCTCAGAGAGAAAGTTATGACGATTTTCCCCAAGTCACCTGTTTGGAATGTAATTAAGGAGTCTAGAAAAAGACCAACTTCCTTAGATCATATCTCTGCAAATATAGTGCGAAAAGCTCTGAAATTCAGACCCAAGGTTCAGTGCGATTTCATCTCAAATGGGTTTTTTTTTGCTTCTGAAACGTTGCAGAAAAAAAGTTATAGTGAAAATTCCACGATGACCTATTTGGAGCAGCGAAACCCTAGAATCCAAAGCTCTGATACCAAATGTTATGAAACCAGCTCACAAAAAGATAGAAAAGATAGATCAACGCCTTAGAATTCAGCCTCTTCGAGGGGGAAACCTCCTTTACATTACACAAATGAATGATTCTTTGATGATTCAAATGACAAAGCCTCCTTTCTATATATAGGAGTCTAAGGGGTCACAATATAACCAAGCCGACCTAACAATAATAATATAAGGGCACAAAAATAACAGTAGAGGGATTCTATGGGCACAGTAATAACAATATGGGGACAATAGGGGCACAACAATTTTAATAAGGGATACAACTACAATATTAATGGGGGCATCACTAGTATTATAGGGACCTAACACATAACATGATAGAATACCTGCAACTCAAATCCACTCATGACAAGTCGACATCAGTCCAATAAAAACCTTAGTCTAACATGCTTCATGACATCCATTGAATGAGTTGTAACCAAGTGATAGGCCAGGAGATGGGTGATGAGGCTCATCAATAGGTACATTATAAGGGTCATAATTCCATTCTCCAGCTTTAGAACTATCTCTCTCACATTTATTTACAATTTTTGTTATATTATGCTTAGTGAGAGGGGCAAAATATGTTTTGCTATGTCACGTGGCCTAATATGGTTTAATTGTAGGAAATGGAGCATTTTTGAGATAATTTCCATGCAGGGGATTAGAGTAGACAATAGGGAGATATTATAGGAGGATGTCCACCTCCTTAACTCCTTCAATCAGCCCAAGATCACAACATTCTCTCTCATCAACTCGAGGTCATTGGCAGCCAAGCAAGACGAGGTCATTGGAAGCCAAGCAAGTGCAGTTAATGAAGATCAAGATCCACCATTATCAAGTTATGGGAGACAAACATTCCTATTTTCTAGGGAGATGCTAGTAGCTACCCTCTTGTATAAATAAACATGTGAAAGAGCTCATGAGGATTTGAGTTTTGTTTTCAACCAGGTAGTGATTGAGCTCAAGTACTTGACACTATTATTTTTGACTATTATATGATGTATTAGACATTGATGCAATGATAATGAGAATATTTTTATTGGTTCATTTGAGTTAGTTCCAGAGGGCTGAGGCTCTTGGGTTTGGGCCCAACCCTAGTGGCTTAGGTCCCTCTTGTGTATTTGTATCTCCTTTTGGTTCAAAGTGCTTATTAATTTCTTACATTTCATTAGAAAATAACCCATCAAAATATTGTGATTGCAACCTCTACCTCATCTCTCCCATGGGAGAATGAATAGAAGGATCTACAATCACAACCCAAAAATATTACGTTTATGATTTCTTGGAAGAATATTTATGTTAGTCATCTTATTTTGCATGTGCCACTGTAGCTTAAGAGTTGATTTATTAACTAGATCATATTTTTTTTGCATAGATTAGATGGCATTAAAATTCAACTCATCTTTTCCACTACTAGTTGTTTCATTTTGTCAATGATAAAAGGGTATATTCATGTGACAATTTTAGGGATATTTGGATCTTAAGGTAAGGGCACCTTCACCACCTCCATCTTGGACTTCCTCACCCTCTTTTATGAATCCCAAATTTTGTCCTCAAAGTTCTGTTCTTGAGATCATTTTCCTAGACCACCGTGAGCAACTCTCCTAGTGCAAAATAGGCCTTCAAAAGGATCTGAGCTTGGCTAGGGGATATTTCCACCCTTAATCCATTTAACTCAACCTCCATCCACCTTTACATCCCTTGAACCCATCATTTCCACCTCCTAAAACTTCTTGACAACCTTCCTGTAGCATTACAGGCCTTCCTGTAGAAATACAGGACACCTGTAGCAGCCTCCTGTAGCACACTTGTAGCAACTTGTTTCTTCACCAGTTTTGACCTTTGCTACAATTTGGACTTAGCTTAGAAGTAGGTTGACCCCCAACTGTGACTCCATTATCAAGGGCAGCTCCAAGGCCACTCCAAACCCTCCTTTTCCTTCATCGCAAAATAAAATTGCATTAGTTTCCTTATCACATATTTGGCACAAATAGAACATTGATTTATATGCAAATGTGAGCAAGATAAATGATACATAGAATATTGAGTTTTTATTTTGTAGGTTATCTTCTTATATGCAAGTAGATTTGGTAGCTTATGGTTGATTGCGGGATAACGTAGCTTCCTTTCTACAAGTAGTGTAGCTCTTATCTTTTCATGAATTGATTCAATAACATTTACAAGTTGAAGTTTGAAAGGATTTTCATTTTTATAATTAGAGGTAGCTTCTAAATTGCACCTTCATTAGTTAGTTTTCATTCTAATTCAGTAGGAGGAATGGTCTTGGAGCACTATTGATCAAATGTCCTAGTTGAGGGTGGCATGAGTAGAATCCCATCTACTGTGCATATAACACTGTCACCTCGAAGTTTGTACGAACCCCAGGTTGATAAATAGAGTTGAGGAGCCCTTGGGAGTTGCAACACTCTTGGTGCAATACCAGGTCTCACCACTTTTTGGCGTTGTTTCCAGGGAGGTGTCTAGGTAGATGTTATTTTTGCTTAAGCATTGTTTTATGTTTTTCATATAGTTTTGAAAAAAAGTAACATAAAATGAAAAGATAAAATTTTTCTTTCATGCCTCGTAGAAATATAGATACTCGAGGAAAATTATTACCAAACACCCCCATGCCCTCAAGCAGTCAACCTTCACTCTTCTTCGGTGACTGTCAGATTCCCTCTCTGACTACACTAGGAGTTAGAAGATCCTCTATGTGAGCAACCCAAGATATTTGAAGAACCTATTGGAGAAGAAGAAGAACCAATTTCACCTATCCAAACCATGGATGAAAACAAGAACAATGAGGTTTTCCCTATCAAAGAGACGAATGGGGAGGCTAGAATGAATAATGTAACCCCTACTTCCCTTCCACACTTCCATGGCTTAACTTCTGAGGATCCTGATACCTTTATGTTTGAATTTTCTGTTGTCTGTAGGACCTATGACTATGCCTCTAATGACCAGAAGTTGAAGTTATTCCCATATACCCTTAAGGATGCAACCTTGCGCTGGTTTATGGGTCTGTTTGGGCTCAAATGAAACAAGCCTTCAATAACAAGTACATGGAGTATTGTAGTTCCAAGGAAACCAAGGAAGAAATATTTAGAATGACTCTTGGACCTGATGAATCCCTAGAGGACTATGAGGAGAGATTTCAACTCAGTTATAGGAGGGCTAGATGCACCCTTGATCCTGAATCACTCAAGCTAGTTCTTCTTCAAGGGATCAGAGAGGACATGCTGGAAACCCTCAACATGATGTCTAGGGGATATATCTATTAGTTATCCTATGACTACAATAAAACAATGTTCAAAAATCACTCTAGGGTTGCTAGAAAGAAGGGTAGGGCTAGTCAAGGCTTGATCAGTTCCTCTCCTTCCACAACATCCATCAAGAATGAGATTGGGAACATGTTGGAGGAATTTAAAAGTGAAATGCTACATACCTTTTCTTTGCAAATGGATACCATGCAAATCAAGAGGAAACAAGAGGAAGCAGAGAGAGCCCTAGCTATTTTCTGCCCTAAATGCACTAGAAGGCACCCCAGAAATGAATGCCCATTAAATGTCATAGAGGTTTGCTCAGTCTGTGAGGAAAACCATGCCACAAATAAATGCCTTCTTTTCCTGGTTTAAAAGCTGTATACCAAGGGGTAGAAGGTGGGGCTTGAGCAACTCTGCTTTATAAATCAAAGGAGGCCTCAAGGACCTTGGCCATACCAGCAGAGAATGCAAGGTGCATCTTACTATTATTACCATCCCAACTAGAATGTACCATTTCCACCCTGGTAGTATTCCAAGCATCCATCATGGTCCACACCTCCTTCTTAGTCTTATGTTCCTGTTGTGCTATTCAACAACCCCCCATTTATTAATAATAGTAGTTAATATTACATTAATAAATGTGGACCCTTTAAAAATCCATCCAAAAATAAACTTAGCATTTAGGCATTTCTTTTATTTTTGGAATAAAGAAAGATATCAATAAAACCCCCTTTTCGAAAAGAACTACTAAATTCTTGCCTTCCCACATATTGTAGGTTTTAACCCTGTACAGAAATTACCTGCATACGAATTCTAAAACACAGAAAATAAACAATGCGAGAGCATTGTTGGGTGTGGAGCCTGATTATCTTCTATATTCAAAGGTATTGCCACATAGGACCCCAGTTTGAAATGGGGGTGGCAACGCCGCCCGTAAAATATTCACTGCAGGGGGGGTCCAGGGGGGGGCGGCGCCCCCGAAGCTAAAAACAGCTGTAAAATTGCCTTGTAAAAGTATAGTAATTTCTAGTCAATTTGGGTCGTTCATTAGGCGGATGATCTGACGGTAGAACTTATGTTTAGTTTAGGGTTTTTTGCCCTAGAAGGCAACCCCTCTCTTTGTATGAGGGCATTGTATTTGAGGCTATGTGATAGATGTGTAATCGGTGAGCGAGAAACAAAGAGATGAGATTGTGAGATAAAACAGAGGATATTACAGCGGATTTGCTGTAGGTTGTGTCTCTTCATTTTGCTGGATAATAGAAAGGAAGGACTGGCTGTTCGGGGTGGACGTAGCCCAAACTGGGTGAACCACGTATATCTGTGTCTCTCTTGTTTTGTGCGTTTTCTGTGTTTATATTTCTGCAATATTTTATGTGTTCCATTGCTCCGTAATATATAATTTTCTAACAACTGGTATCAGAGTCGAAGGTCTATTTGGCTGATAAACTCGCAGGAAAGAAGGGTTCCTGGTTCGAGTGGGAGCAATGGCGGAAGATGGTAAGTTTAGGGTCGAGAAATTTAACGGCCAAAACTTCTCACCGTGGAAGATGCAGATGGAAGATTATCTGTATCGGAAAGATCTATACCTACCATTGGGCGGAAAAACAAAGATGCCGACGGGTATGAAAGACGAAGAATGGAACCTTCTCGATAGAAAGGCACTCGGAACAATACAGTTGTGCCTTGCTGCGTCAGTCGCCTTCAACATTTCAAAGGAAACCACGACAGAGGGTTTGATGCAGACGTTGTCGAAACTATATGAAAAACCCTCGGCCTCAAACAAGGTATTTCTTATGAAACGGTTATTTAATATAAATATGTCGGAAGGTGGATCTGTTGCAAACCATTTAAATGATTTTAATACAGTTACAAGTCAGTTAAGTTCTATAGGGGTAAACTTTGATGATGAAGTTAGAGCTCTGTTATTCTTGTGCTCATTACCAGAAAGTTGGAATGGTTTGGTAATGGCCATTAGTAACTCCGTTTCTGGATCTAGTACTTTAAAGTTTGATGATGTTGTCGGTGCTATCCTTAGCGAGGAAATGCGACGGAAAAGCTCCGGTGAGACATCGGGAAATGCTTTGAGTGCAGAGTCTAGAGGAAGAAAAATGGAAAGAGGAAAGAGCTCAGGATATCGCAGTAAATCAAGGAAAGGCAGATCCAAGTCCAGATCGGGGATAGTGTGTTGGAAATGTGGAAAGAAAGGACACCTAAAGAAAGACTGTAGATCTCGGAAGGGAAAAGAAGGAGATGCACAGCAAGAAAACAATCATGAAGCAAATGTGACAGGTGAGGTGTTACAAGATGCTTTGATTCTTTCTTTCGAAAATATTACTGATTCCTGGGTGGTAGATTCAGGGGCTTCATTCCATGCCACACCTGATAAGAAATACTTTCATGACTATGTTCAAGGAGATTTTGGACAAGTTCATCTGGGTGATGATAAACCCTGTAAAATCATTGGAATGGGTAAGGTTCTTGTAAAACAACAGAATGGAAACCAATGGTTATTAAAGGAGGTAAGGCATGTTCCAGATCTAAAGAAAAATCTGATTTCAACAGGGCAGTTAGGCGGTGAAGGTTGTGTGACAACTTTCACAGATAAAGCTTGGAAGGTCACTAAAGGAGCCCTGGTAATAGCAAAAGGCGAAAAGGTTGGTACATTGTATTTATGCAATGGTATTTCTAACTCTGTTAATGCTTTAACTTCCAGAGGAGCAGATGTAGCATTATGGCATCATAGGCTCGGACACATGAGGGAAAAGGGGATGAAGATTCTTCACTCAAGGAATTTGTTGCCGGGTTTGAAGAATGTTGATTTGGAATTCTGTGAGAACTGCATTTATGGAAAACAGAAGAGAGTCAGATTTCTTAGAGTTGGGAAAGAAAAGAAGAACGAAAAATTAGAGCTTGTGCATACAGACGTATGGGGACCTACTCAGGTATCATCTCTCGGTGGCTCTCGTTATTATGTTACTTTTATTGATGATGCAACTAGAAAAACTTGGATTTATTGTATTAAGAATAAATCTGATGTATTTGATACTTTCAAGAAATGGAAAGCTTTGGTTGAGATTGAGACAGGAAAGAAATTGAAGTGTCTTAGATCAGACAATGGAGGTGAATATTGCAGCAAAGAGTTTGATAGGTACTGTTCAGAGCATGGAATTCGTAGAGAGAAGACAGTTCCAAGAACACCACAAGAAAATGGTGTGTCAGAAAGGATGAACAGAACAATCATGGAGCGTGCAAGGTGCATGAGATTGCATGCAGGATTGCCTTTACAGTTTTGGGCAGATGCTGTAGATACTGCTGTTTATCTAATAAACAGAGGGCCTTCAAGTTCCTTGGATGGTGGTGTTCTAGAGGAAGCATGGACAGGTAAAAAGGTAAACTACTCTATTTTAAAGCCTTTTGGTTGTGAGGCCTTTGTCCACATTGATAAAGAAAATAGAACAAAGCTTGAGGCAAAGTCAAAGAAATGTACCTTTATTGGATATGGTGTTAATGATTTTGGTTATCGCTTATATGATTACGAAAATCACAAAATCATTAGGAGCAGAGATGTAATATTCAATGAAAAGGTCTTGTATAAGAATCAGTTGCAGGAAAAGAAACAGGAAAAGGAAAACAAGGAATACGCAGTTCTTGATGAAATCACTGAAAAAGTAAAGGTGCCTGAAAATAATAATAATCAACAACCGCAACAACAACAACCACCACAACAGCAACATGCACCCCAAACACCTGAAAGTGGTGTTAGAAGATCTACCAGGATAGGTAGACCCCCTGAACGATACTCTCCTTCATTATATTATTTATTGTTGACTGATTCTGGTGAACCCGAATGTTATGAAGAAGCAATGCAGGTTGAAAGCAGGAAGAAGTGGGAGGTAGCCATGGAAGAAGAGATGGACTCCTTAATGCATAACCAGACTTGGGATTTAGTTAGGTTGCCTGTAGGAAAAACGACATTGAAGAATAAATGGGTTTACAGGTTGAAGGAAGAAGATGGAGGAAAACAGAGGTATAAAGCTAGACTTGTGGTGAAGGGGTTTGCACAGAAGAAAGGTATTGATTTTGATGAAATATTTTCTCCTGTTGTTAAAATGACTTCAATCAGAACTATTTTAAGTCTTGTAGCAGCTGAAGATTTGCATCTTGAGCAGTTAGATGTAAAGACAACCTTTTGGTGGGCTCTAGTATTGTAGCAATAATGCTACAACTCCTGGGGCTCCCTATCTCTAATTTTATCAACCCGGTAGTTCGTACAAACTTGGAAGCGACGGTGCTGTATGCACAAGTACTAGCTCTTGTCGCAGCTGTCACTTGGTTAGCTGGCACAAGTCCGCTAGGGCTCAAGCCAACTTCTATATGCTCTTCAGAAGAAGCTTTCTAAATGATGGACGAAGGCTATCTCGAGGGAAATTGATCTACTTTGCAAAAGTGAACGGAAAGCCAACCAAACATGAAACCCTAGTAAACCCTAATTTGACTAGTTTGACCTCTATGATGCAATAGTGAAAGTGAAAATGTCTAAAAAGGATGCCATTACCTCTAATGATGTGAAATGCATGAACTCAAACTACTTCTATGAAAAAGAACATTGTTTTTGTATTTTTGCTTAAATGGATGGAGTGATTATGATTTTGTTTCTTATTAGGGTTTGGCTGTGCAGAGGTGGTGCGAAGGGAGAGAAAGCTTGGGAAAGGTCAGGAGGGCTAGGAGAGGTTCCAGGGGATCCAAAACATCATTCCACAGAAGTCCACAATGTTCAGGTGCTCGGCAACCGAGTGTGCAGTCTTCTACAGGATGTCTGCAGGGGATCCTACAGGATGTTCAGAGATTTCTACAGGATGTTCTGAAATGGGATTTTTGAGGATGGATGGTTGATGGAAGATGCATGGAAGGTTATGGAGGTAGGATGGGGGTCTGAAGTGACCCAGGAACTGATGGATGGAGTGGTGAGATGATGTGGAAGGCTGACTTGCATCAACGAAGGTTTAGGCAATGGAAAAGCAAGAAGGTAGGGTTACGTGGCAAAAGAGCAGATGGGAGATGAGGAAACAGACTTGGTGATGGAGGAACTGATCTGGACGAGGCTCAGATGAACGAGGAGGTGATGAAGGTGATAGAGATGCCCTGCACAATGCTCATTCAAACGAATCAATGAATCCTTGCAAACAAACCAAGTCCTAGCTAACTTAATCCAACTGTCAATGAAATGAATAAACAACAGCTTTGTTTGGAAAGAGAACCATGTACATCACGTGAGTAAGAACATTCAAAAAGATCTAAATGCATGACCAACTCCTACCAATCGATTCTAACCATAAAAAGCTACTTTAACCATCAAAAACAACCAAAATAACAAAGCAAGATCTAAAGAGCAGATTTCATTTTAAGAACGCAGCAAACACATAAAGATAAACAAGGGAGGTACTGAGCGCTTGAGATGGGCCCAACCCCAAGAGCTACAGCCTCCTAAGAGAGATTTAGAGCTGGTGCAAAGCTGGATTCATCTTTATTAATCAAGAATGAAGGGTTACATCAAAACTGTCCACAAGAAGAACTTGAACATGAGCTGAAAGCAAAGCTAATCTGTTGCATAAAAATCGAACTACAAACTAGCTAACTAATGGCTAAAACAAAATGACTAATTGGCTAACCCCCAAACTGACTAACTGAAATGAGGTCTTAAGCCCTCTTATTTATACCATTTGAGGACCCAACAGTCCTCCTAAAATTTAGGGACTTGGCTGCCCAAGACTTGTAGTTAACAGCAGTCCTACTTGACTTGCTTGGCTGCCCTTGTGCTCATTGATTTGGTGGCCTTTGAACTCCGAGCTGATGGTGGAGAATTCGAGGTAAGGGCCCATAAATGAGGGGGACACCTTCCTACAAATCCTCTAGCTTGTCTTCCCACGAATTTGGCTGCCAAGTGCTCATTAAGACCTTCAATTTTGTCTCCAAGTTGACCAAAAAGGCTACACAAAGCACCCATTAGACTTGTTGGCATAATGACTAACCAAATTCACTCTATTAACATAAAAATAATCAAAAACATGCAATAAACCAATGAGAATGGTGGATTAAGTCAACTTAGGAGGTTGAATGAGCCCAAATAATTGTCCATTTTTGGGGCTCATCATCAGCCCCCTACTGAAAGTGTTGCTCATCCTCTGAGCAACCAATCTCTCTCCTCATCTTTGATAGCCCTGGTGTCTTCTTTGGCTAACATCTCGGCCGATTCCTCCTTTGGCTTCCCTCTTTTCAAACTTCCTGTAGAGACAGTTCGCTGGCTTCCTGTAGAAACAGTCTGCTAACTTCCTGTAGAAACAGTCTGCTAACAGTTCTCTGTCTTCCTGTAGAAACAGTCGGCACTGTCTTAGCCTGCTTGTCCTCTCTCTGTTGTTCATCAGATGTTTCCTTGTCTGCTGGAGGCCCTTCTTGCTGCTGTTGTTCTCCCAAAATGGAGGGCCTATCTTCGTTATGACTTCCCTATAGCTGTAACTACTGTTTCAGCAGCTCATTCTCCTCCTGTACTTTGTCTCTGTCTCTATCTCTGATCCTGTCCCTAAAGTGATTTTCTCGAGCAAATGTGGCCCTTGATGATGTACTCTTTACTTCACTCACTCTTATAGTCCTCCCACCAATTGCCTTTCCATCCATGTCATTGATTGCATTAACTGCAGCTCTGGGATTAGTAAAAGTGACAAATCCATAGCATTTACCCCCAAACTCTCGGTCATTCACAATCATCAGGCTCTCCGCATAGAATTTATCACAATCCAGACAGTAATGATCATAAACAATAAAGCTTGACAATTAGGTCTGCTGCCCAAGTTTTCCTGAAACATTGGCACCTTGATAATTTCTTATAATGCAGTGTATGATGCCTCTGATATTAGGTCTGGCACCAGGGACCACCAGTGGACCTGACCAATATCTGATTAGGTCCAACAATAACACCGCTGCACTCTTCAAGCCGAGAATAGAGTCCCAATAATGCACAATTACAACAGTAATGAAGTATACATATATCGATGAAAGCCCAGAAGTACCACGTTTCAAATAAAGATAAGCCATATGTTGCCGGACTAAAAGCAATATTAGAGCAAAAAACTCCCGTTGATAAGCAATAATCGTTTTGAGAAGAGATGTGTATTGATGTCAAATTCACATGTGTAGAAGCCCAACTATCTCGGATAAGGATGCATGATGAGGCAAATCTGGAATATGAATATCTGGATAGAGCCTTTACTGCAATAATAGTGCCATAAATCTCAAAGGCCCTTTGAATGGAATCTTCAGTAGAATCATATGGAAGGCCACCAACATATACTAAATTTTCATCATCAACCGTCATCTTTCTAATACTTTGGATGCTTGATAACTGGTTTTTCACTTCAAACTTGAAACATCGAAGAACTTAAAGAAGACCAAACACTGGACATCCTTGAATTTTCAGCATCAAAGGTGCAAGAATGCCTTCTTATGAAATAGGAAGTAAAGGAATTGAACTTGTGATATTTTTCTTGAAAAGGAAGTGATAAAGTTCCCAAAATGTTAATAGGCCATTTGTATTTGTTGGTCCTGCTGAAATTAGTCACAACATCTAAAACAAGCCAACAATATGGTGATAGACCCCTTTCTCAAGGTCATCCTCCAATTGATATCAAGGTTCTGCAACCCAAGCTTTCATGCAGACAATCACAGTATCTCGTCTGGAGCTCCAAATTCAACGAAAATTCTGGGTTTTCCTTCCGCAGAGCTGTTCTCTGCCTTTCCTGTAGACGACTTCCTGTAGAAACGCCTGTAGGGTGTCTCTGCGTCTTTGAATGATCTTGGTATGCGGGAGAATTTTTAACAAGCTGAAAAACTTGGCGAAGGACGTCAGTTTAACAAAATTCAGAGGCAGAGGATTCAGCTGAAGAGGTTTGCAAGTGTAGATGAATCAGCAGTTAACGTGAGTCTTCAGCCGAGCCGTCATTAATTGCTGCGTGATTTGCATGAGAGAGTGAAGTGGCCAAGTGTACGTGGCCACATGAAACTGGAAGTGTTGTTTATGAACCATGTGTTTTCCCCCTGAAATCACTGCTGTGAATAGAACTGAAGTTTAAATGGCCAACACTCCTGGTTGCTTTAACTTTCACGTAAGTCAGCTGTCCATGTGCACTGCGTGACTTCCAGCTGAGTGCTAGAGAAGGAAATTGACTTAACCTCGATAATTAAGTGGCTTAATTCCACCATTCCATCAATTCATGCAGTTTTCAAATTAAATCTATGCAATAGAAGAATGAGATCAGTCACATACCTCGAAGTTGAATGGCTGCCGTGAGCTTTTTGCTGCTGCCTGCTCTGATTCTGCTGCTGCATGCTTAGTTTTTCTGATTGCATGTGGCTTGGCTGCTAATCCTTGATTGCTTTTCCTTGTGCAGGTGTCCTCTGGCCGGATCTGAGCTGCATGCAGTTGTTTTCACGTTCAGATCTGCACCTTCAAGCTGCTGCTGTTGCATGGTCACAAAATCAGAACTTGTTTTCGCCATTTCTCCCAAGCGGCAAAGCAGATCGATCTGAAACTTGGTGAGCATGTTCCTATCATCATTATGCATCTCCCATAGCAAAATCGTGATCAATGGATGCACGGATTTCGAGAAAAATGGAAAATGGCTGAAGATTTCAGAGCTCGATTTCTCGGAAACCGTGCATCGGAATCGGCTGAAACTGCTTGGGTAGGCTACTATCACCCATGTGCATCTCCCCATGAAACAGGTTTTAAAACGGATGCACGGATATGGAGAAAATGCAAAAATGGTTGATGGTGATGGAGGCTGATTTCTTGGAAACCGTGCACCGGAATTGGCTGAAACTACTCAAGCATTTTGTCATCAAACTTGTACAATTCCCCATAAAACGGTTTGTCAAATGGATGCATGGTTTTCAAGTTATGGCAAAAACAAATTCTGCTCTATGTGTTTTTGCTTCAAGGCACTTTGCATTTTGGTTGCATGGGATGACAAAATGAATTTTGGTTGTGATGCAGGTATAGAGATGATGGAGGAGGAGTTGGAAGACTGCATGAGGACTTCTGAACCCTTGAGGAAGCTACCATGTTCTCCAAACCACTTTTTGAAATGCATGCCTAGTTTCCCACAATTTCTACAGGAAGTTCCTGTAGAAGCACAATGAGAAGCACAAGGAGGTGAAAAAATGATGGATGAAGGCAAGGGATGGACACACAAGTGCTTGTAGGTCTAATCAACAGATTCCCACCATCAGATTCACTTTTGAAATTGGATTTGGCTCGTCCAAAGGTTCTACAGGATGTTTCCTGTAGAAATACAGAGCTTCCTGTAGAAGGCACAAAAACTCCTTTGTCTTTGTTTTGAGTGATCCTCCCAACCTGCAATGTCATTGCTGCAACATGAAATTATTCAATGGAGATTAGCTTTATTTTTATTTTTCTTTTTCTCTTTTTTTTTTTTTTGAAAAACAACTAGGGCGCCTCATGGAGGTTTTCACCCTAATTGCCTGCCTTGGGCGCCTCCAAGGGAGGTTTTCACCCAAAGATCTTATTCTCTTTTCTCTTTTTTTTTCAACCCATTGACCGCCTCATGGAGGTTTTCAATCAATGAGCCAATCTAAGGCGCCTCCGAGGAGGTTTTCACCTTAGATTTCTATTTTCCTCTTTTTTCATTTTTTTTCTTTTTCATTTTTTTTTTTTTCTTTTTTTTTTTCTTTTTCTTTTTCCTACCCTACCCTACTTGAAAAACAAAATCGTTCTCATGTATAAGAATACTTCCAATGGAGCCATGTGCACATCGAGATTAGAGAAAAAATGATGTGAAGGCTCGAAATGCATGCTTTGATAGGTATCCGGATCTCAGAGACCAAACGATTTGACTTTGAAGGGATCAAACATAGCTGAGGAAGAGAGTACTGCTGCAACTTAGTGACTGTCTGGAACCATGTCTCAATATAGCTTTGATATCCTTGGTTCTTTTGCTGATCTGGATCATGTTCCATGTCACCCTCTATCATGACTTTCTCATCTTCCTCCTTTTGCTGATCTTTCTCTTGAGTACATGGAAGATTTGATGGTAACCATGAGGAAGCTTTCTTGATCTCTGATTCTGATCTCTTCCCTTCATCAAGTGCAGCCCATGGTTCTTTGATCTCCTCTTTTGAATCTTCTTTTGGTGGAGGTGATCCTTCAATGCTTTCAAGATGATCTCTCTTTTGCAATGCTTTTCCTGAGCTATGGTGAAGATCATTGAGCTCAAAAGGAGTCATTTGCACATGTTGTGTCTCAGCCTTGCAATTAGGTTGAGCTACTCCATTGTATGGCTTTTGAAATGGTACGGGTAGATGAGTGGAGGTGTGAGTTTGAGATGGAGATGGATGGCATTGTGGTTGGGTAGGCATTTGGGTCGCCTTTGTGGAGGAGGAGGCGATGGTTGTGGATGAGTAGGTGGTGGAGGAAAATGAGCGGGATGAGAGTTGTACTGGGGCCTCCACTCCTGATAAGGTGCATTCCACTGAGGCTGTGGCTGAGCATAAGAGTGAAATGAATGAGCAACTGGTTGGGCATAATATGGATCTGTGAAGAATCAAGGAGGATATGACCAAGGAGGAGGTGTAGACCAGGAAGGATGAGTAGGGGGACCCCAAGAAGGCATGAAAGTGGCTTGATAGGGGTCATAAGAGGTCTCGGGTGTCCCTTGCAGTTCCTGCTGGTAAGATCTAGGTCCATGCGGCCAACTTTGGTTCATGTAATAGAGTGATTCAGTGGCTCCTTTGGCTCTCTGATATGCAGCTTTGAATCTGGGTAAGGAAGGGCACTGATCTGTAGGATGGTATTCTTCACAGATGAAACACACTTCTAGGGAGTGCATTGGACATTCGTTCCTAGGATGCTTTCTAGTGCACCTAGGACAAAAGATGACCAAAGCCCTCTTGGCTTCCTCTTGCTTCTTTTGGATCCGCAAGGTATCCAGTTGCATGGCAAGAAACTGCCTCATATCACTCTTGAAATCTTTGATCTGATTTTCAAATTCATCTTTGGACAAGATGTTGCTCCCAACATCTCTACTGGTAGCCATTTGCTCCAGAGGAATGTTTTCTTCTTCTTCTCCCCTAGAGGTTCTTTAAATATGCCTTGATGTCCACCCAGGGGTTCTTTAATCACAACCATCGAAGAAGAGATAACGTTGGCTGTGTGAAGCAGTGGGGGTGTTTTGCAATCATTTTTATAACTTATCTCTACTCCTACAAGGCATGAAATGAAATCTTTTTGCTTTTTTCTACTTCTACTTGCAAAACTGAAATAAATTGAACTGCAACTAACTATCTCGCTAAAATGAACATGCGGAATTGAAATGAAAGCAGGAAAAGACTAATCTATTTTGCTCAAATGAAATTGCAGGAATGAAATGCTAGTCTACGCTTGCGGAATTGAAATGCTAATCTACGCTTGCAGAAATGAAATTGCGGAATTGAAATGCTAATCTATGAAAGCAGGAAATGCTAATCTATGAAAGCGGGAAATGCTAATCTATGAAAGCGGGAAATACTAATCTACTTTTGCATAAACGAAATTGCATAATGGAAATGAAATAAACTACTTAGAAGAAGATTGTAGTGGAAAATAGAAGAAAAGCGGCAATCACCAATACTCTGACGCTTCCCCGGCAACGGCGCCAAAAAGATGGTGGGCTCCAGTATTGTAGCAATAATTCTACAACTCCTGGGGCTCCCTATCTCTAATTTTATCAACCCGGTAGTTCGTACAAACTTGGAAGCGATGGTGCTATATGCACAAGTACTAGCTCTTGTCGCAGCTGTCACTTGGTCAGCTGGCACAAGTCCGCTAGGGCTCAAGCCAACTTCTATATGCTCTTCAGAAGAAGCTTTCTAAATGATGGACGAAGGCTATCTCGAGGGAAATTGATCTACTTTGCAAAAGTGAACTGAAAGCCAACCAAACATGAAACCCTAGTAAACCCTAATTTGACTAGTTTGACCTCTATGATGCAATAGTGAAAGTGCAAATGTCTAAAAAGGATGCCATTACCTCTAATGATGTGAAATGCATGAACTCAAACTACTTCTATGAAAAAGAACATTGTTTTTGTATTTTTGCTTAAGTGGATGGAGTGATTATGATTTTGTTTCTTATTAGGGTTTGGCTGTGCAGAGGTGGTGCGAAGGGAGAGAAAGCTTGGGAAAGGTCAGGAGGGCTAGGAGAGGTTCCAGGGGATCCAAAACATCATTCCACAAAAGTCCACAACATTCAGGTGCTCGGCAACCGAGTGTGCAGTCTTCTACAGGATGTCTGCAGGGGATCCTACAGGATGTTCAGAGATTTCTACAGGATGTTCTGAAATGGGATTTTTGAGGATGGATGGTTGATGGAAGATGCATGGAAGGTTATGGAGGTAGGATGGGGGTCTGAAGTGACCCAGGAACTGATGGATGGAGTGGTGAGATGATGTGGAAGGCTGACTTGCATCAACAAAGGTTTAGGCAATGGAAAAGCAAGAAGGTAGGGTTACGTGGCAAAAGAGCAGATGGGAGATGAGGAAACAGACTTGGTGATGGAGGAACTGATCTGGACGAGGCTCAGATGGACGAGGAGGTGATGAAGGTGATAGAGATGCCCTGCACAACGCTCATTCAAACGAATCAATGAATCCTTGCAAACAAACCAAGTCCTAGCTAACTTAATCCAACTGTCAATGAAATGAATAAACATCAGCTTTGTTTGGAAAGAGAACCATGTACATCACGTGAGTAAGAACATTCAAAAAGATCTAAATGCATGACCAACTCCTACCAATCGATTCTAACCATAAAAAGCTACTTTAACCATCAAAAACAACCAAAATAACAAAGCAAGATCTAAAGAGCAGATTTCATTTTAAGAACGCAGCAAACACATAAAGATAAACAAGGGAGGTACTGAGCGCTTGAGATGGGCCCAACCCCAAGAGCTACAGCCTCCCAAGAGAGATTTAGAGCTGGTGCAAAGCTGGATTCATCTTTATTAATCAAGAATGAAGGGTTACATCAAAACTGTCCACAAGAAGAACTTAAACATGAGCTGAATGCAAAGCTAATCTATTGCATAAAAATGGAACTACAAACTAGCTAACTAATGGCTAAAACAAAATGACTAATTGGCTAACCCCCAAACTGACTAACTGAAATGAGGTCTTAAGCCCTCTTATTTATACCATTTTAGGACCCAACAGTCCTCCTAAAATTTAGGGACTTGGCTGCCCAAGACTTGTAGTTAACAGCAATCCTACTTGACTTGCTTGGCTGCCCTTGTGCTCATTGATTTGGTGGCCTTTGAACTCCGAGCTGATGGTGGAGAATTCGAGGCAAGGGCCCATAAATGAGGGGGACACCTTCCTACAAATCCTCTAGCTTGTCTTCCCACGAATTTGGCTGCCAAGTGCTCATTAAGACCTTCAATTTTGTCTCCAAGTTGACCAAAAAGGCTACACAAAGCACCCATTAGACTTGTTGGCATAATGACTAACCAAATTCACTCTATTAACATAAAAATAATCAAAAACATGCAATAAACCAATGAGAATGGTGGATTAAGTCAACTTAGGAGGTTGAATGAGCCCAAATAATTGTCCATTTTTGGGGCTCATCACCTTTCTCCATGGGGATTTGGAGGAAGAGATATATATGCAGCAGCCACAAGGATATGAGGTGAAAGGAAAGAAGAAACTTGTGTGCAGGTTGAAGAAGAGCTTGTATGGTTTAAAACAGGCTCCAAGGCAGTGGTATCTAAAATTTGACAAGTTTATGTCTGAACAAGGTTATACTAGATGTCACTCTGATCATTGTGTTTATTTGAAAAAGCAAAATGATGGCAGCTATATTATATTGTTATTGTATGTAGATGACATGCTTGTTGCAGGATCTAACATGCAGGAAATAAATGTGCTCAAAAGAAAATTGGCAAATTCATTTGCAATGAAGGATTTGGGAGATGCGAAACAAATCCTTGGTATGAGAATAACTAGAGACAGGAAAAATCGTAAATTAACATTGTCTCAGAATGAGTACATACAAAAGGTGTTGAAAAGATTTAACATGCACAATGCAAAACCAGTTAGTACACCTTTTGCTAGCCATTTCAAACTTAGCAAGGAAATGTGCCCAAAGACCCAAGAAGACATGGATTATATGTCTAAAGTTCCATATCCATCAGCAGTTGGAAGCTTAATGTATGCAATGGTCTGCACAAGGCCTGATATTGCACATGCAGTGGGAGTTGTAAGCAGGTACATGAACAATCCAAGAAAGGAACATTGGATGGCAGTGAAATGGATTCTCAGATATTTGAGAGGTACCACAAATCAGGCATTATGCTTTGGTGGTTCAAACATATCCCTACAAGGATATGTTGATGCAGATATGGCAGGTGAGAGAGATAACAGGAGGAGCACTACATGATATGTATTTACTGTTGGAGGAAAAGTTGTCAGTTGGGTTTCAAAAATCCAAAGTGTTGTTGCACTTTCAACAACAGAAGCAGAGTATGTTGCTACTACAGGGGCTAGTAAAGAAATGATTTGGTTACAAAGGTTTATGGGTGAATTGGGTAAGGAGCATGATATGGGCACGTTATACAGTGATAGCCAAAGTGCCATTCATCTTGCAAAGAACTCAGCATTTCATTCCAGGACTAAACACATACAGCTCAAGTACCATTTCATACGATCAGTGTTGGAAGATGGAGAGTTGAAGCTGGAAAAGATACACACTAGCCAAAATCCTGCAGATATGCTAACAAAAGTTGTAACCAGGGAGAAACTGAGAATATGCTCAGTTTCAGTTGGTCTTCAAGGATGACGATGAAGATGAGAAACAACCAGGTCCAAAGAGGAGTCATTGTCCAGCAAATGGAGCAGCGGTGGAGTTGCTACAATCAGTCTCCAAGTGGGAGATTGTTGGGTGTGGAGCCTGATTATCTTCTATATTCAAAGGTATCGCCACATAGGACCCCAGTTCGAAACTTTGCCGCCCGTAAAATATTCGCTGCAGGGGGGGTCCAGGGGGGGCGGCGCCCCCGAAGCTAAAAACAGCTGTAAAATTGCCTTGTAAAAGTATAGTAATTTCTAGTCAATCTGGGTCGTTCATTAGGCGGATGATTTGACGGTAGAACTTATGTTTAGTTTAGGGTTTTTTGCCCTAGAAGGCAACCCCTCTCTTTGTATGAGGGCATTGTATTTGAGGCTGTGTGATAGATGTGTATTCGGTGAGCGAGAAACAGAGAGATGAGATTGTGAGATAAAACAGAGGATATTACAGCGGATTTGCTGTAGGTTGTGTCTCTTCATTTTGCTGGATAATAGAAAGGAAGGACTGGCTGTTCGGGGTGGACGTAGCCCAAACTGGGTGAACCACGTATATCTGTGTCTCTCTTGTTTTGTGCGTTTTCTGTGTTTATATTTCTGCAATATTTTATGTGTTCCATTGCTCCGTAATATATAATTTTCTAACAAGCATAATGTTGCAAATAATACTGAGAGGGGGGGGGGTGAATCAGTGTTATCAAATCAATATAACTTTTTCATTTCCATATTAAGATTCATATACGCTACTTTAGTTAAGGCAAACCGCGTGTATATGCAACTATGTTTAATGCAACAAGCGTATATCCAGTAAACTTATGATTCAGTTAGTTGATCCTTAATGAGTGCATCAGAACATATGAACAGTAAACAGGAGCAGTAAAGTAGAATAGATCATCACACACAAGAAGCACACATGAACACCATGATATAAGGTGGAAACCCAATGTGGGTGAAAACCACCTGCTGCAAGTCGTCTCTATCTTCTTTTAATAAGAAAACTTCTTTTTACAATATTTTTGTACTGGTGTAGTCTTATACCAGTACATAGGATTCCACCTGTAGAAGGCTACAACCTTCTCTCGTTCTCCAGCTTCTCCTGGAAGGGAGCTAAAACCCCCTTAGCTCTTGTACTAGCCGATCCTTTTACTAGTATGTAGGTGCCGACCTACTGAATGCTCCAACCTTCACTCGTTTTCCAGCTGCTACTGGAAGGGAGCTACCACCCCCTTAGCTCTTGTACTATCTGATATACTAGTACGTAGGTGCCGACCTACAGAAGGCTACAACCTTCTCTTTCTTCCTCCAGATACCACGTTTCATAAATTTTCAGACTGGATACTCATGGAACACATCATCATAATCTGAAGGCCACGTTTCATCCAATTTTCATACTGGACCCATCAATATCATTGAAGCACACAATCATTCAACACTAGCATCATCAATATCTGAATCTCCCAATATTGAATCACTGAAACCCTGTCAATAAAATGCAATCACCAGAACACAGAGCAGAACATAGAACTCTGCAACAATGTTCAGATCTAACTGTATCATAAAAAATCATGCATCAGAGTGCATGCGCTACTTGGAAGAGCCGAACCAACGTGTATATGCAACTTCACCAAAGTGAACCAGTGTATATGTCAACAATTACTTACTTATAACTTTGCTGCACTTCCTGAATTCAGACATATCCAGATCATTACATATACAAGGATAATATGCGTGTTAGCAACTAGATCTTAATCCATCAGATCAAATAAAGATAGGTCATTATGATCCTGATCCATTGTTAGATCTCATCCATCAACACTGAAGCTAAACACAATCAACCAATCTGAATATGCAGAATACTAACACCAGTAAGCAGTCATCAGAACTCATCAATAACCAGAACCACCTGTAACTTCAAACATCATAGTTCATATGGTATACGCTACTTATATGTATCTAACCTGCGTATGTACGCGCTTTTATCATAGTCAACAAGCGTATACATCTGTAAATATTCATTCATGATTTGCAGCTATTCCAAAACTTGAGTCATACCCAGATCATAATATTTACAGAACATTACATGCGTCAGTATACAGATCTAGACTTAACAAGATCAAACCATATAGAGATGATTCATTCCAAGCCATTAGATCCCGATCTATCCTTAGATCTTGTTCTCCATCAACCGCTGAGATTCCTCCTTAGCTCAGATCAAGCAAAGCATCATGAACCTGTAACTTGCATACTGGATCATATCCTTCATCAGATATTCAAGACTTTCTCAGTGCCCTTTCCTAGTGATCTTCTCCTCCTTTTATAGTCTTAGGCCTTACTTAATACCATGGTCCAAAACCATTTAGAACCAATACTAGGGACCCAATACCTGGGTTCAACACTTCGGACGTAATACCAAGGTCCAAAACCATAGGTCTAAATACCACGGACCCAAAAATAAGCTTTCTCACATGTACGCGCTTTTCCATGCATGAAAGTGCGTGCATACGCATATGCGACTTTTGATCGGCAATCCCACGTGTATACGCGCCTTTGTATATAGTGAACCTGCGTGTATAACCTGAGTGTATACACTACTTGGTATATAGTGAACCTGCGTATATACTTTTCTTTCTTCATTCTTTGTAGTTTAATCATCAATTCTTAGGTACTGACCTGCTGCACTATGATCTGTCATCTGTGTGAGTTTCCATCAAGGACAACACTTGTATCATAATGCCAACAATCTCCCCCTTTGGACTTGATGGTAAAGCTAACTTGTCATACTGAGAACTGTCATCTTAATGAGTTGTCATTGTTCATTACATCTAAACTGATTCCTTTGAGCTATCTTGCATCCCATGTATTCTGTCACATTTGATATCTCTTCTGTAGATTCATCTAGTTATATATAAGTGAGTTGTTCTTCTATGAGTGGGTTGCCATCAAGTACAACACATGCATCATAATGCCAACAATCTCCCCCTTTGGACTTGATGGCAACAACACCAAATCACTCTCCCCCTTTGACATCAAGGGCAAAGGGTGGACCAAGATATTCTCTTTCCTTAATAAACATTCCGTTGTCCATACTCCTCCTGAGTACCTGCTGAAATCTCTAAATCAGCTCCCCCTTGTATATGCCAAGGTGTACCAATCTGTCCATGCTCCCTCTGAGTACATGCTGAAATCTTTGATTGAGCTCCCCCTTTGTATATTGTGCTGTGCCACATCTTTCTGGCTGTACTTCCTTCTTCTTCCATATCTTCAAGTGTGATGATGTTTTCTCCTTTTGGTATGGTGCCCGTACTTTGTTCCTGCATTCCTTTGCTGTATGTGCAAGCTTGTTACATGCATAACATTTTACATGTTTCATATTCCTTCTATAGCAATCAACAGCTCTATGACCAAACATATTGCAAGCAAAGCAATATCCCTTAAAGTACCTGGAACATGATGATCTTTCTGTGTGATGGTCTTCAACCATTCTTCTTCTGCATCTGGCTGCAACATGTCCAAGATTATGACATACATAACATTCAACATGATTCATCAGAGGAGTAAAATATTTTCTTTGAAGAATTTCTTTCCTTAGCTGTTGATGGGGTTGTCCTCTCATCTCCTTGTTGATTATTTTAGATTTCTCATTAGAGTTCCTTGCCTCTCCTTGTGAGCTAGATTCATCTTCAACAGATTCATAAAAACCAAGGCCAGTTTTGATAGCAGGAGACCTTTGACTACTAAGAATATCATCCAAGATCTTAGTACTATCTTGAAATCGTAAGAGCTTATCCTTTTCTTCTAAGTTATCTTTTAGAATATTTACCTCAACTTGATGTTGCTCCTCCTTTTCATGATACTGCTTCTTCATGTTTTCTTCAGCTTTTCTTCCTTCTTCCAACTGATGTCTTAGTTCAAGAACTTCGTTTTCTTGTTTTTCAAGAGCTTGGAGTAGTTCTTTATTCTGCTTATTTGATTCTTCAAAATCTTCTTTTAGTGAGAGGATCGTAGCTTCAAGAATTTCATAATAACTGGATCTATCTTTGAGTTTCTTTATTGTTGTGCTCCTTTCATTGACTTCATTTCTTAATGATGTCACTTCATCCTGCAACTTTTGACATTGATCTTCCTTGCCCTTGAATAACTTCCTTACTTTGCTTCCTTCCTCTAGTTGAGCTTTTAGTTTGGTAGCTTCTTCTTTGAAGGCACATTCCCTTTTTTTCAATAGATCTTGTTGATCTCTAACTTTGTCTGTAAGCCTTTTAAATTCTGCCTCTATTTAATATCTTTCTTGCTCACCCATAAGAGCAAATTCAGTTGTTTCGCTATCACGTTCATAATCTTCAAATGGATGGATAAATGTATCACTAGAGGATAACAAATTCATACCTGATAGTTCTTTTGCTTGTTCATCTTCATTCTGAAGTGATTCTAAATCTGAAGTGCTTCTTCCACATATTCCCCAATCGATTCTCCCATTGTCATAGCTCTTTTGATATGTCTTCTTCTTCTTAGGCGCTTTCTTCTTAAGCTTCTTTCCCATTGATCTACGAATCTCCTTCAAGCGATCAAGCTTCTACCAAAGGACCTGCTCCGATACCAATTGTTGGAAATAATACTAAGAGGGGGGGGGGGTGAATCAGTATTATCAAATCAATATAACTTTTTCATTTCCATATTAAGATTCATATACGCTACTTCAGTTAAGGCAAACCGCGTGTATACGCAACTGTGTTTAATGCAACAAGCGTATATCCAGTAAACTTATGATTCATTTAATTGATCCTTAATGAGTGCATCAGAACATTATTAACCATATGAATAGTAAATAGGAGGAGTAAAACAGAACATATCATCACACACAAGAAGCACACATGAACACCATGATATAAGGTGGAAACCCAATGTGGGTGAAAACCACCTGCTGCAAGTCGTCTCTATCTTCTTTTAATAAGAAAACTTCTTTTTAAAATATTTCTATACTGGTGCAGTCTTATACCAGTACACAGGCTTCTACCTGCAGAAGGCTACAACCTTCTCTCGTTCTCCAGTTTCTCCTGGAAGGGAGCTACAACCCCCTTAGCTCTTGTACTAGCCGATCCTTTTACTAGTACGTAGGTGCCAGCCTAGTGAATGCTCCAACCTTCACTTGTTTTCCAGCTACTACTGGAAGGGAGCTACCACCCCCTTAGCTCTTGTACTAGCTGATGTACTAGTACGTAGGTGCCAACCTAAAGAAGGCTACAACCTTCTCTTTCTTCCTGCAGGTACCGCGTTTCATAAATTTTTAGACTGGATACTCATGGAACACCTCATCATAATCTGAAGGCCACATTTCATCCAATTTTCATACTGGACTCATCAATATCATTGAAGCACACAATCAATCAACACTAGCATCATCAATCTCCGAATCTCCCAATATTGAATCACTAAAACCCTGTCAACAAACTGCAATCACCAGAACACAGAACTCTGCAAAAATGTTCAGATCTAACTATATCATCAAAAATCATGCATCAGAGTGCATACGCTACTTGGAAGAGCCGAACCAGCGTGTATACGCAACTTCACCAAAGTGAACTAGTGTATATGTCAACAATTACTTACTTATAACTTTGCTGCACTTCCTGACTTCAGACATACCCAGATCATTACATATACAAGGATAATATGTGTGTTAGCAACCAGATCTTAATCCATTAGATCACATAAAGATAGGTCATTATGATCCTGATCCATTGTTAGATCTCATCCATCAACACTGAAGCTAAACACAATCAACCAATCTGAATATGCAGAATACTAACACCAGTAAGCAGTCATCAGAACTCATCAACAACCAGAACCACTTGTAACTTCAAAGATCATAGTTCATATGGTATACGATACTTATATGTATCTAACCTGCGTATGTACGCGCTTTTATCATAGTTAACAAGCGTATACATCTGTAAATATTCATTCATGATTTGCAGCTATTCCAAAACTTGAGTCATACCCAGATCATAATATTTACAGAACATTACATGCGTTAGTATACAGATCTAGACTTAACAAGATCAAACTGTATAGAGATGATTCATTCCAAGCCATTAGATCCCGATCTATCCTTAGATCTTGTTCTCCATCAACCGCTGAGATTCCTCCTTAGCTCAGATCAAGCAAAGCATCATGAACCTTGTTATAGAGATTTTTGGGCACTGCAACCCCAATCATAAATGTCCATAAACTAAGGGATCCTAAGTCCTTAAAGGTGTTGTTCCAACCCCTAAAAGAACAAGGTCAACTGATTATAGCATCTCCCAGAAGTTCTCCATGAAAAACTACTCAGAACTGGTCAAAACTGGACCATTTCACCTGCTCCAAGGTCAAAGTGCATTGCATCCCACCTGAATACACACAGTAGGTGCGATGCATGTTGAAAAGCCCTTCTATGGGGTGCGATGGGCGAGAGTGGACAAATGGCAGGGTCAATCCGCAAGGTGGAGGAGCATGGAATCTTCCAGAAACTTCTCCTGTGACACTTGCCTCTCTGCATTCGTCCAAGGATGAGTAAGATATCATCAATCTCCAAGTGGAATCAAGAACTATCAGAGAGAGGACACTAATCAAATCTCAAAAGCTGACTCATTCCCCTTGCAAACATCTATATATGGATCCCTCATCCCAAAGATCCATAGGCGAGAATTTTGTATCTTGTAAGGAAGTGCTGTTGGTTTGTTGGTGCAATATCATAGTGTTGGGTGATCTAAGCTTTTCATGAGGTGAAGAAGGGCTTTCTTGCTGAGAGGATGATGCTGGGTCAGAACAATTGGTTGTAATCCTCTTTGCTCTTTCTTGATTATCAATAAAGCTATTCAAGTTTTCCTCCACATTATTGTATGATTGATGTTATATGCATTTGTGTGGTCAATATATATCTGGTCCTATATTGTTTATGATAATAGATCTATGTTCTTGGATAGTGTTATGCTGCTTTGATTCTATAGGTGCTCTTTGAAGCTGGGTAGACGAGGAAGCAAGTGGCGAAGACCTATCAGAAGGGAGAGGAATCGAGCAAGGAACCAAGCGCAAGACAGAGGTTGGTCTCCTTATTCCTCTCTTATCTATTTCTCATAAAGGAAAACGAAAGTAGTTTTTAGTTTGTTTGTTTCTAAGATAGCTACAAGCCTTAGTGGGACTAGCAGCTCTACATAGACACTAGTTTTCCCGATAACAAAATGGCGACTCCATTGGGGAGCGAATAGATTGTTTGTTTATCTACATTTGTTTACTTTATAAACTTACATATGGAGCCTGAAGTCAAGCCAGCTAGCCTTCGAACTGCATTTGCTATGCAAGTGCAAAGTAGATCAATGCTGCTTCAGTCTATCTCTGGGTTTTGTTTATGAATTAAACGATTGATTTAAAAGCTCTCTAATTGCCCTTGTGGTGTCTCTAGTAACCTCTTTAGATCTACCCCTGTGATTGATTTACTGATTACCACTTACTCAGCCTAAATCACTGAACTGAGCTGCAAACTGTGACCCGGAACCCAGCTAAAGTCTCGTCCCTGGTCCATCGCACTGTGTCTTCTCTGAAACCTGAATGCATCGCACTTCCCGAGTGTAGTAGGTGCGTTGCATTTCAGTTTCCCTGTGCTACAGGTGCGCTGATCAGACCTCTTCTGCTCTTAGATTTTAGTTGCTGTGTTCACTCTTTTCAGCTCTATTCAGGAGTTTCGCTGCCTGTAGTCAGTACACCTCTGTTGAAACCCCCTTCCTTGCCGTTATTCCACCTCCATTGTGCAAATAACTGTAAATGTTTTTATGTATTTTTGAGTCATTTTCAGTTCTCTTTTACAAAGAAGTAGCATAATTTTACTGTCGTTTCTTGATTTGAAAGTGTCGCAAGTGTCGTTTTCAGTCATAGGAGAGAATCTGATTGTTCTTGATAGTCAATTACACTGTTACTCTTGTATTTGATTTGAATTAGTAATTTTTCAAGTGTCGAAAGCAAGTTTTCAATTCCAAATAACAAAGTGTCGTCATTGTCCTCATTTTGTTTTGAAAAGAAGCTTGTTAGTAATTGTCACTTTGAAAAATAATTTAGATTTGCGCTTAGCTTTCTTTTTATCATTCACACATTAAGAAGGCTGAAAACAAATACATGCATGTGCATTTGCATTTAGACTGTTTGTTGGTTTGATTTAGGACAGTGCATATAGTGTGTGCTCTCTGCTCTTTGTTGAAAGAATGCCATCTCTCTTTCCTTAGTAGCTAGGATTTTCATTGCAAAAAGAAGATTAAACGATTGTTTATCATCTTAGATTGCATTTTAGGAATTGTACATCTACATCACGCGGTGAACCTGAAAGGAAAATTTCTTAAGCAAGATCAACTATAAAATAAATTTAATGAATCTAAAAACGCTTTGGAACCTAACGCACAACATTTAGAAGTCTAGGCTAGAGACGTATTCCGGCGTCGTAAAGCGTGGTAACTGTTGTTTTCACTGTTGGTTGGGTGATTCCTCCACTTTGAGACGATAAGTGCCAGTACAGACTTGTGCTCCCACGTACCGTCAAGTATATTTTGGGAGACCACAATAGGCTATATCCTTTATCCATAGGAAGCCGTGTCTGCCGCCCTATCGATCACAATGCATTGAACACAGCATTCGGGAAGATTGACTACCGTACCGTAAAAAGTATTCTGCAGTTTTGTGATTGGTTTGGTAATCCCTCTGTCTAGATTTCCACAGCAGTCCCTTTCGTTCCTTTTCAGACTCCTTAACGGAAAAGGTCCATCTGAGCACTTGTCACTTTCAGGCTCATTAAAAATCGAAGGTGACTAGAGTCATCTTTTGTTTTTTCTCGACTCTTAAAAATTGAAAAAACAAGTTGTGTCAAAGCGTCTAAAATTTATTTTAATCGGAATAAATGTCACCTTTCCTACATTGGTCTTAGGTTGAGAAAAATGGAGTCCTCCAACCAAGGAGTTGCCCTTGGAGGAAATCCTAGTCCCTTCTCCTCTTGGGGAGATGTTGATGCACCCCATATGGCCACATTGTCTCTTCTAGGATTGACAATCGGCTTGCCCGTATGGCTCTTCTCAACTTCTGTCATTCAGAACACCGTGATTCCTGAACAATCAAGTCAACAACTAAACGATACCAGAGTTACCCCCCAACCCTCTACTTCGTCCAATTCTTCCTCTCTTCCTTCCTCTTCGCTTGATGAAGCTGGTAAAGCCCAAAATCAAGTAACTGAGAAGAAGAAGGAGAAGAAGAAGAAAGAGAAGAAGAAGAAGGAGCCAAAGGCGAAAAGGGGAAACCAAACATCGTCTAGCAAAAATCCACACACTGCACCGACCAGGCCTAAATCGCCATGTGTCATTTGCAAAGGAGACCACTATCATCGAGATTGTCCTTGCATCCCTCGGATCTTAAGGGATTGGTCTCCTCGTTTGCACAATCCGGTGTCATCAACCTCTGACGATCATGTTGAGCATACACCGTCAACTAGTGAAAGTGAAGCCCCTGGACAAAAAGGAAAATATAAATTTCCTTGTAAATTGTGTGAAGGCGATCACGCCATCCACCGTTTTCCCTTCTTAGACAAAGCTAAAAGAGTTTTGGACGACCATCCGGTTTCACCGTTACGGCTTCCTCCTGGATATAAGAAACTCTTGCCGAGTCCGTCACTAGTTGAAAATCCGGCTGACATGCCCTTGTGGTCGGCCGAAGCATCTATCATTGAAGATAAACCATCTGAATCCACACCAGACGAAAGTCAAAAGGTCGAGGCGGCAGTTGACCCGGTCTTGCCTTCAGAGGATCAATCTTCAGATGATACAGTCACCGAAGAGAACAAGAACGACACCGTTCAAATTCTCTTCGTAAGCACAGACTTCGATGAACATGGGGGCAGTCAACCAGTTCCTTTACTGCAGGAAGGAAGTTCGTCAGAGTCATATCCGACCGTCTATTCGGTCCCACCTCCAAGCAACCTGGTTGTTTCCTTTGACTGGAATCTACTAGGCAGACGCCGTTTACTGGCTAGTGTACCGTTTCGAATCATTGCTCAAATATATAGAATGGTCATGGCTGGTACCATCATAGATGAAGGGGCTTCTATGAGTATCCTTTCCTCCACTACTTGGAAAGCACTTGGTTTGCCATCGCTTTTGCCTGAGATGAGAAATCTAACAGGCTTTGACAAAGGAACCAGTCAACCGTTAGGGATCCTTCCCGATGTGCCGATAACATTGAGAAGGAAAACCGTTCACATGAACGTAATGGTAGTACAAGGACCCCTGGATTATAATCTACTCCTTGGATGGGACTATATTTATTGCATGGGAGCCGTCGTCTCCTCACTCTTTAGAGTAATGTGTTTTCCGCACGAAGGAAGAGTGGTCAAGCTCATAGACCAGCTTTCATTTCCTAGTTCACACATAGCAAATAGTCATATACCAACCCTGAATGGTCTTTTCACGCAAGGAATGTCTCATCAATCCCCAGTTTGTCCTCCTGATGAGCGCGAGTGATTCAGAGGACATGACTGAAACCCAGGGGGCATGCACCCTGGCCTGTTTCGACAGGAAAACCTTGGGTATAGGGTAGGTTTCCGCGGAGGATATATGACTAGTCTGACACACCCGTCGGTTTAGGAAAATGGGATTAGGCTGGAATAAGATTCCCTCGTCAAAGTTATGTGAGTGGAGGCGTCTGCGCTACTCACCTTTGTGTATTTCAGTAGACATCGCCGAGGAAGTGTTTTTTCTGTGATGCAGATAGAACAATCTTTGGGAACCTGGAAATTTTTCGCTATACCTGGGGGCATGCAAGCAAAGAGCGACCATTTATTTTTTAAATTTATATGTCCTCTAACCCTTTAAACTCGTAGGATTGGTCGTTTCCTAACTTGCATAAAGAAAGGATGCAGAACAAAGCTTTGTAAGGTGCAAGCTCCATAAAAATGGCATCTTAGATGAGAAATCCTTATTATACGACTGGATCGAGCAGTTTTAACGCGGAATTCAAGCTCGTTAAAAAATAAACATAAGCAATGAGCAAGTGTTTCCCCAGCGTTTAAGCTCATTAAAAAATGAACCATTTTCCGGTAAATAACCATCGTGAATGTATTATCATCAGCCTTTGAAGCCTTGGTCGTGTTCTCATCATCACCTCCACTCTGTATTGGCTGATCATTCACCTCCACTTGATTGTTTACCCCTTTTGAGGAACAGTTGCGAAGAGTGATCCTGTTAGCCATCCTTGTGACACTGCCGTGATTGGAAAATTCCAAACCTTACCTGGAATCAGCTGCTACCCGAATCTATCACTCGTTCCTAAAAAAAACGAGTCTCCTTTAAGCTCTTTTCAACTGACTCGTAAAAAATGAAAAGATTGTGAGAGATTTTTCGGCGAAAATCACAAGGGATACCATTTTTCGACGTGTTTCGAACCAACTAGTGTGGTTCATCGTCAGGACAAGTTGAAGAAACAGATCCAGCTTAGCAAGTTAAATAGTCTGAGCAGAGCCTCCAACGGCTAACTTGACCAACGGCTAGTTTGACTATAGGACCAGGGTCAAAATTATTTTATTAATTTAATTAGTAATATTTAGGACCAATCCCTTAAAAATATAAAAAATATTTTTAATGGGTATTTAGTTCAAAAAATATTATTAAAATTATAAGTTAAATAGTATTTAAAAGGAAATTTAGTTAGATAAAGGACCTTATAATATATGAATAAATTAAATGCCTAAAAACAAATATATAAAGTAAAAAGTTAATTAATAATTAAATGGAAAATTAGTTACATAAAGGACCTTATAATAAAATAAAGTAAAATCATAAGGATGTTAGGTTAGTTAGAAAGTTAGTTAAAAATATAAGTTGATTAGAATTTTCCATTTAAACACGTCGACAAATGGTATCCCTTGTGATTTTCGCCGAAAAATCTCTCACAAACTTGATATGGATCACAGAAGCCTGAACTCTATAAATGAAAAGATTGCCGAGCCATTGGCCTCTCCAGCTCGTTAAAGTGACCGGAAGTGCTATCCCTCCTTTAGATTTTAATCTTTTTGGACTTGAGGGATTATTATACAAAAAGATCGAGCGCTTGTTTTCTTCGGCTCGTTAAAAGTACTGAAAATTCATCCCTTTTGTATTGTTTTATACTTCTTCGGACTTAAGGGATTAGATGACGAAAAAGGATTTTTGGAGTTTCCTTTATGTCCCTTTTCAGACTCTCTAAAATTGAAAAGGGCCAAGTTATCTTTGTCGTTAAACTCGTTAAAACCGAATAGCGACAAACTTGTCCATAACAGAAAAGAACGAGTTTCACTATCGCTAGGCTCGTTAAAACATAGCGATGGGTTTGCCCGAAGGGAAAATTATAGAACAAGCATATGTTATCCTCCTCAAGCTTGAAAAAAATAAAGAGGTACTGGTCAGCAATGACTGGGGAAAATTGGGAAGGAAACTTGAAGAAACTTTGTTGGTAGCAAGTCGCTCTTGAACATGACACTTTCACTCCGCATCCGAGTCGGGTTGGGTTGTTCCATTCACTGGTCACATCACCATGGTTCCGTCACACCATCCATATTTGGGGTTAATGCTACCAATCCATCATGACAGTGTCACTGATATGTTCAAGAGAAGTCGCTCAGAGAATTTACCTGTGTCTCACCCACCGCAATACATTTACACTCCATTCTTTCATGACCTCCACCCTGAACCTTATATCACCAGATCGTTTTCACCTCCATTAAAATCATTTGCTCTGTTCCGTGTCATTGATGTGGGATTCCCTAAGGCCCTCCTATGACGGATCGCTTCTTTTCGACATCAGCTCATTATCCAAGAAGTCGATCTAGGAACAACCCTTTCAGTACTTTGAAGCTTGCATGCCTCAATGGCAAGTTTCTCACTTCCGGCGACAGGTTTACATCAATGGCCTTCGACCGAAAGATTTTGCGTGGTGTTCGACACCAAGTCCCTTATTCACACCACGTGAATTGTACTGTAGTACCTTGAGGGTCATCATCATTATCGGTGATTCCTCTCGTGCCTGTTAACATCTTACATCATTGGCTGGTAATCAGGCGATGTCTTTCCATGTTCGACTCCAGAACATCTCTCACATGGATCGACTTGTACTTTGAGTGAATATCGAACGAGATTGAAGACCCCGAATCTAGTTTCATCCATCCGGGCTGCGATATATATTCAGGAAAATAAAGACATCAAATGCACATCATTGCTGCACAGATAATCATCTAATCTAAGGGATGATGGTTCTACCAGAATCATCAGTCTACACTCAGACGATTGTCTGTCCTATGTACATGAAAATTAATTTATAAAGCTAAGCATGGGAAATGCCCGCCTCAGCTAGATCATGAAAATATTATGAAAATAATGTATTGTATTATATCTTATTACAGGTTGCCTTCCAGGTTGAAGAAACTTCGGATCCTCATGATAAAGCATTTCACCCGACATCAAAAGATTAACGACCTCATGCTTTAGGGGGCAACTGTTATAGACATTTTTGGGCACTGCAACCCCAATAATAAATGCCCATAAGCTAAGGGCTCCTAAGTCCCTAAAGGTGTAGTTCCAACCCCTAAAAGAACAAGGTCAACTGATTACAGCATCTCCCAGAAGTTCTCCATGAAAAACTACTCAGCACTGGTCAAAACTGGACCATTTCACCTTCTCCATGGTCAAAGTGCGTTGCATCCCACCTGAATACATACAGTAGGTGTGATGCATGTTGAAAAGCCCTTCTATGGCGTGTGATGGGCGAGAGTGGACAAATGGCAGGGTCAATCCGCAAGGTGGAGGAGCATGGAATCTTCCAGAAACTTCTCATGTGACACTTGCCTCTCTGCATTCACCCAGGGATGAGTAAGAGATCATCAATATCCAAGTGGAATCAAGAACTATCAGAGAGAGGACACTAATCAAATCTCAAAAGCTGACTCATTCCCCTTGCAAACATCTATATATGGATCCCTCATCCCAGAGATCCAAAGGCGGGAATTTTGTATCTTGTAAGGAAGTGTTGTTGGTTTCTTGGTGCAATATCATAGTGTTGGGTGATATAAGCTTTTCATGAGGTGAAGAAGGGCTTTCTTGCTGAGAGGATGATGCTGGGTCAGAACAATTGGTTGTAATCCTCTTTGCTCTTTCTTGATTATCAATAAAGCTATTCAAGTTTTCCTCCACATTATTGTATGATTGATGTTATATGCATTTGTGTGGTCAATATATATCTGGTCCTATATTGTTTATGATAATAGATCTATGTTCTTGGATAGTGTTATGTTGCTTTGATTCTACAAGTGCTCTTTGAAGCTGGGTAGACGAGGAAGCAAGTGGCGAAGACCTATCAGAAGGGAGAGGAATCGAGCAAGGAACCAAGCGCAAGACAGAGGTTGGTCTCCTTATTCCTCTCTTATCTATTTCTCATAAAGGAAAACGAAAGTAGTTTTTAGTTTGTTTGTTTCTAAGGTAGCTAGCAGCCTTAGTGGGACTAGCAGCTCTACATAGACACTAGTTTTCCCGATAACAAACCTGTAACCTGCATACTAGATCATATCCTTCATCAGATATTCAAGACTTTCTCAGTGCCCTTGCCTAATGATCTTCTCCTCCTTTTATAGTCTTAGGCCTTACTTAATACCATGGTCCAAAACCATTTAGAACCAATACTAGGGACCCAATACCTGGGTTCAACACTTCGAACATAATACCAAGGTCCAAAACCATAGGTCTAAATACCACGGACCCAAAAAATAAGCTTTCTCACATGTACGCGCTTTTCCGTGCATGAAAGTGCATGCATACACATATGCGACTTTTGATCGGCAATCTCGCGTGTATATGCGCCTTTGTATATAGTGAACCTGTGTGTATAACCTGCGTGTATACACTACTTGGTATATAGTGAACTTGCGTATATACTTTTCTTTCTTCATTCTTTGTAGTTTAATCATCAATTCTTTGCTACTGACCTGCTGCACTATGATCTGTCATCTGTGTGAGTTGCCATCAAGGACAACACTTGTATCATAATGCCAACAATCTCCCCCTTTGGACTTGATGGCAAAGCTAACTTGTCATAATGAGAATTGTCATCTTAATGAGTTGTCATTGTTCATTACATCTGAACTGATTCCTTTGAGCTATCCTGCATCCCATGTATTCTGTCACATTTGATATCTCTTCTGTAGATTCATCTAGTTATATATAAGTGAGTTGTTCTTCTACGAGTGGGTTGCCATCAAGTACAACACATGCATCATAATGCCAACACATAACACATAAAACACATATACACATAGATTTTCCCCTGGATCCCAAAACTGGGACTACCAGCTTGATTTTTCATTATATTTCTTTCAATGTTACAATACATATATATACATGCCGAAGCATCCAATACCATGGACCGAAAACCATCGTGTCCAAAACCATGGACCGAAAACCATAGGTAGGTTTTCCCAACCTAATATAGGGTCCAATTTTTTTTTTTTTTTTCCTAGGGCACTGCCCTGGACCCCGTAGAGGGGGGCTACCCACCCCCATCAAACCCCTCAAACAGGGGGGGGATGCCGCCCCCCCTGTGACCCCCCTACCGTGCAATTGGCGCAACGAAGGGGGGACTCCGCCCCCCCTCTAACCCCCCGGTTCATTACGTAGGTTAGTTGTGGAAAGAATATAACACAACTCAACATTCTCCCACTTGTTGTTTTCTTTCCACAGGGTGCCAGAGGAGAGTTTAGTCATTTTTCCAGCCCTGAAATGCCCATTGTTTCTCTACACCAGGAGAACTTCTCAGAGCTCACAGATTTTGTCAATGCATCTGTAGTATTCTTCAAAGTGTCCACCTTTACCAGCAACACCTTTTTGTCTTCTATCATATCCCTTACAAAGTGATACTAAACATCAATTTGCTTCGTATTTGAATGATAAACAGGGTTATTTGCCAAGAAAATTGCACTTTGGCTGTCACAGTCTATCCTTATAGCTCCCTGTACTAACCCCATACTTAAACACAATCTCTGCAACCAAACTGCTTCCTTGATTGCATGAGTGGCTGCCATGTATTCTGCCTCTGTAGTTGATAGTGCCACTACAGATTTTTTCTTACTCATCCAACTGACTGCACCTCCAAATAGGTTAAACACATACCCACTTGTAGATCTTCTATGATCCAAATCTCCAGCCCAGTCTGCATCAACAAAGCCATGAATATCCAAAACTCTGTCCAATCCTGGTATTCCTTGGTAGCACATGCCATAATCACTAGTGCGACGCAAATACCTAAAAACCCTCTTCACTGCTATCCAATGCTCCTTCCCTGATTTTGACATAAGCCTGCTCAATACTCCCACTGCATGTTCAATGTCTGGTCCAGTACAAACCATTGCATACATCAGGCTACCGACTGCACTTGCATATGGAACACGGGACATATCCTCTTCCTCTTCTTGTGTCTTGGGACACTGTTCAACAGATAACTTTACACCTACAGGAATAGGAACCTTCACCGGTTTACTATCCTGCATATTAAACCTCTGCAGTATTGTCTCGACATACTTCCTCTGGTTTAACCAGAGCTTCCTCTTTGCCCTATCTCTTTTAATTTCCATGCCCAAAATATAGTTTGCAGCACCAAGATCTTTCATGTCAAATTTGGAGGACAATTGGGTCTTCAAATCCTGGATAATTTCTTTGTCATTTCCAACCAGCAACATATCATCCACATACCAGACCAAATAAATAACATGGTCACCAATTAATTTAAAATACACACAATGATTTGCCTTGCTTCTGGTGAAGCCAAGTCCCCGTATAAATGTATCAAATTTCTGATACCACATCCTTGGTGACTGTTTTAACTCATACAGAGACTTCTTTAACTTGCATACCAGTTCTTTCTTACCCTTCACAGCAAAGCCTTCAGGTTTCTTCATGTAGATCTCCTCTTTCAGATCCCCGTGAATAAATGTTGTCTTCACATCCATCTGTTCTACCTCAAAATCAAAAGTAGCAGCAACAGATAAAAGTAACCTAATAGAAGTTACCTTGGCAACAGGAGAAAAAATATCACCAAAATCAATTCCCAGAACCCGGGAATAACCTTTTGCTACCAATCGAGCTTTGTATTTCTCCACCTTTCCTTCTGCATTTGTCTTCTTCTTGAACACCCATTTTCTGCCAATGGGTTTCCTTCCAGCTGGCAACTCCACCAGATCCCAAGCCTCATTTTTGTGCAAAGATGCCATTTCATCAACCATGGCCTCTTTTCAGAGTTTTCCATCCTCTGTATCTACTGTTTCCTTCACAGTTCTGGGATCATCATCAGTAATAGATAAATAAAAATTTGAACAGAAAGCAGATGGACTATACCTTTCTGGCTGCCTTCTTTCTCGAACTGATCTTCTTACACCCGGAGTTTGTGGCTCTTCATCTTTTGATTCCTCCTTTGTTGTAGAGTCTGATTCTTCCTCCTTTAGCTCAAACTCTATCTTCTCAGGTTCCTTTGGTTGGACTTCATGTTTAATAACATCTTTCACCTCTTTGAACACCACATCTCGGCTATACACAACCTTCCTTGTTGTTGAGTTTCAAAGCTTATAACCCTTTAAACCATCCTTATACCCAATAAAGATGCAATTTTCAGTTTTACTATCTAACTTGGTTCGTTTCTCCTTTGGAACATGTATATATGCATCACATCCAAATACCCTCAGATGTGAAAGAGAGGGTTTCTTACCAGCCCATACCTATTATGGAGTCTTATCCTCCAACGCTGATGAAGGTGATCCGTTGACCAGGTAACATGCTGTCTCCACCGCCTCTGCCTAGAATTCCTGTCCTAACCCAACACCACTGAGCATGCTTCTTGCCCTTTCCATTAACGTCTTGTTCATTCTTTCTGCAACTCCATTTTTCTGAGGTGTATATGGAGTAGTCTTTTGCCATGCTATACCACACTTCTTACAAAATTATTCAAATTCCTTACTACAAAACTCTCCACCGTTATCTGTACTCAACACCTTTATCTTCTTCTCTGTCTGGTTTTCCATGAGAGCCTTAAATTCTTTAAACCTATCAAAGACTTCAGATTTCTTCTTAAGGAAGTATATCCATGTATTCCTTGAGAAGTCATCTATAAATGATACATAGTACACAGACTTACCCAGTGATGGAACCTTCATAGGTCCAAACACATCACTGTGCACAAGCTCTAATATCTGTTTCACCCTCTTACCACCAGAGGGGAAACTCACACGATTCTGCTTCCCATATACACAATTTTCATAGAAATCAAAATCCAGAGAGCTATTACTCATACCTTCTACCATACCTTTACCATGAAGTATTCGAAGGCCCTTCTCTCCAATATGTCCAAGCCTTTGATGCCGCAACATGGTATTCTCTCCAGATACCACTAGATTTTTAGCTCCACTTTCAGGAACCACAGAACTTTTTCACCCATCAACAACAGTGCTACCTTGCAGCTTGTACAGAGTTCCAATCTGAAATCCCCGCATCAATACCAGTGCTCCTTGAACCATCTTGCAAGTATCTTTATCAAACACTGTCTTTACACCTGCATCATCCAGCTTGCTTACAAAAATTAGATTTCTAGCCAATGCAGGAATATGTAGAACACCCAGAAGTGTTCTAACCCTTCCACCTTGCAAATTCAACTTTACTTTTCCACGACCAACGATTCTAGTCTTCCTATCATCCCCCAAGAAGACATCACCACCATCGTATTTCTCATACTCGTAGAACCACTCTCTATGGGGAGTGAAGTGAAAGGATGCACCTGAGTCAATCAACCATGCCTCATGATCTACATGTGTACTTGAAGAAGCCAGTACACATCCCCACCTTCATCTGAGGTTGTTTTCACCTCTACAGAAGGAGCATCATTCGATCCCTTTCCTTTATCAAGAGCTTTAGATTTACAGTCCCTTTTGAAGTGCCCTTCCTTTCCGCATTTCCAGCACACCACCTTTACAGGTTTTCCTGGAGATTTAGATCTCCCTCTAGATTTAGATCTCCCACTCTATGACTTATTTTTGTTTCTTTTCTGGAACCGTCCTCGTACAGACAAGGCATCACCATTCTGTCTCTCCATATTTTTTCTTCTCATCTCCTCCGTTAACAAGGCTGAGACTATTTCATCAAACTATAAGGCATTTGCATTGCTACCTATTGCAATAACCAAACTATCCCATGAATTTGGTAGAGAACACAACAAACTGATGCACTTATCTTCATCTAAAATTTTAATATCAACAAATGCTAACTGACTTACCACAGTATTAAATGCGTTCAGATGCTCTGTCACCGAGTCTCCATCTTTCATCCTTAGGTTATACAACTTTTTTTGCAAGAACAATTTATTCACCAGAGACTTAGATTGGTACAAAGTCCCTAACTTGTCCCACAAAGCCTTCACCGTAGCTTCCCCTGATACATTTAACAACACTAATTCTAAGACACACAATCGTATTGTGCTCTTTGCCTTTCGATCCAACTTCTTCCATTCTTCATCGGACACTCCCGTTGGTTTAGTACCCGGATCTACCGTGATCTACTGATCTTTATCCACCAACAGATCCTCCATCTTGAGTTTCCACAACTCAAAACTATGACCATTAAATTTCTCGATCTCTATCTTTCCACTGCTCGCCATCTTCTTTCACCACCATAATCGATCTCGCAGATCTCCCACTGAACATGGTCTACCACAGGCCCGAGCGAAACCCCTCAGCAACAAAGGCATCCCCTTGAAGCCAAAACAACTCTAATACCAAATGTAGGTTTTAACCCTGTGCAGAAATTACCTGCATATGAATTCTAAAACACAGAAAATAAACAGTGCGAGAGCATAACACATAAAACACATATACACAGAGATTTTCCCATGAATCCCAAAACTGGGACTACCAGCTTGATCTTTCATTATATTCCTTTCAATGTTACAATACATATATATACATGCCGAAGCATCCAATACCATGGACCGAAAAACCATCGTGTCCAAAACCATGGATTGAAAACCATAGGTAGGTTCGCCCAACCTAATATAGGGTCCAAAAAAATATTTTCCTGGGGCGCTGCCCCGGACCCCATAAAGGGTTCTACCCACCCCGCTCAAATCCCATAAACAGGGGGGGGGGGTTGCCACCACACTTGTGACCCCCCCCGTTGCACAATCGGCGCAACGAAAGGGGGGCTCCATCCCCCCTCTAACCCCTCGGTTCACTACGTAGGTTAGTCACGGAGAGAATATAACACAACCAGACACATATCACATGATTAAGCATCATAAAAAAACCTTGCTAACCCACCAAAGCTTGTAAAATTTGATTAAAAGAGGACTCCATGCTTTATACCTCGAAACTATCATATTTTTGACATAAACTAGGTCCTTAGCTTTTCTCTTCAAAACCAAATCTCACATCGCATATCGCTATTTATGAAGATCCCGCCTTAAAAGGTTATCTCAAAATAAGCGAAATACGAAATTGTAATGGCATCGTAACCTTTATCGCATCACATTTCGAGCATTCAAAAGAACACCAGAAACCTATCATCAGTTGATATTGAGAAATGCGATCAAGACCCGGACCCACTCCTTCAATACATTACAAACAAATGTTTAGGTCCGCCGTTTATTAAAAAGGGTCTTTACATAGAAAAACTTGACAAGTAGCTATGTTTTGAGATAATAAACTAACGGCTCGCATCTCACATCTCACATAAACGCAAGGGAGGGTAAGAAAAGAAAAAAAGGTATAATTCGATATTGCGATCTGCGATATTGCTTCGCAAATTGCAAAATTGCCATTATCACAATTCAAAGGCTCTCCACCTTAGAAGCTTTCTTCCCAATTTACGATGCAAACATTTATGAACATTAAAGCTAAGGGATAATGAAGCATTAGTGGGAATTTAGTAAGAGTTAACTACATTTATGTGTGAAAAGCCATTTAATATGATATGATATCTTCTTACGTGCATTCGAATAAAACCCCCTTTTTATCACCTTTACAAGTTATCCGCATTATTTCATTTCACATTCATTGTCATCTTTGTGTATTCGATAGTTGTTGTTCTTCACTTTTAGGGAAAATCCACAGAGCAAATCATTGGGAGCTATGGTGAAGAAAGGCAAGGCAGTCGTCTCTGAGAAGTCAGAAATGACTCCTCTATTTGCGGGCACTACATGCAGTAGAGAGGGGGGAAACTTTATGTGGGGGAGATGTATAATATATTGGAGGAAGAGCAACCAAGGATTCTAGAAACAAAGGTTACAGTTGGCGAACGTGATTCCTCAGACGCCTCCATGTTTGAGACAACATGCTTATTTTTGCATCGCATAGCTGCGCGTCCAAAGATAATCCCTTATACAGACATGGTTAAATGGGTTATTGATGAAGCCGACATCTCAGACAGAGAATTCAAGACAAGAAACCAAGAGGTTATGAGATCTTTTATGCCAGATAACTTGTGGCTCATGTAACACCTACCAGAGCCACAAGTCATCTACAACAAGTAGTTTGTCGAGAAGTTTGCCAAAGAAAATGAGGACCCAACAGGCTGCACCCGGACCTGGTCAAATAATGAGGGCAAAATCAAGAAAGAAAAGAATGGTATGTACTCTACTACATCTATTTGTCCCCCTCATAGTTTTGTAGCGCCCATGCTATGTAGACTATTTGGAAAACCCGATAATACTAAATTCTCCCTAGAATGGCTACCATTCATAGATGCAGCCATAAACGCAACTATAATGAATTGGGCACCAATCTTGTCTGATAATTTAGCAAAAACAATAATGGAGTATGGAAGGAAAAGAAGTGTTGCTTCAAGGGTTTACCCTCCATTTTTTATGAGCACCTATGTAATGGATGCAATTTGTTTTGGTTCGAAATTTCCTGTCATGGGATGGAAGTGGACTATCCAAAATACACTTCCCATTCACATATACCATAAATACATGTGGGAATCTCACTTTCAACCACATTTTTTCAAAATTTGTCATAAAGTTATGCTCCCTATCCACAAAAGGCTTTATAACCGAGATGCCCCCAGGTTTTCCAAAGAATCCGAGGTAGATATCCTCCTAGTGGCCAGATGGTTTGGGGAGGAGACATTTACGTATATCAGGGTATTTGGTAGCATTATCTCCCCCCATGTCCTCCCATACTATGTTCCCAACAAATTGATGGCTAGAGAGATAGCCTATCAAACAGTTAGTGAGGGAGGGATGAGCAAAACATTAAAGGAAGCAAAAAAGGCCATTTGGCCTACATTCCCTATATAGTGTGGAGCATTTGTATTGCACGACCTGGGCCATGCATTTAAAGAAGCATAGATTATGTTATCTCTGCAATACCTAAATTCCTTGGAAGGCAATATGACCCATTCGACACTGTCAAAGACTTTACCACCATGGTGAAAATAAAAGTATTCAGTAATGAGGAAGATGCATTTGATGACATTGTTTTGTAGAAAAACACCTTCACAGAGGTGAAGCATATGGAACAATTACTTTTTGACTGTGAAGATCTTGAAACCATTTACGAGTACACAGAAATGAGGCTAACAAAGGTCCCTTTAGACCAATTATTGATTGAACCAATAAGGGAGCCTACTCCCAGTGTAAGTCTAGAAGGAGATTCCAAAGGAAATTCTAAAACTGATTATGGAGCAGAATCCCAAGAGAAATCTACCAGGGAATCAGAGAAGTCATCACAAAATGGGAAAAGCAGAAGTAGGGAGTCGGAAAAAGATACAACCCAATCTACAGAAAAGACAACTGAGCAAACTTCAACTTGCAAACAGGCTGAGATCCATTCCACCTTCACACAGCCAATAAAACCCCTAGTGATTGATTTTGAGGAAGAATGGGACAACTTTAATAAAAGGCTCAATACAGAGAAACAAACGACAAAGTTGAAAACTCCATAACAGAAAACAACTCAAGAAATCATAGCAGAGGAGACTGTAAATACTCAAGAGGTAGAGCACATTCTTGTTACTCCCACCTCTAAAATAGTTTTGAGAATTGACGAGATTCCCCCTCTAGATGTGTTTTATAGCCCACAACACAAAGTTGTTGTTAAAATATAAAGGAAGAAAAGGAAATTGGATTCTACAGCTGTCACTACCCCTGATAATGAATCGATGGATGTTGTCTGGAAAGATTCACCTATCGACCCATCCACCAACCTTAATAGACTGTCACAGTTTGCAGGTGCCTATGGTACATTGACCATGGACAAAGAAACAAAGGTGAAAATGTTTCTTAAAGAAAAAGAAGATAAAATTTTGTCTCTTGAACAACAATTACAGCAAGCGAAATCTGACTAGCAAGCAGAGATACAGTTAGCTAAGCTTCAACAAGAGTTCGAGCAAATGCAAATAAAACATTAAACCAGCTTAGAAGAGAAGGAAGCACAAATACAAGGAATAACTGATCTACATAAAGATGATCCAAAAATTGATCGGTTTATTAATGAAGCGCTCGACCTTAACTCCCAGTTGATGCACCAAAAATAACTATTATGCCAGAAGATTTCACAATGGAATTATTATTGCGAAACAAGAGACAAATTGACAAGTCAAGTCGTGGAAATGAGACTTGAATATGATGAAATCTTGACAAAAGTCCCTGATTTCATCACCCGACAGAATTCAAAAGATGGGAGAAAATCTGACTTGCCTAAATTGGAGGAGTCACACAAGGAAATCTTATTTGCAAACTGGGATTCTCGGCTTAGAGAGGTAGAAAAGGCAACAACAGATGCCGCAACAGCAACAAACAGTGTTAACGAAAATATTAATGAAAATTTACATAGCGCCAACCTTGTGGCAGAATCCATTCCATGTTTTCTTGCTAATGTAAAACAGATTGAACCACAGTGGAGACAGACAACAAAAGAAAAAGCAAAAGCAATTAGGTAAACAACCAGGTTAAACTAGGAAGCATATTGGCGACATTTAGTGAAACCTCACAGCCAGTGGATGACCATGCAATGCCTAACCACTTCTATGGAGAAAATGGTGCCAACATTGACCGACACTGTGTTCACTGGGCAGTTGAAAGCTGAAATCGGCCAACCAACACAACTCAAGCCCATGACAAACATTTTCGATCTAAAGGATCAAATGCAGAACAATTAGTCACCATGCTCATTTCTATTTTGGTTTTATTTTGCATAATTTGAGGAAGTTTGTTTAAACCTCCTCAACTATTTTTGTAATAATCTATTTTTAGTTTTATAGTTTAGTATTTAAACCCTTCTCATGCATTTGGAGAGGGGTCCAAATTTTTTATCAGAAACAATCTTCAAAACATGCACTTCTGTCCCTTTGAGGAAGTTCTAGCGAAATTAATGGAACAAGATTTATTTTTACCTTTCTGACATCTTCTACTGAAATTTCACTTTTGTACTCTTAGGTGGTGTTGGATGGATTGAAAGTAGATCAATATTGCTGAAGCACATGAGTAGGACGTATTATAAATGGTACTTTTATCTCATAATTCTTTATACTTATGTATCAAACAATAATTTCTCTTCAAGTTGTTTATGTATGAAAGTTTAAATCTCGGTTAGCATTATCGCACTTCTGTATGATGATGGCCTATATTTTATGCTGAATACATGAATAATTTCTTATGTGATATATCTTCCATAATCGTTTCGGCTAACTTTTTATACGAAACGATTATTGTTAAATGATTTCATTTCTCATTGCAATTGAATGATATTTATTACCAATTTCTTTTAGACATTATTGTAGATCGCATACTTCAATTTATTCCCGGGTATAGTCATAATTAGATAGTGTTTAAATTAGGATAAAATGCATGTGATTATTAGTTTATATTAGATTACTTTTAGCTTAAACATTAATCAAAATATCACATATCACCCCATTAGCACAATCATAAAATAGATTGGGAAACTGGTCCCATTATCCCCAGTCGGAGCCACTACTCCAAACGGAAAAGGAGCTGCCAACCAAGGTCCGGACCGGGTGGTTTTTCCCCATGTTGAGGCAATGATTTTCGAGTCTTCAACGTTTTGGCACTAGAAGGAGGGCTTGACTGTGAATGGAAAGTAAATCCAAATCAACAGGGAATTCTAAGAGTAAAAATCCCTCACCATCACCTCCAACTTCTCGAAAGCATTCCAAATATCCTAATCCTAAGCGAGAATTTGCAAAGAAAATTACAAAACCCACTGCTGAAATCCTAAACAAGCCAGATCATTATTCTTCTACCGAAGCCCCTGAACTCCAATCT
Organism: Pinus tabuliformis; assembly: GCA_031772625.1. Taxonomy (NCBI): domain Eukaryota; kingdom Viridiplantae; phylum Streptophyta; class Pinopsida; order Pinales; family Pinaceae; genus Pinus; species Pinus tabuliformis. The sequence continues at coordinate 1,718,360,181 of CM062817.1, read as the reverse complement.
TTGACTCATAAATTATAGGGGATTTCGTTATCTTAAGAAGACTTTGAGTTAGATAGTGTTAGTAGTTACCCCTTAGTTTACCCCATCTCAATGGTTAACTAGATCACAAAGTGAAAAGCTTGGAATCCCTCTATTTGAATTCCCTCTGCCAAGTCGTAAGAAAGCTAAGAAAACACCATCTGAATCTCACAGCGAGGTTCTTCCATCGACACAATCTTCATCTTCCTTCATTTTGTCTATACCATCACAAGATCGATCATTCGCCTCCCCACTCCAGATCGTGATTCACATAGGTACATGAACTACATCTTCCTCTACCCAATCACCTTCAACCACTGCTACACCTTCTCCTACTCATATACCAGCAATGGCATAGAATCCTCCAAGGCCATGGACAAACCCAGGAGTTGTTAGGATGGTTGGGCCTTTACATCAATTACCAGCTCATCCAGAGAAATGGTTACCCAAATTCAATCCTGATAATGGCCTACTAGCTTAGGAACATATAAACAATTTCATGTTGTCCATTAACTTGAATGAAGTAGTGGACGAAGACGCAATTGTAAGATGATTTCCATATACTTTACAAGGAACAACAGGATCATGGTACTTTTCATTACCATTAGGTTCCATTAATAGTTGGGATGCTTTCCAAGAGCATTTTTTAACTAAATTTGAGGATGATAGATCCATAGCTACCCTAATCAATGATCTATCCAATTTGAAATCCAAACCGAAAGAACCCATTAAGGACTTCAACTCTCGCTTTAATACATTATTGAATAAGATACCAACGACGTCTAAGCCTAGTGATGAGGTCCAAAATGAGTGTTATATTTGTGCTCTACCTTCAAACACAACTATCTTCATTGATAGAGCTGCCAAACGAACTTTAGCAGAAATATGAAAGAGGCAATAGTTGTGGAAAAACACATTCTAGCTGTAGAAAAGAAAAACACATTAGAAGAACGAAAATATAAGAAAGTGACTTTTAGGGATGACTCCAAGAAGAAACCACCAAAAGATCCTTTTGACCTTGAAGGGTTATATAAAGTCCTCAAGACCATGTCTAACGAAATGGTTGATATCAAAAAACAGGTAGCAAAGACTTCCTCTAAGAAATCTTTTAGACCATTTAAAATGAATTCCCCTACTGATCCTAAACCTCCAAATGCTATATCAAATGCTGAATCAGATGGAGAGGAGGATGAAGTTTCAACAAATGAAGAGCAAACAGATGATAAAGAAGTGGCAGAGTTATAAGGAATGTGGGATTTTATCCTTCCCAATGAAGAAACTCAAGAAACATTCCCTGTCACTACCCGAAGTAAAAACCCTGTTGATTTGTCACAAACAAATTCAAAGCAGAAGGATTTAATGCCACCTCCCAGGGACAAAACAACAGGTAATAAATCTTCACCAAAATCCATTCAAGCTACTCCTACTCAATTGGATTCTTCACCTTCACCTAAAACTCTTATAGTTTATGATGAAATGGAATATAATATTGTTGATGATATGAAGAAAACTAGGGAAAACATCACCTTTCATGAGCTTAGCAAATTGAATCATCAACAGAAGCTACTCCTTAAAGAACTCAAAGCAGTACCTACTGCACTGCTTCCCGTTGCCGTGATTTCACAAGCCGCCCAAGAAATGGGAAGACCCCCTAGCACCTCTTTAAACAAGATTGATCCAACCGACATCGCTCTAATTGGAGGAAGATCTAAATCTCATACTCCTCCATTTCTCCTTACTTTTGAAGTCTTTAATAAGAATTTACACAACTATTTAGTTGATTCAGGAGCTTCATCTAACATCTTACCTAGAACAGTTTGTGCAAAGTTGAATGTTCAGCCTCAGAAATCTGTTGTACGTATAGTACAATTAGATCGATCTCAAGTCGAAGTTGTTGGGGAACTTAACCAAGTAACCATCAAACTTTCATCAAATCCTAAAGTTTGTCAAGTCATTGACATACTTGTAGCTGATATTCCTGAGTTCTATGGCTTAATCCTTAGTAGAGACTGGTCAAAAAAACTTCATGGTTATTTTTCAACTGACTGGTCTCACATGTGGCTTCCCTATAATGGCAAGCCAAATCAAATAAGGGTTGATCGCGAGAAACATCAAAAATACATAGTAGCAGAGCTAGAAGGATAAAATGAACCAGTTGCGTATAGTAACAATATCATCGGAAACTACTCAGTAGAATAATTTCTAGGGAATTTCAATGCTCACACTTCACCTTTCTTAGAAAAATTTGTTATATCTCAAGTCGAAATTTTTTCCCAAATAGACACTTCTAAATGTGTAAACTTTGTAGATAAACCTGTAGTTAGATCTTTATTTTGGAAATTATTTTTTGATGGATCTAAATCCAATGATGGAGCAGGAGCAAGATGCATATTAGTTAGCCCAGAGGGGGAAAAGACTATGTTAGCATGCAGAATTGAATTTTAGTGCACGAACAACACTGCTGAATATGAAGCACTAGTTCAAGGTTTGTATAAAGCAATTGGCCTTATTATCAAACACCTCCAAGTATTTGGAGATTCAGAAATTGTAATAAAACAGGTGAGAAATACTATACACTATTTGTCAGGACATTTGAAACACTATAAGTCGTTAGTCCAAGACTTGACCTTTCACTTTACAGCGTTTAATATTTCCCCTATTCCTAGACTCCAAAATGCTAGTGCCGATCTTCTAGCTAATGTCGCTTCCAAACTTATTCCACCAGAGGATTATAGCCCTGATCGATTTTCCATTGAATTAATTTTTAGGCCTTCTATTCCCAATAATATCACCAACTGGAGAGTCTTTAATAATGATCCATATATCATAAGCTTGCCGACTTCAGAAGGCTCTTATGATGACTAGATAGTTGTTGAATACCAACATGATAACCAACTAAAACAAGAAACAGTCAATAATGCTATACCAAAATCTATAGTTAAGTTGGAAGATTTATATGACCTCAAAGACAGATTTAAATGATCCACCAATTCAAAACTTCAGAGTTCAAGTCTAAGATTTGAATTGATTAATCTTGGGATTGACCTAAAGCCTCAAAATATTAATCTAGGTCTCAGAATTACATCAAAGGAAAAATAAGCCTTTATAGGTTTGTTGAGGAGGTACAAGAATGTCTTCGCGTGGAACTATGAATATCTTAAGACATATGACACCTCTATTATTCAACATACTATTCCCATGATATTTGATGAAAGACCCATTCAACAGAAATTAAGGAAGATCCATCCTAATTTAGAAAGTCAGATTAAATCCAAATTGAATAAACTGCTGAAAGCCAAGATTATTTTTCCTGTCAGACATTCTTGGTGGGTCTCCAATCTTGTCCCAGTCAGAAAAAAGAACGGAGATATTCGGATATGTATAGACTTCCGCAATCTCAATAAAGCTTGCCAAAAGGACAATTTCCCATTAGCCCCTATGGAACGGATATTGCAATCAGTTGCAGGCTTAGAACTAATCTCTTTCCTGGATGGATTCTTAGGTTATAATAAGATCTTAGTACATCTAGATGACCAACTGAAAACTACATTCAGAACAAAATAGGGCACTTATGCTTATCAGAAGATGCCATTTGGATTGATTAATGCTTGTGCCACTTTTCAAAGAGCCATGGACATAGCCTTCAAAGGTTTAGTAAACAATTCAATAGTAATCTACTTAGATGATATAACTGTATATTCCAGAAAGCGCAATAATCATCTAAGGGATTTAAAGCAAATATTTGAACATTTCCAAAGGTATGAGATTTCTCTTAATCCCAAGAAGTCTTTTTTCGTGTTAAGTGAAGGAAAGCTCCTTGGATTGATTGTGTCCAAAGAAGGGATTCATATTGACCCTGACAGAATTAGAGAAATCTCTGAAATACCTTTACAGCATAACAAAAAATCAATGCAACCTTTCCTAGGTCAAATAAATTTTGTTAAAAGATTTGTCCCTGACTACTCAAGAATTATTTTACCTCTTCAATCCATGATAAAGAAAAATTCTTTGTTTAAATGGGGATACTTAGAACATGAAGCTTTTAACTTGATAAAACAAGCAATCATAAACGCCCCATCTTTAGCAATGCCGAATTTTTCAAATCATTTCATTTTATATACTTTCACTTCTAAGAAATCATATGCAGCCATATTGACACAAGTAAATCAAGAAAAAGATGAAGCCCCAATCTCTTTGAATTGAATTACTCAGACGTTGAAAAACAAGCCTTTGTTGTTTTCAAATCAATAAAACACTTCAGACCTTTTCTCCTCAAAACCCACACCAAAGTAATAATACCATTGTCAGCAGTAAAAAATCTGTTAACACAAACGAATATAGGTGAGAAGATAGCAAATTGGGTTATATCTCTACAAGAATATGACATCGAAATCAGACCAACAAAAATTGTAAAAGGTCAAGGTTTTTGCAGGATGTTGGTAGGAGCATCAAATCTATCAGCATTACAACATTTAGGTGACGATGTACAAGTCTATGAGGTAAGCCTTAATGATATTGAGTCAAGATATGCTGATATCATATTTTACTTAAGAAATGGATATGCCCCAACCCAATTAAATTACACAAAGAAAAGGGCTTTGAGATTAAAAGCTAGACAATATCAAATTGTCAATGATGTGCTGTTTAGAATAAATTATGATTATGTTTTACTTAGATGTCTTGAAAAATTTGAGGCAGAGAAGGTGTTGCAGGAACTTCATGATGGACCAGTTGGTGGTCACTTTGGAGGAGATACTACAACACATAAAATCCTACATGCCGACTATTACTAGCCAACATTATTCAAAGATGCACACAGTTATGTAAGGAGATGTAAAATTTGTCAGACAGCTGCTGGAAGATAGAGGAAACCCGCATTACCATTACAGCCAGTCAACATTGACCAACCATTCGAGAAATGGGGATTGGACATAATAGGTGAGATCGTTCCTCATTCTTCTAAGAAGCATAGATATATCCTTACAACCACTGATTATTTCACCAAAAGGGTGGAAGCAATTCCCCTCAAGGTACCCAATTCTCAAAACATTATTGAATTCATAGATCAATTTATCATTACCAGACTTGGCTTGCCATCTGCCTTGATGTTTGATAATGCATATTATTTTTCAGGCAATGCTATGATAGAGTTTTCTCTTAAAAGTGGTTTTAAGCTTAAGTACTCTGCTAATTATTATCTGCAAATAAATGGGTTAGCTAAATCCACAAACAAGAATCTCATAAGGATTATTAAACGAACTATTGACCAAAGCTAGAATAACTGGCATAAGTCTTTAATTTTTTCTCTATGGGTAGAACGAATAGCTAAGAAAGCCTCCATTGGCACTTCTCCTTTCAATTTGGTCTATGGGAAAGAAGCTGCCTTACCAACAAATGTATCTATTCCCTCTTTAGGCTTGTTTCAATTCATTGAAGAAACTCCTTCCTCATCTATGAAAGTTAGACAGTTACAAATCCTTAAGCTTGAAGAGGAAAGAGAAAAGGCTAGGATCACACATGCACATCATCAACAGTTAGTCAAAGCCTCCTTTGATTCAAATTCTATAAGTTCAAAATATTTTCAACTCGAAGACCTAGTATTGAAATGGGATAAAGCACACGAAGAGAAAGGTAAGCATACCAAGTTCCAACAAATGTGGCTTGGCCCATTTCAGATTGTGGAAGAAATATGCCCATCAACTTTTCTATTGCAAGATTTATCAGCTAAGAGAGAATCTCCACCTGTTAATGGGCAGATTTTAAAGAAATACTTTCCATAGAAGATGATCTCTTCTGTTCACTGTATATTATTGCCTTTAGTTTATTTTTTTTAGAAAGAATAATACGAGTTGAAAAACATTTACTTTTGGCTTTACAAAGGATAGTCTCTTTTTAATTTTAACTTTTCGCTTGTGTAAGTAAATATTATAATGAAAGTAATCTTCACATATGAAATATATAGTTAAGTTCTATTGCTTCAAAACTGCCTTTTTACTACAAAAATTATCTGATCTTTGATGAAACTTAGCTTTAGAAAGAAATCTTTCCTTTGCATTAGTCAAGAAAAGTATCAATAACAAAGCAAAGTATTTCTACAGAAAAGCATCTTTAAAACTCTACAATTGTCATTCGGAAGCTCTTAAGGAGCCAATGATTCTCCCCACCTAATCAACTTTCATTTTTAGAGTGTAATTCTAAAATATACTTAAACTTAAAGGATAAGAGGTCTCATCAAGAGCCGGCTTACCATGATCATAAGATTATAACTAACTGACATTACCAATACTGCATATCAAAATAGGGTAATGGCTTAAGATTATATTAATCAAAAGACAAGGGGTCTCATCAAGAGCTAGCTTGTTCAGTTAAGTTACAAATCAAGTGAATGACATTGTCAATTTTGGTCACCAAACCAAGACATTATCCTTTAAGAGATAAAAGATGAAAATTTGAAGGAAGAATGAATTACTTTAGAAAATAAAGAAAGCAATAAGTATACAAACGAGCTTATCTTTAAGATTGCATTCTGATCTAGGTGGGATACTGAATCATTGCTGGTTAAAAGGTAACCCTGTCGAGGCTATGAATGCCTGCTGGCAGTAGAGGCTCTACCTATGACAACTGAGTATACCAAAAACTGATCTGAGGAGAGTCTCCTTGTTTTTATCTTTAAAACCAAGTAATGACTAATGTATAAAAAGTGACTTTCTTATGAGAAAAGAATAATAAAAAGAATGATAGTTAAGTAGATGTTGTTTTATTATTATTGAGCAGTATTACTTACCTTTTTTTTCCACAGAAAAAGTCCAACTTTTTATAAATAAAAAGGGTTACATAAACTATGTAAGCTTAACGCCAAGACTGCAACCGCCAGCAATCGGGGCGAGTCTCAGCTACCAGAACGGCTCGCTGTCAGAGCAGCTCATGTGCATTGGCACACAAAGCGGCGAAGCGAGGCTACCTTGCATTCTAAAAGAATGCAAGAAGAAGAAAAAGAAGAGGGGAAGAGAAAGAGGAGAAAAGCGGAAACATCGAGATCACGTTTTTCTCCCTTTCTTCTTTTCGACCTTGCGCCATTCTCCCAGAGATGGCTCACAAGAGGCAAGGACAATCTGGCTTTCGGCATGATGAGTTCCTGTGTCCTTATCCGAATCTGATGTTTCTGGAGTATGTTGTCTTTTAATTCCTCCGCTGCCTGGGTCCACAACAATCCTATCAGACGTTGGACGGAGTGGATCCAAGAGAACAGACGTGTCCACTGTTTGCACCTCAGGTTCCTGTGTAGGTTGTTTGCTTTCTGATGGAGCTGGTTCCTCTTCTTCTTCTGACTCATCCTCTTTTGGCTCAGGAGGGGGAAACTGCCAACCTTTCCTCTGCTTCCTGTTCGGTTTCTTTTTGCTGTTTGTTTTCTTAACCTCTGGGCATGTATTTTGAAGATGTCCTGTCATCCTGCAATTCCTGCATCTGAACGCAGTATTCTCGTAATCAAGTGATTGCAGCCAGTTTTGTTGCTTATAGATCAGCATGATGTTCTCTGGTAAACCTTTGCTTAGATCTACTTCTACACAGATCCGAGCAAAGGTGAAGATTCTATTTTCTTGCCTTTCCGTGTCTGTTTTAATATACCGCCCAAGGCTGTTTCCGATGCTTTCCAAAACCTGTTCGTTCCAAAAATGAAGAGGAAAGTTGTGAAGCCTCACTCATACTGGTAGTTTGGAAACTAACATGGTGTTGGGGTCAAAATCTGCAAACCATGGGGTGATAAACAACCCCGTGGACCCCCAGAACCAAGGCCCCTCTCTGATTATTGAATCCCTTTCCTCCGAGGTTTGAAATTTAACAATAAAAAACCCCTTGGAACAGAGGTGTATTTCACATTCCAGAGACCATTGAGTAAAAATCCAGTGAAAGAGGTCCATGGGTTTCGGCCAGAAGCAATTGAAGCGACATATAAGTGCCTGGGCTTCATATGTCTTTGTGTGCTCCTCTGTTGATGTACTGTTGATTTTTAGTGTTGGGGTTTGTTCTTGAAGTTCTACTATGTAGGGTCTCGGTGTATTTCCAGCCTGTTCTGGAGGAGAGCCCGCCGCTTTTTTCCCTTGAAGGATGTTTCTGTAGGAGGGGCCTCTATTTGATTGCTGTTGACTGTTGGGCATATTCCTTTTGTCTCCCTCTGCAGATCTTGGGATGCTCTGAGCCGCACCCCCTCGCAGACGCAAGTTTAGGGTAATGGTCATCTCTGGTTTAATGGAGTAGTCCTTTAAGAGCCTGCAGTCCTGGAGGGAGCGGAGCCCATTGACCAGATATTGGACCGATACAGGATACCCCATCATTTCCCATATTTTATGCTTGAGTTGAAGGATAGAGGAATCATCGTTTACCCAGACAATATGAGGGTTACCCACAGGAGGTCTAATAAAAATTTGAAAGGGAGAAGAGTACGGCTGGATCTGGTTCTTACCTTTTGCTGGGGAAGGGAGCACTTCTTGCTTATGCCGATCCCTCCTCTTTGCCTCTTCGTTCTTCTGATTCAGCATTTGGGTCTGCGTGACAGGCTTGGGAGACCCTGCTCTTGCCGCCATTTTCGTTTTCCTTATCAGCAACATCCTCTCTGAATCTCGGCTCGAACAGCCGGGATCCGCCGAACAGAGAGAGCAGGAAAACCGGGCCTGCGCAGAGCATACGCTGCCCTTGGTGCAGCCGTTGAGGGCCGAGGACGATTTCACCGACACCACGCCATTAATCTCCGATTGGGCGCCAAAGCTCTTGGCCTCTCGTCCGCCTGGAGGGCTCATTCCCAAGAAATCATGGAACAGAGACTGAGCTTCACCGGCCATTTTCTCCCGCGTCTCCAGAGCTCGACCCACTCAACTATTCAGTATTACTTACCTTATATCCCATGTAATTTTTATTTTTATTTTCAAAGCTTTCTTTATTTTGGAAGTTTTAGAAATTTCAAAAAACTCTCAGAGATAACTGGTTCTTCCAAATGAATCGCCAATTGTTGTGCTATTCAAAAACCCCCCATTTATTAATAGTAGTAGTTAATATTACATTAATAAATGGGGACCCTTTAAAAATCCATTCAAAAATAAACTTAGCATTTAGGCATTTCTTTTATTTTTGGAATAAAGCAAGATATCAATCAAACCCCCTTTTCAAAAAGAACTACTAAATGCTTTCCTTCCCACATATCACATTATTAAGTATCATAAAAAAACCTTGCTAACCCAACAAATCTAGTAAAAAACAATTGAAAGAGGACTCTATGCTTTATACCTCGAAACTATCATATTTTTGACATAAACTAGGTCCTTAAGCTTTTCTCTTCAAAACCAAATCTCACATCACATATCGCTATTTATGAAGAGCACTCCTTAAAAGGTTATCTCAAAACAAGCGAAATACAAAATTGCAATGGCATTGTAACCTTTATCGCATCACATTTCGAGCATTCAAAAGAACACCGCAAACCTATCATCGGTTGATATTGAAAATGCGATCAAGACCTGGACCCACTCCTTCAATACATTATGAACAAATGTTTAGGTCTGCTGCTTATTAAAAAGGGTCTTTACATAGAAAAATTTGACAAGTAGCTATGTTTTGAGACAATAAACGAGCGGCTCGCATCTCGCATCTCGCAGAAATGCAAGGGAGGGTAAGAAAAGCGAAAAGGTATAATGCGATATTGCGATCTGCGATATTGCTTCACAAATCACAAAATCACCATTATCGCAATTCAAAGGCTCTGCACCCTAGCAGCTTTCTTCCCAATTTACGATGCAGACATTTATGAGCATTAAAGCTAAGGGATAACAAAACATTAGTGGGAATTTAGTAAGAGTTAACCGTATTTATGTGTGAAAATCCATTTAACATGATATGATATCTTCTTACGTGCATTCGAATAAAACTCCTTTTTATCACCTTTACAAGTTATCCACATTATTTCATTACACGTTTATTGTCATCTTTGTGTTTCTGATAGCTGTTGTTCTTCACTTTCAGGGAAAATCCACAGAGAAAATCATTGGGAGTTATGGTGAATAAAGGCAAGGTAGTCGTCTCTGAGAAGTCAGAAATGACTCCTCTATTTACGAATACTACATGCAGCAGAGAGGGAGGAACCTCTATGTGGGAGGCCATGTATAATATATTGGAGGAAGAGCAACCAAGGATTCTGGAAACAAAGGTTACAGTTGACGAACGTGATTCCTCAGACGCCTCCATGTTTGAGACAACATGCTCATTTTTGCATCACATAGCTGTGCGTTCGAAGATAATCCCTTATACAGACATGGTTAAATGGGTTATTGATGAAGCTGACATCTCAGACAGAGAATTCAAGACAAGAAGCCAAGAGGTTATGGGATCTTTTACGCCAGATAACCTGCGACTCATGTACCACCTACCAGAGCCACAAGTCATCTACAACAAGCAGTTCATCGAGAAGTTTGCCAAAGAAAATGAGGACCCAACAGACTGCACCCAGACCTGGTCAAATAATGAGGGAAAAATCAAGAAAGACAAGAACGATATGTACTCTATTGTGTCTATATGTCCCCCTCATAGTTTTGTAGCGGCCATGCTATGTAGACTATTTGATAAACCTGATAGTACTAAATTCTCTCCAAAATGGCAGCCATTAATAGATGCAGCCATAAATGCAAGTATAATGAATTGGGCACAAATCTTGTCTGATAATTTAGCAAAAATAATAATGGAATATAGAAGGAAAAAAGTGTTGCTTCGAGGGTTTACCCTCCATTTTTTATGAGCGCCTATGTAATGGATGCAATTTGTTTTGGTTCAAAATTTCCTATCATGGGATGGAAGTGGACTATCCAAAATCCACTTCCCATTCACATATACCATAAATACATGTGGGAATCTCACTTTCAACCACATTTTTTCAAAATTTGTCATGGAGTTATGCTCCCTATCCACAAAAGGCTTTATAACCAAGATGCCCCCAGGTTTTCCAAAGAAGCCGAGGTAGATATCCTCCCAGTGGCTAGATGGTTTGGGGAGGATACATTTACATATATTAGGGTATTTGGCAGCATTACCTCCCCCCATGTCCTCCCATACTATGTTCTGGACAAATTGATGGTTAGAGAGATAGACTATCAAACAACTAGTGAGGAAGGGATGAGCAAAACATTAAAGGAAGCAAAAAAGGCCATTTGGCCTACATTCCCTATATAGTGTGGAGCATTTTCATTGCATGACATGGGCCATGCATTTAAAGAAGTAGAGATTATGTTATCTCTGCAATTACCTAAATTCCCTAGAAGGCAATATGACCCATTCGACACTGTCAAAGAATTTACCACCATGGTGAAAATAAAAGTATTTAGTAATGAGGAAGATGCATTTGATGACATCTTTTTGCAGAAAAACACCTTCACAAAGGTGAAGCATATGGAACAATTACTTTTTGACCGTGAAGATCTTGAAACCTTTTATGAGTACAGAGAAAGGATGCTAACAAAGTTCCCATTGGACCAATTATTGATTGAACCAATAAGGGAGCCTACTCCCAGTGTAAGTCTAGAAGGAGATTCCAAAGGAAATTCTAAAACTAATTCTGGAGCAGAATCCCAAGAGAAATCTACCAGGGAATCATAGAAGTCATCACAAAATGGGAAAAGCAGAAGTAGGGAGTCGAAAAAAGATACAGCCCAATCTACTGGAAAGATAGTTGAGCAAACTTCAACTAGCAAACAGGCTGAGATCCATTCCACCTCCACACAACCAATAAAACCCCTGGTGATCGATTTAGAGGAAGAATGGAACTACTTTAATAAAAGGATCAATACAAAGAAACAAATGAAAGAGTTGCAAACTCCACAACAAAAAACAACTCAAGAAATTATAGTAGAGGAGACTGTAAATACTCAAGAGGTAGAGCACATTCCTGTTACTCCCACCTCTGAAATAGTTCTGAGAATTAAGGATATTCCCCCTCTAGATGTGTTTTATAGCCCACAACACAAAGATGTTGTTAAAAGACAAAGGAAGTAAAGGAAATTGGATTCTATAGCTGTTACTACCCTTGATAATGAACCGATGGATGTTGTCTGGAAAGACTCACCCATCGACCTGTCTGCCAACCTTACTAGACTGTCATAATTTGTAGGTGCCTATGCTACATCGAACATCGATAAAGAAACAGAGGTGCAAATGTTGGTTAAAGAAAAAGAAGATAAAATTTTGTTGTTTGAACAACAATTACAACAAGCGAAATTTGACTAGCAAGCGGAGATACAGTTAGCTAAGCTTCAACAAGAGTTCGAGCAGATGTAAATAAAACATCAAACCAGCTTAGCAGAGAAGGAAGCGCAAATACAAGGAATAACTGATCTACATTGTTATGAAACCAGCTCACAAAAATATAGAAAAGATAGATCAATGCCTTAGAAATAAGCCTCTTTGAGGGGGTAACCTCCTTTACATAACACAAATGAACAATTCTTAGATGATACAAATGACAAGACCTCCTTTCTATATATAGGAGTCTAAGGGGTCATAATATAATCAGAGCCGACATAACAATAATAATGTAATGGCACAATAATAACAATAGCGGGCTTCTATGGGGCACAATAATAACAATATGGGGACTACATGGGCACAACAATATAATAAGGGGGCTGTGCTAATAACAATAAGGGGTTGGACTAGTAGTATAGGGACCTAACATGCCCCTCTCCTTCAAAAAGTGTTGTCCTCAACGCTTGAGTAGTTCTTGACGCTTCTGTACAAAATTATTGTCCTCCCATGTGGAATCTTCAGTGGGTAAGTTCTTCCACTTGATGAGATACTCTGAAATTGATCGATTTCGTAGCTGTCGGGTTCTTGTTTCTATGAATGCTCCAGGTTCTAATATGATTTTTCCTTGTAAAGTTCTGGCAATATTGTTTGAACTGGGATCTTCTGCAACTTTTCAATGAGTGGCCACACTTCTTCATCCTTTTTCCATTCATCCCTTGCTTCGTGTATCCAATCCGGTTGGATAATAGAAATAGCACAAAACAATGCTTCCACATCCTCATCCTTTCTTGAGAGTGCATCTGCAACAACTTTTTTCTTCCCTTTTTTTTAGATGATTTCAAAGTCATAACCCAACATATTTGTGACCCATTTTTTCTATTCTTCTAAAGATAATCTTTGTTCTAAAAAGTATTTAAGACTATCATGATCCATTTTTACCTTGAAGTGTCTTCCCATTAGGTAAGGTCGCCATTTCTTAAGTGCATGTAATATTGCCAACATTTCCTTCTCATAAATTGCTTGCTTGAGATGTAGCTGTAAAAATACCCAATCGCCTACATCAAAACTTCTTTCACTGTGATGTTGATCTGCCTATTGTTTCATTCGATTCTGCACCAAAGTGGCGTTATCCTTTAAAAGTTGGAGAACTTGTTGTTGATGCTCGATGTGATCTTTCACTGCTTGAATATTTTTCTTCTTGATATGTCCTTCTATCTTGAGAGTTTGAGGAGTGGTAATTTCTTTGAATGCATTACAAGATATGGTCGGATTCATTTCTTGATGCTCGATGTGATCTTTCATTTCTTGAAAATTTTTCTTCTTGGTATGTCCTTCTATATTGATAGTTTGAGGAGTGGTAATTCCGGTCATCATATTCATTTCTTCTTTCTCGATGTGATCTTTCACTTCTTGAACCTTTTTCTTCTTGACGTGTCCTTCTATCTTGAGAGTTTGAGGAGTGGTAATTCTTGCCAATGCTTTACAATATATGGTCGGATTCATTTCTTATTTCTCTGGGGTTGGTTCCTGGTGTATATTCTCTTCTTTTGATGTTTCTTGATCCTTTTCTTCCTTCTCTTAATAATCTATGTAAAATAATTTCTTCTCAGCACACTTATGACCTTTAGTGTATTTTTTATCACAATTGTAACAAAGCCCTTTTGCTCTTTTTTCTTCCAATTGTTGTGGTGTCAACCTTGTAGGTTGTGAAGGTCACTTAGTTCTAGGGCTTTGTCTACCTAACCCCTTATTCCTCCCTTCGATACCTCCGCGAAAGGGTACGACTGACCTTCACGCAAACCTAACCCTCGATTCAGATACTTTCACGCTGCTAAGGTAGTGTATTTCTCAGATTGTCAATTTATCTTAAGAATCTTAGATTGTCAAGTTATCTTAAGAATCTTACTTGTCTTATTAGATACTCATAGTTAGCACCGCGTAAATAGATATTCTTATTTGCATTCAGTTATCCAACATAATTATACACATTCGCGCATCTCATAAGCATTATAAAGGAAATTCATACATAATATGACAAGATGCATTAATCGGAACAAAGACACATAATTTGTAGAATACTTCTCTTTATTGATATTTCCAAGCGATTACAGACTCTATTCACCTTGTGCACACAACTACAGGGGTCCGTGCACTTAGCTGCAGACTTCTACCCTAGGCCTATGCGCACTCAGTTGTAGAGCCTCTACCTACTCTACGACCCAAAACTTAGACTTCTTACTACAGAGCTATGACTCTCTTACTCGTTAGCCTCTATATCTATGACTCTCAAACTACTTAGAGCTTAGCTCTTTTTATACAATCCCATGGTCCGCGGACCATGGGTAGATCTTTTACAACCGTCTTTACTTTACAAAACTAAGGGCAGAAAACCATTTATGAATTATGACACCTTCATGCTCTGCGACCACAAAATGCAGAGTCTTTACAAGTTTATGAAAAAAATTGACCAAAACATGGGCTTTTAGCCCCAAAACTGTCCTTTGGGGAATCCTGTTCCCAACAGGCAACCAACACAAACATCGTGACTCACCCTCGAGTCACTCGGTAGGCATGAAGATCTTTGCGCGAAGCCCTTCCATCTCGACTCGTATAACCACAACCTCAATAATGCACTGTGCGGCCGCCTTATTCGCGTCTTCCATTGTCTGCTCGGTCATTGCTCCTGCACTGTCGGCTTGAAGCTTTTGCTACGTCGCTTGCAGAGTCACAAGCTTGCCTTTGATAGATCCTATCAATGTCTAAGCCTCATCCAGCTAAGGCTTCAGTCTTGCCTTCATCACTGCTTCCTTGTGTAGCACTGCGTCCACCTGTTCCTTCAGTTGCTTGGCCTCCTGCAACTTGGCTAGTCTTTGTGTCAGCGCGACGGTTCACGCTATGCCCTTAACCTCATCATAGCGCTGTTGTAGCTCATACGCTTTTGTCTCTAGCCGCTGTACATGGGGCCCTCCTGCAAGTTGGTCAGGACCTCAAATGACTACTCAAACAATTGTGTGTAGTCTGCTACTGCACTATCCACGCCGCTACTACTTCTGTGATAGCAGTCGTCCGCTACTCTTTCACTTCTGGCGAAGTTGAAGGCTGGGCCTTCAACTGTAACTTTGTGATTTGTAGGTTCAACTCCAACTGAACCACACCATCTCAGTATGAGTGTCGTGCACCCCTGTGGCCAGCTTACGGATGTGTACCTCGACTGGATCCTGCTCTAGAATGGCCAACTCTGGGACCATTCGGCATGCTTCCTTGACGACCTGCATAATGTGCTTTCTCTGATTGGTCACCTCAGTCTCATCGGTGATGGAAACATTTCTCTATAGGGCCATATGCTTGTTGTTGATCCAATATTCACTGATCACATGGAGGGAACGGTGCTTATGGGCCCTCAGCTTTGCAATCACTCCATCTTACAAGAGGTGGAGTGCTTCTCACAGGAGTACTGCCAGGTTCAACCCTACTCCCTTTAGGGCACTGACAGTGGCCTGTCAACCTCATTCTCTGTGGTCAGTGCTCCATCAGGCAGCACTATCGCACTAGAGGTCTTCGCGCGTAGCATATCATAGCCTCTAAAGTGCCGATAGCTAGGCTGGTAGACACAGTGCTAGCCTGCGACACGCAGGTCTGCAACTCCTACAACCTTGTCTGGATAGCCCCTAGGATGATCTTTTGTAGCTGTTCAAATTGTTGCAGGGCCTCTGCAGTGACATCCCGCACTGTGTCACCGATATCATGCAAGTCGCCCTCTGTTAGTGTGATAGGGTCCAGTGATGTCTTGGTCACCTTTGATTTATTTCCGGGCCTTCCCTTCTCTAGCTCTCTTGGGCACTTGATGCGGGCGGACGTCTCCTGAGGGTCCACACTGTGCTGTTTTGTTTCCTCTTCTATCTCAGGTGAAGGTGACCTCTTGCCTTTGTCAAAGCCTCGCTTTGTCCCACCTGTCTGCTGTGTGGTCTCGCGCTTCTCTTGGGCCTTATCAACGACCTCATTTTTCCTCTTTTCGGCCAGCTGTGTCATCTTAAGCTTGGCCTCCTTCTTCTTCTACATGGCAGAATTGCTCCCGCCCACTACCAAGTCTGTGGTAGAGCGCCACTCTTTCGGCCATTGATCAAGCACCGCGTCAATGGCATCATCTGTTGCTAGATAAGGCAAGTCGTACCATTCGTACGTAGGGTCCTTTCACGCCCTGATGGATACTTGATGGAAGTATGATTTAAATTTGGTGTAGCCCTATAGGTGATAATTGCAATTTGCGGTTGATGGCCATCCAGATGTTCATCTCCATCAAG
Organism: Pinus tabuliformis; assembly: GCA_031772625.1. Classification (NCBI taxonomy): domain Eukaryota; kingdom Viridiplantae; phylum Streptophyta; class Pinopsida; order Pinales; family Pinaceae; genus Pinus; species Pinus tabuliformis. Next base: position 1,718,343,583 of record CM062817.1, on the reverse strand, counting down.
ATCCAAAAGATCTTGCTGTCCCTGATTCGCTGCGCGTCCTTGGTCACCCACAATAAAGCGTACTTCACTACTTCTGGGAGGTCTGGCGTGCCTGAAGGGAACTAGCTGTCCTATGGTAGTTCCCACACTACCAGCACAACTGACAACAAGAGCCACGCATAGTGGAACGTATCGCTGAGCTCTTGTGCTTCGCGGTAGTTCGCCAGGAACTCTCCGCGAAGGTAGTCCAACCAGTTGAATTGGACTCCTTCAGCGCACTGTGCTGCTAGCGTGATGACAGGCGCTGACACCTCATTGGCGCGACACTTCCTCATCACTTTCCCTGTGAAGATCTGCGTGGCTACCTTCACAATAGGGTCACAGATGCTGGATATAGCGTATCTATGCGGCTTCTTCACCAACTTAAATTTTTCCTTCATAGACTCTACGAGAGCCTGTTCGCCACCTTTTCCGTCAAATATCATGGTTGGATTCTCGCTTGTATACGGAAATTGCATTATCCTACGAATCAGCCTATCTGTGATCGGTACTGGCTCCTCCAGCCACAGACACCCATCATGCACCAAGCACAACAGCTACTTAATGACCAAAACTGTCACTGGGGTGCGGTTGTAGTGTGGCACCCAAAGTAGGTTGAGAAACCCTGCCTTATCTACTCCTCAAAGCCACCTCCGTGGCTCCAATGCGGTCATTCCAGAGTTCGTATCAATGATACGATGCATCAACTGCTTAGTCGCTAGGTGTGGGAACTTCTCATGATCAACCAAGTCCCAATCTTCAAGTTTCAGCAGTGGCACTCGAGCCAAGTGCAGTCCATTGAAAACAATTTCGTTCGGCAGTAGAGGGGTTTGCAGGGGAGTCTTACTCTTGTCGATGTCCTTCGGCACCTTGGTCTTGGGCTTGCACGGAAGGACGTACTCTGGCAACTGAGTAATAGGGTCCGCACCCTGGGTTTCAACCTCCTCTACTTTGAATCCTACATCCTCATCGTCCGTCGGGATGTCTTCAATGTCTTCCTCCTCTGGCTCAAAATTTATAGCTTTTCCCTTCTCCTGTGCGGTGGGGTTTAGTGGGTTTCTCCTTGGCGATGCGCGCACCGGTATGGCAGGCTGCTTGCCCTTCTTGTCCTTCACTGTTTCCTTGGTTGGGGTCAGCTTTAGTCTCGGCATCCTCAGTGATTTAGGGACTTCGGCTAGAACTTCGACGACCTATGGAGCAACTATTTCTGCCTCCATCTCAACCTTAGGCATCAACTCCTCTCCTTCGGTATCTATAGCTTCTATGGGCGTCGACATAACGCTCTCCAATAGTACTCGCGATGTCTCAGGTAAGTTTACAAATGCTGGAGTCTCTTTCAAAGCTTTGAAGAATTCTCGGTTCATGAGTGCCTAAAATCTCAACAACTCAATTCTCAAAATGCCAAGTGTTTTTCGCTGGACAACCACTTGTAATTTATAGGGCATTTTGGATTCAAATCTGACCGTTCCCCCCAAATTCGGTCCATTAATTCTGGATTGGCGGTATATTTTCAAAGATCTAAGCCATAAATTTTGTCTTAAATTCCGGCCACCGGCTCTATTTGGCCGCATTTCTACTGTCAAATCATGAACAGTGACTTTAATGGTCACTTTCTGGCCAACTTGCATGATTTCTCCCTGGGTAGTGCAGCTCCCTTCACACTGCCACAAACCCTGTGACACTTCCTTGCTTCGCACAATCCTATAATCACGTAGCTCCCCATCCCGGGCAGTGTAGTTTATAGTCCCGCGCCTCCTTTCAGCTGCCTGGAGTGCTAAGACTGTGCTACCTTCACCTAGTCACATGGTTGGACCACCGGTGTATGGCTTCAATCGATTGCCATTCACCTTTCCTGGGAAGGGATCTCCATTCAATTTGACCAGATGTACCGCTCCTCCATCAGTAATTTCCTTAATGACATAGGGCCCTAACCAGTGCATTCTGAACTTCCTTGGAAATTTATTAAACTTACTATCATATAACAAAGCCGGGTCATTTACCTTAAAGGTGTGCAACTTAATGTGTCGATCATGCCATGCTTTTTCGCGCTGCTTTTGGACATGTTGGTGAAATCTTGCTAGAAACCTCACTTCCTCAAGCTCATCCAGTTGTGTGAGCCTTTCTTCCAAGGCTCTATGATCCATCATACCTGTGAGTGCTGCTATGTGCAAACTAGGCACAATATATTCCATAGGCATTACTGCTTCAACCCCATAGACAAGCCGAAAGGGGGTTTGTCCAGTCAACTTCTTGCATGTCGTTCGATAAGCCCATAGTACTGCAGGTATGCGTAGGTCCCAATCACTTTGCTGAGCATTGCAAACCTTGGTCAACGTGTTCTCCAACACTTTATTGAATTCTTCCACCATTCCGTTAGCTTGTGGGTGATAAGGCATGCTCTTCTGGTGATATGCCTGAAATTCCTCCATCAGCACGCTGATCGTCTCATTCAGAAAGTGTGTATCGCGATCACTCATCAAGATCTTTGGATAGCCAAATCATGTCAGTACATGCTCAAAGAGGAACTTTGCAGCAGTCACGCCTGTGAAATCCTTCACAGGTTGTGCCTCTTCCCAATGAGTCAAATACTCCGTCGCGTGATAATGTACCTTGCTCCTGTCTTTCCTTGGGGCTGAATGGGTCCCACAAAATCTATCACCCATTTCTTAAAGGGTTGCAACGTCATCTATGGATTCAAACGCATCTCATCCCTCCGTGATGGTCTTCCAGTCCTTTCGCACACATCACACACCTTACAATACGCTTTTGAGTCCTGATGGAGGGTTTGCCACCATAACCCTGCACGTAGAATCTTCTGCGCGGTCGTCCTCCCTACAGAATGTCCTCCCGCGACATCCCCATGAGCGTCCGCAAGGATGCTGCTTCTTTCAAACTCGGGTACATATCGTTGCAATATCTCATTAGACCCCATTTTGTCTAGATGCCCAACAATGATAGAGAAATCTGCTGCGTGCACCATTAATTCCTTCTTCTGCTGGACAGTGTATCCTTTCGGGGTAGTTCCTATTGTTAGGAAGTGTATTATATCCTCAAAATGACCATCTGTGATGCGCACTGCAAATAGCTGCACGTCAGGCAGTCCTTCCTCCAAATTAGTGGGCTCTTCTCTTGTTTCGATGCGCGACAGATGGTCTGGTCCCGCGTTTAGTCATCCAGGCTTGACAATAACTTCAAAATCATATTCCTGGAACAATAACAACCACCTGCAGATTCTCCCCCCCAACACAGGCTTATTGACCAGGTACTTCAATGCGGAGTGAACTGTATACATCTTAAAATGGCCTCCCAACAAGTTGTGTCTAAACTTCTGGAGCACATAGACCATGGCTAACCCCTTGCACTCAGTGGTGGAATAGTTCTTTTCCGCCTTGGACAACCTTCTACTTGCGAATGCTATAGGATGGTCCAAGTCCTCTCCACCAGCCTGTGTCAGTACTGCTCCCAACGCTATACATGACGAGTCGACATGTACATGGAACTCCTTCTTCCAATCCGGGAAGACTAAAATCAGTGTGGTGACCATCTTTTCTTTCAATACATCCAAGCTCTTCTTAAAATCTTCGTTCCAGTAGAACGTGACATCCTTCTTCAACAATTTCTCCATAGGCGCGGTGATCTGGGCATAGCCTTTGATAAACTTTCTGTAATATCCCGTATGTCCTAGGGTAGTGCAAAACTGTTTCACACTCCTTGGTGCTTCCAAGTTCAGTATCACTGCGATCTTCGTGAGGTCTACCATTAGTCCCTGTATGTAAACCACATGACCCAGCAGGGTCCCAAAGGGAACACAAAACAAGCACTTCTTCAGATTGAGTGTGATCTGGTATCTTCGACATGTATCTAGCATCAGGTGCAAGCTTGCTACATGGCTTTTCACCAAACATAGTCCAATCATCGAAGTATACCTTCAGGAACTTATGAATAAACTCTTTGAACGCAGCAATGACTATGCGTGAGAAGATCGCAGGTGCATTCCTCAACCCAAACGACATTACGGTGTACTGGAAACAACCCCAATCAGTTGCAAAGGTTGTCTTGCTCCTATCCTCCGGCATGATTTTGATCTAGTGGTACCCTGAGAACCCATCAGTGAAGGAATATGCTTCCTGGCCACCTACATTGTCCAACACTTCATCAGTGAATAGAGTCGAGAAAGGATCATGTACACAAGCATCATTCAACTTTCTGAGATCCACACATATCCTTATTTCATCCTTCTGCTTCTTCTCCTATACCACCATAGGGTTTACCCAGTCAGATTCTTCCACAGGCTCAATGATTCCTGCCACGAGCATCTTGTCTAGCTCTAAGCAAACCTTTTCCTTATACTTTGGATTGAGATGGTAAGGCCTTTGCTTAACCAGCTTTGCATCGGGCTTTAATGTGATCTTCATAACACCTAGGTCCCTAATTATACCTTTTAGATCCGTAAACTTAGTAGGGAATAAATCCTGGTATTCTCAAAGCAATTCACTGACCTTATCCACCGTCGCGTTGTCCCAGTAATCTCCAATCTTCGTGAATTTGGGCCCTTCCTCTGTACCAATGTTTACCTGTTTCGTTTTCAGCGGTTCGGTTATATCAGGATTCTCAACTTGTGGACCTTCAACCTCACGGTGACCCTCTGTTTCCGAGATGTTAATATTTCATGAATCCTCATCCTCTTCTTCAGCGGTTACATTATAGCATTCTAGCGTGTGACTCAGTTGAGTAGCCCACTCAAGCTGAATCAGGTCTAAAGGATCCTGCGGTATCCTAAATATTGCTGCTTTCACCTCTTGTAGCGTCTCATCAATATTGTCGAACCTGTGTTCAAAACTGAATGTCATTATGAATCCTTCGCGTAGAATATCCCATTCACCTGTCCCATGGCGAAGCTTTGATTCTACATACCAGTTCATCGGGAGGACATCCAGGGTGTGACAGAACAAGTGCACCCATTCAGGCTGGGGCTTCTCTCCATTAGCCTGTGCCCATTTGGCCAAGTGCACATGCAGGTCATCTTGCCCATCATACTTTTATGTCATTCACACCTTTGGCTTCCCAAAGCATGTCCTCATCATTTTCCTACATTCGCACCAATCGTCAAAGCTTCCCTTGTGCATGCCCCACCATCTTGCGGGCGTAGTGCGCAGTGCCCAGTCCAACACTTGGAAGTGCTGCTTTTCTAGTACCTCCCTCTCAAATGCATCCAAAAAGATATCTACATCATTTAGGCCATCATAAGTAGGCATGTTCCTTACCTCTGATGACACACAGCGCAGCGACCAGGTCATCATGTTACAACTCAATGTAGTTACTTCATGTAACCGATTCTGCCAGCGCTCCAACTCTTCATCAGAGTTTGAGGTACATGAACTCTCGTGATCCCATGTAATTTGTCCATCCACTGTTAGATTCACCCAGTCTTGGTCTCGCGTTGTTATCTTATAGATACAGTCTAGATCGTCATCACTCCCATAATCGCGGATTGGTTCAGTATAGTGCAATCCTTCAACAGGATCTAGGGGTATTATTACGCGTAGTGATTTATTCTCAAATATCATCTTTTGCTTCTTTAAGTTGATTACCCCGTTCATATCAGTAGCCCAATCAATTCCCACGAGTGCAGGATAGGGGTTGCTGTCATCCACAATTTCTATTACTTCAGAGTCAGCCAGCGCGCTCACACCTTCAATATCTATAGTCACCCCCTATAGCCGCCCCATGGGGATGATCTTCTACTTGTTCACCATCCTTAGTTGAATCAGAGACCATTGCAACGCGGGTCTCCCCATTCATTCCCAAGTGTTCTTTGGTAGGACGTTCGCATCTAACCCCAGGTCCAAAATAACCCAATCCAATTCATACTCTCCTATCTGCGCGGTCAACCTCATCTCCTGTCCCATTATTTTTTTATGTTTGCCAATCTTTCACACTACGCGTGGCTCACCCGGAGTGTTTCCGACACATCTGTTTATGAACTCTTGTAACCCCTTCACAGCCTTACTATCACGTAGTAACTTCATACAGGTCTCCAAGAAAGTTGTAAGCATAGAAGGGTCCATCTCCTGATCAGGCTTATCCTTGCTCCTTGAGGTGGAGGCCTCAGCGAAGCTCTTCTTCACTTCCATGAAGGTCTCACGTGCACGCTCCAAATCAAACTCAGCCTCCTTTACCGAAGCTTTGTGAACCCATGTACTGTCTTCAGGCTGTTTCCTTGTCATCTCCTATTGCGATTCTAGTTCGAAGCACTATATTTACGTTTGGATCCTCTTTGTGCGGCTCAAACCTCATCATATGCGGGTTTTGAGTTGGTGAAGGTGGTAGCGCCCCTTTGTCACGTATCCTTGCTATCAACATAGGGCAATTTTCCATTTCATGATCAAATAGAGTGCAATACTTTCACGACGGACATGTTGGGTTAGTGCAATCATGGGCATAATGTCCTGGTCCCCTGCAATTGTAGCAGATCAACTATCCCCGACCTCTGCCAGGTCCTCCTTCGTCACGGCCTCATCCATGCCCCTGGAAGCTCATTTGCGCCATCTCCACACTCTGGTCAAGGGGCTGCTTTTTTCCTGAACCCTATAGGCGGGTGTTCTATCCATCATCAAATCATAACTTCTACATTTGCGCTAATCATGTCCTACTGACCTACAAAAGTTGCAGAATAGTTGTTGCGGTGTCTATAAAAACTTTTGCAGCAAATGACAGTTATCTGTGGCATGTTTTCCTGCTACCTGACAGATAGCGCACCATAATGCAGGACTCGCGCTCGGTCCTGCCTGAGCTTCTAGCCTCAAAAGCATTGGTCCACCTCCTACAATATAGTTCGCAAAGACTGGACAATGGTCTTTGTCATGCCCCTGACTTTTGCATTTTAGACACCATACCTCTCCACGCACCTCTAGTTAGACTGTTCTGTCCTGCTTCAAACTTTTCATCTCAAGGCAAAGATTTTTCAACTACGCATGGATTTGCTGAACCCCCAGATTTGGATCTTGAATCGAGGTTTCATGCAGTCTCATTGCAATATCCAAGGCCTTCGCCTGAGTCGTTATCTTCTGTTGTTACAGCGCAACACCTAAGTGTGGCAATAGTTAAGCCACAAACCACTCACGATGCTGCCCATATATCAAGTTCATATTAGCTTCGCAGATTTTACATTTCAACCTTTGATCTAATTCCCAAGGTGTCTCACCTGGTTGCATCGCAATTTCCTTGAACCCCACAATAGACTCTGCTTCAGATTTAGACCTACTGAATTCTTTGTTTAGCGTGGTCTGGATGTCTTCCACTCCAACATTCAGGTTATCATTAGAGTACTTGATGTACCAGGTTAGCGCATGATCCTACAGAGCACTAACCAGGGTTTCCTTCTTCATGTTATCATCTGTGACGCCCTGAGCTTCCCATACAGCTTTTACAACGAACCAGATTTGGTCTAGGTCATCATTCCCCAAGCCTTTGAACAAGGGCAGCTTCACTGAATTTGTCACACTAAACTGCGGTGGAGGTGGAGGTGGTATGGGTGAAGTCACAGGTGATGGTGGTGAATTTGGAGGTGGTGTGCATGGAGGTGGTAGTCACAAGAATCCTTGTCTTATTAACTGATAGCACTTCGTGGAGAAACTTGCGCTATTCCCTCTTCATCACCTCGCAGAGGTGAAACCAACGGACTATATTCAGGACCCTTTTTTCTTTCGTTCTTGTAAGTTTTTTCGCTTTGCGTAGCCCCAAAAATCAAGGTAGCTGCATAACCCGTTTTTCGCACAATAACATTTTAATACAGGTATTTAAAGATTTCACGTACTTACATCGTGGTCCTTTGAAAAAGCGCCGCTCCTCCTCACTATCGCTGACTGAGTTGTCGAACACGAATTCAGTCACAAATCCTCCTATGACACGATCAAGCCAATGATCGACAGCGTGGGCGATCTTGTCCCCAAATGCTTCCAATTTTTGTACTAGCTCTGGGGTCTAAACAATAGGACCGTCAAGTTTCCACCTTCCTTGGCTATATGCTAACTTCGCAACACACTTGTATAGCTCAATCGAAAAGGAGCAGGAAAAAATTTCATGGATCTCTGTATATAGGTATCTGTCCAACCATTATTCCTTTGTCAGTCGCGGGTTTCTGTTCCCCTGCGCCGCGAATTCGTGGATCTTCCTATGCAACCAGTCTCCAATCTCTTTCTTAGTTGGATTCCAGTGATACAACATCACACATCTCTTATGCAGATTCTGTTCCAAGCAATGAAACCATTTGTTGGCTTGATGGGGCCTGACCCAGGTTCAACGTTAATTATCCAAGCAAATCCCTACACTACTGGCCATTTCAGCATCAGCCCTCGGAGCACGGATTGAAGTCTCACCCGATGCAGTATGGGGGGATGCTAGAACCAAGTTTCTTCACCCTGAGATGGTTGTGATGCCATTTTTTCCTTCTATTCCTGCCTTCGTGCAGGTCACTTAGTTCTAGGAATCTATCTACCTAACCACTTATTCCTCCCTTCGATACCTACGCAAAAGGGTACGACTAACCTTCTCGCAGCCCTAACCCTCAATTCAGATACTTTCACGCTGCTAAGGTAGCGTATTTATCATATTGTCAAGTTATCTTAAGAATCTTACTTGTCTTATTAGATACTCACAGTTATCACCACATAAACATATATTCTTATTTGTGTTCAGTTATCCAACATAATTATACACATTCGCGCATCTCATAAGCATTATAAAGGAAATTCATACATAATATGACAAGATGCATTAATTGGAACAAAGACACAAAATTTGCAGAATAATTCTCTTTATTGATATCTCCAGGTGATTATAGACTCTACTCACCCTGTGCACACAGCTGCAGGGGTCCGTGCACTCAGCTGCGGACTTCTACCCTAGGCCTCTACGCACTCAGCTGTAGAGCCTCTACCTATGCTACGACCTGAAACTTAGACTTCTTACTACAGAGCTATGAATCTCTTACTCGTTACCCTCTATATCTATGACTCTGAAAATACTTAGAGCTTAGCTCTTTTTATACAATCCCATGGTCCGCAGACCATGGGTAGATCTTTTACAACCGACTTTACTTTACAAAACTAAGGGCAGACAACCCTTTATGACTTATGACACCTTCGCGCTTCGTGACCACAAAATGCAGAGTCTTTACAAGTTTATTACAAAATTTGACCAAAACATGGGCTTTTAGCCCCAAAACTATCCTTTGGGGGATCCTGTTCCCAACATGAGGATACTAGCACGTTCAAACTCAGGAACATACCTTCGCAGTATTTCATCTGTTCCCATCTTATATAAGTGACCTGCAATTATTGAAAAATCTGCAGAGCGGACTACTAATTCCTTCTTTTGATAAGTAGAATATCCTTCCAGAGCTGTACCCGTGGTTAAAAACTGAATGATATCAGAAAAATGCACATTTGACAGTCCTTCCTCCAAACTATTTAGTTCTTCAACCGTTTCAATCTATGATAGATGGTATGGTCCTGCATTCAGTCTTCTAGTCTTCACAATCGCTTCAAAGTCATATTCCTGAAATAACAATAACCATCGGCGGATCTTCCCCCCCAACAAAGGATTATTGACCAGGTACTTCAGCACAGAGTGATCTATATACATTTTAAAGTGTCCACTCAACAAATAATGGCAAAACTTTTGTAGCGCATAGACCATCAACAACCCTTCGCGCTCTGTATTGGAATAATTCTTCTTAGCCTTGGATAAATTTCTGCTCGCGAAGGCTATTAGATGATCAATTTCTCCTTCTCTTGCCTGTTTTAATAGCGCACCTAGCGTAATGCAAGAGGCATCTACATGCACATGGAATTATTTCTTCTAGTCTGGAAACACCAAAATAGGCGTAGTTACCATCTTTTCCTTTAAGACATCCAGGCTGCGCTAACAATCTTCATCCCAACAAAACATCACATCTTTCTTCAATAATTTTTCCATTGGTGCGGTTATCTGAGCATATGCCTTGATAAACTTTCTATAATATCCAATGTGCCCCAATGTCGCATGCAACTGTTTTACATTCCTAGGAGCTTCCAAATTCACAATCACAATGATCTTCGTAGGGTCCACCATCAATCCTTGCTTACATACGACATGGCCGAGAAAAATTCCAAAGGGCACATAGAATATGCACTTCTTCAAATTTATCGTGATATGATACCTTCGACATGTATCTAGCATAAGCCATAGGTTCGCAACATGGTGCTTCACCAACCTAAATAGAGTCCAATCATCGAAATAAACCTCCAAAAGCTTATGGATAAATTCTTTGAATGCTACGATTACTCCTCGGAAGAAAATTGCAGGCGCGTTCTTCAATACGAATGGCATTACTATATATTCAAAGCAACCCCACTCCGTCGTGAAGGTTGTCTTGCTTTGATCTTCTGGCGTGATCATTATTTGATTATATCTCGAAAATCCATCAGTACTCCTCGGAAGAAAATTGCAGGCACGTTCTTCAATACGAATGGCATTACTATATATTCAAAGCAACCCCACTCCATCGTGAAGGTTGTCTTGCTTTGATCTTCTGGCGTGATCATTATTTGATGATATCTCGAAAATCCATCAGTAAATGTATAAGCCTCATGTTTGCCAACATTCTCTAATACTTCATCTGTAAATGGTGTTGGAAATGGATCATGCATGCTTGCATCATTTATCTTTCTTAGATCTACGCATATTTTGATTTTTACTTTCTGTTTCTTCTCTTGGACCACTGTTGGGGTTACCCAATCAGATTCCTCTATTGGTTCAATAATACCAGAATCCAACATCTTATCCAGTTCTTGGTGTACTTTTTCTTTATATTTTGGATTTAGCTGATAAGGTCTCTTCTTAACGGGCTTCGCATCCGGTTTCAATGTAATCTTCATAATGCCTAAATCTTCGACGATCCCTTTCAAATATAAGAACTTTGTTGGGAAGAGATCCTGGTATTTGTGCAACAGTTCAACTACCTTATCGACTGTATCTTTATCCCAATAGTCTCCTAGTTTCATGAACTTAGGTTCTGCTTCAAATCCAATATTTACTTGTCTAGTCTTCAAAGATTCTGATATATCCGAGTTCGTAACTTTTAGTCCCTTGACTTCGCGCTATCCTTCTATCTCTGGAATGTTAATATTTTGTGGGTATTCTTCTTCCTCTTCAACAGTCACATTGTAACACTCCAGCGCATGGCACAACTGTGTACTCCAATTCGGCTGAGCCCATTCTAATGGTTCCTTAGGTGTTTTGAAGATAGTTTCTTTTATCTCTTGGAGAGATTCATCAATGCACTCAAACCCATCCTCAAAGATGAAAGTTAGTAAGAAACTATCCCTTAAGACATCTGATTCAGCTATCCCATGGCAAAGCTCCTTCTCCAAATATCAGTTCATTGGAATTGTATCTAAGGTATCACAGAAAATATGCACCCATTCGGGTTGTGGTTTTGTTTCCCAGGTCTTATTCCATCGTGCCAAATGATTGCGTGGATCATCCTTCCTACTGTATTTTTCTGTCATCTGAGTATTAGCATACCTGAACCTTAATTTCATCATTCTTCTGTATTTCTTCTATCCAGTGAAGCTCTCCTTATGCGTACCCCACCAACTAGTAGGTGTAGCCCGCAACGCCAACTCCAGTGTCTGGAAGTGATGTTCTTCCATTACTTCCCTTTCAAATTGACCTAAAAATAGATCCATGTCATTCAAACCATCATAATACAGAAGCTTTCTTACCTAAGTTGAGACACACCGCAATGATTTGGTCATCATATTGCAACAGAGCATAGGTACTTCATGCAACCGATTCTACCAGTGTTCAAGCTCTTCATCTGAATCTGAGGTGCAGGAGCTATCCTTGTCCCATGAAATTCATCCATCGGATGTAGGAACGATCCAATATTCATTTTGTGCTATGATCTTGTATATCTGGTCTAGATCATCACCACTTTCCATAAAGTCGCGAACAGGTTTAGTATAGCGCACTCCTTTGGTAGGGTCTAGTGGTACTACAACCTTGAGCGACTTCCTTTCAAATGTCATATTTTGCTTCTTCAAGTTGATTACCACATCCATATCAAAAATCCAGTCAATTCCTAGTAGCATGGGGTATGGGTTACTATCATCCACTATCTCAATGACCTCAAAGTCAGCCAACATGCTTGTGCCCTTAATGTCCACCGTTACACCATATAAGCACACCATCAGAATAATCTTCTATTGATTTTCCATGTGTAGCTGAATAGGAGACCACTGCAGCGTAGGTCTCCCCATCCTTTCCCATGTCTACTTAGGTAGGACGTTTGCATCAAATCCTAGATCCAAGATTACCTGGTCCATTTCATATTCACCTATCTGTGTGGTAAACCTTATCTTGCACCATGTGCGCTTCTTATGCTTACCAATTTTCCTCACAGTGCGATGTTCAGTAGGAGTCTTTTCTTTATTTTCACACTTGTCGATTAACTCTTACAACCCTTCTACCGCTTTCTTATCATGCAGTAACTTCATACAGGTCTTCAGAAAAGTAGCTAGTACCAAAGGATCTACCTCTTGTGTCGTACTAGTTTCTGGCATTTTCTCCTGGCTTCCTGAGGTGGATGCCTCAACGAAGTTCTTCTTTGTTTCCATGAAGGTCTCTTTAGTGCGATCACTATCAAAATCTATTTCCTTCTTAGTAGCCTTGCATGCCCACCTGTCATCCTCAAGCTGCTTGCCTTTACCTGCACCAGTCACCCTACCACTTCTTTTCACTATATTTATGATTTGATCTTCTTCGCGGGGCTCTGCCCTTATCATTTGAATGTTCTGTGTAGGTTGCTGGGGTTGCACCTTCTTTTCTTGCATCTTTGCAATAAGGACCAGACATTCTTCTATCTCATGGTTAAATTATTGACAATACTGACATGATGGATGTGTGGGGTTTGTGCAATCTCACGCGAAGTGCCCTGCTTCGCCACAGTTATAGAAAATTACTTGCCCTCATCCTCAACTAGTTCGCCCCCTCTTCCTCATCCTCGGCCTTGGAATCCTCCACGCACTACTCCTGTGCCCTGATCCTAAGGCCAGTTCTCTGCCTGCATTCAATAGGTAGGGGTTCTATCCATCATCAACTCATAACTCCTACAATGGTGTTCATCATGTCCCACAAATTTACAGAAATTGCAAAACAACTGCTGAGGGGTCTGTACAAACTTCTGTAGTAAATGGAAGTTATCAATTGCGTGTTGTCCTGTAACCTAACAGATAGCGCACCACAATGTAGCTCCCACGCTCAGCCCAACATTATTCTCTGGTTTCAGGGGAATAGGCCCTCCCCCCATAATATAGTTCTTATAAACTGGGCAATGGTCCTTATCATGTCCATGGCTTTTTCACTTCAAACACCAAACCTTAGCACGCACCTCCGACTGGGCTTCCTTTCCTTTCTTCAGGCTCTGCAACTCCAAGTGTAGGATTTCTAGCTGTGAGTGAATCTGTTTCACTCCAAGGTTCATATCCTGTATGGTTGAAGCATCCAACCTCATCGCAATTTCCAAAGCTTCAGCTTGTGTTGCTATTTTTTGTGACATAGGCACTCTTAAGTGCGGTAAGAGTGACGCTATATACCAATCGCGATGCTAGGAATCTGTAATCACCATGTTGGCTTTCTTGATCAGGCATTTTGACCTTTGATCGAAATCCCAAGGTGTCTCATCTACCTTCTCTCGAATTTCTTAAACTCAGTCACCGTCTGCACCTTTGACTTAGGCTTTCTAAACTCCTTGTTCAGAGCTTGCTTTGTTTCTTCCAACATCGCGGTGGGGCAGTGCAATACTTGATGTACCATGCTAATTCTTGATCCTGTAAGGCTATGATCAGTTGCGCTTTCTTGATGCTATCATCCATAATCTGCTATGCTTGCCATATAGATCATGCGACAAACCAAAATTGTTTGGGATCTTTGCTCCCTACTCCTTTAAAAATCGGCATATTCATCGCGTTTTCCATGTTGAATGGTGGAAGTGGAGGTAGAGGAGGTGAAGTTGTAGGTGTATGAGGTGGAGGTGGAGGTGGAGGCAGAGTGGATGGATGAGGTATCCTTAGGATACCCTTCGTAATTAACTAAATTGCACTTTGCGACATAGTCAACACTGTCGCTTCGTTGTCACCTGAAGGGGGTTCAATGAGCAGACTATACTCTGAGATAGATCCTTTGTTTCTTCTAAATAATATCCCACTTCGCATAGCCCCAAACATCAAGGTAACTACATAACCCTCTTTTCACATAACAACATTTTAATCCAAGTCTTTAATGATTTCAAATACTTACCTCGCGGTCCCTTAAAGAGCCTTCGTTCCACTTCGCTATAGCTGATATTTCTATCGATCGTGAAATAAGTCACAAAACTTCCTAGTGTGCGATCAATCTAATGATCCACAACCTACGTGATATTACTTCCTGATGCCTCCAAACATCGCACCAGTTCAGGAGTCCACACTATAGGGTCGTCAAGCCTCCACGTCCCTTGACTATCAGCCAATTTAGACAACCACTCGTGTAGTTCGTCAGGGAAGAAATAGAATAACGCATTAGTTTCGTCTATGTATAAATATCTCTACAACCATTGCTCCTTGGAGAATTTAGGGTTCCTGTTCTCTTGAGCTGCAAACGCGTGCACGTTTCGGTCAATCCACTTTTCAATCTATTTCTCGGAAATCGTTTATCACACATCTCTTAGATAGATCCCAGTCTCAGAAACGAAACATTTTTTGGCTTAAGGGGGCTTGACCCAGGTTCAGAGATGTTCGCACCAACCAACAAAACCCTAACTGCTGGCCCTTTCAGAAACAACCTGCATAGAAAAAGGTGCTATCTCACCCAAAGAAGTATCAGGGGATGCTAGAACCAGTTTTCTGCATCTAGAGACTGTTTGATAAGTGATCTGAATCCCTTGTCGCTCAGATCTGCCTTCGCGTAGCTCTATGTCCTTCTATGGTCCACTACTACAACTCTAAGAAAATGGCTCTTAGACCTTCGTGAAGGTTTGCGATCAGAGTTTATAGATCTAAAAGAAGTAGATTGACAACTTTCACGTACTAAATAGTAACCCTAGATTTGCCTTCGCGCAAATCTACCTGATTCAACAGAAATCATAAAAATTTTAACCATTACCTTCACAAAAATAGATTAGTACTTAGTTCATGCATATATATTAATGATTCAATAGATTCACACAGCAATTATACTTCATTCCACAGAAAACAGATCATTAAGCCATAATGCATAACTCGAACAAAAATAATAATAAATCACAGAGGAAAGATACTTGTTCCAAAATAAGTCTTTATTAGATTCAGCGTTCAATTTACAGACTCTTCCACCCTGTGCACCCAACTACAGGGGCCCACTCACTCAGCTGTGGACTTGCTAAGGTCTCTTCGAACTCAGCTACAAGAGCCTTCCCCTTTCACCTAAGTACATGAAAAAGAGCTCTCCTGCCTTAGAACTTGCCCAAAACAATAATAATCTATCTTAGATACTTTTTCTAGACTCGCTATAACTCAAATATATATAGAATTTTTGCTTACAATACCATGGCCCGCGGCATATGGGTGAGTTTCAAAGCCGACCTATCACTTAGCCAAATAAGGGGCTAAATCCCCTTTGACTCCTACTTAGCTACATGCTCCACATCCACATTTCGCAGAGACTTTACATTCTTTACAAAATTCTTCTCAAAAATTGGTTAAACTAACCCAAAATTGACCCTTGGGACCCTATCCCAATAGGCATCATGGAGACTTTACATTCTTTACAAAATTATTCTCAAAAATTGGTTAAACTAACCCAATACTGACACTAAGGACCCTATCCCAATAGTCTATGTGTAGGGTGTGGGTAGTGCAAGAATTACCTCTATTTTCACTGGATCTGCCTATATCCCAGCCACAGAGATGTAGTGTCCCAAAACCACACCTTTGGTCATCATCATGTGACACTTTACGTTGCTTAAGCATAACCAGGTAGAAATGCATCATTCAATAACCTTTTCTAGATTTCGTAAACCCTGCTCGAAGTCACTTCCATAGGGGTTAAAATCATCCATATAAATTTCAAGTCCTTCGATATCAGATCAAAAAAAATGCTCAATATTGCTTTCTGAAACGTGGCTGGGGAATTGCATAAACCAAAGGGTAAAAATATTTATGCAAATGTAGCCCAAGGGTAGGTAAATGTGGTTTTATCTTGTTCTTCAAGGTCGATCTAGATTAATTATAGCCATTGAAGCCATCGAGCAAGGAAAAAAATTATTTCCCTGCTAAGGTGTCGAGAACATGATCAATAAAAGGAAGAGAGAAATGGTCCTTCTGGGTGGCTTTGTTTAGTTCTCTGTAGTCCATGCAGATTCTCCATTTCCCATTTTCTTGGGAATGACTACCAACAAGGAGACTCACTGACTATTTGAGATAGGATAAATAAAATTTACATCCAACAACTTTTGCAATTCCTCTTTCACAATTTCTCTGAGGTGAGGATTCAACCTTCTCTGGGGTTGCCAGATGGTGTGAGCGTCCTTCTCAATGTAGATATGATGGGTACACAATTGAGGATCTATACCTTTCATGTCTGAGTATTCCCAGGAAAAATATTTTTTATATTTCTGAAGCATATGAATAAGCCTTTGCTATTGATAACTGTCCAAGTTACCGTTAATGTTAAGCGTTTTACCTGGTTCAATTTCAATTGGCCTATTGTTATAAACAACAGTCATGGGTATATGCTAATCATCTGTGTCCCTCGAGGGATCTCCCTATGCTTCATTATCGAGGATGGCCTTTAACACTTGGCATGTCGGATTATTCATGGAAACTGGTATATTAATGAAGTTGTTAATCACATCATCTTCCGTCTGATTCTTAAATTCAAGAGCTTCTTCTAGTGTGAGAGGAGAGCGTATGTTTTCTTCTAGGTATCTAGGTGGGTGTAACTGAGTATTTACAATAGGTAGACTTGGTTTAGCTGGGGGATATAAAACAAGATTCTTCAAAGCATTTCCTTGAGTAATAGTCATGCTGCCTGCACGACATCCTATATAAGAATCTGCTGTTGCTAACCAAGGTCAACCCAATATCAAAGGATGTCCATCTAGCCTACTTCTTGGGTTGATGACTAGAAAGTCCACATGATATTCCCATGAATTGACATAAATAGTCACATCCTGTAAGGTTCCTTAAGGTCTAACTACTGATCTATCGGAAAGCGCTAATAAGGTTGAGGTGGTTTCCAAAGATGTAATGCCCAGAACCTTGTAGGTTTTGGTAGTCAGAATATTAATGGCTGCTCCAAGATCTACTAGTATGTTTAGAAAGGCACAACCTTGTATCTAAACTGTTACTACAGGATTTCCCTGGTCTTCATATTTAATCAGCGCTTGTTTACCCTAAGGAAGATCATATAAAGTTCCTACCACATGTACTGTTGGTGGATTTTTTAATTTCCTCCTAGGCTTCTTCCCACATAATTCCTTAATTGTTTTTGCATAAATTGGGATGTCTTGTATGGCCTTGACGAGTAGAATCTTTATACAAAATTTTTTCAATTCCCTTTAGATATCAAAATCAGGATAGACAACAGGTTTAGCTATTGCTAGTCTCTCACGAAATGGGCGAGAATAAATTATAATTTTATCAGAATTTTGCTGCTCGACTCTGTCTTCTCCCTGTTTTATTTCAGTGGTAATCACAGTTGAAGGATTTATTGTGGGTTGTTTTTGGTTTTTTGTTTCTTTATTTTCTTTTGTGGTAATAATGCACCCTGACCTTAGTCAAACCTCATTGCATTCTATTGGTTTTGTTTCATTATCTGAATTCTCAAGGATATGTACATATTGAATTGGTCTATTTTTAGGATCCAGATTTGGTTGAGCTGGCAGTTGAGGGCATATTGAAGGTTGAGGGTTCTGAAATGGACCTAGCAATGTGGGCTAAGGTTGAGAAACTATTCCCATGGGTAGATTTTTCATCCCCATAGGGCATTGCTAGTTTTGAGGCTAATTCAGGTTCTGTGAGTGGAAGCAGCCCACTGTGAATGGTAAGGATTACTAGCTGAATTTTGCCAGAAGGGGGTAAAGCATTGTGAATTTGGCCAGCTAGCTCCTGGGAAGGGTTGGTTTGGCTAGGGCGACATGGAATATTGTTGGGATTTCCAGGAAGAGAAGGGTGGTTGACCTTTCCATGTTGTTCCAGGATTTTGTTGTTGATTATATTGCGTGGGAAAGAACAAAGAGGGGTTTTTTGGCATACCTGAGGGTCATGCTTGCCATTATCGATGTTGAGTCATTAAGTATGTCGACTCTGTTACTTCTTCAACTTCTTTGAACACTGCTTTTAATTCAGGAAGTGATGGACACTAACTCGTTGCATGGTCCTTGGTGCATATAAAACATGTCTAAATCATGTCCAAAGAACATTCTCTTTGACTGTGCTTCTTTCGGTAGCATGGAAAAAATATGGCTAATGTTTGTTCTGCCTCATCTTGTCTTTGTCTGGCATGTAAGACGTCTAATTGTGTAGTCAGCATACCCAAGATATCTGTCTTGAAATATTCCAAGAGGTTTTCGATCTCTGTTCTCGTCATGCCTATGATGGGAGGTCTACTTCCTCTAGTCATGGAGTCTCGAACTCCTAGCCTGATGCGTGTACTGCCCCACGAACACCTGATACACAATCAAAAAATTCTGTCATATTCTTCTTGATAAATGTCACCTTTCCCCATCAGATTTAAATTTTCTACCCATTCTTATCTCATTCCCTTTATTAAAATGGCTTTCAAGGATACTTTTGGTAATGTGGAGTGGGGGAATCTTGGAAAATTACACTGAAATCATTCAACATATTCTTCTAAATTTTAATTATCCTTCGTAGACTTTTTGAAGATTTCATCTTTTAGATCCCTAGTCCTATAGTAGTCCTGGCACTTGGTGAGAAAAACATTCTTCATGTCATCCCAACAGTTAATGGTACTTCCACCTAAACCCATAAACCATTGCAAAGCTGCTCCTTTTAAGGTGGAGGGGAACAAATTCAATTTCAGAGGATCAGCGGTGTAGTAATATCCTTTGCACATGACATCAAACTCAAATATAAAAGCATCTATATCCTCTAAGGTCATCCCGTGAAAGGTTGCGATATTTTGTAAAGGAATAACTTTCATCGGGACATTGGCTACTAAGTCAATGATAAGGTATTCCAACGTCGAGGTCTGACCTTTAGGTGGTTGATTCACCATTTTGTTGAAGATGTGCCAATAATATTTACGGATTTCTTGGTTAGGAGGTGTTATCTGGGCAGATGGAGTATTCAAAATTCGAAGGGGTTTTACTACGCTACTTAGATTTGGGATGTTAAGCACTTCTTTTTCAGCTAGGATCACTAGAGATCCCAATTAAGATGGGGGGTCTACTTTAGCAGCTCCACTCGTTTCTCCCTCTCCTTCTTTCAAATTACATGATTTTCCCTCTTGTGAAGGACTAGAGTATGAATTATTTTTATTTTGGAAACTTTTCTCATATCCTTCAGTTTTTCTATGTATCTAGGCATAAGCTGCAGTTGGTGATTCTGCTGCTTGAGGGACCAAAGTAGAGCCCTTTCCAAATATTGTCTGGGGTCCTACTGATGCCTAAGATTCAGCTCTCCAAATGATTTCGTCTATAAAGGTTGGTCTCCCAAGGGTCACTGATCCCTGGGCTTTGGTCATTTTTCGTATTGATTTATGATCTATTGGTGTCTTTCTTATCCTAGTCATTCATAACTACACAACCTCTGCATATCTACTGAGAGCGGGCATTAGGAACAATATTTTTACTTGCTGTATACGCAGGTTCTTACCTCCTGCTTTCAATACCCAATTCTCTTCAGAGATATAAATTGACTATTATCCTGACAACCTCCCCGGAAACAGCGCCAAAATGTTGGTGCAATAAGATGACTTTATAAATCGATCTTAATCCTACATTAATATGTCAACCTAGGATTCGTCTTTCTATTTCAAGTTTGTAAGCACTGTTTATGTGATAACAATCCGAGATTGCAATGCAGGTTATTAATCCTAAATTCTAACTAATCATTGCAGAAATAAACATTTTATTAACAACTCATTAACTCTTAAAAATTCAGAACAAGAATTATTATATACTTAGAAATTGGAAAGATAACTCATTTGAAAACTACTTTCAAACAAAGATCTTAATCCAATGTCCTAAGGCCAAAAGGAAATCAACCTGAATAATCAATTCCACACGTATTAAAGGAAACTACTCAAATCATGCTAATCACGAGGAACATTCAAAGCTAGAAGTAATTGCAGAAAGCATATACTAAGAGGAAACAACAATCATATACAAAACTTACTTTCTGTAAATTATAAAAACGATATTAACCGAGCTATAAGATTTACTCTAACTCAACCTGTAGAAGGAACAACAATATAAATCTTGACAGTAAAGCGTAAAAATCATAATACAAATGAGCAGTAGGTCTTCCAGCAATCGGGCCCAAAGCCTCTAGAAGAAACTGCTATAGAAACTCAATACGTGGATTTAATGTGAAACCTCAAGTCTTTCATTAACTGTCAAAAAGGAATTACAAAATCACTTCAACCCTTAAGGTTCAATCTGCATTCACAGTCTTGTTGGAATTTTACAATGATTACAAAAATTACTTTTCTTTTCTATTTACTAGCGTTATATATCTTCTATGAAATGCTAGCAAAATCAGAGCTTATCCTGAGGATCAGAAGATCCTTAGGATTGCTCGGC
Organism: Pinus tabuliformis; assembly: GCA_031772625.1. Taxonomy (NCBI): domain Eukaryota; kingdom Viridiplantae; phylum Streptophyta; class Pinopsida; order Pinales; family Pinaceae; genus Pinus; species Pinus tabuliformis. Next base: position 1,718,322,735 of record CM062817.1, on the reverse strand, counting down.
TGAACAATCAGATTTCCACATCAATCTCGTATTTTTCCTCCGCGTTTAGCTTGGTCTGCACAATCGTAACAACAACATCTTCCTCTCATGGCATTGTTGTCTTATCCAAAAGGAACAACAGTTGTCCAATCTGGTCATCCTACACAAAAACAAGCAAAAACTTAGGCTTGTAATACTAAAAGCATGTAATTTGTTCAACACTACTTTTTATTTTCTTTTCACGGTCTTTCTTCGAGAATTTTCTCAAGACGAGAGTAAATTCATGAAAACCATATGATTAATCAAGTAAATTAGGAGGAGAAACATACATTTTTCACGACCCAACAGATACTCAGAAGGTTCCACATGGATATCAACAAACCCATGGAGACCCCTCTAGCAGGTAACTGGAGGAAGGAGGATGTTACTTCAGGGGAAGTAGTGGAAGCTACTATTTACAGGTAGCTTGTGGGTTCATTCATGTATTTGGTGAACACACAACCAAATATGTGCTATGCAGTTAACCAACTTAGTCAAGCGATGGTTAGGCCTACCAAGTTGTATTAGAAGGCGACAAAGCATGTGTTGAGATACCTCAAGGGCACTACTCAATATGGATTGTGGTACAAATGAATAGAGGGAGTGAAGCTTCAAGGCTTCACCGATGTAGATTGGGTAGGGATTCCATCCGACATGAAGAGCACATTAGGAGGGATCTCCAGTATTGGGTCAGCAACAGTTTCTTGGTACAACAAGAAACAAAGATCGGTTGCACTGAGTTCAACAGAGGCAGAGTACCTGAGTACAAGTCAGGCAACATGTGAGGCCATCTGAATCAGGAAGATTATTTTTGGTTTGTTTGATTAGAAGATGGATCCAACTATGATTTATTGCGATAATCAGAGTTGTATCAAAATCTATGAAAATCCAGTTTTTCATGATCAGTCCAAGCATATAGATATCTGATATCATCATCTTCGAGATTATGCATTGATGCAGATTATGTTGTTGGAGTATGTTCCCACAAAGGAGAAAGATGTTCACATTTTGACAAAGGCATTGTAAAGATGTAAATTCAAGTTTCACAGAGATAGGATCAAGGTAGTTGATAATCCCTTTCTTGTTGAGAGGGAGTGTTGAGAAATGGCAACAACAAATTCTAGTTTAATTTGTCCTCGAATTAAACTATGAATTAAAATCAAATTCTATTCTCATAGAAACTTGTAAATAGTTAAATAAGTTTAATTAACTTAATTAGCTTAGGAATTCCGAGTTGGAAGTCTTTCTGTAGTCATGTATACGTTCTTCCTAAATTTTAGGGGTCCAGGGTGAGTTTATTTGAGTTGTAATTGGATAACTCAGTTTGACTAAGTTATAGACAATTAAACTAGTTCTAACTGTTTGTCAAACTAGTAGAGGTCTAGTAGTGAGTTGGTGAACTAGTGCATCCTTAGTGCTACTCCAGCTAACTGAATATTCTCTCATGAGAAACTCATGCATGTCAGTCCAGAGAAAGATACAATTGAGACTCGAGTGCAGGGACAATGTACTATCAATCGTAGAATGATCCGAGTTCTACAGATCATGCATGCAATCAGAAGAGGACCTAGTTTTGGATTGCACAGTTATGGAAGAAGGAATTCCCAATTAAATATGGGTTATTCCCCTCAGGAATTACACAAGGAAATAGGGGCTCAACAAGAAGCAACAATTGGCTAAGTGTTGGTTTGTGGGCTTGTGAGTCAAAGAGTTGATCATACTTGTGTAGGAATTGGTCTTGTGAGAACACACTTTGTATTATCACTCAGATTTCTATTTAATGCAATAGATAATTGGGGTTTTGGGAAGTGGATTTCCCCAGAGAAACAATTGTGTTATATGTCTTTTATTATCTTCCTCTTGTCGATTATTGTTTTAATCGATCTATTGGTTTCTGCTGTTTAAAGAGTAGATTAGAATCTTGTCTTGTGTTTTATTACATTACATGAGCTGTGAATCTATAGGAAAATCTACATTCTTTGAGATATTCATAGGGTTTGATGATGAAATTACCCATAAGTTTTCAGTAGGCCTTCAACCTCCAGGAGACGACAATGCTAACACCATTTTGAGAGGACTAATTATCCATCTAAATGAAGAAATTATTAGCAGAGTGACCACATTAACCCTGGGAGTGAGGTGGACAAAGGAGGAAAGAACTAATGCCATTACAACAAAGAAAAAATTCTTCCTCCCTGCGGAACAACCTGTTGAAGGCAAAAAAGGAGTTAGGAGGGAGAGCCTACCATACCCCTTGGATGAAGTGGCCTATCACATCGTAAAATATATTTCCTATGAGGTTAGGCTTAGTTTTGTTTATTCCTACCAATTTAGACTATTGTATCAACTAAAATTTAAGATGGAGTTACCCATTCCAAGTATATTGAACATCCCCTACTTCCTTTTCTTGTCTGTAATAGAAATGAGCTAGAGGGTTAGGGGACGAAAAAAATAAGTGCATTGCCCATCATGGGCTCATTAGATTGATTGTCATGGATTCCTTAGAATAAATTCAACACCCTATGGCATGGATAGATTTTGTTGACATGGATAGAGAAGATTTTCTATAATCCCAAGGAAAATGCCTATTGGACTTGAGGAGACAATCAGGGATGGTTTTGCAGAAAAAGAAGAGGAAGAAGAGGGTGGCAAAGGAAAAGAAGAGGCTAAAACCGAGGAAAAAGTGCCAAATGATAAATCATAAGAAAAGATAAAAGGAGAAGAAAGATAAGAATAAGGAGCCTCCAGGATCATTAAAGAAACCTCCATACCTCAGAAAAGGAGGTAAGAGAAACAAGCCAATGTTTCAGAGGGAAACACTGAGGAAGAGGTGGTTGCCACCTTGGCAACCTTGGGCAACCAAGTCAAGCCTAAAGTAAGAGAGCCAAAGAAATTCCCTATATATTTTAGAAAAAGGAATAGCACCATGATTCAATAGGGGAAATATCAACCTCCCTCAACAACCCCAATCACAATTGAGGAGTCAACCAGTTATCGAGAAGAATAATTGAAGGAGAATAAGAAGCAAACTTAAGAAATTAAATTTCTCTAGGCTAAGTGAAAGCAACCCTAAGCCTCTAAGAATAAACCAAACAATAGGGGATCCAAGGCCAGATAACTGAAAGAAGAATCTTTCCTGCTACAAGATGCCGAAAATATGCTACAGGAAAACACATAACTACTATAAGGAAACATATCATTGCTATAGTAAAGAGCTAAGAAAATATAGGAACAAGGGAAGGGGCCATAAGAAATCCAAGAACCTAGTGCCAAAAATTATATTGGGTCCTATTACAAATTTTATGAACAAGTGCAGATAATACCCCACAAATTTGCAATCCCAATCCTCCTTGAGTTGGACAAAGAAAGAGGTAGAACCCACAGTTGGATGAAAATTTCCAAGTCTAAAGGAGTTGAGGATGTAGGCATGATGGAAGAAAATATGAAGAAAATGGGTGAAGATATGACTGACTTAAGATTTAAAGAGGAAAACATGAGAGAGAAGTCGCAAATTGAAAATAAGAGGTTAAGGGACTAGTTGCAAGAAAGACATGAGCAACTTTCCACCATGGGAAGCTTGGCTATTAAGGCCATTCAATGCAAATACCCATCCAAAACCTATGAAATGTTCTTCAAGGAGTAGTGGCTTCAGTTTTATATCAAAATGTTAGAATAATAGGGTTCACTTCCTTTTCAAGACCACAGGAAGTTCATTGATTTTTTCCAAAGAGTCAACATTGAAGTAAAAGAAAAATTTGCGAAGTTCTACATGCACAACCTAATTTGAACATGCATGAACTTCTAGGACCCTAATTCAAGATTGGGGGAGACACAATTAATGGCACTAGCCTCTTGGTTTACCCATGAGGAGGAAAGGGCTAAATAAATTAAGAAGGTCATGTATAAAGAGGAAAATAAGCCTCTATACATTAGAGTAGAGCTGAAAAGTCCTAGAGCTGTCATCAACAATCACATAATCATCTATGAAGATCCTAGACTAGCCCCTCTTTACATGGAAAAACAAGAATGTTATATATTTCATTTTAAGGATATTTTTAGGTTGCTAGGAACTAAAAGTTTACAGGCCCGCCAAAGAAAATGGTTCACTCTGACACATGGTCTGAGAATAAGGGAGTACTAATCCTCGGAGAGGATGAGAAATACTTTAGAAAGGACACCCCTCTACAAAATAATAATTCAAAGGCCAAATATTAATTGGATTGGGCTAAAAATTAACCCTCCTTTTCTAGTGGGGTTGCAGGAGAGAAATGATCAAGTAGAGGAGCAAAGGGAGGGGACATAGATAGAAGTAAATGCAAGCTTTTACCTTGAGGAGGGCACTCCATTTGAAGTTCCTTGGGATGTTAGGGATGTCACCAGGGCCATGAATGAGATGCAAATATGTGACTAAGTTTCTCAAAGGGTGAGAAACCTTTTGAGTAGGGGGTGATGATTGGCCTCTTAATAGGTACACAAAAATGACCATATGGCCATCTTTTAGCAGGGTTTTACCTTTCTCTCCCTGCATTTGATGACATTCTTTAAGATATAATGTTTTGATTAGGTTAGGAAAATAATATTGTCATACCCTATAGCATAACATAGTTGAATGTGCAGGAAAATGAGAATTTAATGTGTAGGGATATGTTGGGAACCAGCTGGAGGGAATGTAGGAGGCATGTCCCCTACATTTACCCACCTTCAACTCAACCTTCTCCCTATGTTTAATCACCTAGAACTCAAGGATCTGATGGACAATTGATGCACTTAATGCATTCAAGGATCTCAGGGATCTAGATCCACCTTTCTAGGGATTTTGGAGGGAAGCAACCCTCCTTCCAAGGAGGCTTCCCCCTAAGCCACTTTTATATAAATAAGGAAGCCCAAGGGCTTAGAAGGATTCAAACTTGTAGAGAAGGATAGAGACCACTAGAGCTAAGATCTCGTACTTGTCATTTTTAGTTTCCATATCATGTACTTGAGCACTACTTTATATCAATGAAAAGCATTCTGTCATCTTAAATCTAAGTTTTTTTTAGAGGTCTAATTCCCCTTGGGTTATGGACCAACCCAAAGGCTATAACCTCTTTCCTTCGTAAATATTATTATGCATTTTCTTTCATGTCCATAGTTTAGTAGAGTTTCTTTGTTTTCTAGCAATATTTGTTTATGAAAGAGTTTCTTTTTTAGGTCTATCAATCATCTCTCTTGTGGAAAGTGTGTTTATAGACTTGGTGTTGGCAAGAAAAAACACAGTTTTCCTACTTTTTCAATAATTAGATATTAGATTAGATTTCCTTTTGCATCTCTATTTTATGTAAATTATCATTTGTTTAGTAGTCTTTTCAAGCATCAAAATCATAATATTTCTTATGTGCAGGTAAGACTATGGGTTTGTAGGGCTAAGAATTTTCATTTTCACTTGTCATCCTACCATTAACACCCTCATTCCTTTCTCAACAACCTCCCCAAGCAGACTATCTATAAAGAGTTTGTTTCAAATTCATTAGAGGCCACTGTTTTCATCTCTCCTTGTGCAATATAGGCTCTTGAGGATCACTAGAATTGGCATAGAACTCATACATACTTCTCCTACCTTAACCCATATTTTCTCGCCTTCATAACAGCTTCTAAGCCCATAGATTACTCTCAGATCCAATCCTATAACAAAACAGGGAAATCCTGTAACATTGTCCCGATCCTGTAGCAATGTGCAAAGACCCTTCAAACTCAACCAAAATTTCCCTCTAAGCTTGATTTTTGCATTTTTACCCTATACAATGACCCTTAGGCTCTGAAATCAATTTTGAGGAAGAGTAGCTACCACTTAGGATTTTTATTTTCACCATTACAATACATTTATGCAATTATGGTTGGTAAACAAGTTCATGAATTGAATGATACATGGATGGTTTACATGATTACTTTCCAAAATTCTTAATGAAATTTGTTATTAGAATATAATCTCTTTTGAATGTAATGATTTAGAGTTGATTCATGTTCTTTACTTTATGCAATTAGAATAGGTTTGCTTTCCTTGTATTTTGTTTCTTGTAATAGGTTAGGGTTTCCATTTCAAGCATGTCCATTTCTGCAACTAGATTAGCATTTGCATTTCCTGTGAGTAGATTAGCATTTATGTTTCCTGCAACTAGATTAGCATTTCCATTTCCTGCAAGTAGATTAACATTTACATTTCCTGCAGGTAGATTAACATTTAATTTTATGCGACATTTCCATTTCTTGTAAGTAGCTTAGACTTTAGTTTCACACAACATTTTCATTCATGCAACTAGATTAGTGTTTCCTTTTTGCAACATTATTTTATTCTTGCAAAGTTTGGATTTAGTTTGTAGAATGGTCTCTATACACCTTGGTTTGGTTCAATGCCTCAGAGAAACTTAAGTATAGTTTAGCTTATTGTGTATACAAAATTGTCACCTCTTAAGTTTGTTCAACTCTCGAATTGATAAATTAAAGATGGTAGCCTTGGGAGTTGTAACATTCTTGTTGCAATACCAGAGCTCATCAAGATGCATGTTGTTATTGTCGAAATCTTCTTCATCCATCTGATCTGCCCAAGATTTTTTCTTTTCAACAATATTCCTTATGATTTTTGGAGGGGATTTGTTTTACACGAGGGTTTTATACTTTTCCACTTTTGTTATGTCCATAGAATCCTTATTGGGGTCTGGAGGATCTACATTGGCAAGTGTTTCTGTTGGCTTTGACTATGTTGCTGTAGATACATTTTCTTTGGCTAAATTTTCTTCCTTCTTGTCTTTTGGTTCTTTCTTATCTTGAAGCTTGGCTTTGACTATGTTGCTGTAGATACATTTTCTTTGGCTAAATTTTCTTCCTTCTTTTCTTTTGGTTCTTTCTTATCTTGAAGCTCTTCCTCTTTGTATACTGTATAGTGGTCATATTTCACTCCTTCCACCATTTGGGCCTTCAAATTTGTTTCTGATCGTTTCTATTCTGAGAATAATTGGGGCAATTTTTAATTACATGCCTCATTTCATAGCATGCCCAACATCAAAATGAAATATTCTCATATTCAAGCTTTTGGACCCAAACATAGTTTTGAGTCATCAGATTAATCTCTGCGGGAAAGCCCTTATTGAGGTCCATCTCCACACATATCCGACAATAGAAATTTCCCAATGCAATTCCAATACAAGAAAATGATGGAATATTCTAAATATGGAAGGGAATATTCATAAGCCTAACCCAAACTGGGGATATGGAGATTGATATCGTTACCAGATCAAAAGTGGAGTCCAGTGTTGCATAAAGAGACCAAAATTACCCCAAAAACAAACCTAGTTTCGTAAATGACCTTCTTCTCTTCTATATTATCAAAATTCACAATGAAAAAACCCCAAGCCCTAGGGTAAATGTTCACTGCATCCATCAAAAAGGTCTTCCATGTCTCAAAGATCCATTTGTGCATATTTACTTGCTGCAACCTATACTCATTAAACTTGCAAACCCAACCATGCTCTGAAAAATATTTTTCACAACAAAAAGCTTCTTCATCCATAGGAACATTGACAGAAGGAATTTCTTGAACCACTAGAGGACAAGAACAAAATTTCAGCATGGAACTATATGGAACCAAAGAGGAGATATCTTGAATTGCATCCATACCTACAAAGTAAATTGTCTTTTTCATCGAATCATAAGGATTTTCCATTGAACGAACTGTAGAAGAGATCTGTAGAAAATTCATGCAAACAAAGCAAAGATTGGTCAGCTAGGGTGAAACCCTACCTGCCACAAGCGTTTCCAAAGCTCCTTCCATCTCCATATTAATTCTTTTTATCAATAATAATAATCTTAAATAAAATTATAATTTAGTTAATTCCTATGGTTTTATTTTTTATTTTTATTTATTTTTTTAAAATTTTAGCGACTTATAATAAAGTAAGTGTTTTGATGTCTATTATGGATTGATGTTTGTCGAAATTTCCTAGCCATTTAGTTTATATGGGTGTTCTAGTTCTTATCAAGTTCATTGGGTCACCAACCCAGTATGGAAGAGATGGAAGAATTCCTTTCCATAGATGATATGGAGATGATATTGTTTGAGGAGGCCTGCACAAGGATGTGGTGGAGTAGGTTGTTAGGGGAATGCCTCACATAGTGGACAAAAACTCCAACCTTGGAGCATCTTACCAAGCTTCTAGGTTTTTTCCTTTGGCATATTTGGTTACACTGGAATTAAAACATATTTGATAGTCAGGTCCCAAATATATCATATAGGTGGTGCACAAAAAAAAAACAATAATGAAGGAACTCAACCTAGAAGATATAAAGAAGAAGAAAAAAATTCCAATTGGGCCCACGATAGGTACTTTGAATGCTTGGGCTTTCTTTGATGGAGCCAAAAGTCATATCAGGGCTGCATGTGAAGTGGAAGTGTTTGGTAGGCTAATTTCTCTTGCGGATAATAGCGATCTCCCTAGGTTGAAAAACCAAATACTAGAATAAAACACAAACAAAAATATACAAACTTTCCCTAGAATTTTGTTGAAAATGTGAATGTTGATCCTCAAAGCCAAAACATGCAATATCACCAACAAACAACTAATCAAAGCATTTGATATATAAAATACTCAACATATTCTAAATAGATGATCAAGGAGTTCCATTACAATATTTGCACAATGATACAAAATATGCAGGAAAGAAATATACTTTGTATTAATAAGGAAAATGAGAGAGTTACAACCAAATCCTTGATGTTGATAGCTTGATCCCAATAGTCTTGAATTCTAACCTTGCATTCGAAATCCTTCAATGGATACTTTAGTAGAGTGAAAGTATACTTCAAGAGTCTAAAAGCCAACCCCTTTTCCTTTGAGTGTATTGTATTTATAGGCCAAGGATGGAAGTTTGAGATCCACATAGGTAGGAATTAGATCCACAATGGAGGGGATGTGATCCACTATGGTAGGGATGAGAACCACTTGAGCAGGGATTTGAGCCCATATCCTCATTGATTGGAAAGATACCTCCATGAGGCTTCTAGAATGAAAGTTTCATAACCTTTTTTAATTTTTCACTCATATAAAAAGACCGACACACTTTTTGAAAAGAAAAATTGTGATGACGATGCAATATGTTAGCTATGCAAGGTGTAATGTCGTAGGCTATAATGATGGCACCTGTGAGTGTCTCCAAAAACGAGGTTTCTAAGGTATGTAATCCATGACTCTTATCTTTTACGGAGAGGATTTCTTCCATATTTTCCAGGGATTGATGACAATAGTTCTTTGGATGGCAAAAGATCCAAAATTGACATCATTTTCCTGGATGTGACAAAATAATGTATAACAAAGAGTTTCTTTTCACCTGAACAACCATCACACTTTCCTCAGCCTAGGGATAATTCCCGAAACTAATAATAAAATGAAATTAATTTGGCTTTAGCTTATCCTAACTTTTCAATGTCCAAGCAGGTGAAGTGCTTGTAAATATTTGGAAATTCTCAAGTGGTTATTGATTGTTTCTTAGGAATTGATACATTACACAGGTTGGCCCTAAATCCTTGACAACAAAGAACTCACCAATTACATGAATTTTTTGAGAATTTGGAGGTATAACATATCCATATGGAACATTACATTGATGTAGAGAAAATATCAGAGGAAACATTATTCTAGCTTGTAGGACATTTAGTGTTTACGAAAAATATTGTTGATGTTCTTATGGTGAATGCCAACAATTTTCTGAAACTAATGTTGATGAAATTGTTGGCACTTTGCCTTTTTTTATGTTTGAATATTTAGGTTTTGGGTTGTTAGAATGACATAGATCTCGATAGACCTGTCCAAGCGAATGTAATTGAACATTGTTAGTGGCCAAGTTCATTGTGTGCTTTTCTATATATAAAATAAACAATTATGTAACCTTAAAATTGTTATTACTAGGGAAAACATATAAATTAAATGGGTGGTAGATGTTGATAGACATGAATTCACGATGAACATCAAAACACTTGTTGTGTCGAGAGGTGCTCTCCAGCCCAATATGGAAGAGATGTTGTAATGCACTGTCTTGTAAACATCTTGAATCAATCAAATTATTTTTTGGACTCTAATTTTTGATAAACCATGGTATTGACCCGTAGTATTTGTGTAGAATATAGTCTATTTAAAGGGGAAATCCTCTTAAGTAAAATAGTTTTTTACTTCAACCCTAATGCTATCCCGACAATTTTAATATTTTATCCGAGGATTAGGGTTAGTGTAATGTATCCAAGCTGTTTCACACAGGAGAAAAGGATCTTGAAGGCCTTTGAGATAATCCTCAACATGCCCAAAAACTATAGCTCAACTGTCTCCTTATCTCAGATCGAACCTCATTATTCCATTTATATATTTAAATTAAAATGTTCTAAATTTTATATTCAGTCGTTTCATTGTTTGAAATACCTCAATGGATGCCTCAACACTCTTAATCGAGAGATAAATTCTCTTAAATTTCATATACTCAATGGCATTACCTAGAGAAAAGGACATGGAAAGTCTTCATGTGATTTGTTAGTTGAGATATTTCCTTGGATTATTTATAGAAAACTGGGTATGCAAAGTGAATTGAGGGAGAAAAATTACCTAAGCAATAGACTAATGGAGAATCAAAATGAGGAGATTTCTTATTCACCTTCCAGTGATTGTGCTTCTCCTTCTAAAATGTGCAGAGTTCGTTGTAAGTGTCTGAAAATAAGAAATTTCTAATTTTATTCATAAAAATAAAAAATAAAATTAATTTATTACTGAAAAAATAAAATAGATTACATAACTGTTTGACTTATCAATAAAGCACTACAACATATTGAGATACATATTATTTATTTGATTTATGAACATATACTATGTTTTTCCATAATCCACTTTGATTATCCAATGAATGAAAGTGAATGATGATGAAGAATGTTGTATGATAAGTTTAAACAAGTTCAATATAAATATTCTGAATGAATGTTTTCCTGTCACTTTAATTGCACGAATCAAACTGAATGGAGCAACGTTGAATTTGATTTATGAACATATCACTATATCAGATTGTGGTTTTCCATAATCTACTTTGATTATCCCATGAATGAAAGTGAACGATGATGATAAATGAAAGTGAAAGTGAAATGATGAATGTTCAATATAACTTTATTCATAATGCTCAAAATGAATGAATATTGTCCTTTCAGTTTAATTTCTCAAATCAAACTGAATGAATATTGTCCAATGATGCTGATTTTGATTTATGAACATATCACTCTTTTAGATTATGTTTCTCAATAATCCATTTTGATGATAAATTTTGTACGATAACTTAACAAGTTCAATATAAACATTCATAATCCTAAAAAAGAATGAATATTTGCCTTTCACTTTAATTTCATGAATAAAATTGAATGAATCTTTTCCTTTGTGCTCCTGAATCTAGGGATGTTGAATTTAAAAGAAAAATTAATAAACATACATTTTTAATTAAGTTGAACATTTAAGGTTTTCTTTTCTTAGTTTAACCTATCAATGCTATGTGAACATTTTTTTTATGATTTTTTTAATTATTATTTATATGTAAGTTAAATTTTGTCCACTTTATTTACAATAAATATAATAAATATAATCAATATTAAATATTATGTTAATAATTTGACTTATTTAAATTATTAACATTTGAATTCATCAAATAAAATAAAAATAAAATAATAATTATAATTATAATTAATAATTAAACTAATCTAGATCCATCTTAATTCTGGATCTACCAAGCGTCAAGAGAGATCAATTTTTTTTAGGTGCAAACCTCTTTTAGAATGAAAAGCTATTTGATTCCTCTCGACATTTGGTAGTGATCCAGATCTTTTAACTTCAAGGATGCATACAAAATTGCATATAAAAGAACATGTAACCAAGTAACTTAAGTGCATGAAAAAGAAGCGGAAATAATAAAGCAACCATGAGATCAAAGACACACAAACAATTTGGTTACAGAGTTTTCCCAGTGTGGGCTACATCTTTGGGACCTGCTGAAATTGGGGAGGCCTCTTTCATTAAATGGCAGCAAAAATGAATTATAATCAACTTTACATAAATGACCCTTATACCTGCAATTTCTGTCATGGAAAAAAAATCAAAGCTCAGATACAGAAACATACATCACCATTGGATTCGTGGCACGAAATCGAGTCAAACGACTATAAACTCGACCATATTATGACACTGGTACTTCGAGACCCAAAAGGAATCTTCCCACCATCAAAAGATGCCCCTCTTCAGGGCTCTGTGCCCCTGAACTGCTCATGGTTTCGCTTTGGACCCTTCTCTTCTCCTCCACCGGTTGGACACTGAGTAAGGTTTATGTAATGTTCGTGTGGCGGAGTTTACAACGGACAGACCGTTGGCCCGTTGGTTGACGGTACTATGTTAAGGTGCTGTTGGTCCGGGAGGTCCCGGGTTCCAACCGCGGGCCTCCCATTTTGGCACCTTCATGTTATGTTTGGCGTGAGATTTATCTGTTGGTTCAAACAATTTCATCATTGATTTAAAAATGAGACCGTTGGCGGTTGCGAATAGACCACACTCGTTATATATATATTAACATATGTGTTTTGGTGGTTATTTATTGGTTGGGCGAGCCCGGGTCTCCTAGTGTCCTAACCCATATTTATGATATGGTTTGTATATTAATAAATAAATGTTTTGTGGTGTCCCACCACCTCAATTTTATATATATTTTATTTATTTTTAATATAATAATGGTTAAAATTTCTCTGCCAGATTTTGAGGGTTACTGGATGAATTAAGGAGGCAAAAAATTCACCCTTTTCTACTGCCGCTTTACGTGTGTTGTTCCTTTGCCAAATTATTTCCTCGTTAGTGACTACCACTTGGCCTAGTTTGACTAGACTTTGACTGACTATATCTTGAGCATACGAACTCGGATTTGAGTGCAGTTTATACTGTTGGAATCAAAGAGATGAGCACTACGATGAGATTCTGGTTTCACTTCCATATAATGAATTTTATTTTTGAGTTTTTTTTTCAAGGACACTTCTATTTTTAGAGCCACTTGGATCATTGCTCCCCACTAATGAGCTTTTGGGCCACCAAAAGCTTTATCAGTCAATTGGAAAGTGTGGGTATTTCTCCCTCACTTTCTCCTTTTCAATCCTTCGGGCCTTACTTGGTTTTATTTCCTTGAAACCAATACAAAGGTACTCGGTACTCCAAGTCTCCCCATCTTGAAGTCTTGGTCTTCCTGTCAAGAATGATATCCTATGGTAGCTTGTCTAAGTATTCTGGTGCAAAATCATCCATTGTAGGAACGTGTCCAACCTCCTCGATGTCCATGATTAAAGGAGGCTCATAAAGCTTCAAATTTTTAATATTCACCACTGAGTACATCTGCATGTATGTTGGAAAATCGAGATGAAAAGCATTGTCTCCAATCTTCTCTAATATGGTGAATGGGCTATATCGAATTGGTCTCAATTTCTTTCCTTCCCCTTTCATTTTGTCTTTGCTGATGTGGAGCCACACTTTGTCCCCAACCTATAATTGATGATCGACTGGTGCTTGCCATGTCGATCTTTGTATTAAGTTTGATTTTTCTCCAAATGCTGCTGCAGTGCCTGGTGAATCATCTGAATTCACTGAATGAACTTCCACGCTTTGTCCCTATCATCTTACGAACTGGAATCTTAATATATCCCAAAGACCTTGTGTAAGGGATCCTTTGGAAAATATCCAAAGCATGTCTCGAACGGTGAGCTCTAAGTGGATTAATACACTACTCGATTGTATGCATGTTGTACATAGGGAAGCTGCTTATCCCACAACTTGGGATGCTTGCCACAATAGCCTACAAGTAAGTGTATCACTATGCTGTTCACAACCTCTTTTTGTCCCTCGATCTGCGAATGAAATTTTGTGCTGCTCCTCTTCAACTTGGTGTCCATCATTCTCCACAAACTCATCCAAAACTCTCCAAGAAAATGAGAGTCTCGATCAGATGTAATGGATGTGGGTGACCCAAAGTGGACCCATACAAATTGGAAGAAGAGATGAGAAGTCTACTCTATAGTGACCTGCTCTTTACAAGGCATTAAGACACACATTTTTCTAAATCTATCCATAATGACAAACAAATAGTCATGAACTCTCCTAGACAAAGCAAAATCACTTACAAAATCCATTGACACACTTTCCCATGGATGACTAAGAACATGGAGTGGTGTGTAGAGCCCTAATTTTCTATTAGTGGGCTCGATAACTAAACACAACACACATCCCTTTACATATCGAGTCACAATATTTTTCATGTGAGGCCAATAACACAACCTTTGCAAATGACACAAAGTTTTCCCTACACCAAAATGACTTCATACAAGAGAGTTATGTGCCTCTCTGATTACATGTATTCTCTAATTCGTGGGGATACAAAGTTTTCCAAGGTGGTACGACAACTTTCCCTACAAATGGTAATTGTCCACTTGCGATCCATGATTCAGTTTTGGATAAATCTCCTTAAAATCATCATCATCAACATATTGTTCAACATAACTTTCAAAAGACAAATAAGAATTTTGCAAAACTATAGATGCAGAGATAGGAGGGTGAGAAAGCATATCTGCCACTTTGTTGCTAGTTCCCTTCTTGTATTTTATTACCAAGTAAAACTACTGGAGGAATCCTATCCATCCGAATCGACATGCTTGTTGAAGCTTGGTCTAGATGTATTGCAAGGGTTGGTGATCTGTGTGAATTATGGTCTCCTTGCTAATCAAATAGTCCTTCCACTTCTTCACACTTTGAACCAAGGCATACAACTTCTTGTCATATGTGGGATATTTCACAACAGTTTGGGAGAACGTATTTGAATGGTAACATACAAGTGTCCTTTGCTGCACCAATATTGATCCCACAACGTATCCAATGGCATCGATCTCAATCTCAAAAGGCTTATGGAGGTTAGGTAAGGCCAAAACTGGTGCGATATTGATCTTCTCTTTCAGTGCAACAAAGGATTTATGCTTCTTTCCTCCCCACTGAAAGGTTTGCTTCACACTCGTCCTATTGAAAACAAAAATGTCATCAAGATAAACAAGTACCAAATTCTCCTCCATCTCAATGGCTGACAACCTGAACATACCAATGTTGGGTAAAGGAGCATCCTTATGCAAGTGAATCTCATATTGGATTTCATGCTTTGGAGGCAACCCACTTGGTTCCTGAAAAATCCCATCATAGTTAGAAACAATTTCATACAATTCCTTTTTATGAGTGGGATCACAACCTTGGAAAGCTTCAGATGTCTCCACATATTTTTCTTTCACAACCATGAGCATGAAACCTTTGCTGGAATTGATCAATCTTTTCATGTGACGTGCACTTATAAGACTGGCATTGATTTTTGCGCGATGAGCTCTAACAATGTATTCCACCTCATCTTTCGTGAGATGATACTTGTTTTCATGGTGAAATAAAACTTCTTTCCTATCATACAAATATGGATTCCCCAATACAATACCACAAATATCCAAGGGCACAACATAAAGATCAACCTCATCTACTAGTTTGGATGCAATCACAAATCTAACTCTGCACTACTTGGTTACATGTAATTTGGATTTATCACACACCCAACCAATAGGGTAGGGTTTCGGATGAGGCTTGGTATCTAATCCTAACTTCTTAACCAAAGATTCTGAAATAAAATTTTCTTGTGAGACCAGATCAAATAAGGTTTCCACTTTAGTATGTTTCATTATGACTCTAATGTGGAACAATTCAATCCTCTTTCATTCATTAACATGAAACTCATTTGAATAGCTTGTAGTTTCATGCAATTGATAATTTTAATTAGCATGAAGAGAAAGGGTACCTTGTATGCCCACTAATGTGATCTATGTCTCGTCACTAGAATCGGATCCAAGGTCCTGTTGTACAGTTGCCACCATCTTTTGCTTGTTATTCCCACCAAATATCTTTGGTTTCAACTCCGAATGCAACTTCCAACATTGTTCATCATCATGGCGTTCCTTCTTGCAATGTGTGCAAGATGGATTTGCTCCTTCTTCCTTCTTGGTTGTAGTTTCCTTCTTTTCCTTTCCCTTGCCTTTTCCTTTGAACTTGCCATTACGAGGTTTGAAAGATGATTTCTTCAGTTTATCTTCTTTATCATTCTTGCCCTTTCTTTCAAGGTGAATGGAATTCCCACTAGCTGCATGAATAGTAATAGGCTCAAATAATAACAAAGAATGCCTTATGTAAGTATGTAAAGCAATAATATACTTTGTTAAAGTTTCTAGTGAATCAAGTGAAATGCCCAAATTCAATGCTTGTTTTCAAAAATCTTATGTGAAGCTCTGTACATTTTGACCCTTGTCTCAAATATTGCCATTCTATTAAAAACTTTTGTCGATAACCCAAAGGATAAAACTGATCTTTTAATGCACAAAAAAAATTGGAACAAGAAGATAGGAGATTACCCAAGTTTTTGCTACATTTCTACAATTTTCTCTCTCACCAGACGAGAGCAGTGCCAATCAACTGAAGAGATGCTAATTGGATATTGGCCTCATCTTCCTTGATCTATTGAATCCGGTAATAAACCTCAATCTTTCTAATACAATTGTTTAGTTTCTTTGCGTTACATTCTCCATTATATATGGGCAAATCAAACTTTACATCTAGCTTAAAAGAATGGCTTCTTAGATGTATTCCTTTGATGCTTGTTAGAGTGATGAGAAGAAGAATAAGAAGAATTGTCACTAGAGGATGGAGAGGGTAGTTCAGGAGGCTCTCCTCTTCCACCTTCATTATTTACGAATGCATGGTCATCTGTGATGAGCCCAAAAAATGGGTAACTTTATGGGCTCATTTTGCCTATTATTCTTGATTAATCCACCATTCTTCATAGTTTTATGCATGCTTTTGAATATATTTATGTTAATTGATGAATGAGAATAGTCACTTGACCACAAAAGTCTAATACGTGCTTATTGCAGATTTTTGGACATCTCTTGGACCAAGGTCAAGCATTTATGAGCAAGCTGACAACCAAATATGAAGGAACAGGCTGAGAATTTGTAGGAAGGGTGTCTCTTGCACTAAATGACCCCTTCCTCGAGTTCTCCACCATCAGCTTGGAGTTCAACAGCCCACCAAAGTTGATTTCAAGGGGTAGCCGAGCAGATTTTGTGAAGTGGCTGATCAACTGCAGTTTTGAGCAGCCAAGCCCCTAAAGTTAAGGAGGGTTGTTGGGAGTCCTCGTGGTGCATAAGTAGGAAGGCTTCAAGCCTTGGTAGTTTAGCTATTGAACAATTGTTTTTCGCACTTTAGTGCAGCTCTGCCTTTCAGCTCATTTTCGAGCTCTTGCTGTAAACAGTTTTGTGACATGATTATTTTTTGAGTAATGGAGATAAATTTCACTTTGCACCAGCTCTGAGCTTTCTTAGGAGGTTGTAGCTCTTGGGGTTGGGCCCAACCCAAGTTCCAGTACCTCCTTTGTGTACTTTTATGTGTTTTCCTTGCATTCATAGAATAATTTCTGTTATTTAGGTTAAGATCTTGCTTTGTTACTTAGGTTACTTTTGATGATTAAGATAGCTTTTCATGCTTTAGGTTGATTTGACAGTTTGGTAATAGAAAAGATCTGCAAAAATTCCGTCAAGCAATCCTTGATCTCATCTCTCCCTCCCTGGTACCATGAGCTGAGACCAAGGCATACTTGCTGCCACAAAAACACTGTTTTGCCTTTCTATGCAATTGCTAGTGTTAGATTTTTAGTTGGAAAAGTTGATACCAGGTGTACTTGCATGTTTAGATCAGTTCTTGCTTAGTTTGCATAGCTATCTTGCATGATTTCCTGTCTATAAACTTCTGTTCATCATGTTTCTGGTTGTTAGGTCAGATTAGGTCAAAGTAGATAGATCTTTGGTTTTTCTAGTCTTGGTTCGATCAGTTTTGGAAAATAGTGTGTGGAGCACCTGTAATACACCCATATCTATCCTTCCTCCATCATCCAACATGTTCCAAACCCTAATCCAAGATTCATAACCTCCATTCGCTACACTTTCCCAATTTTCCCTAATTTCTATATTTTTGTGCAACATTGCTTTCTCCATCCTTGAGCAAATCCAACTATCTTCATCACTCTTGAGCTTCATTTACTAGGTCCCACACCTATTAACAACCTTATCCACCCTTAATTTCCACTTCCCTACCATCTTTTCTCCATCAATCCTCTAAAATCCTCTTTCGGTTGTTCTTGTAGGACTTCCTGTAGAACCCCTGCAGATTTCCTGTAGAAGTTCACGTGAGCAGTTTTTCGAGATCTGATCACTGTGAAAATCTATGAAAGGATGTTAGGGACCCCTTAGGCCCTCTTCTCACCATCCCAACCTCTCGCAATCATCCACTCTATTCCCTTTAGCCAATCAACCTCTGCATGATAAAAAACAGTTAAAGCACATGCATAATAATTCTGCAAAATTACTCAAAAATACAAAAAGATGCTTATTTTCAGATTTTATTTCAGAAGTAGCTTAGTCACATGAATTTTACCTTTCCAAGAGTCAATGGCATCCATTTCAACAACTTTCATCTCTTTTCTTGCACCAGTAGGGTTAGTCAGTAAAATTAGGGTTTGCATTTCCTTTCAGCTTTCAGCTTCTTTCTGCAAGTAGATTAGCCTCCTTCGAGTTAGCTTTCATCCATCACAGTTAAAAGCTTCTTCTAAGAGCTCGTAGAAGTTGGCTTAAGCTACTAGTGGACTTGTGCCAGTTGATCAAGTGACAACCGTAGCAAGAGCTAGTACTTATGCATATAGCACCGTCGCTTCCAAGTTTGTTACGAACTATGGGGTTGATAAAAGTAAAGAAGGGAGTCCTAGGAGTTGCAACATCATTGCTGCAATACTGGAACCCACCATCTTTTTAGCGCCGTTGCCGAGGAAGTGTCAGAGTATTTTTGATTGCTACTTTTCTTCTATTTTCTACTACAACCTTCTGCTAAGTAGTTTATTTCAGCAAGCATAGATTAGACATTTCCCGCTTTCATAGATTAGCATTTCATTTCTGTAATTTCAATTGAACAAGCGTAGATCAACATTTCATTTCTGCAATTTCAATTCAACAAGCGTAGATCAACATTTCATTTCTGCAAGCGTAGCCTAGCATTTCATTTCTACACTTTCAATTCAACAAGCGTAGATTAGCATTTCATTTCTGCAATTTCAATTCTGCAAGCGTAGCCTAGCATTTCATTTCTGCAATTTCCTTTCAGCAACATAGATTAGTCCTTTCCTACTTTCATTTCAATTATGCATTTTCATTTCAGCAAGATAGATTTTTGTTAGTTGCAGTTCAATCTATTTTAGTTTTTGCAGGTACAAGCAGAAAAAAGAAACAAAAAAGCAACCAAAAAGATTTCCTTTCATGCCTCGTAGGAACAGAGACAATTCAGGAAAATTCTTACCCAACACCCCCACCACATCACTGAGTCACCCTTCTCTCTTCTTCGGTGGTAGTGATCCAGAAGAACCTATAGGTGAACCTCCAGAGATATACGAAGATCCTATAACAGAAGAAGAGCAAGAAAACATTCCTCCTGAGACCATGGCGGAACACAGAAACGGTATAGGAAATGAGGAGAGAATAGAAGGTGCCTTTCCCATCCGACAGACCAATGGGGACGCAAAAATGAAAAGCATCAGTCCCTCAGCCTTACCTCACTTCCATGGATTGACCACTGAAGACCCTGATACCTTCTTGTTTGAGTTTGTTTTCCTTTGTTGAACTTATGACTATGCAGAAGACGAGAAAAAGTTGAAACTCTTTCCTTCTACCCTCAAGGATGCAGCACTACACTGGTTCATGGGGTTACCTGGAAACAATATCACAACTTGGGCTCAGATGCAGCAAGCCTTTAACAAAAAATACCAGGATTACTGTAGGTCAAATGAAACGAAGGGAGAAATCTTTCAGATGACCATGGGAAGTGATGAATCCTTAGAAGACTATGAAGAAAGGTTCCAACTCGGTTATAAAAGGGCCAGGTGCATGCTTGACCCCAAATCTCTGAAGCTGGTTCTGCTTCGAGGAATCCCTGAAGACCTTCTAGATACCCTCCATTTGCTGGCTGGAGGAGACATATACCAACTACCTTATGATGACATAAAGACTGTGTTTAGAAACCATTCTAGGGTAGCCCGGAAAAGAGGTAGGGGGAATCAACTTTTAGCCAGTGCCACCTTCTCCAAACATGAGTTTACAAATCAGATGGAAGACCTTAAAAGTGAGATGAGACAGACCATTTCCATGCAACTGGATACTTTCCGAATCCAACAAAAGAAAGAGGAAGCTGAGAAGGCTTTGGACATCTTTTGTCCCAGATGTGCAAGGAAGCATCCTCGGAATGAGTGTCCATTACACTCAGTAGAGGTATGTTTCATTTGTGAGGAATACCACCCTTCAAACTAGTGCCCAACCTTACTCGGAATTAAAGCTATGTACCAAGGGGCTGAAGGAGCCACTAAACCACTCTACTTCCTAAGCCAAAGGAGACCACACGGATCTAGACCTTACCAGCAGGGGATGCAAGGGACATCCCAAACTTATTACAACCCCAACCAATCCACTCACATACCTTCTTCGGGTCCCCTTGCTCATCCTTCCTAGTCTGCACCCCCTCCTTGGTCATATCCATCTCAATATCATACTCAACCTGCTGCTCATTCGTTTCATTCTCATGTTCAGCCACAACCTCAGTGGAATGCACCTCAACAGGGGTGGAGGCCCCAATACAACTCTCCTCCCACTATTTTTCCTCCACCACCTGCTCAACCACAACCATTACCTCTTGCTCCTCCGAGAAAACCCCAGATGCCTGCTCAACCAAACTCGAACCCCAATAATAGACAGGCCCATCAGGTATATACTAGAGAGACGACATGCCATACCTATGCTGTGGAGATTCAGGAGATCAACCTACGATCTGGGAAGGTCCTCCCAGATAGACAAATTCCTCCTAAGGAGGATGAGGAAGAGAACCAGGAAAGCGAACCCAAAGTCATTCCACCCTTTCCTAAGAGACTAACTGGAACTATGCAACCAAACCTAGAAGAGACTGAACTTCTGGGTGAGCTCAAACAGTTGTGTGTAAAAATACCACTTCTCCAGGCCATAAAAGATGTACCAATCTACAAAAAATTGATCAAAGAGAAGTGTTTCAGGCACCTAGGCAGGTGTAAGAGAGATGCCCCGACTATCAATGTTATAGGACAACTGTCCGACCTGATGTTGGGACAAATAATCTGTCCAAAATATCTGGACTCTGGGAGTCCTGTAGTCAATGCCCACATCAATGGCACCATAATCCCCCACACCTTGATCGATCTAGGGGCTGCCATTAATATGATGACCAGGGGCACCATGCTCAAACTCAACCTTTAGAGTTCCCTAAGGAAGACCTCGACAGTACTGCAGTTAGCAGACCACTCCACCGTGACTCCCGAAGGGATTGTGGAAGATGTCATGGTCTTCGTTGATTCTTGGGAGTACCCTGCGGACTTCTTGGTACTTCAGCCAAAGGTAAAACTCATTGGATACCCCCTCATTTTGGGGAGGCCTTGGTTAGCTACTGCAGATGCTTACATCAGTTGTTGAGCTGGGAGCATGACCATCAAGAATGGGCCCATGTCCAAGCAGCTAGTCCTATATCCTCCTGCTCAACTTCTGCTAGAACATGAATTACCTCTCTGGTTGGAGGAGGAAGATGAGGATGAAGTCTACTCTACATCGTTGTGCACAGTGGAAGTCACCAGGGGAGGTCCTCAAACCGAGGATGACCTTATTGAAAATCTGATTCAAAATCCACCTCCTAGTGTGCCGCCATTAGAAGAGTTGGTAGGAGACACCAAAGCCAATGCTTTAGTGGATCTCTGTGTGACTGATTCGACCTCTCCCCGAGTTAAGAATGTGGAATTTGGCCCCGAGAAAACCTTGAAGATCAACTCATCCCTATCCCCCTCTCAGGAGAAAAAGCTGTGTAGCTTATTGAACAACTATTTGGATGCTTTTGCTTGGAGCTATAAGGAGATGAAAGGAGTCCATCCTTCAGTTTGTACCCATCACATTTACATTAAACAGGATTGTAAACCAGTCAGGCAACCTTAGAGGAGGATGAATCCAGCCCTCAAGGACATTGTCAAAGAAGAACTGCAAAAGTTGCTGGATGCAGGATTCATCGACCCCATCTCTGACAGTGAGTGGGTTTCTCCTCTGGTGCTTGTGCCCAAGAAAAATGGGAAGTGGAGGATCTGTGTAGATTATTGAGAACTTAACAAAGCCACCAAGAAGGACCATTTCCCTTTGCCTTTCATAGATGGACTGGCAAGGCAGAAGTTCTTTTCTTTCCTAGATGGGTTTAGCAGGTATAATCAGATCCAAATCAGCCTGAAAGACCAAGATAAGACAACTTTCACTTGTCCATAGGGTACCTTTGCCTACTGGGTCCTTCCCTTTGGGTTATGCAATGCTCCTGCCACTTTCCAGAGAGTAGTATTGAGCATCTTTGCTGAGCTGGTTCATGATTGGGTGGAAATCTATATGGATGACTTTACTCCTTATGGGTCCAACTTCCAAGAAGCATTGACTAACCTGGGAAAAGTTTTAACCAAGTGTATTGAAATGAACCTGTCCCTCAGTCTTGAGAAATGCGAATTCCTGATGACTGAAGGGACCGTGCTAGGTCATACAATTTCTCAGCAAGGATTACAGGTGGATCCCAACGAGATTTCTATCATCCAAAGGGTTCCACCTCCTCAAAAGGTAAGAGATGTTCAGAGTTTTCTAGGCTTAGTAGGATATTATAGAAGATTCATTAAAGATTTCAGTAAGCTAGCCTCTCCATTTTTTGGTCTCTTGGGGAAAGATGTTGAGTTTATATGGATTGACGACTATCAAGAGGCTTTGGATGTGTTGAAAGATAAGCTGGTAACTGCCCAAATCTTGAGAGGTCCAAATTGGGCCCTACCCTTCCACATTCACACATATGCCTCGAATAAAGCCATAGGAGCAGCCTTAGGACAAGTTGAAGAAAAGCTACCATATGCCATATATTTTGTCAGTAAAAACCTGTCTAAGGGAGAGTTGAACTATACTGTAACCGAGAAAGAGCTCCTAGCTGTAGTCCATTCCCTAAATAAGTTTAGACACTACATCACTGGTTATCAAACATTCGTACATACTGATCATGCTGCAATTAGGTATCTGATGAATAAACCTAATGTAAATGCTCGTATCATTAGATGGTTACTTTTATTGCAACAATTTGATTTGAACATTGTTGATAAGCTAGGTAAGGAAAATGTTGTTGCTGATTTTCTGTCTAGACTAGATTTGTCTACAGGTGAAGAAGGGATGGTGGACGATCAAATGCCAGATGAACACCTGTTTGCTATTTCAGCACTCTCTCCATGGTTTGCTGATATGGAAAATTACTTGGTTTCAGCACAGTTCCCGCCACACCTATCCTCAAAAGAGAAGAGCAAGATTGTGAGGAAAAGCGCCCTATTCACTTGGATTGGGGGCAACCTGTTTAAACTTGGCCCGGATCAGATTTTGAGGCGTTGTGTTAGGGAGGAGGAAGTTTTTGACATCCTTCTAACTTGTCATGATGGGCCCTGTGGAGGAAACTTTGCAGCAAAAAGAACAACTTTCAAAATTCTACAGGCAGGCTACTATTGGCCCACTCTTCATCAAGATCTCAGGAGATACATCAACCAATGTGACCGATGTCAAAGGATGGGGAAATCGACTCCAAGGGATGAAATGCCCCTCCAACCTCAAGTGACTTTCGAGCCATTTGAGAAGTGGGGCATGGACTTTGTGGGTCCTATCAACCCTCCCTCAAAACAAAAGTCTTACATCATTGTGTGCACGGACTACCTGACAAAGTGGGCAGAAACAAAGGCAATCAAGGTAGCAACAGAAGAAAAAGTGGCTAAGTTTTTAAGGGAAAATATCTTCTACAAGTTTGGCTACCCAAGAGAGTTAGTCACTGATCAAGGAAGTCAGTTTACCTCTAACCTGATTGAAGACCTGCTTGCTCATCACTGGATTAAGCACAGAACTTCCACCCCTTATCATCCACAAGCAAATGGACAGGTGGAAGTCACTAACCAAGCTTTGGAAGAGATTTTGACTAAAGTGGTGAGCAGCAGTAGAAAAGATTGGGCAGATCGCTTGGTTGAGGCCACCTGGGCCTATAACACTACTTGGAAAACTACAATAGGTTTCACACCTTATGAGCTGGTCTACGGGAAGAAGGCTTTGCTATCCATAGAATTTGAATATAACACATTGAGGTTGGCAGCTCAGTTGGACCTAGATCTCAGCCATGCACAACAGGAAATATTACTTCAGCTGAATGGACTAGATGAACAGAGAATGCATGCCCTTCTCCACTCAAAGGTGGTCCAACTTCAAAGGAAAATATGGCATGATCAGCACCTTAAAGAAAAGAAATTTTAGCCAGGAGATTGGGTGCTGTTATATGATTCAAGATACAAGGATTTCAAAGGAAAGCTAAGGACAAGATGGCTGGGACCATATACAGTGGAGAAATGCAACGACAATGGTTTAGTCCTTATCAGGACCATTGATGAAGAAGCCATCCCCCTGCTCATCAATGGGCATCAATTGAAAATCTATAGGAAGCCCCTTTCTAAGTAGGAGTTCATTGAAACTCTGGATAAATCAATGTTGGTAGTGGAGCAGGCCCTTGTCTCCACTCCACCCACACCTTGAAAAAAAAAAGACAAGAAAAAGAAAAAGTAAAAGAATAAAAGATCCTTGGGTGAAAACCTCTTGGAGGCACCCAGGGCATACAATGAGGGTGAAAACCTCCTGAAGGTGCCCCAGCTGTCTCAGACTAAAAAAAGAAAAAAAAAAGAAAAAAAGAAAAAAAGAAAAAGAAAAAAAGTAAAAAGAAAAAGAAACCTAATTTCTATTGAATCATTGCAGGTTGCAGGAAGCACATTGCAGGTTAGGAGGATCACACAAGACAAAGACAGAGGTTAGCACCAGGCTGTAAGCATCCCTCACAATCCATTCCTCCATGACCACTACCATTTCCTAAGATTTGATCTCATTCGGGCTAAGCTTTCACCTTCTACAGGAAGTTCTGTGTCTTCTACAGGAAGATCTTGTAGAACCTATAGGCGAGCCAAAATTGATCTCAGAAGAGAATCCAAAGGTTGGGAATCTGCCTATGCGGACTGCCAACATCCCTGTCTCCACCTATCACCATATGTCGCCCTTTTTCCATTTCTGTACTCCTTCATTACACTCATTTTTTTCCCTGCACAGTCACACACAGAAATCCTGTTTCTTCATACTTCCAGCAAAAACCTTTTAATGAACAACCAAGCAGCAGTTTTTCACTCACCATACCTGTTTCCCTCCATCTGGGCTCCTCATCAGTCGGGAACCTCGTCAGCAGTATAGCCCTGCTCATTCTAGCTTGCATTCTAGGAGGAGAAGCAGCTATAGGACTTCCTACAGGAATCCTGTAGCAGCTGATCCCTCTGAAAGACATACTTCAGAGACAGGGACAACAAAGTATGGCAGAAGAAGCATGCATGGAGCTCTACCTGAACGTATGAACATCAGCAACAACCGAGGCCAAGCATGCAGTATGCATGCAGCAACAACAAACGAAGGAATCGGTTCTAAAACTCGAAATCTGCATAACACGACTGCGACCATGCAGGTAAGTGCCTAAACTCATTCTTCAATTACATAAATTATATTTTAAAGCTGCATGACTATGGAATGGTTCGGATTGAGTGGAATAGGTGGCCAGTCAACTGGCCACCCTCGGCCAGTTACATACCCTCGTGGAATCAAAACGGGCATCGTTACATTCAAAATTTCCGATTAGATGTGCAGCCAGCACGTGTGGAGTGTCCATTCAGGGAGAAATCGTCGAGACTGGTAGTGGTGGCGGCAGATAACGAGAGAGAGGAGGTGATGGTGGTCAGAAACATGCAGAAACATTATGGCTGTGACGTCGGATCAACGGTCCGGTCCAGCCACCTCATCCCCTCACCACGAATCATGCCGCAGTTAAAAGACGCTCAGTTGAAACATGCACCACCCTCTGTTCATTCTGCACTCACGGCGTCCTTGACTAGAGTACACATCCACCGCTTCCAGAACAGTTAACCAGTCATCCTCCATCAGTTTTTCTGCCTGTTTTCGAAAATCTCCCACCTATTGGGCTCTGTCGGAAGCGCAATTTCATTCTACAGGAACCGAGAGCATTCTACAGGAAGGGTTCTATAGGAAAGGCAGAGAACAACTCTGCAGGGAGGAAATTCAAGATTTTCGTTGGAATTTTGAGCTCCAAACGAGGTAGGCTCGAAAAAAAAACTTCTATGTGCATGATTTGGTTGTAAAAGGTGGTGAATTGAACGACATCAGTTTGAGAAACGAGAGTAAAAGTTTGCCTGTGCATTGAAAAAAACGTAAAAGTTTGCCTGCACATTTCACCAAGTTTACCCAGTTCTTCCTTTGCATTTCGAAATCCCCTCATCATTTTTAAATTCTCCTGTAAGGAAGATATATGCAACAGTCAGGGCCAGCTGTGTGTGAAAACAAACTGAATTTACATACCTATCTATGTGCTGAAAAGAGAACCTGTGTCCTTATACTCTGTCCTATAAAAGAAACAATTTTTTTTTCATAAACAGACAGTCAAATTTTGGGTGGAAGTAGTCTTAAAACAAGGGAATTATTGCTAGTTGATATTGAACACACAAGAAATTCCTTCTTAGGTTCAGAAGAAACTGAATTTAGCTATACCCTGTTTCAGTGATTGACTGTTGTTTTCTTGAGCATTTTATTTTTTGGTTGAAACATAAAAGAGCACTCAACACCATGCCAGGAGGATTCATAAGGAAAGAACCCTCAGACTCCAGCAAGTTGCACGAGCACCCTGAGGTGGTGGACCTTTTCACTTAGGCAAATTGGATCTCCTTCTTTGACAAAATTCAGGGTTATGATGAGGAAATAACTCAAGAGTTTTTAATGTCCTTGAGACCACATTCAAAGACACATGCCATGGTTAGTTTTAGGGGTTTGACCCTAGAACTTACCCCTGAGCTCATCAGTAGAATTACTAGTCTACCACTGGGGATCCCTTGGAGCAAAGAGGAGAGGTCATTGGGCCATATTGCTAAGAAAACATTCTTTCTGCTCGAGGAGCATCCTGTAGAAGACAAAAATGGGGTTAGAAGAACCAGCTTGCCTCTTCTCTGGAGTGAAGTTAGTTATCAAATTATGAAGTACATCACATGTGAAGGGAGGTTTAGCATCATCTATGGATATCATTTCAGGTTGTTGTGTGAATTAAGGCATGGGATTGACTTGCCTCCAGGCAAGAAACTAAGCATCCCATATTTCCTTCTTCAGTCCTTAATTGAATGTGGTACAAAGCTAAATGAAGGAATCCTAGATCAGTTATCCCATCTTGGGCTCATCAAAATATTAGTGGAGGATGCTTTACACACTTATACTCTCCCCATATCTTGGGAAACCTTCAGAAATATGTCCAGGGAGGATAACATTAGAACTTTGGTTGAGAACATCACCCCATACAGTAGTGAGGAGGGGGAACAAACTGAAGAAGTTGAGAAGAACAAGGATGAGGGAGGCTTGGGCGAGAGTGCCACTTTATAAGCAGTCAGTGCAAAATCTGAAGGCCAACTGGATTGGCCTCAAGTTCAGTCCTCCATTGCTTTTGGGATTGCTGGAAGGGGTCAAAGAAGAAGAAGAACACAGGCAATGGGAGGAGGTAGAGAGAAAGGCAGGGTTTCATGACCGAGAAGAGGACATCACCTCGGAAGCCTAGGATGTCAGAGAGGTAGTCAAAGCAATCAAAGATGATGAGCTGAATTAGTTGCTCAGAGGATGAGCAACACATTCAGCAGGGGGGTGATGATGAGCCCCAAAAATGGGTAACTTTATGGGCCCATTTTGCCTATTATTCTTGACTAATCCACCATTCTTCATAGTTTTATGCATGCTTTTGAATATATTTATGTTAATTGATGAATGAGAATAGTCACTTGATCACAAAAGTCTAATACGTGCTTATTGCAGATTTTTGGACATCTTTTGGACTAAGGTCAAGCATTTATGAGAAAGTTGACAGCCAAATATGAAGGAACAGGTTGAGGATTTGTAGGAAAGGTGTCTCCTGCACTAAATGACCCCTTCCTCAAGTTCTCCACCATCAGCTCGGAGTTCAACAACCCACCAATGTTGATTTCAAGGGGCAGCCGAGCAGATTTTGTGAAGTGGCTGATCAACTGCAGTGTTGAGCAGCCAAGCCCCTAAAGTTAAGGAGGGCTGTTGGGAGTCTTCGTGGTGCATAAGTAGGAAGGCTTCAAGCCTTGGTAGTTTAGCTATTGAACAATTGTTTTTCTCACTTTAGGCAGCTCTGCCTTTCAGCTCATTTTCGAGCTCTTGCTGTAAATAGTTTTGTGACATGATTATTCTTTAAGTAATGGAGATAAATTTCACTTTGCACCAACTCTGAGCTTTCTTAGGAGGCCGTCACTCTTGGGGTTGGGCCCAACCCAAGTGCTAGTACCTCCTTTGTGTACTTTTATGTGTTTTCCTTGCATTCATAGAATAATTTCTATTATTTAGGTTAAGATCTTGCTTTGTTACTTAGGTTACTTTTGATGATTAATATAGTTTTTCATGCTTCAGGTTGATTTGACAGTTTGGTAACAGAAAATATTTGCAAAAAGGCCATCAAGCAATCCTGGATCTCATCTCTCCCTCCCTGGGACCATGAGCTGAGACCAAGTGTTATAGACAATTTTGTGCCTTACAGCAACAGGCATGAATTGTCAATAATCCAAGGGATCCAAAGTTCCCTAAACATGATGTTCCTACCCCTAGAGGAACAAGGTCAGCAAACCAACAACTCTCAGATCAGTTCTCCACCTGAAAACACTAAAAAACAAGCAACCCTGAAATCAAAGCAGGTGCTCCACTAGGCTTCTGCGCTGAAACACAACTCCTCCATGGTGTACCTGCGTTGCAAAGCAGGTAGAACAAAGGCCACCTGCGTTGAGCGAGATTGGACAAGTGGCACACTGAGTCATTGCTCTGGAATCTTCCAAAAATGACACTTGGATCAGGGATTTCGCCTTGTGATGAGTCAGAGGCTCTGTTTCTCCAAGTGGAAGCAAGGTTCTCCAAGTGGACTCAAGAACTGAAGATCAACTAAAGATCAACTGAAGAGAGAGAGGACACAAGGCAGCTACACATCAGTTGCAAGCTGACTCATCCTTTCTCAATTCATCTATATATTGAGCTCTCTCCTATGAGCTCAGGAGGCTGGAATTTTGTGCAAAGTAATGCTATGCTGTTGGTTTCACTATAGAGCTATTGGGTGATTGCTTGAGGGAGGTGAAGAGGAGAAATTCTTTCTGCTGGGAGGTGTTGCTGGATTGGGGCCTTCAATGGTTGTAACTCTCTCAGAACTTTACTTCTTCATTAATAAAAGCTATTGAGGTTCTTCTATATGCTCTTGTTTCAATGATATATTGTGATAATTGTATATTTGATTTACACTAATCCTTGAATCAGTTATGATTGCATGTTGCTTGTAGTTTCCTTCTTTGCTATTTTGCAGGATCTCATTGTAGCTGGGCCAGCAATAGAGCAAGGAGCTGGGAGCAAGCAGCCATAGAGAAGAGTTTGGATTCGACATTAAGCGCAAGGCAACGGTTAGTGCATTCTTTCATTCTCTTTTGCTTTCATAAAGAAGTAACCCTTCAGTAGTTTCCTTTACAGTTGTTGCTGAGGTACTATCACCCTTAGAGTGGGATAGGGTCATCCGAGTCGGATACTTTTCCCTACAACAAACTGGCGACTCCGCTGGGGATCGTATCTGTTTGATTGTTTGTAGTATTTTTCTATTCATTTCCTGAACAAAAGAGTACCAAATCGAAAAGCTTTTGACTATATCAAAAGCGAAGTAGAGGGCAGCTACTCTAGCTCATTTCTGAGCATGTTCATGATTTGAAGAGCTGATCTACAAGGATCCTTGTAAGCTCTTAGTGATAGCTTTTCATCTTCCTAATCATCCCTTTGAGTGTGCTTGACTGATTGCTTCTGATTTGAGCAAAAACTGTGCATTTTTGAGAAAATTGTGACCCGGAAACTGTGAAAACGCAACTTTCGTTTTCCAAAGCAGGTAGTACACAGGCTACCTACTTTGCAACGCAGGTCCCGAAGGGGCTACCTGCGCTGAGAGCCAGATTGGCTGTGCAGCACCTGCGTTGGCCCAATTTTGCCTTGTGCATTTGGGGTTTCCTCCCTTTTTCTTGCCTGTTTTCACTATAGATTTGGCTGCCAGTTACCAGTCTTGTACCTGTTCTGAAACCAACCTTACTTGCCATCATTCCACCTTCGTTATATAACGAAATTGTACTTGTTCTTTTGTATTTCTTACATCATTTACAATTTCCCATAACGAAAGTGAATTAGTCTTGCTTTGGCCTCTTAGATCTGAACCTGTGTTAGGCATTTTGCTGGTCTAAAGAGTTAGCTTGTTTGCTGTCCATAGCTGAGTGGTCTTTTTACTTTCGTCATTATGGTTTGATTTCATGTATTTCCAGTGATTAAACAAGTAAATCTTAAGGTGTCTTTTGATTGTGGACAAACTTGTTTGTTTTCACTTTAAATCGAAATCAAAGTTAAATAACAACTTTCTTTTTGTAATACATCAACATTAAGAAAGGGAAAAGAAAATACATGCATTGTGCATTTTGCATTTGAAAAAGTTTGCATGATGATTTAGGAGAAAGTGCATTAGTTTGTGCTGTATGAACTGTGTGAAAAGATTTGCCTTTCTTCTCCCTCAGTAGTTAATATTTTCATCAGTCAAAAAGATTTGAAAAAGCTTGCTTCTCATCTTAGGCTGCATTTAGGAATTGTTTATATACATCTCGTGGTGAACCTTGAAAGGCAAACTTTAAAAAGATCAACTTAAAATATATTGAATGAACCTAACAACGCATTGAAACATAACGCAAACACACAGAGGTCTAGGTAGAGACGTGTTCCGGCGTCATTAAACATAGTGACTGTCGATCTCTACGAAGGTGGGTGATTCCTCCTGAGAGTCGGTAGCACTAATACGGACTTGTGCTCCCACGTACCGTCGCGTATATATTGGGAGACCCCTATAGGCATTTATCCTTTATCCTTAGGAAGCCGTGTCGGCCGCCCTACTGATCGCGATGCAGTGAACACAGCATTCACGAAGATCGACCACCCGTACCGTAAAACGTATTCTGTGGTTTCGCGAAAGGTTTGGCACACCCTCTGCCTAGATCTCCAGAGTAGTTTCTTTTGGCCCTTTTCAAACTCTATAATTGAAAAGGTCCAACCGAGCATTTGTCACTTCGGGCTCGTTAATACATCGAAGAAGACTAGAGTCATCTTTAGCTTTTTCTCGACTCTTAAAACATGAAAAAGCAAAGTTATGTTTAAAAGCGCCTAATAAAATTCATTCAAATCGGAAACACAAATCTTCCCCTTTATATTTTAGTTGATCGAGTAATCCGCAATCGTGGAAGAAAGTCAATTGAATATCCGTCGTTCTCGGAGGCTTGCGAGTCAACCATCTTTGTCTCCGGAATCGAAAACAATCCGGACAAAGCGAGCTCGTCGAACCAGTTCAAAATCTCCTTTAAAAGTTAGAACAAGTGTTCCAACAACATCTGAGATTCTGGTTACTCCAAACATTTCCGGAAACCCTGCCTCTATAGAAGAAGTTCAACTGCCACAGAAGGACAGTAATACTGATCCTAGTCTGGGGGCAAATACTTATATAACTGAACCAGTTCCATCTGTAACTGGTCCAGAGAGTTTTGTTCCTCAAACATCTGTCGCTGTTGATACAACCCCTTCTTCGGCACCGGAAATCTTTTACGGACCTGATGGTCTTCCTCTTCCACCTGGTCTGATTGCGATAGAGGAAATTATAGAGGAACCGCAAGTATCCACTCCAACTCATTTTGGAGTAGGGGTCACTCTATTTCCTGCTACAACAGAAGTTTGTCCATCACCAGTGGAAGTTCCTGTAGAATCACTAGGCAATAAATTGGATAGACTCAAAATGTCTGAACAACCATCGACATCTAGGACTGTGTCAAATGACACAGCGATGGCAGAATTACCTGCTGCAAATCCAACAATGTTCGCCGGCATACCATCTGTCCCAACTAGCTCTCAATCGCTAGAAGGAGTCCACCAAGGGACTATCTCGGCAGTATGGTCTGTTCCTGTTTGTTCCGGAGTAATGTCTGGTAACTCTTATGGTGAGACTCATCAAATTGACCCTTTTGGGAATCAATTTAGGCCATCCAGTCCTCCAGGACAATCAATTGCCTTGAGTTCCGGATTACCACCGTATGGGGGGCAGTATGCCCTTTCATTACCCCCTCCGGGAGGGTACCCATACGGGAGTTCTCAACCTTATTCAAGTTATGGAGGAATTGCAACAAGTAGTTGGGTACCTATGCTATCCTAGCCACCAGGAGTTGTATATTCTATGCAACAGTGTGTACCTGTGACAAACATCCCAACTACACCGGCTATCGTAACCGTGTCGCAAGTTCAAACGATGCCTGTTGTATGTCAACCTCAGATTTCTCAGGTTCTCATGCAATAGCCCCTTGACCCTGCGACCCAACCACAATCGCCTACTGGTGGGACGACACAAGTACAATCGGGTACAAGTACCCCACATCTTGGTCCAATGGTTAGTGTAGCGCAACAACCCATGGTATCGCAACCATGGATAGTGCAATACCAACAGCCACAATTCCAACAAGTGTACCAAGGTTCTGAACAACGAATCTTTGCGAATACTGGACAACCATATATCCAAAATGGTCAAAATCAACCACTTTATAGTGGTCAAGTCCACCAACCGCATCAGTCATACCAACATCAACTCCATTATGCTGGTATGCAAAGACCAACTGTTCACACGATTCCATCGTACCCTGGTTACGCTTCACCTAACTTGAATCAACAGTTACCATTCGTGGCGACTTTAGAGTTGCCTGATTTACATCGGTTAACCAATGATCCAATTGCTTACGCCCCATGGTGGCCAGTGATTCCGCACAAACTTCCATCCGACATTCCTAAATTCAATGGAAATCCAGGTGAAGACCCGTCGAATCATGTGATGACATTTCATCTATGGTGTTCGTCAAACACTTTAAATGATGATTCGATAAGGCTTCGCCTCTTTCAGAGGACATTGACAGGTCCAGCGGCGAAATGGTATATAGAATTGCCAAGAGCTTCGTTCGACAATTTTAGCTCCCTTGCCACGACATTCTTAACCCACTTTCAATTACCAATAAGGTATGAAACGGGAACAGAGATATTGACTAACTTCAAACAGACAACCGCAACTCATATATCAGATCATATACATGAGTGGCGACGTCGACGAAGAATGGTTAAAACATACGTTCCTGATCAGCTTTTAGCTGAGTGGTTTATAAAGTCGTTACTTCCGGCCATAACGGAAGATGTGGCGAAGGGGGGAGTCGTAACAGAAGAGCAGGTTATTGCTCGTGCGCAATATTTGGACTTAGTATATACTCAGTCCGGCACGCTCTATGATAAGATACCTGACGCCCCCAGACCAGAATTCTCAATCCCTCCTCCTCCTGGATCAAATAGTGACTCTCATGCCGGCGATGGCGTGATTGGCATGGCAAACGCGAATCCGAGAAAGGCCAATCCCAAGAAGGCCCGTAAGGATTCGAATCAAAATGCTCAAGAAGAAATTCTTGCTTCGGAAGTAAATGCCGTATCAGCAGATAAAGGCAAAGAAACCAATCAACCAGGAAGCAAGAAGACTCAAAACAAAGGGAAGAAGAAGAAACAAGGAGAGTCATCTCCTCGAAAAACTTCTTCAAGCCCTCCTCGAGATAGGAAACCACCTTTTGGGTGTCAGATATGTGATGAGGATCACTGGACGAGAGAATGTCCATACAAAGTAGAGCTTAAAAGATTCTTTAAGAGTCCGCAAACCTCAGCTGTGTTATCAGATCCGTTTCCGAATCGAGGAACAAATCTGGTTGATAGAGGAAATGCTTCCCCGTCGCAAGTGCTAATGTTGTCAATATCTAAGCAACAAAATGATGCTTTGATTTCGACAAGGAATAAAGATTACGGGAATCCAAAGCTGTCGAACAACAAGGTTAATGAACGACCTAGTAGTTCAACAACAACTTTGACTGAAGTTGTGCCACCCATCGTTCCTGAGCCAATGATAAAGTCGCCAAAGGGAGTAGTACACAAATCGAAATTTAATCCTCGTGCCAAAAGAGCACAGAATTATAATATAGTAGAGGACCTGGCCCAATCGCCGTCCACTATGTCGACACTTGAAGTACCACAAAATTACCCCTCCCAAGAGCAAGCTTTATTATCAGCAATAGGTGGGATTGGCCCAATGGATTCCAATCTTGTGGCCTTTAATCATAAAGGATATGACCCTCAGTTACCAGCTCAACTAGCTTTCCTTATTCAAGTGAAAGCCCTCAACAAAATGGTTCATCGAACAATTATTGATGAGGGGGCATCTACATGTCTTATGTCGACGAGTTGCTGGAAAAATTTAGGCTCACCACCCTTGTCGAAATCGTCAACGACATTAAAAGCATTTGATGGACGATCATACACTCCATACGGGATTTTAAGTAACTTGCAAGTTGAACTAGGGGGCAAAACAGTAGAAGTTGATGTTGAAGTAATCGACGGGAGCCTTGATTACAACATCCTACTGGGAAGGCCTTGGATATATGCCATGGCTGCAGTTGTGTCGACCTACTACAGGAGGATTGTATTTCCTTTTCAAGGAAAAGTTACAATCGTCGACCAACAAACATTTCTCCCCAACAGTTCTCAAGTTACGGGAAGCAACACAATGATCCATGAAAGTAATCAATCACTCCAAAATATCGGAGTAGGTCTCCTAAAAGACCCTGCCTTAATGGGTACTTTTGCCCTACCGCCGGCAAGTAATCTGGCGGAAGTAGCCACAGTGGAAACCTACAATATGAAATCTTCTATATCCAACGGATTCAGAAGATTCCTAAATATTTTGTCAGCATGGATCGTCGCCCTAATGGAAATACTATAAATACAGTGGGCTCCGAGGACGGTTCTCATCTCGTGTCAACCTCGTTAAAAAATGAAATAAGGAGTCATGAGGATAGTTCTTTTACTATGTCAACCTCAATAAAAAATGAAACAAATCCCCTTTTCAAAACTCAAAGGTAAACCTTCATTCCAACCACCAAGTTGAATGCAATGAAGCTTGGGGGGCACCCTCCTTTGACATGCGTCATTATGATGCTGGGGGCATGCATAAAAACGAGCAGTTTTGGCATAGTTCATGCTCGTTAAAAAATAAACGCAAAATCGAGCAGTTTTAGCAATGTTCATGCTCGTTAAAAAATAAACGCAAGAATCCGAGCAGTTTTAATACATAGTTCATGCTCGTTAAAAAATAAACATAAGTTGTGAGCAATCTTCCCCTACAGTTCAAGCTCACCCAGAAAAAATGAACCGGTAAAGAACCTTGAGAGATGTAACCTTTGACAGCCATATTAAAAACCCTTGGTCGTGTTTATAAGCCATCACCTCCATCCGTTCATTTGGCCAATCGTTCATCTCCATATGTTTGTTTACCCATTTTGAGGAACAGCTGCGAAGAGTGATTTCACTTAGCCATCCTCGTGACACTGCCGTGATTGGAAAATTCCAACCTGTACCTGGAATCTGCTGCTATCCCTGTTTATCACTCGTTCCTCAAAAGACGAGTCTTCTTTGAGCTCTTTTCACTGACTCGTAAAATATGAAAAGTTTGCCGAGTTTTGGCCTTCCAGCTCGTTAAAAGGACCGGAAGAGCTATCCCTCCTCTAGATTTTAATCTTTTTGGACCTGAGGGATTATTGCACAAAAAGATCGAGCGCTTGTTTTGTTCGGCTCGTTAAAGCAATCGAAAATTCATCCCTTCTGTATTGTTTTATACTTTTTCGGACTTAAGGGATTAGATGACGAAAAAGGAATTTTGGAGTTGACTTTATGTACCTTTTCAGACTCTCTAAAAATGAAAAGGACCGAGTTGTCCTTGTCGTTAGACTCGTTAAATTCATTAAATAGCGACAAACTTGTCTTTAGACGAGAACGAGTTTCCCTATCGCTAGGCTCGTTAAAACATAGCGATGGGCTTGCCCGAAGGGCAGGTTATAGAACAAGCATATGTTATCCTCCTCAAGCTTGATAAAAAATAAAGAGGTACTGGTCAGCAATGACTGGGGAAAAATTGGGAGAACCTCACAGCTTTAATGGTAGCAAGTCGCTCTTGAACATGACACTTTGTCCTCCGTATCACATCGGGTTGGGTTGTTTCATTCACCGGTCTCATCACCATGGTCCTCGCCACACCATCCATATTTGGGGTAATGCTACCAATCCATCACATCAGTGTCGTTATATGTTCAAGAGATGTTGTTCTGCAAAGAGTCAACCGTGTCCCATCCACTGCCATACATTGTCCTTCATCCATTTCATGACCGCCACCCTGAATCATACATCACAGTTTGTTTTCACCTCATCACAATCACTAGCTCCGTTCCGTGTCACTGATGTGGGATTCATTAAGGCCCTCCTTTGACGGATCGCTCCTTGTCGACATCAGCTCATTATCCAAGGAGTTGATCTAGGAACAACCCCTTCAGTACTTTGAAGCTTGCATACCTCAATGGCAAGTTTCTCACTTCCGGCGACAGGTATACATCAATGACCTTCGACCAGAAGATTTTGCATGGTGGTCGACGCCAATTCCTTTATTCCCACCATGTGAATTGTACTGCCGTACCTTGAGGGTCATCATCCTTATCGGTGATTCCTCTCGCGCTTGTTAACGGTTTACATCATTGACCGGTAATCAAGCGATGTCTTTCCATGTTCGACTTCAAGAAATTCTCACATGGATCGACTTGTACATCGAGTGAAGATCGGAAGAGATTGAAGACCCCGGATCTAGTTTCATCCATCCGGGCTGCGATATATATTCAGGACATAAAGACATTTGATATGTACATCATTACAGCAGATGATCATCCTTCTCAAAGGATGATAATTTCAGCAGAGAATTATCGGTCTACAATCAGACGATCGTCTGTTCTATGTACGAAAATGTATTTATAAAGCTGAGTGATCCGGATTTAAACAGGAACGCAATAGATTACAGAGATAACCATAAATACAGAGATGCAATAACCATAAACACATAGATGCAGCGGAAATAATGCTTCATTTCATTAATGGAAAATACTGAAATATGCTTACAACCAGAAATGGAAATAAACCAGCTAGGGCGATGGTAGCTATCTCTGAGAAGAGATGTGCGGCTACATGCCTCTGAACTGTTCCGAACTGTATTACCATGAGGCTCGAAGGCCTATTTATTGTTGAGAAACAATGGAAAACCCTTCACATCCCGAAACCTAACCCTAGAAGATGAAACGCCAAATTGTGGGCCCCGTTTGGGTAAATTGGTACATCAATTTCCCGGGGTCGTAACTTTGGCATACGATCTTCGTTTGATGCGTACAATAGCTCGTTAGAAAGATCTATCCGAGCACTACCACTTTGGGAAGGGCAACATGGGTCTATAGACCCATGTTGCCCCCAGATTCCCAAAAAAACATCGTTTAGGGCCTCAAAACGGCTCCGGAAGTTCAGGACCCGAAAAACTGCTAAAAATAGTAAGTTGTGCTACAATTAAGGAAACTGAAAATGCTGAAAGAGACAGTTGTGGGGGTCCAAATGGGTTGGTGGGTGGCCACCAACATCCACCTGGATCATTCCTCCCCCCTTAGGAAGCAATGGTCCCCATTGCGTTGAGTTCCTCCATCTGCTGAACTTGTCCTGCAATCTCTGATGTGTCCAGTGATGGTGGGAAGCATGGTCGACGATCGTCCACATTGAACACTTGGTGCAGGCGAATGAATGGAGGAATGATGTGCTCCAAAGAATTGTTCCCCATAGCCTTGGTACTGTTGTGAGGACCATGTCGGAGTGGTCGGAGCTTCTGATGGGCTCTTGTAAGGCGTTCTTTTTGTCGATGCAACCAGACTTTGTTGCCCACCTGAAACTTGTGTGGTACGCATGTGGGTGAGGAGAAGTTGTTCCTGTGTTTTGTCATGACCGTATCCCTTTGTTGCTGCTGCTGCGTGGAGGAACCCTTTGCAGGGGTCATGGATGTAGCAACGATCTTCCCCTTACTTTGGGAGTGAACCAGACAAATGAATTTCCTGGTCTGTGATATGAGCTTGCTGCCTTTCTTGGTAGTGATCAAGGATGTGGCAGTAGGTGGGGCTACCTCTGGTATCCTGTATAATGAATTATTCAAAGAAATAATGACAGCACGAGGCCTTGACTCATACACAGCATGTCGCCTCCATAAGTATGGCTGGCCTAATAATACATCACAAACATCCAGAGGTGTAACATCACACAATACCTCGTCTGTGAATGGTTTGATGCTGTAGGGAAGGCGGCACTGCTGGCGAACTTTCAGATCTCGTCCTTCATGAAGCCACCCGATACTGTACGGCTGTGGGTGTGGTGTAGTCGGTAAGCCCAACCGCTTCACGACCTCTGCTGAAACCAGGTTCTTTTGGCTACCACTGTCGACAATGAATCGCAGCGGTGAACCCTTCACCCACATCTGTGAGTGGAAAAGACGCTCCCCCTCCTCTGGATCTTCGGGCTCATTTTTCTTGATCTTGGCGGTGGCAACAGTGGCACTGGGATCCGCATCAATGATCTGCTTCCCTTTGCCATTCCCCTTGTCGGGTTCTGGCTCAAGGTCGGAACATGCATCTGATTCGGAAGCCTTCAACTCGGCCACCAGCGACTGCTTGGTCCGACACTCACTTGTGTTATGAGTGGGACTCTTGTGGAACTCACACCACTTTCCTGTGTCCTTCTTCGGCTTCGTGGTGTTGTTCTTTTCTTGCGGCTTTGACGGGTTGTCTTGGGTCACCCCGCCTTGGCTTTGTCCTTTGGGCTTCGGGTTTGCAGATCCAAAGTCTCGCTTCTTCTGTTTGAACTTTTGCTCGATTTTGACAGCATATCGGTATGCTGTGCCGAGTGAGGAGATGTTCAAGAACACCATCTCTTCCTGGATGTATTTGTGCAGGCAGCCACGGTATTTGAGTACCAGATGTAGCTCAGAATCTTTGATACCCAACTGTGTGCGAAGGGTATGAAAAATGTTTGTGAACTCCGGCACATCTTGGTCTCGCCCCTGCCGCAGTGTGGTCCATTTGATGTATTTGTCCTCATAGGTTCCGACAGGGTAATACTGCTCCTTGATGGCATCTCGGAAGTCATTCCAAGTGGGTGCGGCTGAAAATAGTGAGCCTGTACTTTCATCCTTCTGCTCGCAGTAGGTTTCCCACCAGTCCTTGACGTGGGGGGCTGCTTTGAGAAGAGCGAAAACAATCTTTTCCCGACTTGAAAATTCATGAACAGAAAAATACCCATCTAGCAGATTTAACCATTTATCTACGGCATCTGCGTCTATTTGACCCTCGAAGATGGGGATTTCAAAATTAACTTGTACCTTGAAGGGTGTGGCGTTTCCAGAGTCGCTTTTGGAAGCCGATGCGTCGCCTCTGGGTAGCCGCTGAAGGATCTGCGCAAAGCTATCCATCATCGCGTTCCTTTGCCGCTCGAGCGCTTCTTCGAGCAAGATTTTGATAGGATCTCTTGCCCCCTCGTCTTTCTTCTCATCCGCCATGGGAGGCCGTCGGGATTTTCGAGGCTGGTCTTGCAAAGGTTCGACCAGTTCAAGCCCTAACTCCTTATATCCCGACCTCGTTGGGGACATGCAAAGAAAAACAGAGAAAAAGCAGACCGCTCTAATACCACTGATCCGGATTTAAACAGGAACGCAATAGATTACAGAGATAACCATAAATACAGAGATGCAATAACCATAAACACATAGATGCAGCGGAAATAATGCTTCATTTCATTAATGGAAAATACTGAAATATGCTTACAACCAGAAATGGAAATAAACCAGCTAGGGCGATGGTAGCTATCTCTGAGAAGAGATGTGCGGCTACATGCCTCTGAACTGTTCCGAACTGTATTACAATGAGGCTCGAAGGCCTATTTATTGTTGAGAAACAATGGAAAACCCTTCACATCCCGAAACCTAACCCTAGAAGATGAAACGCCAAATTGTGGGCCCCGTTTGGGTAAATTGGTACATCAATTTCCCGGGGTCGTAACTTTGGCATACGATCTTCGTTTGATGCGTACAATAGCTCGTTAGAAAGATCTATCCGAGCACTACCACTTTGGGAAGGGCAACATGGGTCTATAGACCCATGTTGCCCCCAGATTCCCAAAAAAACATCGTTTAGGGCCTCAAAACGGCTCCGGAAGTTCAGGACCCGAAAAACTGCTAAAAATAGTAAGTTGTGCTACAATTAAGGAAACTGAAAATGCTGAAAGAGACAGTTGTGGGGGTCCAAATGGGTTGGTGGGTGGCCACCAACATCCACCTGGATCACTGAGCATGGGAATGCCCGCCTCAGCTAGATCATGAAAATGTATGAAAAATAATGTATTGTATTGTATCTTATTACAGGACACTTCTCAGCAGATTGAATGAACTTCGGATCCTCTCAATAAAGCATTTCACCCGATAAACGATCTCATACTTTAGGGGGCATCTGTTATAGACAATTTTGTGCCTTATAGCAACAGGCATGAATTGTCAATAATCCAAGGGATCCAAAGTTCCCTAAACATGATGTTCCTACCCCTAGAGGAACAAGGTCAGCAAACCAACAGCTCTCAGATCAGTTCTCCACCTGAAAACACTCAAAAACAAGCAACCCTGAAATCAAAGCAGGTGCTCCACTAGGCTTTTGCGCTGAAACACAACTCCTCCATGGTGTACCTGCGTTGCAAAGCAGGTAGAACAAAGGCCACCTGCGTTGAGCGAGATTGGACAAGTGGCACACTGAGTCATTGCTCTGGAATCTTCCAAAAATGACACTTGGATCAGGGATTTCGCCTTGTGATGAGTCAGAGGCTCTGTTTCTCCAAGTGGAAGAAAGGTTCTCCAAGTGGACTCAAGAACTGAAGATCAACTAAAGATCAACTGAAGAGAGAGAGGACACAAGGCAGCTACACATCAGTTGCAAGCTGACTCATCCTTTCTCAATTCATCTATATATTGAGCTCTCTCCTATGAGCTCAGGAGGCTGGAATTTTATGCAAAGTAATGCTATGCTGTTGGTTTCACTATAGAGCTATTGGGTGATTGCTTGAGGGAGGTGAAGAGGAGAAATTCTTTCTGCTGGGAGGTGTTGCTGGATTGGGGCCTTCAATGGTTGTAACTCTCTCAGAACTTTACTTCTTCATTAATAAAAGCTATTGAGGTTCTTCTATATGCTCTTGTTTCAATGATATATTGTGATAATTGTATATTTGATTTACACTAATCCTTGAATCAGTTATGATTGCATGTTGCTTGTAGTTTCCTTCTTTGCTATTTTGCAGGATCTCATTGTAGCTAGGCCAGCAATAGAGCAAGGAGC
Organism: Pinus tabuliformis; assembly: GCA_031772625.1. Taxonomy (NCBI): domain Eukaryota; kingdom Viridiplantae; phylum Streptophyta; class Pinopsida; order Pinales; family Pinaceae; genus Pinus; species Pinus tabuliformis. The sequence goes on along the minus strand of CM062817.1, from coordinate 1,718,280,945 downwards.
TGGGAGCAAGCAGCCATAGAGAAGAGTTTGGATTCGACATTAAGCGCAAGGCAACGGTTAGTGCATTCTTTCATTCTCTTTTGCTTTCATAAAGAAGTAAACCTTCAGTAGTTTCCTTTACAGTTGTTGCTGAGGTACTATCACCCTTAGAGTGGGATAGGGTCATCCGAGTCGGATACTTTTCCCTACAACACCAAGGCATACTTGCTGCCACAAAAACATTGTTTTTGCCTTTCTATGCAATTGCTAGTGTTAGATTTTTAGTTGGAAAAGTTGATACCAGGTGTACTTGCATGTTTAGATCAGTTCTTGCTTAGTTTCCATAGCTATCTTGCATGATTTCCTGTCTATAAACTTCTGTTCATCATGTTTCTGGTTGTTAGGTTAGATTAGGTCAAAGTAGATAGATCTTTGGTTTTTCTAGTCTTGGTTCGATCAATTTTGGAAAATAGTGTGCGGAGCACTTGTAATATGCCCATACCTATCCTTCCTCCATCATCCAACCTGTTCTAGACCCTAATCCAAGATTCATACCCTCCATTCACTACACTTTCCCAATTTTCCCTAATTTCTATATTTTTGTGCAACATTGCTTTCTCCATCCTTGAGCAAATCCAACTATCTTCATCACTCTTGAGCTTCATTTACCAGGTCCCACACCTCTTAACAACCTTATCCACCCTTCATTTCCACTTCCCTACCATATTTTCTCCATCAATCCTCTAAAATCCTCTTTCGGCTGTTCCTGTAGGACTTCCTGTAGAACATCCTATAGAACCCCTGCAGACTTCCTGTAGAAGTTCACGTGAGCAGTTTTTCGAGATCTGATCACTGTGAAACTCTCTGGAAGGATGTTAGGGACCCCTTAGGCCCTCTTCTCACCGTCCCAACCTCTCGCAAGCATCCACTCCATTCCCTTTCGCCAATCAACCTCTGCATGATAAAAAACAGTTAAAGCACATGCATAATAATTTTGCAAAATTACTCAAAAATACAAAAAGATGTTTATTTTCAGATTTTACTTCAGAAGTAGCTTAGTCACATGCATTTTACCTTTCCAAGAGTCAATGGCATCCATTTTAGCAGCTTTCATCTCTTTTCTTGCACCAGTAGGGTTAGTCAGTAAAACTAGGGTTTTTAGGGTTTGCATTTCCTTTCAGCTTTCAGCTTCTTTCTACAAGTAGATTAGCCTCCTTCGAGTTAGCTTTCATCCATCACAGTTAAAAGCTTCTTCTAAGAGCTCGTAGAAGTTGGCTTAGGCTCCTAGCGGACTTGTGCCAGCTGATTAAGTGACAACGGCAACAAGAGCTAGTACTTGTGCATATAGCACCGTCACTTCCAAGTTTGTTACGAACTACCGGGTTGACAAAAGTAAAGAAGGGAGTCCCAGGAGTTGCAGCATCATTGCTGCAATACTGGAACCCACCAGTCTGGTTCTTTCTTCTTAGACTTGATTGTATTCTCATATTCTGCAAACAACTTGTCAACTTTCTCTGCCATGGTGAAGAAGATATTGCAATAATTTTGCTCTTCCTTAATTTGATCTTCCTCATCTGCCATGTTCCATCTTCATGGTGCACCCCCTACTTCGAGATCAAAGGATTTATGTTTTCCTTCTCCTTTTTGGAGCTTGTTCCTGGTTAGCATTCCCTCATGCAACTTGCATCAAGAAGACCTGCTCTGATACCAAACTTAATCCAGATATTTTAACTTCAAGGATGCATACAAAATTGCATATAAAAGAGCATGTAACCAAGTAACTTAAACACATGGAAATAAGTGGAAATCATAAATAAACCATGATATCAAAGGCACACAAATGATTTGGTTATGAAGTTCATCCAGCGTGGGCTATGTCTCCGGGCCCTGCTCAAAGTGGGGAGGCCTCTTTTATTAAATGGAAATGAAAGGGAATTACAATCAACTTTACATAAATGACCCTTATATCTCCAATTTCTGTCATGGACAAAAAATGCAAAGCTCAGATGCATAAACATACATCACGATTAGATTCTTGGCACGAAATTGAGTCAAATGACTATAAATGTGACCATATTTTGTCATTGTAACTTATGGACCCCAAAGGAATCTTCTCAACATCAAAATATACCCCTCTTCAGGGTTCCACTCTCTTGAATCGCTCTTGGTTCTGCTCCTCCATCGGTCGAATGGACAATTGAATAAAGTTTATGTAATGTTTGTGTGGCGGAGTTTATAATGGACGGGGCGTTGGCCCGTTGGTTGGAGGTACCATGTTAAGGTGTTGTTGGTTGGGGAGGTCCTGGGTTCCAACGACGAGCCTCCCATTTTGGAACCTACGTGTTATGTTTGGCGTGGGAGTTGTTTGTTGGTTCTGGCGGTTTCAACGTTAATTTAAATATGAGACCGTTGGCGGTTATGGATAGACTGTGCCCATTATATATATTAACATATGTGGGTTAGTGACTATTTCTTGGTTGGCCTAACCCATATTTATGATATGGTTTGTATATTAATAAATCAATGTTGTTGGGGGGTGGTGGCTTGCCGTCCCAATTATATATATATATATATATATATATATATATATATATATAGATAGATATATATTTGATTTCTTAATATAATAATGGTTAAAATTTATCCGCCGGATTTTAAGGGTTACTGGACGAATTAAGGAGGTGACAAATTCTCCCTTTCCAACTGCCATTTTCCGTGTGCCGTCCCTTCACCAAATTGTTGCCTTGTTAGTGATTGCCACTTAGCCTAATTTGACCGGAAATTTTACCAGCTATATCTTGAGCATATGAACTTAGATTTGAGTGTCATTTACACCGTTGGAATTAGAGCGACGAGCACTACGACTGGGTTCTAGTTTCACTTCCATCATCTGATGACTTTGATTTTTGAGCTTTTTTTTCAAGGCCACTTCTATTTTTGGAGCCACCCGGATTAGGTAGATCAAGAGTTAAAATGGATCTAGGTTGGTTATAATACATCTCACATTTCTAAAATTAAAAAAATAATAAAATAACTAAATTATAATTATAATTTATATTATTATCATAATTAATTATAAAAAATAATTAGTGTATAAATTAAACATATATACATTAAAAAAACATGTAACAAGATTCTTAACCATAGTTATTTACCCCTACTTTACCATGAAGATTCTGAATCTATAAAATAGGGTAGCCATATAATTGAAATTACTAGTAAAGGTAAATAGGCATCAACCCATGATAAACATAAAAACAATTAATGATATATCTCATGTTGTTAAAATTAAAAAAAATTAACTGATTTATAACTTTATTTTAAATTATTATTGTTATTATGATTAAGTATAAAAAGAAATACTATATAAGTAAAACACCTACACATTTACACATTTCAACAACATTCAACTGAGCATTGAGAGGACCAAGGGCTCGGGGGATGGAACCCTAGACTTCGTAGCCCTAGGCTTCATGTTGCTCTTCCTCTACACACTAGTTTGTGGTGTCACCTTCGGCCAACTTTTTGGCGGATCTTTCTTTGTTGTAGATGCACAATATGGGGGTTTCGACATTGAGGGGGGTGTGGTATTTGGAGGCTAGTTTCCTTGCCTGTGCAAAACCTATTTTCATGATGTTGGTTCCATCCTGATTGTGTTTTTCCTCCCGTTGATGTCCCTGATGCGACTCTTGCTCACTGCCACTGCTTTTGGCATGGATTGTTACTGCATCTCTCGGTGGGTCACTTTCCTGCTTCCTAGCTTATGGTTTGGGGTTTTCAGTAGGTGATTATAAGGTGTTTCTTTCATTTGACTTCATTTTCTTTTAGATGTAGATGCATGGTGCTGTAGTTGGCGATATGTCAGCTGCTGGTTGGGGTCTTGGGCCCACTTTGGTTTAATTCTAGGTTTGACCCTCTTTAGTTTGGTCCCATTTGGGGTTGAATGTATGCAAACCTTTGTGCCATTTCATATTTTTTCTGGGGATTTTGAGCCCAGGTAATGTTTATTTGTATGTACCTCCAAGTTTCCTATGTGTGGGACTGATATTGGAACCTTACACTTGTTTTTGTGAAGGTTGTTCGACAATCTCCTGAATGTATTTTTAGAATTTACAAAATGTATTTTTGTTTTCAGTAATTAAAATACCAGATCTTTTCTCAGGAAAAAACATATACACATTTAGAAAAAGCATGTAACAACATTCTTAACTATGGAGACTCAACCATACTTTACTATGGATATTCTTAATTTGTAAATAGGCTTTGTTACAATACCATGGGCGAATACCATGGCTTATTAATACCACCCGCCCAAAAAACCATAACTCGTTTCATATGACACTTGTCCATATGGCATTTTATTTGATAATCAATTAAATTTGAAAGGGAAAAAAGGACAAGACTATTTTGGAGATAAATCTCAACCTTTAGTTTGTGCATACTACCAAGAATATTTTAGAATATTTTTTCGAGGTTAAATCCCTACCATCCACCTAATAATTATTGATAATTAAATTAAAATTATAGAGGCATTATTCTAAAATAGACATGCCTATAAGCTTTGTTATAATACCATGAGTCAATACCACAGTTTATCTATACCGCATTTCCAAAAAACCATAACTCATTTCATATTACACTTCCATGGAGGATAAATCCCTACAACCAACCTAATAATTTTGTTAATTATATTAAAATTCTAAAATCCCTATTCCAAAATGAACAAACCGATCCACGTAATTGATAATTTATTTATGTAATTTTTGATAATTATATTAAAATTCTAAAATCCCTATTGCAAAATGGACACATCAATCCACATAATTGATAATTTATTCATGTAAAATCAATTAATTTTAACAACACCCACAAGGGATTTGAACCTTAAATTTCACAATTTACTTAATACTTCAATCACCAAATAAACTACCCCCATGGGCTCACATACCACTATCTTATTTAGAGACAAATATCTTATTTTTTTTTAAGTATAAAATATAATATAATTTTATGAATTCTTTTATTTTATTTTCTTAAATGTTTTTACTTCGATTTAATAAATTAATAATTTTGATTTTATTTTAATTACAATTAAAAAATAATTAGAAATAATTATTATATTTTATTACTTGATTTTTGGAAAATTGAAATGTTTTTTTAACACATCTTTTTAACAATTTTTTAATTTCTTATCATTTTATGGTAAACCCTGTTTAGATAATTATTTTATTTTATTTTTATTTTATATATATTAACATTTAAAAGTTCATAGTTTTTTGTTGTTGCTAATTGTCCTTTTCATTATAGCTTCAAGTCAAGAAATTACATAAATAGCAGCCATGAGCTTGTAGTCTTTTGCCAAAAAAGGGAGAACAAAAGAGTCATGCAAAAAACTTACACTCCATCCACAAAAGAGAATTCTCTTTTATTACTGATCCATAGGATAACCAGGACAAGTGCTAGGTCGTGGAAAAGGTATGTTTTTCCTCCTCATTTACTTGATTAATAATATGGTTTTCATGAATTTGCTCTCATCTTGAACATGTTCTCGAAGAAAAGACTGTGAAAAACGAAGTTGAATAAGTTACATACTTTTAGCATTAAAAGCCTAAGTTTTCGCTTGCTTATGCGTAGGATGACTGGATTGGACAATTTTTGTTCCTTTGGATAAGACAACAACGCTAAGAAAGGAAGATGTCGTTATTTCAGCTGCACGGGCCAAGCTAAGGACAAGAGGCAAAACATGGAATTGACGAGGAAAATATGATTATTTAGTTGAGCAATCCTGAGGATCTTCTAATCCTCAGGATAAGCTCTGATTTGCTAGCATTTCATAGAGAATATATAACGCTAGTAGATGAAAAGGGATTTTAACTTTTAATCATTATTAATTGCTAGAAAGATTGTGAATGCAAATTCAACCTTAAAGGTTGTAGTGATTTTGTAATTTATTTTTGACAGTTAATGAAGAACTTGGAGTTTTCACATTAAATCTGTGCATTGAGTTTCTATAGCAGTTCCTTCTAGAGGCTTTGGGCCCAGTCACTGGAAGATCTATTGCTCATTTGTATTATGTTAATTACTCTTTTCTGTCAAGATTTACGTTGTTGTTCCTTCTACAGGTTGAGATAGATTAAGTTTTACATCTCAGTTAATGTCATTTTTATAATTCATAGTGAAGTAAGTCTTGTATTTGATTGTTGTTTTCTCTCTGCATATGCTTTCTGCGATTACAAAATTCGTTATTTCTAGCTTTGGATGCTCCTTGTGATTAGCGTAATTTGAGCAGTTTCCTTCAATACGTGTGGATTGACTATTCAATTTGATTTATTTTTGGCATTTAAAATGTTATATTGAGATCCTTGTCTGAAAATAGTTTGCAATTGATTCATCTTTCCAATTTTGAACCATATAACAATTTCTGTTTTGCATTTGAATTTCTAGAGTTAATGATCTGTTGAGCAATTCTTTATTTCTGCAACAATTAGTTAGGATTTAGGATTAATTACCTGCATTCCAATCTCTGATTGTTATCACACAGACATGACTAACAACCTTGAAATAGAAATATGAATCCTAGGTTGACATATTAATGTAGGATTAAGATTGATTTATAAAGTCATTGTTGAGAAATGGCAACAAGAAATTCCAGTTTAATTTGTCCTTGAATTAAAATATAACTCTTTTCTCATAGCAATTTGAAAATAATTAATTAATTTTAATTAACTTAATTAATTTAGGAAATTCGAATTGGAAGTCTTTTAGAAGACATGTATATGTTCTCCTTACTTTGTAGGAGTCCAATGTGAGTTAATTGTGAATTGTAAAACAGAAGAGTCAGTTTCATGAGTCAGTTCAGTTAAATTAGTTCTCAAATTGCTTGAGAGAACTAATAGTGAGTGAACAGTCAGTTGGGACACTAGTGACCTAATTAGTGCTACTCTAGTTAACTGAAGATTCCACCATCAGAAACTCATGCATGTTGATTTTGAGAAAGACCCAGTTGAGACTAGAGTGCAGGGACAATGTACTATTTGTTCTAGATTTTTCTGAGTTGCATTGATAGTGCATCTTATCAGGAACTGATCCTTGAGGGATTGCGCTATTTTTAGAGGCTTTATTTCCCTTTAAATACAAGCTATCCTTCATAGGAAATATACATTGGAATAGAGACTTGGAGAGCTTGTGAATTGGATAAGCTTTGGCCTTGAGCTTGCTTATGAGTTGGAGATTCAATTTGCTGAGTGCTGGGATTGTTCTAGAGAGAACAAGCATTGTAATTTCATCTTGATTTTCTGGATTAATACAAAATAGATAGTGGTGTTTTGAGCTGTGGCTTTCCCCGGATATTTATTGTGTTATGTGCCTTTGATTCTCTTCCTCTATTGATTATTGTTTAATCGAAGTTTATGGTCTTCCACTGTAAAGAGTAGAAGTAGATTCTTGTCTCTTGTTTTAGTAGATTACATGAGCTTGTGAATCTACAAGATTTTCTACATGGTATCAAAGCAAGGTTGTTTTTTGAGCCGAGAGTTTGCAGAGAAGTTATGAGAATTTATGTGAAAAATTTTTAGAAACAAATTGTAGATTTGGATTCCTTGGGAAAAGATACCCAAATTAAAAAAACAATCGGCCGAATCAGAGTTCGAATGAGAGAGATATTGCTAATTTAAAATTAGCTCTCTAGAGGAGATTAAGAAGTTTTGAGTTTCTGGGTTACAGGTGAAAGTCGAATTTGCATACATACTTCAGGATCGACAGATGGCGTTCCATGGGTTGAGGCTTGAGTAAGCCTTGGAAGGAAGCTCGAATTTTATATCCTCGAGGGATAGGACAGAGGCTCTGCTAGAAGATAATGGCTTGAAGGAATTCATTGATCAAGAAGTCCCCAAGCCATCAACTATGGATGCACAAAACTTGGCCTAATGGAAGAAGTGTGTGGCGAAGGTAAGGCAGATAATCATTGAGGGAGTTTGAGACCACATTGTCTCGAGTGTCCATGGAAAGGAAACTCCACATGCTATGTGGAAAACATTGAAGGACTTGTATCAAAATAGAAGTGATCAAAGGAAGTTGGCACTGAAGGATAAACTTCGTAAAATCAAGATGGATAAAAGTTAGACGATTCCAAAATACTTGACCAAGTTCACTCAATATCGGGATGAACTTGGAAGTGTTGGAATCATAGTTTCCGAGGAGGATATTGTGAGCCTTTCTCTTCTTGGTCTCCCAAAGAGTTGGCATAGTTATCATGACTCTGTCAATGGTTGGGTGAAGCTGCTAGATTGGGAACGACTATGGTCAAATTTGATGCAGGATGAGATCAGGAGGAACACCAGGGATGGCTCTTCATCAAAGTTTGATGATGAAGAGAACTGTGCCTTAACAATTAAGGCAAGAAAGGGGAAAGCTAAAATTTATTGTTCCAAATCAGATTCTTATCATGGAGTTAAGAAGAAGGACATGACGAAAGTTAAATACTTTCATTGTCACAAGATGGGCCACTTTACTACAAATTGTCCATTGAAGAAGTCCAAGGAGAAGTCCTCAAGAGGAGCGGCAAGTGAGGCTTTGGCCTCCCAATTTGAATTGAACTTTTCCCTCATTGCATGCATGGTGTCTTCAATGATGGGAAGTGTCTGGTACTTAGACAGTGGAGCTTCTTTCCACATGACTGGTGACAAAGAGTTATTCAGTGAACTGGAGGAGAAATATCTCAAGATGCATATCGAGATGGGTGATGATGGTAAGTATAGTGTTACTAGTGTGGGCACTATTACTTTTCAGAGGGAGCATGCAACTCCACTCACCTTGAAGAATGTTATGCATGTACCTAGACTAATGAAGAACTTGGTATCCATTGCCATGCTTGAGGAGAGGATATGATGCGATCTTTTCGAAAGGAAAGGCGTTCCTTCGAAACATAGCCACGGGTCAAGTAAAGAAGATAGGGATTTGAGTTCAGAATCTATATAAGATAGAGGTAGAGGATTGTGCTGCTTTGAGTTCAAAAGTAGAAAAGATGTTGAGTTGAGACGTCGGCAAGTTATGGCACAGGTGATTGGGCCACTTGCATCATGGGGCTTTGAATATATTGCAGCAAATCTCTACCAGTCTTCCCAAAGGTACACTTGAGCAAGTTGATACATGCAAGGGTTGTTCTTTGGGAAAATACACCAATTCTTCCTTTAGAGATAGAGACAGTCGAGCAAAGTCTACTATGGAGAGAGCCCATTCAAATGTGTGTGGACCATTCTTGACAGTATCCACCACCAAACATAGGTATTATGTTATATTTGTAGATGACCATTCTCATAAATGTTGGATATTTTTCATGCAGAGAAAGGATCAGACATTCACAAAGTTTTGTGAATTCAAAGAATTGGTTGAGAAAGGGTTAGGCAAGAAGGCTTAAACTCTACGAAGTGATAACGTTGGAGAATATGTCTCCAATAAGTTTAAGAACTTATGTGCAACAAAAGGGATTAAATGAGAGTTGATGACACCTCATAACCCTCAATAGAATGGGGTTGCCGAGAGGAAGAACAAGAGCATTGTAGGGGAAGCAAGGGTGATGTTGCATGATCAGGGCCTAGCACTACACTTGTGGGTTGAGGAATGCAATACAATGGTTTATGTTCAGAACCGTAGTCCACATCAGATACTTGAGAGTAAAACACTAGAGGAATCTTATTCCGGTAAGAGGCTAGATGTTGGTCACTTCAGGATTTTTGGGTCATTAATTTATTTCCATGTGACCAAAGATGCACGGAAGAAGCCTGAACCAACAACAAATTTGGGGATCTTTGTGGGGTACACTGATACTCCCCACAACTATCAGGTGTACATGCAAACCAGTCGAATGATAGTGGTTTGTAGGGATGTCAAGTTTGATGAGGACAAGGCCATGCGAGTATCCTTGAGAGGGAGCTTGAGCTGCATGAGGAGGAGGAACTTTTAGTTCCTAAGGTTGAGGAGCCGTAGATTGATGTGGAGTAGCCACATGGAGAGGTTCCAGGAGTGGAGACATCCACTCAAGAAGAGTCTTCCAGAGAGGGAAGAAAGTGCACTAGAGAGGCTGACAGATTGTTGGATGATGCACGAGAGAATGTGGGAGCACCCTCTTCTTAGTGCAGACAGAGGAGGTGACCAAAAAGGTACACTAGATACGTGGCACTTATGAGTGCATGTGTTATGATAGAGCCATCTTCCTTTCAGGAAGTAGTGCAACAACCAGTTTGGGTTGATGCGATGGTGGATGAGTATGACTCTATAGTTTGAAACTATGTTTGGGATGTGGTCCCAAGACCGGAGGACAAGTTAGTTGTGAGCTCCTGTTGGATTTACAAGGTCAAGGAAGCTGCAGATGGTAGTGTTGAGAAGCATAAGGCCAGATTTGTGGATCGTGGCTTTTCACAGGTAGAGGGGATTGACTATGATGATACTTTTTCTCCTGTTGCAAGGTACTCATCAATCAGATCTATTTTGGCACTATCTGCACAGATGTGTTGGAGTATCCATCAGATGGATGTGAAGATTGCCTTCTTCAATGACATGATTGAGGAATAGGTGTACATAGAGAAACTCGAAGGTTTTGAAACCTTGGACCGTGAGTCGCATGTGTGCCAACTCAAGAGAGCATTGTATGGGCTGAAGCAAGCACCCCATGCTTGGTACACCAGGATAGATAGCTACTTCACTGGGTTTGGCTTCACGAAGAGTGAAGTGAAGGGGAACCTGTATCACATAGTGGTGGAAGGTAAGCTGTTGATCATTGTACTTTATGTAGATGATCTCATGCTGAGAGGTGATGAGAAGCTCATTAAATCTTGCAAGGAGGACCTTGCAAGAGAGTTTGAGATGAAGGACATGGGGATCATGCATTACTTTCTTGGCATGGAGGTATGGTAGGGAGATGGGGAGTTATTTGTTTCTCAAGGCAAGTATGCCAATGAGATACTAAAGATATTCTACATGGAGAGCAATAAACCCATGGAGACTCCTCTAGCTTGTAACTAGAGGAAGGAGGATGCTACTTCAGGGAAAGTACTGGAAGCTACTTTTTACATGCAACTTGTGGGTTCACTCATGTATTTGGTGAACACATGACTAGATATGTGTTATGCAGTTAACTAGCTTAGTCAAGTGATGGTTAGGCCTACCAAGCTATATTGGAAGGTGAAAAAACATGTATTGAGATACCTCAGAGGCACTACTCAGTTTGGGTTGTGGTACAGACAGACAGAGGGAGTGAATCTTCAAGGCTGCACCGATGCAGATTGGGCAGGGAGTCCATCTGATAGGAAGAGCACATTAGGAGGGATATTTAGTATTGGGTCAACTATAGTTTCTTGGTACAACGGGAAACAGATATCGGTTGCGCTCAGTTCGGTAGAGACATAGTACATGGATGCAAGTCAAGTAGCATGTGAGGCTATCTAGATGAGGAAGATCCTCGTTGGTTTGTTTGGTCAACATATGGATCTGATAGTGATTTATTGTGATAATTAGAGTTGTATCAAACTCTCTAAAAATCTAGTTTTTTGTTATCGGTCCAAGCATATGGATATCTGGTATCATCATCTCAGAGATTGTGTATTGAGGCGGATCATGTTGTTAGATTACAATCCCATGGAGGAGCAAGATGCTGACATCTTGACAAAGGCATTGCCAATATGTAAATTCGAGTTTCATAGAGACAGGATCGGGGTAGTGGATAATCCATTTCTTGTTGAGAGGGAGTGTTGAGAAATGGCAACAATAAATTCCAGTTTAATTTGTCCTTAAATTAAACTGTGAATTAAAATAGAATTCTTTTCTCATAGCAATTTGAAAATAATTAATTAAGTTTAATTAACTTAATTAATTTAGGAAATTCAAATTGGAAGTCTTTTATAAGACATGTATATGTTCTTTCTACTTTTTAGGATTCTAATGTGAGTTAATTGTGAGTTGTAAAATAGAAGAGTCAGTTTCATGAGTCAATTTAGTTAAATTAGTTCTCAAACTGATTGAGAGAACTAATAGTGATCAGTAACTAGTTAGTTGGAACACTAGTGACCTAATTAGTGCTACTCTAGTTAATTGAAGATTCCACCATCAGAAACTCATGCATGTTGATTTTGAGAAAGACCCAGTTGAGACTAGAGTGCAGGGACAATGCACTATTTGTTTTAGATTTTTCTGAGTTGCACTGATAGTGCATGTAATCAAGAACTAATCCTTGAGGGATTACACTATTTTTAGAGGCTTTTTTTCCTTTAAATACAAGCTATCCTTCATAGGAAATATACATTGGAATAGAGACTTGGAGATCTTGTGAGTTGGCTAAGCTTTGGCCTTGAGCTTGCTTATGAGTTGGAGATTGAATTTTCTGAGTGTTGGGATTGTTCTAGAGAGAACAAGCATTGTAATTACATCTTGATTTTCCAGATTAATACAAAATAGATAGTGGGGTTTTTAGTTGTGGCTTTCCCCAGATATTTATTGTGTTATGTGCCTTTGATTCTCTTCCTCTATTGATTATTTTTTGCTCGATGTTTATGGGCTTCTGCTGTAAAGAGTAGAAGTAGATTCTTGTCTCTTGCTTTAGTAGATTACATGAACTTATGAATCTACAGGATTTTCTACAGTCATCTTAGTGCACCAACATTTTGGCGCCGTTGCAGGGAAGGTTGTCAGGATAATAGTTAATTGTATCTCTGAAGAGAATTGGGTATTGAAGACGGGAGGTAAGAACTTGCGTACACAGCAAGAAAAAACCTTGTTCCTAGTGCTTGATCTTAGTAGATACGCAGAGGTTGTGTAGGTATGGATAAATAGGAGAAGAAGTCACCAATAGATAAAAAATCAGTACCAAAAACCAACAAAGCTCAGGTGTTATAGACATTTTTGGGCATTGCAACCCCAATCATAAATGTCCATAAACCAAGGTCTCCTAAGTCCCTAAGGTGTTGTTCCAACCCCTAAAAGAACAAGGTCAACTGATTACAACATCTCCCAGAAGTTCTCCATGAAAAACTACTCAGAACTGGTCAAAACTGGACCATTTCACCTGCTCTATGGTCAAAGTGCGTTGCATCCCACCTGAATACACACAGTAGGTGTGATGCATGTTGAAAAGCCCTGCTATGGGGTGCGATGGGCGAGAGTGGACAAATGGCAGGGTCAATCCGCAAGGTGGAGGAGCATGGAATCTTCCAGAAACTTCTCCTGTGACACTTGCCTCTCTGCATTCGCCCAGGGATGAGTAAGAGATCATCAATCTCCAAGTGGAATCAAGAACTATAAGAGAGAGGACACTAATCAAATCTCAGAAGCTGACTCACCTCCCTTGCAAACATCTATATATGGATCCCTCATCCCAGAGATTCGGAGGATGGAATTTTGTATCTTGTAAGGAAGTGCTGTTGGTTTCTTGGTGCAACATCATAGTGTTGGGTGATCTAATTTTTTCATGAGGTGAAGAAGGGCTTTCTTGCTGAGAGGATGATGCTGGGTTAGAATAATTGGTTGTAATCCTCTTTGCTCTTTCTTGATTATCAATAAAGCTGTTCAAGTTTTCCTCCACATTCTTGTATGATTGATGTTATATGCATTTGTGTGGTCAATATACATCTGGTCCTATATTGTTTATGATAATAGATCTATGTTCTTGGATAGTGTTATGCTGCTTTGATTCTACAGGTGCTCTTTGAAGCTGGGTAGACGAGGAAGCGAGTGGCGAAGACCTATCAGAAGGGAGAGGAATCGAGCAAGGAACCAAGCGCAAGACAGAGGTTGGTCTCCTTATTCCCCTCTTATCTATTTCTCATAAAGGAAAACGAAAGTAGTTTTTAGTTTGTTTGTTTCTAAGGTAGCTACCAGCCTTAGTGGGACTAGCAGCTCTACATAGACACTAGTTTTCCCGATAACAAAATGGCGACTCCATTGGGGATCGAATAGATTTTTTGTTTATCTACATTTGTTTACTTTATAAACTTACAGACGGAGCCTGAAGTCAAGCCAACTAGCCTTCGAACTGCATTTGCTATGCAAGTGCAAAGTAGATCAATGCTGCTTCAGTCTATCTCCGGGTTTTGTTTATGAATTAAACAGTTGATTCACAAGCTCTCTAATTTCCCTTGTGGTGGCTCTAGTAACCTCTTTAGATCTACCCCTGTGATTGATTTACTGATTACCACTTACTCGGCCTAAATCCTTGAACTAAGCTGCAAAATGTGACCCGGAACCCAGCTAAAGTCTCGTCCCTGGTCCATCGCACTGTGTCTTCTTTGAAACCTGAATGCATCGCACTTCTCGAGTGTAGTAGGTGCATTGCATTTCAGTTTCCCTGTGCAACAGGTGCGCTGATCAGATCTCTTCTGCTCTTAGATTTTAGCTTCTGTGTTCACTCTTTTAAGCTCTTTTCAGGAGTTTTGCTGTCTGTAGTCAGTACACCTCTGTTTGAAACCCCTTTCCTTGCTGTTATTCCGCCTCCATTGTGCAAAGAACTGTAAATGTTTTTATGTATTTTTTGAGCCATTTTCAGTTCTCTTTTACAAAGAAGTAGCATAATTGAACTGTCGTTTCTTGATTTGAAATTGTCGCAAGTGTCGTTTTCAGTCATAGAAGAGAATCTGATTGTTCTTGATAGTCGATTACACTATTACTCTTGTATTTGATTTGAATTAGTATTTTTTCAAGTGTCGAAAGCAAGTTTTCAATTCCAAATAACAAAGTGTCGTCATTGTCCTCATTTTGTTTTGAAAAGAAGCTTGTTAGTAATTGTCGCTTTGAAAAATAATTCAGATTTGCGCTTAGCTTTATTTTTATCATTCACATATTAAGAAGGCTGAAAACAAATACATGCATGTGCATTTGCATTTAGACTGTTTGTTGGTTTGATTTAGGACAGTGCATATAGTGTGTGCTCTCTGCTCTATGTTGAAAGAAAGTCATCTCTCTTTCCTTAGTAGCTACGATTTTCATTGCAAAAAGAAGATTAAATGACTGTTTATCATCTTAGATTGCATTTTAGGAATTGTACTTCTACATCACGTGGTGAACCTAAAAGGAAAATTTCTTAAGCAAGATCAACTATAAAATAAATTTAATGAATCTAAAAACGCTTTGGAACCTAACGCACAACATTTAGAAGTCTAGGCTAGAGACGTATTCTGGCGTCGTAAAGCCTAGTAACTGTTGTTTTCACTGTTGGTTGGGTGATTCCTCCACTTTGAGACGACAAGTGCCAGTACGGACTTGTGCTCCCATGTACCGTCGAGTATATTTTGGGAGACCACAATAGGCTTTATCCTTTATCCATAGGAACCCGTGTCTACCGCCCTATCGATCGCAATGCACTGAACACAACATTCGGGAAGATTGACTACCATACCGTAAAAAGTATTCTGCAGTTTTGCGATTGGTTTGGTAATCCCTCTGTCTAGATTTCCAGAGCAGTCCCTTTCATTCCTTTTCAGACTCCTTAACGGAAAAGGTCCATCTGAGCACTTGTCACTTTAGGCTCATTAAAAATCGAAGGCGACTAGAGTCATCTTTTGTTTTTTCTCGACTCTTAAAATTGAAAAAGCAAGTTATGTGAAAGCATCTAAAATTCATCTAATTCGGAAACATACTTCCCCTTGATTTTTAGTTGATCGAGAAATCCGCAATCGTGGAAGAAAGTCAATTGAAACCCCGTCGTTCGCGGAGGCTTACGAGTCAATCGTCTTTGTCTCTAGAGTCGAAACTATTACGGACAAAGGGAACTCGTTTAACCGGTTCCAAACCCCCTGGTAAAGTTAGAACAAGTGTTCCAACACCATCGGAGACTCCGGTTACTCCAAACATTTCTAGTATCCCTGCCTTTACAGAAGAAGTTCAGCAGCCACCAAAGGACAATAGAACTGATCCTAGTGTGAAGGTAAACATTTGTGTTACTGAGCTAGCTCCATCTACAGTTGATTCGGAAGGTGTTATTCCCCAAACATCTGTCGCTGCAGATTCTATACCTTCTTCGGCACCAGAAATATTTTACGGACCTGACGGTCTACCTCTTCCACCTAGTCTGGTTGCTATAGAAGAGATTGTGGAGGATCCTCCATCTAGTACTCCATCGCGATTTGGAGTCGGGATCACTCTATATCCTTCTTCGTCAGAAATTAGTCTACCAGCATCGGAAGCTCCTGTAGAATCGCTAGGCAATCTTTTGGATAGACTAGAAATGTCTGAACAACTGTCGACATCTAGGACTGTGTCATCCGACACAGCGACGGCAGACCTTCTTGCTGTCACTCCAACAATGTTCGCCGGCATACCATCTGTCCCAACTAGCTCTCAATCGCTAAAAGGGGCCCACTCAGGGGCTATTTCGACAGTATGGTCCATTCCAGTTTGTTCATCCGGAATAATATCCGGGAACTCTTATGTTGAGTCTCAGGAAATTGAGCCTTTAGGGTGTCAATTTGGGCAGTCCGGTCCTCAAGGGCAAACAATTCCTTTAAGTACCGGATTACCGCCGTATGGGGGGCAATATACCCTTTCATTGTCTCCTCCGGGAGGACAACCATACGAGAGTTCACAATAAAATTCAGGTTATCCTGGAATTACATCTAGCGGTTGGGTGCCGATACTGCCTCAACAACTAAGAGTTGTATATTCGATGCAACAATGTTTACCTATGTCAAATATACCAACTACGCCGACTATTGTGATGGTGTCACAAGTACAAGCGCTGCCCGTTGTATGCCAACCTCCGGTTTCTCAGGTTGTAGTGCAACAGCCTCTTGTCCCTGCGACTCAACCACAATCGCCAACTAGTGGAATGACACAGGCCCAAACAGGTACAATTACCCCTCATCTTGGTCAAACGGTCAGTATTGGACAACAACACATGGCTTCGCAACCATGGCTGGTGTAATACCAACAACCGCAATTCCAACAAGTATACCAAGGATCTGAGCAACAAATATTTGCACATAGTGGGCAGCCATATATTCAAAATGGTCAAAATCAACCATTCTACAATGGTTATGCCCATCAACCTTACCAAAGTTACCAGCATCAAATGCATTATGCTGGTATGCAGAGACCAACTGCTCAGGCAATCCCATCTTATCCTAGGTATGCTTCGCCAAACCTGAATCAACAGTTACCCTTCATGGCAACTTTGGAGTTACCGGATCTAAATAGGTTAACGAATGATCCAATTGCTTACGCCCCTTGGTGGCCAGCGATTCCGCATAAACTTCCGTCAGATATTCCTAAATTTAATGGAAATTGGGGTGAAGACCCGTCGAATCATGTGATGACATTTCATCTGTGGTGTTCATTAAACACCCTAAATGATGATTCGATTAGGCTTCGCCTTTTCCAGAGGACGTTAACTGGTCTGGCAGCAAAATGGTATATCGAGTTACCTAGAGCTTCGTTTGACAACTTCAGTACCCTAGCCACAACTTTTTAAACCCATTTTCAGTTACCGATAAGGTATGAAACGGGAACAGAACTTCTTACCAATTTCAAGAAAACAACGGCCACTCACGTATCCGATCATATTCATGAGTGGCGACATCGTCGTAGAATGGTAAAAATGTATGTTCCTGATTAGCTTTTAGCTGAATGGTTTATTAAGTCATTATTACCTTCCATTACAGAAGATGTGGCAAAAGGAGGAGTCGTCACTGAAGAGCAAGTTATTGCTCGTGCGCAATATTTAGACTTGATTTATACTCAGTCTGGCACGCTCTATGATAAAATCCCTGATGCTCCCAGACTAGAATTTTCCGTCCCTCCTCCTCCTAAATTGAACAATGACTCTCATGCCGGCGATGGCGTGATTGGTACGACATACACGAAATCGACAAAGGCTACATCTAAAAAGGCCCGTAAGATTTCCAGTCAAAATGCAAAAGAAGAACTTCTCGCCTCAGAAGTAAATGCCGTCTCGACTGATAAAGGCAAAGAAACCAAGCAACCAGGAGGCAAGAAGAAAAACAAAGCGAAGAAGAAGAAACAGGAGGAATCATCACCTAAAAATTCTTCTGCAAACCCTCTTGGAGATAGGAAACCAAAAAATATGTGCTTAATATGTGATGAGGATCATTGGACAAAAAATTGTCCACATAAATCTGATCTTAAAAGATTCTTCAAGAATTCAGACACCTCGGCAGTATTGACTGATCCATTTCCAAATCCAGGAACAAATCTGGTTGCTAGTGAAAATGCTTCCCCGTCCCAAGTGCTGATGTTGTCGGTTTCGAAACAGCAAAATGATGCTTTGATATTGAAAAGGAATAAAGATTTCGGGAATCCACAGCTGTCGAACAACAAGGATAAAGATCAACCTAGTAGTTCGACAACAACTTCAATAGAAGTTGCACCACCCATCATTCCAGAGCTAACAATAAAACCGCCAAAGGGAGTAGTACACAAGTCGAAATTTAATCCTCGTGCCAAAGTAGTACAACATTATAATATAGTGGAAGATCTGGCCCAATCGCCATCCGCTATGTCGACACTTGAGGTACTGCAAAATTGTCCATCCCAAAAGCAGGTTTTATTATCAGCTATAGGTGGGATAGACCCAAAGGATTCTAATCTTGTGTCCTTTAATCATAAAGGATACGATCCTCAGTTACCAGCTCAACTAGCTTTCCTCATTCAAGTGAAAGCCCTCAACAAAACTGTTCATCGAACAATTATTGATGAGGGGGCATCTACATGTATTATGTCGATGAGTTGCTGGAAAACTTTAGGATCTCCAACCTTGTCACGATCTTCGAAAACATTAAAAGCATTTGACGGATGAATGTATACCCCATATGGTATTCTAAGTAACTTGCAAGTTGAACTAGGAGGGAAAACAATAGAAATAGATGTCGAAGTAATCGACGGAAACCTCGATTACAACATCCTACTGGGAAGACCATGGATATATGCTATGGCTGCAGTTGTGTCGACCTACTTTAGGAAGATTGCATTTCCTTTTCAAGGAGGAATTACGATCGTCGACCAACAAACATTTCTCCCCAATAGTTCCCAAGTTACGGGAAGCATTCCGATGATCCTGTTGGCATTATGGCATTATGGACATGTGTTGAACTTGATGGAAACCCTCTCACAGACAGACATTTCTCTTGATGGGGACAAGAAGAGCCAAAAGGAGAGAAGAGGGGCCATTTACATATGCTTATTGAAACCTTTGAGCCATTGGGAGCTTATCAGAGCAATAGAGGCTCGTTCTCATATATAAAGAGCTTATCGGGAGTGATCAGGCCTCATATGCATGTATTAGTGTTATCAGGAGGTATTTGGGTGCTTAAAACACATATATGTATGCATTATCACTATCGGGAGCTATTGGGCTTATTAAAACCCATATATGCATGCATTTATATTGTCGGGAGTTGGTTGGGTGCGTAAAACCCATATATATGCATTATATCCCCTTTTCGGTGGTTACATGAATAATATCATTGTGGCATATCGCATAACAATTATATATATATATGTTTCGACATATCGGCGCATTGGGGTTTCGGCTGTGTAACCCGGAAGCATATCGCAATGGACCCGATGGTGGCATTAACTCTGGCTTATAATAATATCGCATCCGCAGTTCGGCATATATGCGCGTCGGACTTCGTTGAAACCTCCGATTGCGGTCGGACTCGATGGAAGCATCAAACACGGTTTATAATATATCGCGTCCGCAGTATATCGGAATACATAAAGGGTCACCCACCCCAATCCTCTGATTGCGAGCGGACCCGATGGTGGAATCAAACATGGCTTATAATAATATCGCATCCGGCTATGTGACTTTGGTGAAATCCTTCGATTGCGATAAGAGGGGTCGGACCCGATGAAGGAATTAAAAGCATTTCATATTAAATCGCATCCGCGGTGTTCACCCATAAGCCTCCCACTTCAAATCGCCGATAGCGATGAAAGGAGCGGACCCGATATATTAATAAAGGCTGGTTAATGGGGCATATTGCATCCGATCCATCGGATCGAACGTCGGGCATGTATTGTTAGCGATGAGAGCGGACCCGATATATTAATAAAGGCCGGTTAATGGGGCATATCGCATCCAATCCATCGGATCGGACGTCGGGCATGTATTGTTAGCGATGAGAGTGGACCCGATATATTATTAGTGTGGATGCATTATGTTAAAAGTCCGCATTTGTGGTTTTGGGACCATTTTCATAGTTTTTCCAGCTTAAGCCTATTCTTAAGAGATTGGTCAAAACAGTTGCGCCTCAGGTTTTCGGATCCTCTGGTTTCGATTCATGGTATTATCAAAAGCATGATTATATAAAGAAAAAAGGGGATCCGGTGGCAAAGCATCGATTATGAATTGAAGATCTTAAGGAAACTGTGTAGCCGCAGACACGCAAAAGACAGAAGTCTCTTCGGGTGTGGAGAATCGCTATTCAGGAGGTGATGTGGGAGCAGTCACCCACAGCCTTCGGGTGTGCAGCAGTATGTAAATCCTCTGTTTGGGTCTTGATATCAGCCTCTGTTGTCTATATCGGGTGATAACTGTCATGTATATGGATTTGATGCTTGGGTTGGCCCTTGAGTGACTTTGATAGATCTGCTGTTTGGGTAATTCTGAAGATTTGTTTGTACTTGATGACCATTTTATCTTCTTGGATTCAGTCTGAAAATTAATGAAACGTGGTCCTTGAACGAAGTAAAGGGTTGTAGCTCCCTTCCAAGAGAGACTGGAGAATGAGAGAGAGTTGTAGCTCTATGCAGGTTGCAGCCTACGTACTGGTAAAGGACTGCACCAGTACAAAATCGTTGTAAAAGAAATTCTATTTGAAAGAAGATAGAGACATATTGCAGCAGGTGGTTTTCACCCACATTGGGTTTCCACCTTATATCTGGTGTTCCTTTGTGTGACTATCTATTTTTACTGTTCTTGATTCATTATTATATGGTTCTGATATACAAGTTAATTATCAATATCAGAAGAATACTTTAAAGCATAAGTCTGGATGGTTTATTGATCAGGTGTTCATGTCCTAAGTGTCGTAAAAATGCTCAAAATTCAAAGTGCTCAGAACTGGTTCAAAGCTAAACGACTGGAAAGTGCTCATCCTCCCAATTCCGGCGCTGCAAACGGTTCAAAAAACGGTCGCCGTATGAGGAAGATATGGCCAAAAGAATATTTTGCCCAAAACATTAGAAAATTTGAATTTAAAAAAAAAAAAATTAAAAAAGGAATATTCCGCAAAATATTCCTTGGAATATTCCCTTTCAACAGCCAATCAAAAGCCGCCATGTGGCAGACCCAGGGGCACCACGTGGGCCCAAATGACGTCAGCGGAACCGTTCATAAGTTTGGTTAAAAATATTGGGGAGGTCCGTGGTTTGAACCCACAACCTCATAAACAACAACCAGAAGATTTACCAACGCACCACACGAATGAGACATGTTTAAAGGGCGCAACAACCTTTTTTTAAAGTTTGAATTTGGCTATGGGCGGGAAAGAAGGGGGCCAGCCCCTAAGGGCCAACCCCGCCCTCCATGTGACCTCGGCCCGGGAACCAGGAGCTAAACCCCTAACCGCCGGCACAAAATCCGAGGGAAACCGCCATTATGGTCACATGCGCATTTATGAACTGCAGTTATAGTTGGCGGCAGAATTGGCGGAGCGCCAAATTTGGCGGTCCCGCCATATTTGGCGGGCTTAACTGGCCGTCACTAAAGTTAACTGGGGTTTTGTTAGGCCAAACTGGCAGTCAGGAGTAAATGGCTATAACTTTGGCCCAGAAAGTCGGTTTTGGACGAATTTTTTTTTGATTTTGGGTATTTTCGACCTTTTGAAGCCATTGGTGCAGGTCTTACAGCCATAAGAGGTCATTTGCATACATTTTGGAAGCCGTGAAAGTTCTAGGAGCCATTAGTGGCCAGTATTGGGAAGACTGTATAGGGTTGCAGGTATCCATTGGAGGTGATCCAATAGTCAATCCTGAAGGATTCAAGTGTTCTGAATCCATTTCTACCATCTATTTCTCCTGTAGATGCTTCTATTCAGTTTTATTTTCAATTTGAGCATTTTATAAAAACAAGGACAAGCCCATTTGGGGGCTTTGGACCCAGTAGACGTAGCCCTGGAGGGGGTGAACTGCTTTATCAACTTCTTTTGCATATGTGGTTGGTTTATTTTGCAGAACAAATTCATTTTAATGTGTTAAACAGTAAAATGAAATAATTCTGCTATGCTTAGATGGGTCATAAACAGCTGAAAATTTCATGTGTTTCCTTTCTGCAAGACATGGAAGTCTTTTAAACATGTTTATTTCTGAATTGAATACCTTGCAAACAAATTTCAAGTAGTTTCAAATTCTGATCAAGTTGGTATCAAAGCCAGATTGTTGCTTCTTTGTATCAAAATCAGTCAAATAAGCTATAGACAGAGCCTAAACTGAGCCAGGAAGCCTTCGAAATGCTCTTGTTATACAATTGCAAAGTAGATAAATGCTCTTTTCAGTCAATCTCTGGTGTAGTTGTCTTTTGATTGTTTTTGTGCAAAGATCTTCTAATTGTCTTGCAAGTATTGATGCTTACCAGGTTGAAACTTAAAAGAGGGGAAGGACAGTTGACTAGAGAACGAGAGAATCCTCAGTCAAGGAAGGCCAGAGAGCCATCACCTCCACCTTCAATTTCACCCTCAAGAGTCTCAGCAGAAGCTTCAAGGATGTCTGAACATGAAGGAGAAATTCCTATAGAGACAGATCCAAGAGAAGAAGAAAGAGTCTTCAGAAAGGCTTTCTTAGATTTCACTGAAATGGTGAGGATATTGTACCAAGAAAGAAATGAGAAATTGGCTGGAGAAGGGTCCAAACATCCACATGAAGGAGAGGGCTCTTCAGGAGGTAAGAAGGATGATGATCATTCCAAGAAAGGACATGGAGGTAATGGTGATCCACCACAGCCATCTTCACCTTCTTCCTCTTCATCCTCGTCTTCTTCTGTTCATAAGCATAGATCCTCTGGAAAAGGTCCTTTTTTGAAGCTTGATGTAAAATTCGAATTACCTATGTTTAATGGTGAAGTGAATGCAGAAAATCTTGACAACTGGATTAGGCAGTTGGAAGTTTACTTGAGAATCCAAAATATGCATGATGATGCCACAAAGATTCAGTTGGCTTCTTTGAGAATGGATGGAGCAGCCTTGGTCTGGTGGGAGGCCAAGACTAAAGAGGAGATCAAGAAATTTGGTAAGGTTACCTTAACATGGCCTGAATTTCTGTTAGCCATTAAAAAACAGTTTTATCCTCTTGCTCACATGCAGAAAGCCATTATGAACTGGCAAAATTTCAGACAACTTAAGGGTCAGAGTGTCCAAGACTACACCCAAGAATTCAGGAGAAGAGCTCTCTTGTTAGGGGTAGATTTGCAGACCCAGGAAACCTTGCTGAAATACATTGGTGGCTTGCATAGCTACCTTAGACACACCATCTTGATGTTTAACCCTTCTAGCCTAGACGAGGTTTGTGTCCAAGCTACCCATTTAGAGGCAAGGGGAAAAAACACATTTGAAGAGGGTAGAAACAAGCCCCCCAAGGGGAAAAACAAAGAGAAAACCTCCAAGGGAAAGGGCAAAAAGAATGCATCTGTCAAGCAGGAGAGTGAGAAAGTGATATGTAAACATTGTTCTAAACCAGGCCATGAGGAGAAAAATTGTTGGAAATTACATCCTGAAAAGAGACCTCAATCTAACAAATCCAAAGGAAAACAGAAAACTGCTGCTACTACATCTACACCACAAGATTTAGGGGAAGATTCAGGTGATGAAACCAAAATTACAGCCATGGGTTTGAAAAACTTGAAGGGAAAAGAAGTTGAAACTCAAGCCAACACTAGTACCTCAAACGTCCATGTACAAGCTCCTAACGAGGAAGAAAGAATTGAACTGTTTCATGTGAGGGTGATTTCAAAACATACTAAGATTGACACACTTTTTGATAGTGGGTCACAAGCAAACCTTGTATCAGAGGACTTGGTCAAGCAGCTTAAACTTGAGACCGTTCCACATCCAAAGCCATATCCACTTGGATGGATTTGCAAGGATGCAAATTTACAAGTTTCAAGAAAGTGCACATTGCGCTTTGCAATTACTGCACATTTTATTGACACAGTTGAACTTGATGTGGTACCTTTTGACATAGCAGGAATTGTTTTGGGAAGTCATTACTTGTTTGACAGGAAAGCTATCTTTCATCGCCATGAAAACAAATATCATCTGTTCAAAGCTGGCAAGGAGTTCATTGTTAGAGCTCATCGCAAGAAGACAAATATAGCGATGGTGAATGCAAGACAAGTAAAAAGGCTGGTCAATTCAAGTAAGAATTTTGTTCTTCTTATGATTAAGCCCAAGGTTGATGTGAATCATGCGTCATTTGAAAATTGTGATCCAAAACTTAAATCAGATCTGTATGATGTAGTTGATGCAAATCATGAGATGTTTCAGGAGCCAACAGGTTTGCCTCCTAAGAGGGAGATTCAACATGAAATCCATTTGCATCCAGATTGTCCTCTTCCAAACATAGGCATGTACCGCATGTCTATTATGGAGAATGCTGAAATCAAGAAGCAAATCAAGGACTTGTTGGGCAAGGGTTTCATAAGGCCAAGTACTTCGCCATGTGGGTCACCGATTGTATTGATTCCAAAGAAAGATGGCACTTGGCGTATGTGTGTTGATTTCAGGGCCTTGAACAAGATAACGGTAAAGAATCGTTACCCACTCCCAAGGATAGATGATTTGCTAGACCAGCTGAAAGATGCTCGATATTTCACTAAGTTAGACTTGCGTAGTGGATATCATCAAGTAAGAATTGAAGAAAGTGACATATGGAAGACAGCCTTTAAAACCAAACAAGGACTCTTTGAGTGGCTTGTGATGCCATTTGGTTTGTGCAATGCACCTGCAACTTTCATGCGGGTAATGGATGATGTCTTGCGTCCTTTTCTTGATGATTTCGTTATTGTCTACTTAGATGACATCTTAATTTTCAGCAAGTCTAGAGAAGATCATGTCATGCATGTTAGAAAAGTACTTGATGTTTTGAAGAAGAATTAGTTATTTCTTAAAATGTCAAAGTGTGAATTTGGAAAGACTTCTTTGGTTTATTTGGGACACATAGTAGGAGGAGGTGCTTTGAGAATTGATCCTGCTAAGATTGAGGCTATTGTGAATTGGCCTACTCCCAAATCCATAACAGAGGTAAGAAGTTTTTTGGGTGCAGCTCAATATTGGAGGAAGTTCATCTCTAACTTCTCTTCTATAGCAGCTCCTATGCATGCAGTGACAAGTGTGAAGCATGCTTTCCAATGGGGAGGCAAGCAGCAAAAAGCTTTCAAATCTTTGAAAGAGAATATTAGTTCAGCTCCAGTCCTTGCATTACCGGATTTGAGACAGCCATTTGAGATACAAACTGATGCTAGTGATTATGCTATGGGTGCAGTTCTTCTACAGCATGGTAAGCCTATTGCTTTTCATTTTGAAACTTTTAATGGTGCTGTTGTAAATTATCCTACATATGATAAGGAGTTGTATGCGTTGGTACAAAGCGTAAAAAAGTGGAAACACTATTTGATGGGCAAAGAAACTGTTATACATACCGACCATCAGCCCTTACAGTACTTGCAATCACAAAGCAAGTTACAACAGTCACGACACTTCAGATGGATGGGCTTCTTGCAACAGTTCCATTTGGTAATAAGGTACAAGAAAGGTACTTTGAATAAGGTTGCTGATATGCTTTCGAGGCCTATTATTGGTGCTGTTACTTTACTTAAGAATGATTCCATTGTACATGATAGTTACATAGAACAATATGCATCTGATGATGACTTTAAAGATGTGTATGCTAACTTGAGTAAAGGGAATCATGTAGAGGAAAATGACTATCACATGCATAACAATTTGTTGTTTCATTTGGGCAAGTTGTGTATACCACAGGGGGAGAGGATAAATGTCATAAGAGAAGCTCATTCTTCTCTTATTACTGGCCATTTTGGTGTGAGCAAAACAGTTGCACATCTACAGAGGTATTGCTATTGGCCTCGCATGGTAGATTCGGTTTCAAGGTTCATAAGAGGTTGTTCATTATGTGCTACAAGCAAGCCTAGCAATAGGAAGCTTGGTTTGTATACTCCTTTTCCGATACCTTCTAGACCATGGGAGAGCATCTCTATGGATTTTGTAGGAGGTTTGCCAAAATCTAGAAAGCAGCATGATTATTTATATGTAGTAGTTGATCATTTCAGCAAAATGTGTATACTTATGCCTTGTAAGAAAACTATAACTGCTGAACAAACTGCTGAATTATTTTTTCATCATGTATGGATTCACTTTGGTTTGCCTACTTCCATTATTAGTGACAGGGATTCCAGATTTGTGGGGAATTTTTGGTCCAACCTATGGGAGATGATGGACACAAAGTTGAAGAAAAGCACTGCTTTCCATCCGCAAACAGATGGACAAACCGAAGTTGTGAACAGAACCATTGTGCACCTCTTGAGAGGTTATTGCAGCAAGCATCCCAAGCTTTGGGATGAACATTTGCACTACATACAGCATGCTTACAACCGTGCCAAGCACTCTTCCACAAACACCTCACCGTTTGAAGCTTGTTTTGGTTACTTGCCAAAATCACCTCTTGATTTCATTCTTGAGAAAGATGTTGCCACTAAGGGACATAGTGATATTGACAAAGCTCCTTCATTCATTGAAATAATTCAGCAAATACATCAGCAAATTCAAGAACAGCTTGAGAAAAGTCAAGGCAAGTACAAGGAAAGACACGACAAGCATAGAGTCGATCACAAGTTTCAAGAAGGGGATGAGGTATGGCTGTACATTAGTAAGGAAAGGATGCAAGGAGAAGGTAAAAAGCTGAAGCCTATTCATTATGGTCCATTCAAAATCCTCAAGAAGGTTGGAAATAATGCTTTTCAATTAGATTTGCCTTCCTACATGCAAATGTATTCTGTTGTCAATGTGGAGAACTTACGTTTGTATGAACCTCCTTTGATTGCTGATCATGAAAGTGCTGTTCAGCTGCCATCTATAGAAGATTTCTCGCTAGAATTCTTAGATGAGCTGAAAGAAGATACAATCCTTGACAGAAGGACACGCACTTCAAGGAGGGGCAATGTAGATTATGTTCGGGTTGGTTTCAAAGGCAGCAAACCGAACAAGGCAAAGTGGATGGAGGTGGACAGAGTGAGGGAGCTGTACCCTCACCTCTTTAACAGGTAGTTGAAGGCTTTTGGGGTCCAAAAGCTTCCCAATGGGGAGGCGTGATCAGGTGTTCATGTCCTAAGTGTCGTAAAAATGCTCAAAATTCAAAGTGCTCAGAACTGGTTCAAAGCTGAATGAATGGAAAGTGCTCGTCCTCCCGATTCCGGCGCCGCAAACGGTTCGAAAAACGGTCGCCGTATGAGGAAGATATGGCCAAACGAATATTTTGCCCAAAACATTAGAAAATTTGAATTTAAAAAAAAAAAAATTAAAAAAAGAATATTTCGCAGAATATTCTTTGGAATATTCTAGGGAATATTCCCTGTCAACAGCCAATCACAATCCGCCACGTGGCAGGCCCAGGGGACGCCACGTGGGCCCAGATGACGTCAGCGGAACCGTTCATAAGTTTGGTTAAAAATATTGGGGAGGTCCGTGGTTTGAACCCACAACCTCATAAGCAACAACCAGAAGATTTACCAACACGCCACATGAATGAGACATGTTTAAAGGGCACAACAACCTTTTTTTAAAGTTTGAAATTTTCTATGGGCGGGAAAGAAGGGGGCCAGCCCCTAAGGGCCAGCCCCGCCCTCCATGTGACCTCGGCCCGGGAACCAGGAGCTAAACCCCTAACCGCCGGCACAAAATCCAAGGGAAACCGCCATTATGGTCACATGCGCATTTATGAACTACAGTTATAGTTGGCGGCAGAATTGGCGGAGTGCCAAATTTGGCGGTCCCGCCATATTTGGCGGGCTTAACTGGCCGTCACTAAAGTTAACTGGGGTTTTGTTAGGCCAAACTGGCAGTCAGGAGTAAATGACCATAACTTTGGCCCAGAAAGTTGGTTTTGGACGATTTTTTTTTTTGATTTTGGGTATTTTCGACCTTATGAAGCCATTGGTGTAGGTCTTACAGCCATCAGAGGTCATTTGAATACGTTTTGGAAGCCGTGAAAGTTCTAGGAGCCACTAGGGGCCAGTATTGGGAAGACTGTACAGGGCTGCAGGTATCCATTGGAGGTGATCCAATAGTCAATCCTGAAGGATTCAAGTGTTCTGAATCCATTTCTACCATATATTTCTCCTGTAGATGCTTCTATTCAGCTATATTTTCAATTTTAGCATTTTATAAAAACAAGGACAAGCCCATTTGGGGGCTTTGGACATAGCAGACGTAGCCCTGGAGGGGGTGAACTGCTTTATCAACTTCTTTTGCATATGTGGTTGGTTTATTTTGCAGAACAAATTTGTTTTAATGTGTTAAACAATAAAAGGAAATAATTCTGCTATGCTTAGATGGGTCATAAACAGCTGAAAATTTCATGTGTTTCCTTTCTGCAAGACATGAAAGTCTTTTAAACATGTTTATTTCTGAATTGAATACCTTACAAACAAATTTCAAGTAGTTTCAAATTCAGATCATTTATTGAAAAGAAATTAATAATACTGATTTACCCCCCCCCCTCTTAGTATTATTTCCAATAATTGGTATCAGAGCAGGTCCTTCAAAGAAGCTTGATCGCTTGAAGGAAGATCGTTCATTATGAGCAACTACGAGAGGGAAGCATCAATCAGGCCACCGATTTTTGATGGGACAAACTTCAATTATTGGAAGGTAAGAGTTACTGCCTATCTTCAATCTCTTGGTACAGAAGTTTGGGATATCATAGAGACAGGCTACACTTTTCCTTCAGCTACTCCTATAGATCCGGTCGAGAGAAAGAAATATGAAACAAATGCTAAAGCAGTCAATACTCTGTTGGGATGCTTATCTCAATCAAAATTCGTAAAGGTTATGCAATATAAATCCACAAAAGAAATATGGGACAAGATTGTCTTGAGCTACGAAGGAGATGAACAGGTAAAGCATGCTAAACTTCAAACCCTCAGGATTCAGTATGAGAATCTCATAATGTATAATGATGAAAGTGTGGCTAACTATTTCCTTAGGGTAGATGAGATTGTTAACTGCATGAAAATCTTGGGTGAAGAAATAAAAGAGGCTATTGTGGTTGAAAAATTTCTAAGATCCTTGTCCCCCAAGTTTGAATCTAAAGTGTCCGCCATAGAAGAAAAGGAGAATCTACGAACTCTCACCATGTCACAGCTGCACGGAATTCTAACTGCTTATGAAATGAGAAAAGGAGGTCCTTCAGACAGGAGAGAAGCTGCCTTCAAGGCTTCAGGCAAAGGAGAGTACTTTGAATCAAATCATGTGTCAGAAGAAGAAGAAGAATCAAATTTTGTCAGAAATCTTCAACGAGGTGCTGGTAGATTCAGAGGTAAGTTACCCTTCAAATGTTTTGCTTGTGGAAGAGTAGGTCACTATGCTGCCAAATGTCCTCATAAGGATAAGATTGACAAGGGAAAGGAACCTGTTGGATGGAACAAGAAACAGAATGAAAATAATAAGAGCTATTACACCCATGAAGACAGTGATGGTCTATCAAATAGCGACGAAGATGAATGAGGTAATCCCTATAAACTTTTAATGGCTTTTGAAGATGATGATTACATGGATGCTCTAGATATAGATAGCTATTATGAGGAGATGTCTAGACTCAAGACATGCTTAGAAGAAAAGAATGTGATCATTGAGACTCTGCAAATCCAACTTGATGAAAAGGAACAATCCCTTGAAAAATTAGAATATGAAATTGTTGGGCTTCGAAAAGAAATTGAGAAAACAAAGGCTCTCAATCTTAAATTTGTTAAAGGATATGAAACTCTGGATGAGATCATTAATGTGCAGCGTTCTCCATTAATCAAGACAGGTCTGGGATATAATGGAGAAGCATCTCAAGCGTCCACCTCTAAAAGTTATCTTGATGCAGCAAGAAGGAAAGATCAAAGGCCCAATAGAAATCATCAAGTGAATCAGGGACAATTTATCTCAAGAACGAACAAAAATTATCAAGAAAATCGGAAGCAAGCTACAAACAGAAGCTACGACCAGCCACAGGTAAAATCTTCCCAATTTGCCTCAAGAATGGATGTTGGTAGAAACTACAATCGGTTGGATGACAGATTTGATAATTGCAGAAGTTTCTTCAATGGGCAATGTTTCTCTTGCCATAATTTTGGTCACAAAGCATCTCAATGTGTTGCCTATAAGACAATCATGACTAGAGAAGCTCAAAAACAAAGAAGTATGTCTGGAATCAAGAAAAGGACCTATAACAATTTTTTCGCCCTAGAAAGTGAAATTGAATGTTCCATTTGTAATAACTTCGGTCATGAAGAATCTGAATGCAGGAGCAGGTTTCGGAAGACAACTCCGAAGGAACAAAGCCCGAATGCCAGAACATGGAGAATGAAGGAACCACAACCAGAAAGATGTGGAATAGCCTTTTACGCAGAAGGACAAGAAAATTTATGGTTTATCGACAGCGGATGTTCGAAGCATATGACAGGTGATAAAGAAAAACTTGAATCATATACTACTCTAGAAAAGGGAAAGAAGGTTTCTTTTGGAAATAATACTCCTGCGGCCATAAAAGGACAAGGCACTGCTCAGTTGAAAGAAAAGGTCAAGGCTGGAAATGTTTTGTACGTTGATGGATTGAAACATAATCTTCTAAGTGTCAGTCAGATGTGCGATCAAGGAACCGAGGTAATATTTAGATCAAATGGATGTCGTGTTTGTGATCTTGATACAGGTGAAACAGTGATCAAAGGCAAAAGAACTCCAAACAATCTATACATATTTGAAGAAGGACAACAACAATGCTATATGAGCAAGGATGATGAGCACTGGTTATGGCACCGGAGGTTGGGGCATCTAAGTTTTTCACAAATAAGGAAAGCATGCAAGTACCAGGCAGTTTGTGATCTTCCAGATATCAAAATTCCAGACAACACAATATGCAAATCATGTCAGTTTGGTAAACAAACCAGGACTAACTTCCCTGAGAAGGAAGGATCAGCTAGCAAACCTCTCAAACTTATTCATACAGATGTATGTGGTCCATTTAGGACAAGGACACCTCGAGGAGAGGAATACCTTATATTATTCATTGACGATTTCTCCAGGTTTGTTTGGTTAGGACTTATGAAGCACAAAGACGAAGCATTTGAAAAATTCAAATCCTTCAAAGCCTTGGTTGAAAATGAATCAGATCACAAAATTAAGTGTCTCAGGTCTGACAGAGGTGGAGAATTTACCTCAAATGAATTTTTCGATTTCTGTGAAGAGCATGGAATAAAAAGGAAATGCAAGGACTCCTCAACAAAATGGTGTGGTGGAAAGGATGAATAGAACAGTCCAACAAATGGCTCGTGCCATGCTTGATGAGTCTGGAACTCCCGCAACCTTCTGGGGTGAAGCTGCATATGCCACGGTTGTTATTCTCAACAAAACAAATGTCCGAGTGAACAACACTCAAACTCCTCATGAGCTCTGGTATGGTAAGACTCCTTCAGTAAAGCATTTTAAAATTTTTGGAAGCAAATGCTATATTAAAAATACTGATGAACAACTTGGCAAACTTGAGCCTAGAGCAGATGAAGGCATTCTCCTTAGTTATTCACCTTATAGTAAAGCATATAAGTGTTACAATAAAAGACTTGGAAGAATTGTTGACAGCATTGATGTAGTGGTTGATGAAAAAGGATACATTCCTAGGCAAGTAAATCATGAAAATATCGAAGAAGATGAAGACTACCATCAAAGACAGAATGATGAAGAAGAAGAAGCTCAAGAAGCACCAGAGGAATAGATAAGGATAGAAGAAAAGACTCCATCCAGGTATGTATAGAAGAATCATCCAGAATCTCAGATTTTGGGCAAAAAGAGGCAGGCGTACAAACTAGAAGAACAACTGCAGAAGCTTCAAGCTATTTGGCATTACTCTCCTCCATTGAACCACAAAATGTAAGAGAGGCATGCAAGGATGAATGTTGGGTCAAGGCAATGGATGAAGAACTTGAACAGATCGAAAAGAACAACCCTTGGGAGTTGGTTCCTAGACCAAAGGATAAGAATGTCATAGGAACAAAATGGATCTTCAAAAGTAAGTTGAACGAAAATGGGGAGGTAATTAGAAACAAGGCAAGATTGGTGTGTAAAGGGTATGCCCAACAAGAAGGAATAGATTTTGAAGAAGCATTTGCTCCTGTTGCAAGACTTGAGGCCATTTGAATGTTCCTTTCTCTCTCAAGCTTTCAAAAGTTCAAAGTATTTCAAATGGATGTGAAATCAGCTTTTCTGAATGGAGACTTAGAAGAAGAAGTATACATTGAGCAGCCAGATGGTTTCATTCTTGGGAATGATCCAAATCTTGTATGCAGATTAAAAAAGGCTCTCTATGGTCTTAAACAGGCTCCAAGGGCTTGGTACTACCGTTTGGACAAATATCTTCATCAACAAGGTTTTTCAAAAGGATCAACAGATAGCAATCTTTATATAAAAATTGAAAATGACAAGTTACTAATACTTGTTGTGTATGTAGATGATATTATCTTTGGCAGCAATGAAGAAGCTATGAGTCAAAACTTTGCCTCGGTAATGCAGAAAGAATTCGAAATGTCCCTACTAGGTGAACTGACATACTTTCTTGGGTTGCAAATCCAACAAAATAAAGACGGTATCTTCTTGTCACAAACCAAGTACCTCAAGCAGATTTTGAAGAAGTATGGCATGGAAGATTCAAAGCCAGTATGTACCCCCATGGTTACAGGATGCAGTCTTCGTGCGAATGATGAATCAACTGCAGTTCATCAACCAACATACAGATCTATGATTGGAAGTCTTCTTTATTTGACAGGTACCCGACCAGACATCATGCATGCAGTTGAAATAGTTGGAATATTTCAGGCAAATCCAAAGGAAACTCATCTTCAGGCAGTAAAGAGAATCTTCAAATATATTCAAGGAACTCAAAACTATGGTTTATGGTATCCTAGAGACACAGATCTCACACTTCATGCTTACACAGATGCAGATTGGGCTGGAAGTGTGGATGACAGGAAAAGCACAAGTGGTGGTGCTTTCTTTATGGGTTCCAGATTAGTATCATGGTTCAACAAGAAACAGAGTTCAATTGCCTTAGCTACAGCTGAAGCAGAATATGTAGCTGCTGCATCTTGTTGCACCCAACTTCTTTGGATGATGCAGACCTTATAGGATTTCCAAATCACTTGTACTCCACCTATCTCCATCTTATGTGATAATACAAGTGCAATCAGCATTTCAAAGAACCCAGTCATGCATTCAAAAACCAAGCACATACCGATCAAGTATCATTTTCTCAGGGAACAAGTGCTTGAACAAAAGGTCAAGTTGGAATATGTTTCTTCTAAGGAACAAGTGGCTGATATATTTACCAAACCATTGCCCAGGGAGACTTTTGAATATCTCAGGCAAAAGCTGGGGGTTGTCGACGCATCATCCTATTGTTAATTCTTAGATTGATGCTTGTACGCAAGGTTCGTATGGGGTATACGTGTACAAGGCTAAGGGGGAGCATATCTAATCCATTGTTAGCATTATAGTATTGCACCATATTTGATCTCAGTAGGAGCAAACAGGGTGGATGGCGGTCCTCGGTAAGTTCTTGATTAAAGGTGCCGAGTTCAATCAGTGGCACGAGCAGAAGGGAAAACAGGGCGGTCTCTGTATTATAAGTAGCCAGTAGCTGTGGAGTGGAATGGTTGCCCGAAAAATCTGAAGTTGATATCGCTTTCAGCATCCGGTTCACAATCAGGCGGAACAGGTCCTCAGGGGGAGAAATCAGGAGGAGCAAGCTCTCAGGGGGAGAAATAGTCAGGAGATGCAGATATCCACCCTTTGCCCTTGATGTCAAAGGGGGAGAGTGCTTTTTGTGCTTTTTGGTCGGTGTTGTTGCCATCAAGTCCAAAGGGGGAGATTGTTGGCATTATGGCATTATGGACATGTGTTGAACTTGATGGCAACCCTCTCACACACAGACATTTCTCTTGATGGGGACAAGAAGAGCCAAAAGGAGAGAAGAGGGGCCATTTACATATGCTTATTGGAACCTTTGAGCCATTGGGAGCTTATCGGAGCAATAGAGGCTCGTTCTCATATATAAAGAGCTTATCGGGAGTGATCAGGCCTCATATGCATGTATTAGTGTTATAGGGAGGTATTTGGGCGCTTAAAACCCATATATGTATGCATTATCACTATCGAGAGCTATCGGGCTTATTAAAACCCATATATGCATGCATTTATATTGTCGGGAGTTGGTTGGGTGCATAAAACCCATATATATGCATTATATCCCCTTTTCGGTGGTTACATGAATAATATCATTGCGACATCGAAGTTTCGGCATATCGCATAACATCTATATATATATATATATATATATATATATATATATATATATATATATATATATATGTTTCGGCATATCGGCGCATTGGGGTTTCGACTGTGTAACCCGGAAGCATATCGCAATGGACCCGATGGTGGCATTAACTCTGGCTTATAATAATATCGCATCCGCAGTTCGGCATATATGTGCGTCGGACTTCGTTGAAACCTTTGATTGCGGTCGGACTCGATGGAGGCATCAAACACGGTTTATAATATATCGCGTCCCCAGTATATTGGAATACATAAAGGGTCACCCACCCCAATCCTCCGATTGCGAGCGGACCCGATGGTGGCATCAAACATGGCTTATAATAATATCGCATCCGGCTATGTGACTTTGGTGAAATCCTCCGATTGCGATAAGAGGGGTCGGACCCGATGAAGGAATTAAAAGCATTTCATATTAAATTGCATCCGCGGTGTTTGCCCATAAGCCTCCCACTTCAAATCACCGATAGCGATGAAAGGAGCGGACCCGATATATTCATAAAGGCTGGTTAATGGGGCATATCGCATCCGATCCATCGGATCAGACGTCGAGCATGTATTGTTAGCGATAAGAGCGGACCCGATATATTAATAAAGGCTGGTTAATGGGGCATATCGCATCCGATCCATCGGATCGGACGTCGGGCATGTATTGTTAGCGATGAGAGTGGACCCGATATATTATTAGTGTGGATGCATTATGTTAAAAGTCCGCATTTGTGGTTTTGGGACCATTTTCATAGTTTTTCCCGCTTAAGCCTATTCTTAAGAGATTGGTCAAAACAGTTGTGCCTCAGGTTTTCGGATCCTCTGGTTTCGATTCATGGTATTATCAAAAGCATGATTATATAAAGAAAAAAGGGGATCCGGTGGCAAAGCATCGATTATGAATTGAAGATCTTAAGGAAACTGTGCAGTCGCAGACACGCAAAAGACAGAAGTCTCTTCGGGTGTGGAGAATCGCTATTCAGGAGGTGATGTGGGAGCGGTCACCCATAGCCTTCGGGTGTGTAGCAGTATGTAAATCCTCTATTTGGGTCTTGATATCAGCCTCTGTTGTCTATATCGGGTGATAACTGTCATGTATATGGATCTGGTGCTTGGGTTGGCCCTTGAGTGACTCTGATGGATCTGCTGTTTGGGTAATTCTGAAGATTTGTTTGTACTTGATGACCATTTTATCTTCTTGGATCCAGTCTGAAAATTAATGAAACGTGGTCCTTGAACGAAGTAGGGGGTTGTAGCTCCCTTCCAGGAGAGATTGGAGAATGAGAGAGAGTTGTAGCTCTCTGCAGGTTGCAGCCTGCGTACTGGTAAAGGACTGCACCAGTACAAAATCATTGTAAAAGAAATTCTATTTGAAAGAAGATAGAGACATATTGCAGCAGGTGGTTTTCACCCACATTGGGTTTCCACCTTATATCTGGTGTTCCTTTGTGTGACTATTTATTTTTACTGTTCTTGATTCATTATTATATGGTTCTGATATACAAGTTAATTATCAATATCAGAAGAATACTTTAAAGCATAAGTCTGGATGGTTTATTGAAAAGAAATTAATAATACTGATTCACCCCCCCCTCTCAGTATTATTTCCAACAGATCCATGGAAGTCCCCATACGCTTCAAAATATCGGAGTAGGCCTACTAAAAGACCCTATATTAATGGGGACTTTTGCCTTCCTGCCTCCAATCAATTTGGCGGAAGAAGCGACGGTAGGAACCTGCAATATGATATCTTCGATTCAAAAGATCTCAGAAAACGCTATAAAAATGGATCATCCGCAGGTATTGCCTCCAAGTCCAATAGAAATATTGTAGCAATCAATGTTTTTGGCATGGGAGGCAAACCTGAATCAACGCTCATCAAGCATTTGGATAGATAGGTCTAAGGAATATGGCACCCCTTCAGATCCTTGGTCGCAATTGCATTACACCGACGAAGGAATTGTTCAGTCAATGGTAATTGAAGGGGCGCCATGGGAAGATTACCACCATTGTTCCCATCTTCCGGATTGTCAAGAAGATACTCCTGATGAACTTCATCATCCTTCAGTTTTTGATTTCATATCAAATATTGTAAAAACGGTGGATTCCGAGCGAAACTTGTCCAATATTGAAGAGACTATCGCCATGAATATCTCGACCAAAACAGATGTTGTAGAGAATATTTATGTTGGAAAATGTTGTTCTCCTTCAGAACTAGAAATATATAACGCTCTTTTTCGCGAATTTAGAGATCTCTTTGCTTGGTCATATGATGAAATGCCAGGCATCGACTCGAGTATAGTTGAACACAAAATCAAGATGTATCCAGATGTCAAACCAGTACGACAACGGCTACGGCAGGTGCACCCCAAGAAAGCCGCTGCCATCAAGGCAGAAGTTGAAAAGCTTCTCCATGCTGGTTTCATTTACCCGGTTCCTCTAACCGATTGGGTATCGAACATTGTTCCCGTGATGAAAAAACAAGGAACAATCAGAGTGTGCGTCGATTATAGGGATGTAAATCAAGCTTGTCCAAAAGATAACTACCCTACACCCTTTATTGACCAGATAATTGATGAATGCACCAGATGTGAAATCTTTTCATTCATGGATGGATTCTCCAGGTATAATCAAATAAATATCCGCCCACAGGACCAGTCAAAGATTGCATTTATTTGTCCGTGGGCCACATTCGCATATCGCAAATTACCCTTTGGTTTAAAGAACGCAGGGGCAACATTTCAGAGGGCGATGAATTATGCCTTCCATGACATCAAAAACATCGTTCAACCATATCTCGACGACCTTTCGGCTCATTCACGAAAGCGGACCGATCATCCGCAGCATTTGAGAGTGATATTTCTACATTGCCGACACTACAAGATACGACTCAATCCACACAAATGTGTGTTCTGTGTCAGTTATGGTCATTTACTTGGATTTGTAGTCTCAAAGGACGAGATTTGTCTCGACCCATGTAAGCTTCAGGCAATCATAAATTTGCCTCCACCTTCAAATTTGCTTCAGATTCAGAAACTCCAAGGGAAAGCAAACTTTCTGAGGAGGTTCATTCCAAATTACGCCGAACTTGCTAAAGGTTATACACGTCTATTAAAAAAGGAAGTGCCCTTCGTCTGGGATCAGGTCGCACAAGCTTCCTTTGATGCGTTAAAAGAATCCCTAATGAAAGCATCATTAATGTACGCCCCTGATTATCAAAAAGACTTTAACCTATATCTGGCTGCAGCGGATACAACCATCGCAATGGTTTTAGTTCAAGAAGACAATGAAATTGAACATCCTATATATTATTTAAGTAGAAACTTAAATGATGTAGAAAGCAAATATTCCTATGTTGAAAAGCTAGCACTCGCAGCTGTTCAAGTGATACAGAGATTTCGACACTATGTCCTCTTTCGAAAATCTACCATTCTGTCAGATTGCAACCCCATGACTTATATATTGTCGCAACAATTGCTGGGGGACAAATATTCAAAATGGATAGCAATTCTTCAAGAGTTTGATCTGGAATTTGTAAAATCCAAGTCAAAGAAATCCCTGGTTTTCGCGGAATTACTATGCGATCTCCCATCCTCGTCCAACGATGAAACATCAGAAGAAAAAATCGTGGATGAATCTTTGTTTCTGATATCTTCAAGCAATCCATGGTATGGAGATATAATCATCTATCTCCAAACCCAAAAATATAGGCCTAATACCTCCCGCTCCGAACAAAAATGTATTCGATACCAATCAAAAGACTACATGATCGTCGGTGATATGCTTTACCGTCGTGGTGTCGATACAGTTCTGAGGAGGTGCCTCACCCATGAGGAGGCCGAAAAATTCCTGAATGATTGCCATTCAGGCGCATGTGGGGGGCATCAATCTAGTTATGCTACGACGCAAATTTTTTTACGAGCACGATACTTCTGGCCAACAATGTTCAAAGATTGCATAACCGTAGTCAGAAGTTGCCATGCCTGTCAAATTTTCGATAGCAAAACCAGAAGACCACCCGCACCTCTGCAGCCAATAGTTGTTGTTGGGCCATTCGCCAAATGGGGCATTGATTTCATGACATGTAACCCCACCTCGACTGGGGGGCATGGGTATATCATAGTCGCAGTTGACTATTTTACCAAATGGGCTGAGGCGATGCCTACATTAGATAACACTGGTGAAACAGTTGCCCTTTTCTTTTTCAATCATGTAGTCGCCAGATTCGGCATTCCACAGGCTATAGTCATAGATCATGGATCGCATTTTCGCAATCACATGATGGCTGAATTGGCTGCCAAATTAGGGTTGTCTCACGACAGCTCTACTCCATATTACCGCAGGCCAACGGACAAGTTGAAGCAATCAACAAGGTCTTGAAGCGCATGCTGCAAAGGATGATTGGAGTCCACAAAAGGAGTTGGCACCTGATCCTGTACTCGGCCTTGTGGGCATACCGAACATCGGTAAGGAATGCAACCGGGTTTACACCCTTCCAACTGGTGTATAGCCTAGAAGCAATCCTACCAGTTCAGTGTGAAATCTCGTCCCTCAAACTCGCAATCGACCTTCTCCCCGGAACTTCAGAAGAGGAGGCTCGTTTCTTGGAACTAATCCAATTGGATGAAACCCGTCGTGATGCGGCTTTGGCTAACAAAGCCCATAAGAAACGAGTCAAGGCGCAGTTTGACAAGAATGTCAAACCCCGTGTCTTCTCAGAAGGTGACTTGGTCTTGCTTTACGACCAAGAATCCGATAA
Source organism: Pinus tabuliformis (assembly GCA_031772625.1). Taxonomy (NCBI): domain Eukaryota; kingdom Viridiplantae; phylum Streptophyta; class Pinopsida; order Pinales; family Pinaceae; genus Pinus; species Pinus tabuliformis. The sequence goes on along the minus strand of CM062817.1, from coordinate 1,718,241,627 downwards.
ATTGGGAGCAGGTAAATTCAAGTCTTTATGGATGGGCCCCTATATTGTTAAACATGTATTAGCAAAAGGAGCCTACGAGTCAATGGATTATGACGGGATTCCGCTGGCGCAACCCCGTAACGGGTTGTACCTTAAGCGTTGCTATGCATAATGCAGTGTAGTAACCCATATGCTTTTGTTACATTTTCGTTTTCGCTAAGGGTAATCGTTTTGGTCAAGTAATCCACTTTTTACATTTGTTGCAGATGTTGAACCTATTGGAATCATTTGTTGGATATGCCGACGGAGCGAGTCGTAGTTCGCGGCGAGTTAGTAAGTTTCAGAGGGGTATGTATTGGTCGATCAACAAATAACATCGCTGAATATAGTGTGTTGATAGAACTTCTCTCTGATGCCATCACCCATGGCATACGCCGACTTGTCGTCAGGCTAGACTCACAGCTCGTTATACTGCAACTCACTGGTATCTACTCCATCCGAAATCCAGCTATCTATCGCATGTTCCTAAGTGTCAAGATTTTGGAAAGGCAATTTGATTTTATTCAATATCAGCATATTTCCAGAAACTTAAACACATTAACAGACTCATTGGCAAATTATGTGTTAGATAGACATTTGCAACATTTATAAAAAGAAGCATTTCATCAATATTTGCATCAGGATAATGTAACTTAACCAAAATAAAACTCCGAAAATGAAAAATATATATATAACCGTTTATGGTTTACACATAATGTTTTGTAACCAAGAAAAAATTGGTCAAATGACCCAAAACTCAAAACGCTAGGGGGCACCCTAGTCTAATGATGCTAGTGATAACAAGTCACCGCCTGTGCAATCATGCGTAAAAGCCTAGTCCATCGACTTGGCACGCCAGTAGTATGTCACTGCAACCTCAGAGGCAGCTCGTCAGTCCTCACATCTGGAATACTGAGAGTGAGGCCCTCGACCTGATCCTGTAATGCTGAAAGAGTCTCGGCCACATCAAGGTCGCGAAGGATAGCCCTTCCCACAGCCTCTCCTGCTGGAGCGGCAGCTGGCACTCTCAGGCGTACTACTGGCCGAACTGGTCCAACATCTACATGAGCACATGAGTTCTGATTAGTCTTGACAGAATAAAGCACAAGGAAATTATAAAGAGAAACGATAAATAGAAATATGGTCAAAGAATTTACCAATGGGACCCCACTGCTCGCCAGCCGGTAGTACCAAATCCGGGTCACCCCGGAAATCCATACCAGCATATGGATACTCGGAAAAAACCATCTCCTGACAATCGAACCACCCGAAGAAGGTATCAGAAAAGGAAACCTGAGATTGACTAGCATGTCTGGACATATGGTCGACCCATCTCTGCATCTGTGGCTCAGTCGGTGGAGGTAAACCAAGTGAAATATACTGCGGCTGCATCAGCGGGATCTTTTCCAAGGCAAAGGCGGTCAAAATAGAACCATATCCAAAGTTATTCAATCTTCCATTTTTCACCTTGGTCAATTGTTCTTTCATCACAAAGAGTACTACATCACACCAGTTGAACACCTTCGGTTCAAGGCATTCTATGGCATACTGCATATAAGACCGGTTGGCCACATAAAGAGCCGCACTACCAGCCATCCCAGCAAAAGTGAACAGAATGGTCCTCAAGGGCCTGTCGGTGACATCTTGGATGTTGATCTTGCCATCTTTACTCGGCTGAGATCCCTCTCTGCAATACCTACGAATGTAATCTCTCACAGATTCACTCCCACGGGCTGAACCTGATAATGAGATAGGGGCGCCCCGCCTCGATAAGCCGGTCAAAAAATAGATGTCCACGACAGTCAAGGGAATAGATTTGCCCCTAATCTGGAACACCTAGCTGGTAGGATCCCAGGCATTGAGCAAATACTGCAACAAGTTGATTTGTTGCCTCATGCTAGAGATGCGGAAAAACTTGAACAAGCCACAATTCCGCAGTGCATTTACTGTAACCAGATCATGTAAAGCAAGCATGTCCTCTTCTTCATGCTCACGTTCTCGCCATGTAATAGGCATTTTGCTCTAATGAATCTCTGAAAACAAACAAGAGAAGAGTTAGATCCTGATTTGGTGAAAAACAGGCAAAAATTTCCATTAAAAACTATGCACAAATTTCCCTCCTTGCGCCCATTGCACCCCCAACAATGTTCTGGGTGCGTTGCATGCTAACTGTCCAGTGGGTAGGCCAACATGCAATGCACCTTTCGATATAGAAAGGGTGCGATGGAGCCAGGGCGAGTTTTTCAAACCCTAGAGGCTCAGAAAAACCAGAAATCATGCTCAGAATTCAAAAAGGAAAGGATGAAAGTGAAGAGCACAGGTTTAGCTCCTACCTGGTCCAGACGGCGCCAAGAATCGTCCACAGAATCTCCCGGAATCAGCTAGTGAAAATCAAGGAGGAAAGCACCTCCAAAGCTCCAACAAACCAAAGTTCAAATGAAATGGTAAAATGAGAGGTAAAAACCACTTTTAAATTACTTTTCACGTAATTCAAGTAAAATATTAGTGTTTTGACTCATTTTTCAAACATATATTGTTCATTTCTAACTAGTTTGATGAAGAAATTGAGCATGCAGTACAACCTTTGAAGGAACAAAGTTACTAATGGTAAAATCAAGAAATGACTGTTATATCGAGCAGTTTTAACGCGGAATTCAAGCTCGTTAAAAAATAAACATAAGCAATGAGCTAGTGTTTCCCCCAGCGTTTAAGCTCATTAAAAAATGAACCATTTTCTGGTAAATAACCATCGTGAATGTATTATCATCAGTCTTTTGAAGCCTTGGTCGTGTTCTCATCATCACCTCCACTCTGTATTGGCCGATCATTCACCTCCACTTGATTGTTTACCCCTTTTGACGAACAGCTGCAAAGAGTGATCTTGTTAGCCATCCTTGTGACACTGCCGTGATTGGAAAATTCCAAACCTTACCTGGAATCAGCTGCTACACGAATCTATCACTCGTTCCTCAAAAACGAGTCTCCTTTAAGCTCTTTTCAACTAACTCGTAAAATATGAAAAGATTGTTGAGCCATTGGCCTCTCCAGCTCGTTAAAGTGACCGGAAGTGCTATCCCTCCTTTAGATTTTAATCTTTTTGGACGTGAGGGATTATTACACAAAAAGATCGAGCACTTGTTTTGTTTGGCTCGTTAAAATTACCGAAAATTCATTCCTTTTGTATTATTTTATACTTTTTCGAACTTAAGGGATTAGATGACGAAAAAGGATTTTTGGAGTTTCCTTTACGTCCCTTTTCAGACTCTCTAAAATTGAAAAGGACCGAGTTATCTTTGTCGTTAAGCTCGTTAAAACCAAATAGTGACAAACTTGTCCATACCAGACAAGAACGAGTTTCACTATCGCTAGGCTCGTTAAAACATAGCGATGGGTTTGCCCGAAGGGAAAATTATAGAACAAGCATATGTTATCCTCCTCAAGCTTGACAAAAATAAAGAGGTACTGGTCAACAATGACTGGGGAAAAATTGGGAAGAAAACTTGAAGAAACTTTGTTGGTAGCAAGTCGCTCTTGAACATGACACTTTCACTCCACATCCGAGGCGGGTTGGGTTGTTCCATTCACTGGTCACATCACCATGGTTCCGTCACACCATCCACATTTGGGGTTAATGCTACCAATCCACCATGACAAGTGTCGCCGATATGTTCAAGAGAAGTCGCTCAAAGAATTCACCTGTGTCTCATCCGCTGCAATACATTTACGCTCCATTCTTTCATGACTGCCACCCTGAACCTTATATCACCAGATCGTTTTCACCTCTATTAAAATCATTTGCTCCGTTTCGTGTCATTGATGTGGGATTCCCTAAGGCCCTCCTATGACGGATCGCTTCTTGTCGACATCATCTCATTATCCAAGAAGTCAATCTAGGAACAACCCTTTCAGTACTTTGAAGCTTGCATGCCTCAATGGCAAGTTTCTCACTTCCGGCGACAGGTTTACATCAATGGCCTTCGACCGAAAGATTTTGCGTGGTGTTCGATGCCAAGTCCCTTATTCACACCACGTGAATTGTACTGTAGTACCTTGAGGGTCATCATCATTATCGGTGATTCCTCTCGCGCCTGTTAACAGCTTACATCATTGGCTGGTAATCAGGTGATGTCTTTCCATGTTCAACTCCAGAACATCTCTCACATGGATCGACTTGTACTTTGAGTGAAGATCGAACGAGATTGAAGACCCCGGATCTAGTTTCATTCATCCGGGCTACGATATATATTCAGGAAAATAAAGACATCAAATGTACATCGTTGCTGCACAGATAGTCATCCAATCTAAGGGATGATGGCTCTACCAGAATCATCAGCCTACACTCAGACGATTGTCTGTCTCATGTACATGAAAATGAATTTATGAAGCTGAGCATGGGAATGCCCGCCTCAGCTAGATCATGAAAATATTATGAAGATAATGTATTGTATTGTATCTTATCACAGGTCGCCTTCCAGCTTGAAAAAACTTCGGATCCTCATGATAAAGCATTTCACCCGACATCAAAAGATTAATGACCTCATGCTTTAGGGGGCAACTGTTATAGACATTTTTGGGCACTGCAACCCCAATCATAAATTTCCATAAAACAAGGGCTCCTAAGTCGCTAAAGGTGTTGTTCCAACCCCTAAAAGAACAAGGTCAACTGATTACAACATCTCCCAGAAGTTCTCCATGAAAAACTACTCAGAATTGGTCAAAACTGGACCATTTCACCTGCTCCATGGTCAAAGTGCGTTGCATCCCACCTAAATACACACAGTAGGTGCGATGCATGTTGAAAAGCCCTTCTATGGGGTGCGATGGGTGAGAGTGGACAAATGGCAGGGTCAATCTGCAAGGTGGAGGAGCATGGAATCTTCCAGAAACTTCTCCTGTGACACTTGCCTCTCTGCATTCGCCTAGGGATGAGTAAGAGATCATCAATCTCCAAGTGGAATCAAGAACTATCAGAGAGAGGACACTAATCAAATCTCAGAAGCTGACTCACCTCCCTTGCAAACATCTATATATGGATCCCTCATCCCAGAGATCCGGAGGCTGGAATTTTGTATCTTGTAAGGAAGTGCTGTTGGTTTCTTGGTGCAACATCATAGTGTTGGGTGATCTAAGATTTTCATGAGGTGAAGAAGGGCTTTCTTGCTGAGAGGATGATGCTGGGTTAGAACAATTGGTTGTAATCCTCTTTGCTCTTTCTTGATTATCAATAAAGCTATTCAAGTTTTCCTCCACATTCTTGTATGATTGATGTTATATGCATTTGTGTGGTCAATATACATCTGGTCCTATATTGTTTATGATAATAGATCTATGTTCTTAGATAGTGTTATGCTGCTTTGATTCTACAGATGCTTTTTGAAGCTGGGTAGACGAGGAAGCGAGTGGCGAAGACCTATCAGAAGGGAGAGGAATCGAGCAAGGAACCAAGCGCAAGACAGAGGTTGGTCTCCTTATTCCCCTCTTATCTATTTCTCATAAAGGAAAATGATAGTAGTTTTTAGTTTGTTTGTTTCTAAGGTAGCTACCAGCCTTAGTGGGACTAGCATCTCTGCATAGACACTAGTTTTCCTGATAACACCAGGGATCGACGATCCTTGGGAGACTAACCTTTATAAACGAAATCATTTGGAGAGATGAATCTTAGGTGTCAGTGGGACACCGGACAGTATATGGAAAGGGCTCTACTTTGGTCCCTCAAGAAACAAAATCACCAACTATAGCTTACGCTGAGATCCATAGCAAAATTGAAGGATTTGAGGAGTTTTCAAAACACAAATAATCTACACTCTAGTCCTTCACAAAAGGGAAAGTCATGTAATTTAAAAGGAGAGGGAGAAACTAGTGGAGCTGCTAAAGTAGATCCACAACCATCTAAATTAGGATCTCCTATGACCCTGGCTGAAATGGAAGTACCTGATATCCCAAATCTAAGTAGTATAGTAAAGCCCCTTCGAATTTTGAATACTCCATTCGCCCAGATAACACCCCCTGACCAAGAAATCCCTCAAGATTATTAGCACATATTTGATCAAATGGAAAATCAACCACCTCAAGGTCAGACCTTGACGTTGGAATATCCTATCGTTGACCCCATAGCCAATGCCTCGATGAAGGCTATTCCTTTAAAAAATATCCCAACCTTTCATGGGATGACCTCAGAGGATCCGAATGCTTTTCTATTTGAGTTTGATGTCCTATGTAGAGGATACGACTACACCACTGATCCTCAAAAATTGAAGTTGTTCCCCTCTACCTTAAAGGGAGTAGCTTTGCGATGGTTTATGGGTTTAGGTGGAAGAACCATTAACGCGTGGGATGAAATGAAGGGAACTTTTCTCACCAAGTACCAGGACTACTGTAGGACTAGGGATATAAAGGATGAGATCTTCAAAATGACTACGAAGGATAATGAAACTTTAGAACAATATGTTGGATGGTTTCAATATAATTTGCAGAGAACCCCCTATGCTACATTACCAAATGCAACCTTGAAAACTATTCTGATAAAGGGAATGAAAGAAGAATGGGTAGAAATTTTAAATCTAATGGGGAAAGGTGACATTTATCAAGAGGAATATGACGAAATTGTCCGATTGTGTATCAGTGGTCTGCGGGGCAGTACACACATCAGACCAGGATGACAAGATTCCATGGATAGAGGTAACAGACCTCCTAGCAGAAGTGTAATGGGAACATATATCAAAAACCTCTTGAAAGTTTTCAAGACAGATATCCTGGGCATGCTGACTACACAGTTGGATGTCTTACAAGCTAGACAAAGACAAGCTGAAGCAAAACAAATGCTAGCCATATTCTGTTCACGCTGCTAAAAGAAGCACATTCAAAGATAATGTCCTTTGGAAATGATGCAGACATTCTCTATATGTACCAAGGATCACGCAACAAATCATTTCCCATCACTTCCCGGATTAAAATAAGTGTTTAAAGAAGCTGAGGAAGGAACAAAGCTGACATACTTAATGGCTTAACATCGACAATGGAAAGCATAACCCTTAGGTATGCCACATGACCCTTCTTTGTTCTTTCCTACACAATATAATCAACAACAAAATCCTGGAATAATGTGGCAAGGTCAACCACCTTTCTCTGCATGGAAATCCCAATTGTATTCCATTTCACCCTGGACAAACCAACCGTTCCCAGGAGTTGGCTAGCCAAATTCACAATGCTTTGCCCCCTTTTGGAAAAACTCAGTTAGTAATCCTTACCCTTCACAGTGGGCTACTTCCACCTCATAGAACCCGAATTGGTCTCAAAACTAGTAGCACCCTATGGGGATGACCAATCTGCTCATGGGAACGGGTTCTCAACCTCAACCCACATTGCCAGATCCATTCCAGAAGCTTCAGCCTTCAGTATGCCCCCAATTTCCAACTCAACTAAATATGAATCCTAATAATAGACCAGTTAAATATGTGAAGATTTTGAGAATTCAGATAATGACACAAAACCAGTATAATGCAATGAGCTCTGGCTAAGGTCAAGGTGCATTATTACTACGAAAGAAAATAAAGAGAGTGAAAAATAAAAACAACCTGCAATAAATCCTTTGATTGTGATTACCACAGAAATAAAACAAGGAGAAGACATAGTCGAGAAGCAAAACCCCGATAAAATTATAATTTATTCTCCCCCATTCCTTGAGAGACTAGTGATAGCTAAACCAACTGTCTATCCTGATTTTCATATCTTAGGAGAATTGAAAAATTTATGTATAAAGATTCCACTCCTCTAGGCCATACAAGACATTTAGATTTATGCAAAGACAACAACTAAGGAATTATGTGGGAAGAAGCCTGGGAGGAAATTAAAAAATCCACCAATATTGCATGTGGTAGGAACTTTATCTGATCTGCTTTTGGGTTAAAAAGCATTGATTAAGTATGAACGCCCAAGAAACCTTGTAGTTACAATTAATATACAAGGTTGTACCTTTCCAAACACACTAGTAGATATTGGGGAAGCCATTAATATTCTGACTGCAGAAACCTGCAAAGTTCTGGGCACTACAACTTTAGAACCCACCTCAACCTTATTAGAACTTGTCGACAGATTAATGGTTAGACTTGAATGAACCTTATAGGATGAGACTCTCTCTCTCAACACTTGGGAATATCCTGCGGACTTTCTAGTCATCAACCCAAGAAGTAGGCTAGATGTACATCCTTTGATACTGGGTCGACCTTGGTTAGAAACAACAAATGCTTATATAGGATGTCGCGCATACAGCATGACTATCACCTAAGGAAATTCTATGAAAAATCTTGTTTTGTATTCCCCAGCTAAACCAAGTCTTCCTATTGTAAATTCTCAGTTACACCTATCTAGATACTTGGAATAAAACACATGCTCTCCTCTCACACTGGAATAAGCTCTTGAATTTAAGAATCAAACAAAAGATGATGTGATTAATAGCTTCAATAATAGACCCGTTTTCATGAATAATCTGACATGCCAAGTGTTAACGGCCATCCTCGATAATGAAGCAAAGGGAGATCCCTTAAGGGAAGTTGACAATCAACATATACCCACGACTGCTATTTATAACAACAGACCAATTGAGATTGAACTAGGTAAAATGCTTAACATTAACGGTAACTTGGACAACCATCAACAACAAAGACTTAATTAGGTTCTTCGGAAATATAAAGAAGCTTTCGCGTGGGCATACTCAGACATGAAAGGTATAGATCCTCAGCTATGTACCCATCATATTTATATCGAGAAGGACACACACCATTCGGTAACCTCAGAGGAGGTTGAATCTGTACCTCAGATAAATTGTGAAAGAAGAACTGCAAAAGTTGTTGGATGTAAATTTTATTTATCCTATCTCAAATAGTCAGTGGGTCTCCCTGTTGGTAGTCGTTCCCAAGAAAAATGGGAAATGGAAAATTTTCATGGACTACAGAGAACTGAACAAAGCCACCCAGAAGGACCATTTCCCTCTTCCTTTTATTGATCAAGTTCTCGATACCTTAGCAGGAAAACAATTTTTTTCCTTCCTTAATGGCTTCAGCGGCTATAATCAGATTCAGATTGCCCCTGAAGACTAGGATAAAACTATGTTTACCTACCTTTGGGGTATGCTTGCGTACAAAGTTTTATCCTTTGGTTTATGCAATGCCCTAGCCACATTTCAAAGAGAAATATTGAGCATTTTTTCTGATTTGATTAATGAAGGACTTGAAATTTATATGGACGATTTTACCCCCTATGGAAGTGACTTTGAGTAGGGTTTACGAAATTTGGAAAAGGTACTTGAATGATGCATTGCTACTAGGTTATGCTTAAGCCATGTAAAGTGTCACATGATGATGACCGAAGGTGTGGTTCTGGGACACTACATCTATGCGACTGGAATACAGGTAGATCCAGCGAAAATAGAGGTAATTCTTGCACTACCTACACCCCGCACACAGATTGAGGTACATAGTTTCATTGGATATGCAGGGTACTACCGCAGATTTTTAGATTTTTTTTCAAAAAATGCTGCACCTTTATATGTCTTAATAGGTAATGTTGAATTTGAATGGTCTGACAAATGTGATGTTACCTTTTCAAAACTAAATAAATTGATTTCAACCACACCAGTATTGCGAGGACCAAACTAGGAGTTACTTTTCCATATCTCTTCAGATGCATCAAACACATCTATATGCGTTGTTCTTGGACAAGAAGAGGATAGGAAGCCCTATGCTATTTATTATATTAGCAAAAATCTTACCCCTGCTGAGTTAAGTTATACATTAACAAAAAAATAATTTTTGGTTGTTATATATGCTATCAATAAGTTTAGACATTATATAACTGGCTATTCGGTCTTCCTGTATACTGACCACTTTGCTATCAGGTACTTGGCCAACAAACCAATCACTAATGGGAAAGTAACTCAATGGTTGTTATTACTGTAGGAGTTCGATATTATCATAAAGGATCAGACAGGAAAACAAAATCCTGTTGCAGACTTCCTGTCTCCGGTGCTTAAGCAAATGATCTGTTATCAGTAGATGATCAGTTTACAGATGAGCACTTATTCGCTGTAACACTTAGAGTGCCTTGGTATGCATATGTAGCGAATTATTTAGCAGTCAGGAAGATACCAATACATCTGTCACCCAAGGAAAGGAAGTTGAATGTCCAACGCAGTGCTCGATTTTAATGGACGGGCGGATATCTTTTCCACACTGGGATTGACCTATAGATTCGAAGGTGTATTTGAGAAGATGAGTTCTATGATATCCTAAAGGCCTATCACAACGAGCCTTGTGGCAGACATTTCACAGATCGCAGAACTGAGCATAAAATCAGATGGTCTATTACTAGCCCAACATATTCAAAGATGCCAAGAAATATGTTCAAGCTCGTGATAGCTGCCAGAGGATGGGCCATCCTAGCCAGGTTAATGAGATGCCATTGCAGCCTCAATTTGTGGTGGAACCCTTTGAAAGATGGGTGCTTGACTTTGTTGGGACCTTTAATCCACCATCAAATCAAAAGGTCTACATGTTTGTTTCCACAAACTATGTGACTAAATGGGTGGAAACAGTAGCCTTGCCACGGGCCATAGACGAAACAATGCTTAATTTCCTTTTTGAACTATTCATATGATATGGCTTACCAAAGGAGGTAATAACCGACAGAGGATCACAATTTACAGGGCATAAAATTTCGGCCACTATGCGGAATCATCATATCAAACATCGAGTTACCTCTCCATATCACCCATAGGAAAATGTATAGGTAGAAATAACCAACAAAGTCCTAGAAGAAATATTGGCTAAGATAGTCACAACAAATCGACGGGACTAGGTAGCTAAACTTCCATAGGCCTTGTGGGCCTATCACACAACATGGCACACTACTACTGGGTTCTCCCCTTACCAACTTGTTTTTGGCAAAGAATCAATATTCCCAATAAAGTTTGAGATAAAGACTCTTAGGACAACCCAGAAGGTTGGACTGGATCTTACAGAGGCCCAAACACAATGACTTCAACAATTAAATGAACTAGATGAAGCACGCTTAATTTCCCTACAACATACATCAATTATTAAACAACAAAGGGGAAAGTGGCATGATAGGCTTATTAAAAAGAAATCATTTCAGAAAGGTGATTGGGCACTCCTCTATGACTCCAGATTCCATGAATTCCTAGGGAAACTATAGACAAGGTGGCTTAGCCCTTATGAGATTCAAGAAGTGCATAATAATGGCACCATAACTTTAATCACCATTGACAGGTCTGGTGCTCCATTTCTAGTGAATGGACATCGGTTGCGACTTTATCATCAACCACTCACAAAGGAGTCTTTTTATCAGTAGGTAAGTAATGATCCTACTCTCCAAATCATAATTGTAGAGGATGGTAACCCGCCAACTTCATTTCCATAAAAAATGTTTTCTTTCCATATTGTAAATAATGTAAATATTTTCCTTGAAAATGGATTAGAATTTTTTTCTTTCTTTCTTTTCTTATTTCTTATTTAGCATGTTGGAATTTTGATACACACATTGTTTTATAATCGATCGTTTTTTCTCTCCTTGAAGCACAACTGTTGTTTCCTTCATCACAAGTTGCTGCTCCCTTTCGAAGAAACAATTACTATTCCCTTTGCAAAGAAACAATTGTTGTTCCCTTTTCGAAGAAACAATCGCTGTTCCCTTTTTGAAGAAACAATTATTGTTCCGTTTGTGAAGAAACAATTGTTGTTCTCTTTTCGAAGAAACAACTTTTGTTCCCTTTTCGAAGGAGCAGCTATTGTTCCCTCTTCAGCAAGATAATTGTTGTTCCCTTTTTGAAGGAGTAGCTATTGTTCCCTCTTCGATGAGATAATTTTGTCCCCTCTTCGAATGAAACATTTGATGTTCCCTTTTTCGAAAGAAAAATTGTTGATCCATCACAATGAATGGTTGTTGTTCCCATTACTATCATTCCATGCCGGTCATTCTTTTTTTTTATGAGTTTGATCTAAATCCTTAAAAGTAGTAACCTTTAGATCATCATGACTTTTAGCCTTTTTGTGAATACTTTTTTAATCTGACATGCTCTATCTATGAATATACCTGCTTATGTTTGTTTTTTGGATACATTATAAATTGTTCATGATCTATCACCACCATACTAGTTTTTCTCTTATTACACATTCAAATGGTGGTTCCCTTAAAAAATATGATGAAGAAACTAAGGCATATTTTTCTTGGCATTTTTTCTACTTTTTACACCATCCCTGACTCTTAAGGAGTTGATGAGCCTCCCTTAACTTCTAAAGAAAAAAGGAAAAAAGGGAAGAAACAAAAACAAAAACAAATTTGGAAATATATTAAGCTAATTTTTCTCAAAAGGGATGGGGGGTCTCATCACGAGCCAACCTACCATGATCATAGGAAATTAACATAAGTGACATTCCCATTATGGCTACCACACCAGGGTAATGGCCTTGTGACACTAAAATATCAAAGGATGGGAGGTCTCATCACGAGCCGACCTGTTCACTTTGTTATGATATGGTGAGTGGGATTGTTACTATCTAGTCATCATGCCAGCACAATGTCCTTTTTGAGGGAAATCATTTATTTTAACTATAATTTAGGGATAATTTCTCATTTATGGGTTAAAAGGAAACCCTGTCAAGGCTATGGATGCCTGCTGGCAGCAGTGGCTTTGCCTATGGTATTGAAATATAATTTGAAGTTGCCAAACTATTACTATGTCCTTAGTTTTTCTTTATTAAATAAAAACGGAGAAAACACCTTTGATTAGTGTTTATATCCTTAATAACTCGTATGGGTGGCATATTCATATTACATGAACCATGTCAGCATTATTTGATCATCTGACATCAACAATAATAATTTTAACCAACGCTTCGTTAGATTTTGATGCACATACTCCAAAAGGCAAATCTCTTTTCATGATATATATTTCGTACGCTTTATGTCTCATGATCTTTTCTGACCAATCGTATGGGTGTGCATTCATTACATTTAATTCTTTCCATATGAATGCTCTGACCACCTTTCATTGCATTAATGATGCTGTATGCCTTTTCCCTTCCCCATGCTTCAAAGGTCGTGGTTGCCCTTTTTCTTATTAAAGGGGGATGGTCATACATTATGACAATGTGAGAGAGAAAGATTAAAGAACATCCACCATACTTGTCGATGTGATGGGATATTATTACTAAGAATCTGTACTAAGCTTCCTTTTCTTATACTTCTGCATGTAGCTCAATGTATGCTGTTTCATTATGAGAATTGTGGGTTTCAATAGTTGCATGTAGGTTTGTAGTTGTTCTTAGGAAAATAGAAGGTATGGGTGGCACCTCTATTCGCCATGAGCCTACATTGTTACAAATAATTGTGGAAGCCAGTGATATTATAGAATGTATAGTATGTACATAATATCTTGCCTGGCTGCAAGGGTTGAATGATGATATCACTATGGAATTCTTACAAAATCTACAGAATGAGATCACAACTATTAAAGGCAGGACCATAGCAGTGATTGAAGCCATTTTGGTGGAGGTCACATGCCTTCCTATAGAGTGCATAAAATGTGTAGAAAAGCACACGACACTCCATGAAGCTATAGAATTATTCAAGGATCCGGAAAGGAATTAGTTTGGAAAGGAAAAGGTCACCCAAAAATACATCACATGCAACGACCGCCATGATGTGGTAAGGTCCCGACACCTTGAACTGTTAGCAGTGTTAAAACAAAAGATAGTAATCAATTTTCATTTTTTCCTGAATTCGTTATTACATGAAATCACTAGTAGAGTGAGGAAATCCAAAAACCCATAGGCTACAATCAATCATCATGGTTTGATAAAATTAATAGTCACCAAGAAACTAACTCAGTTGCAACTAACTTGGGACAATTTTATAAGTGCTAATGTATCACCCCTAGAAGGAATCCCTGAAAATGCCTAGCCAGAGGAAAAACATCAGACTACAGAGGTACAAGCCCCAAAAAGGAGACGAAAATGGAAAGCCCTTATCCTAACATCCATTCCTGTTAAACAAAGATGACCTGAGTGAATAACCCAACAGTGAAGCATTCATGTAGCCACAGATGAGGTGAGATAATCCCACAGATCCCTTGATAACCAAAGAGTCAATTTTCCTCAGGATTATGAAGAAGAAGCGGCTCGGGTCTTGGAAAATTTGGGAACCCTTTTTGAGGAGATAGGTCAATCTGAGAACCCACAAGAACAAGTCCCTACTCCTATCCCTTCTACTTCTCCTCATAGTTCTCACCACATAGATATATTACCTTCTTCTTGAAATGATAGAGATACACAGGAATTCGAAGGAAATTTTTTTTCTATAGCTGAAACCTAGGAGCCAAAAGCTAATTCAAGAGACACAGTCCTACTTGAATGAGACCCTGACAATTTTTAAATTTCTCCTATTTTTGAAAATATTTTTGCTGGTCCTTCTTCCCCAATGAAGAAACCCATTGTAAGAACAAAGAAGAGAGACAATCATAAGTTGGAACTATTGAATAAGGAAAATAAGAAACTGAAAAGAAAAATCAAGCAGCTTAGAAAATGGCTAAAAGACTCTAAGAGAGCTCATAAGAGGAAAGTGGAGTGGAAATCAATAGGAAACCAGAGCAAGAATTTTCTTAATTCCATTGGAATACAAATGGAAAACTTTAGCACTCATCCAATAGGGACTCAAACAGAGGATGTTTGTACTATTTTTGTAGAAACCCAAATGAATTTTTGTTCTTCTGTGGAATTGATAGAGGTAGATATTCAGACATATCTTCAAAAAAACCTTTGTGTTCATGTGTCAACAATGGAAACCACCATTCAAACAGATTCGGTAGAAACTTGTAGCAAGACTACTCAGACTGAGGTCATACCTCCTTATACCCCTTTGGTAGTAGAGGCTACTATTTGGAAGTTGTAGACAAAATTAGCAGAGTCACAACAAGTTCTACAACAACATCAAAAAGAAGTTGTGCCTTTAAAGAAATACCAGGAGTTACTGAAAAAATTTAATGACTTGACTACGACAGAGGATGAGACCTATGCCAGTCTCAGAGCGAAATGAAAGAAAGTGGAGGAAGTACAGGGACAACATCAGAAAGCCTTGGATAAAATCAAAATTATTTGATCTATTTATTCAGATTCACTAGCCTGCTACAAACTATGCACTGTTTCTGCTTGAGTGATACTTGCCATTAAAAGTTAAGGCTATTAGAGCTGTCCAATATTTTGAGTTTAATTCCACTGCTAATTTCATTAAATGCTGCCAAAAACAAATTGAGGATGTGAAACATTTTCTATGTGAATTATATCTGCACAACTTTTTTTTGGAAGATGAAAGCGATTCCAATCCCAGCCCCTTCATCGGGGATGTCCAGTTCCCGGATTTCATCTCCTTCACCAAAAGCTAGCTCAAATGGGCTAAGGCATATGATATTTTCCAGAAAAGAGAAAGTGGATTGGATCTTTGGGTAAGAGGTGAACCTACAAGGCCCTTGCAGATATTTATACAACATAAAAGGTTTATGGAACAGGAAGGGGTTGTGTCTATCTTTGCCCCCATCCACAAAGACGTTATCAAGTCAGTTTTGGAATATTTTGAGGAGATTAGAGAAGCATCTATCCTGGCTGCAAAGCAAAGGTGGACAACTTCTCTCAACAGTGTCAGAAACTGAGAACTCTTTAGTTGCAAAAACTTTAAGGCAACTGCAACTAGACTTGTCTGTTTTGGTAACATTATCTTGTGTGAGGGTCCTACTTGGATTGGATGTCGTTACAAAACCCATGTTATTTGGTATCTACCTGATGGGTATCATTGTGATTATGAGCTATCATAATATCGTGAAGGTTGAGCCTTTGCATTACATAAAATTAAAAATGACTTATGGATTTACAAGGAAGAAACATATCCTACATATTCTTTGACTCAGTTGCATTTGTTAGGCCCCTATAATACTAGTGTATTACCTTATTATTATTGTCATTGTATCCCCTTATTGTTATTTTTGTGCCGATGTTGTCCCCATATTGTTATTATTGTGCCCATGTTGTCCCCATATTGTTATTATTGTGCCCCATAGAAGCCCACTATTGTTATTGTTGCACCCTTACATTATTATTGCTATGTCAACTTTGATTATATTGTGACTCCTTAGACTCCTATTTATAGAAAGGAGGCCTTGCCATTTGTATCATCCAAGAATTGTTTATTTGTGTAATGTGAAGGAGGTTTCCCCCTCGAAGAGGCTAATTTTGAAGTCGTTTCTCTATCTTTTCTTCTATTTTGTGAGATGGTTGCATAACAATTGGTATCAGAGCTTTGGATTCTAGGGTTTCATTGCTTCAAACAGGTCATCGCGGTATTTTCTCTATAACTGTTTTTATATGATGTTTTAGAAGATAAAATTAAAACCCATTTGATCTAAAATCTTTATGAACCTCGGATGCGAATTTCAGATCTTGTCTTGCTATATTTTTGAAATATATGATCCACGAAAATTAGGGTTTTTGGAGGCTCCCAAATTATATCTCAAACAGGTGACCGAGGTAAAATCGTCATAACTTTCTCTCTGAGAATCAGATTGAAATTATGTAAAATGTTACAAAAATAGGATGGACTGTAGTTTTATGTGTATCAGTTTTGGATCTGAAGGTTGAAACAATGACATGTGGAACTTCGCACAAGTTCTCTTTACTGAACTAGTCTATAATCAGGTCATCATGGGAGATTTGGAATAACTCTTTCTTGGAGAATCTAATCTTGATCAGACTTGCAGGGTTGGAACAAGGACTCAGAGGGATACCACAAGACGAAAGTTCAGACCTTGGAGATATGCAATTACAGAGATATAACCGATTCAATAACAAGCTCTTACAAAGCCAAAAAATGTGTGTAGTATTTTTAAAATTATGCATAAGTTTGGTTTGAAAAATTAGTTTGAAGGAATTCAAAGGAAAAAGTGAAGCATAATTATCATTAATTGATGCCCCAAAGAAAGAAAATGGAAACACCTAGTAAGAAACCTGAAAGCTCTAACATGACTCATGAAGAAGAGGAAGAAATGCAACACGATATATCAAAATTTCAAGACCAAGCGCAAAAAATTTCACATCACAAAAAGTAACAAAAGTTAAGATGGATGGTTTAGAGAAAGGCGTGGAAGATGAGATGGATGGTTTAAAGAATGACATGGGAGCTAAGATGAATGTAGTGGAATCTAAGATGGATGGCATGGAAGCTAATATGGATGACATGGAAGCTAAGATGGATGGTATAGAAGCAAAACTTAAAGACAATATGGAAGATTTGAAAATAGATTTGACAAAGTTGCTACAAGAAATTCTTGATAATGGAGAAAGGGAATTAAAGGAAACTCACGATGAGAACAAAAGAAATGTTAATCATGGTTTCATAGACTCTAATGTTGGATTGAAGACCCACCATGTTCCAAAAATCGATATGAGCAAGTTTTATGGCAAGGATCCTGTAACGTGGATACTAAATATGGAGCAATATTTCGATCTACCTAATGTGAAAAACACACAAAAGGTATGCATTGCAACTTTATAGTTGGAACCCAATTAGTTTGTATGGTATCGATGGCTTTTCTCTCGTAAATAAATTTTCACTTGGACAATTTTTATGGAAGAAATGATAGCACATTATGAGGATACAAAAAGCAACACATTTTTTAGCCAATTGATAAATCTCAAACAAAAAGGTTCAATGATGGAACACATTGAGGACTTCCAAAAATTTAAAATAAGGGTAAAAGATATTCCAGAGGAGCATAGGATTGATTTGTTCATGGGGACATTAAAGGATAACATCCAACATGAAGTTCACATTTGGGAACCTGATTCATTGGAGAAGGCATTCAGGTTGGCAAGAAAAAATGAAAGCAAAATTATGGAAACAAGGAAGCCTACCAATCACAACTATAAAGATGGAAGTATTGTTGCCCCTAGCCTTCCATAACCAACAAGGTTGACACCACAAAAATTGGAAGAAAAAAGAGAAAAAGGGCTTTGTTATAGTTGTGATAACAAATACACTAAAGGTAATAAGTCTGTTGAGAAGAAATTATTTTACATAGATTGTGAAGAGGAAGAAGAAAAGGAACAAGAAACATCAAAAGAAGAGGATACACACCAGGAACAAAGCCTAAAGAAAGAAGAAATGAATGCGACCATATCTTGTAATGCATTGACCAGAATAACCACTCCTTAAGCTATCAAGATAGAAGGACATATCAAGAAGAAAAAGGTAATAATGTTGATTGATTCGGGAAATACCCATAATTTTATTCATTGTAAGATATCGAAGGAATTTAATTGCTTCTTATATCCAATGCCAGAGTGTCAAGTTATGGTTGCAAATGGAAGAACCATAAATTGATCTAGAAAGTGCCATAATATCAAGCTATCCACGGGAGGATATGTGTTGAATAGTCTAATGCTTTCCATTCCAATGGGTGGTGCTGATGTTGTACTAGTAGTCCAATGGCTACAATATTTGGGTACGATAGATTTTAATTTTCATGAACTTTTCTTGAATTTTTTTTCTAGAAGGAAAGGAAGTTGAATCAAGGGGTATCGTAGGGAAACTGGGAAAGATGATAAGCTCTAATGGAATGAAAAATCTTCTAAAGAAAGAACAACGTGGCGTACTTGCACAATTATGTTCGCTAGAGGTTCCCAAGTCAAAATCATCTATTTCTCCAAATCTCCAAAAAGTCTTGGACAATCATTCCAAGGTATTTGAGACTCCCAAAGGCCTCCCACCTATTCGTGATCATGATCATCTTATTCATTTGATTCCAGGAAGTGTTCCTCCAAACATCAGGCCTTACAGATATCCCTATGCCCAAAAGAGTGAAATTGAACGCATGGTTGCAAAAATTCTAGAGGCTGGTATAATTCAACCTAGTTAAAGTTCTTTCCCTACTCTAGTATTATTGGTGCACAAGAAGGATAAATCATGGTGCATGTGTCGAGATTATAGGGAGCTCGACAAGCTTACTATTAAAGGTAAATTTCCCATTCCTGTCATTTATGAATTATTGGATGAATTGCATGGAGAAAATTACTTCACCAAGTTGGACCTTCGTTCAGGATATCATCAAATCATAATGAAGACTGAAGACATTCCGAAAACAACATTTAGAACTCATGAGGGTAATTATGAATTTTTGGCCTTACCAATGCACCTTCTACATTTCAAGGTTTGATGAATTCCATTTTGAAACCCTTCGTTAGAAAATTTGTGTTAGTATTTTTTGATGATATACTAATCTACAGCAAGTTTCAGAAGGATCATGTTCAACATGTTCATAGAGTGCTTAGACTATTAGAGGAGAAACAATTATATGCAAAAACCTCCAAATGTTTCTTTGGAGTACAAGAGGTGGAATATTTGGGTCATATTGTATCTCATGAAGGTGTTAATGTAGAACTTAGAAAAAATAAAGCCATTGAGGAATTGAAAATCCCCACATCTATAAAGCATCTGTGAGGAATTATTGGGTTGACAGCGTATTATCGCAAGTATGGGAGAATAGCAACACCTCTAACAACATTACTGAAGAAAGATGCATTTTCTTTGACTCCAGAAGCAATGAGAGCCTTTGAACATCTTAAAGAGGCAATGTGCCAAACACTGGTCTTAGCTACGCCAAATTTCACAAAAACCTTTATTGTGGAATGTGATGCCTCAGGAAATGGAATTGGTGTTGTTTTAATGCAAGAAGAAAGACCCATTTCTTTCAAAAGTCGTCCAATCAAAGGAAATTATTTACACAAATCTATTTATGAGAAGGAAATGTTGGCAATACTACATGCACTTAAGAAATGGCGACCTTACCTAATGGGAAGACACTTCAAGGTAAAAACAGGTCATGGTAGTCTTAAACACCTTTTAGAACAAATATTATCTTCAGAAGGGTAACAAAAAAGGGTCACAAATATGTTGGGTTATGAATTTGAAATCATCTACAAAAAATGGAAGAAAAATGTTGTTGCATATGCACTCTCAAGAAAGGATGAGGATGTGAAAGCATTGCTTTGCACCATTTATATTATCCAACCAAATTGGATAAACAAAGCAAGGGATGAATGGAAGAATGACGAAGAAGTGTGGGCACTCATTCAAAAGTTACAACAAGAACCTAGTACATTTGATACATTTAGCTGGAAAAGGATTCGTTATGGTACAAATATCGCTTATACCTCTGTAAGAATTCCCAACTCAAACAAAATATTCTTATGGAATTGTCCACCTCTCCCTTAGGAGGGCATTCAGGATTTTTAAAAACTTACCATAGGGTTAAGAAGAATTTTTTTGGGATGGACTTATATAAAAAATTTTATATTCAAAAGTTTGTGGCGGAATGTTTGGTTTGCCAACAAAATAAAGTTGAAATAATTAAGACCCCATGTCTATTACAACCTTTATCCATTTCAAGTCAACGTTGGGAGGAGGTTTCAATGGATTTTATCACGAGTTTACCCAAGTCTAAAGAAAAGAGTGTCATCATGGTGGTAGTTGATAGACTTACCAAGTATGCACACTTTTGTGCATTATCGTATCCCTTTAAAGCCAGTACAATTTCTACTACATTTATGGAAACAATTCAAAAACTACATGGAAACCCAAATATTACTGTAAGCAACAAAGATCCCATTTTCACTGGAAATTTTTGGATAAAACTATTTTCTTCTCTGGCTACTCAGTTAGCTTATAGCTCATCATATCATCCTCAATCTGATGGGAAAATTGAGATAGTGAACAAATGTTTGGAAGGATATATTCATTGCTTTGTATCTGATAAATAAACATAATGGGTCAAATGGTTGCCTCTAGCTGAATGGTGGTATAACACTTCCTTCCATACTACAACAAAACTGACCCCATTTATGGCACTTTATGGATATCATCCACCATCCATCACATCATATTTAAGAGAAAATTCTAAGGTTCAAGCAATGGAATATCACATCGAGCATCAACAAGTTTTCCAACTCTTAAAGGATAACCTCACTTTGGCACAAAATAGAATGAAACAACAGGTAGATCAACATCACAACGAAAGAATTTTTGATGTAGGTGAATGAGTATTTCTATGGATATAACCATACAAACAAATATCCCTCAAGAAAGCTAAGAAGGATAATAAATTATCACCAAATTATTATGGTCCATACAAAGTGTTGCAAAAGATTGGTACTATGGCATACAAATTGGAGCTTCCTACAGCTTCCTTAATGCACCCAGTTTTCCATGTTTCATGCTTAAAGAAGGTTATAGGTGACAAGCTCTCAGTTCAAACAATATTTCCAGAACTTGACGAGGAAGGGAAAATCATATTGGAACTTGAATCAGTCACATAAACATGAACTCGTCAACTATGAAATTGATCAATTTCAAAGTATCTCATCAAGTGGAAGAACTTACCCACTGAAGATTCCACATGGGAGGATGAGAATTTTATACAGAAGCATCTAGAACTACTCAAGCGTTTAGGAAAACACTTTTTTGAAGGAGAGGGGCATTTTAGGCCCCTATAATACTAGTGTATTACCTTATTATTATTGACATTGTAGCCCCTTATTATTATTGTTGTGCCCATGTTGTCCCCATATTTTTATTATTGTGCACCATAGAAGCCCACTATTGTTATTATTGTGCCCTTACAATATTATTGTTATGTCGGATTTGACTATATTGTGACTCCTTAGACTTCTATATATATAAAAGAGGTCTTATCATTTGTATCATCCAAGAATTGTTCATTTGTGTAATGTAAAGGAGGTTTCCCCCTTGAAGAGGCTGATTTTGAAGTCATTTCTCTATCTTTTCTTCTATTTTGTGGGCTGGTTGTATAACAACATCTTAATTATCTTATTGCATGAGCACATGCAAAAAGGTAAGATGGGGAGTATGTTGGGTCGTGGAAAAGGTATGTTTTTCCTCCTCATTTACTTGATTAATAATATGGTTTTCATGAATTTTTTCTCATCTTGAACATGTTCTCAAAGGAAAGACTATGAAAAATGAAGTTGAATAAGTTACATACTTTTAGCATTAAAAGCCTAAGTTTTCGCTCGTTT
Organism: Pinus tabuliformis; assembly: GCA_031772625.1. NCBI lineage: Eukaryota > Viridiplantae > Streptophyta > Pinopsida > Pinales > Pinaceae > Pinus > Pinus tabuliformis. The sequence continues at coordinate 1,718,219,461 of CM062817.1, read as the reverse complement.
ATGCATAGGATGATTGGATTGGACAACTGTTTTTCCTTTGGATAAGACAACAGCGCCAAAAAAGGAAGATGTTGTTATTTCAACTGCGTGGGCCAAGCTAAATATAGGAGGCAAAACATGAAATTGACGTGGAAAATCTGATTATTCCGCTGAGCAATCTGAAGGATCTTCCGATCCTCAAGATACTTTCTGATTTTCTAGCATTTCATAGAGAATATATAACACTAGTAGATGAAAATGGAATGAAACAAGATTTTAACGTTTAATCATTGTTAATTTCCAACAAGACCATGAATGCAGATTCAAACTTAAAGGTTGTAGTGATTTTGTAATTTATTTTTGACAGTAAATAAAGAACTTGGTGTTTTCACATTAAATCCGTGCATTGAGTTTCTATAGCAGTTCCTTCTGGAGGCTTTGGACCCGATCGCTGGAAGATATACTGATGCAGGAGCATCTAGGCCTAGCTAGCAATGTGATGGTGTGGTCACATGTTGTGGCTAATAGGAGTTTGGAGGAAGAATTGGTTATTTAATTTTTATTAATTTCAAAGTATGTAAGTAGTTACATTGTTGCAAATACTAAGGAAATTAGAGAATAAGTGGCAAGTGATCCTCCCTGTGTGGAGATCAAGCCAAGTAGTTTAGTTTGTTCAGATTAGGATAGGATTTGATTTATTAAAATATAGTGAATTCCTTCATTTGTGGAAGGAGATGGTTAGCTTAGGCATATATGTATTTTTCTGTCTTTTCTGGAGACTGAGAGAGAGGATTCACGAGGGAATTGTAAGCCTACAGGCAGATTAGGAATAGAGGCCACTAATTGAAGAATCAGGCCAAAGAGGAAGGATTTAGGAGAGCAGAATAGTGTGTGGATTGTAATTGAAACATGGGTCTTTTAATTTGTGTAATCGGCCAAGGCGAGACTCTGTAATCATTTTATGTTGAATGAATGATATTGTTGTGTTTGTGATTGATTATGAGGTCTGTGAAAACCCTTGTATGCTTTCAGATCCTTTGTATTTAGGCTAGGTGAATATCCTTTAGTTTTTTTTATTTTTAATGCCTAAACGTATGATTGATAGAAGTCGGGGGATTTATTTTAAATATCATTGTTGATGCTGTTATGCTCATATACCAATAGGTGTCATATTTCATGATTGACTTGATTAGCTCTGCAATATGTTCATACCTTTTCTTGTTGCAAAGATTTTCCATATTTTCAAAAAATCAAAAAATTTAAAAAAGGTAAAGAGGGTATACCCTAAAAGAAAAATCAAAGGGTGAAAAAAATAAAATGGTCAAAAGAAAAAATGAAAAGAAATGAACCCCAAAGAAAAAAGACCAGGAAAGTGTGCAAGTCCAAATGCCACTACTATTTCATTTTCTGTAAATAAAGCATCATGTGCAGCTTGTAGAACTTTTGCCACAATTGATGAATGGCCGAACAGTTTAATCCTGGCCAGTTCATGTTTGAATTTCCTGTTTTAGAGATAGAGAATAAAAATCTGTCCAAACTGTTTAAACTTGGCAGATAAGTAGATAGGTAGAGAAGCAAAAGAGCTCAACAGTTTAATCTGGGCCCTGGAAGAAATAAGTGCAGATTTAGATAGGCTTACAATGCAAAGAAAAGAAATTTTGAAAAGGGTTTTCTAGTCTAAGTGCACCCAAAGCAAATAAGAAAAAATGTTAGGCCAAGTAAGCTGGGTAGCTAGATTGGTGTTGCAGAAGCATACTTGTGATTGATTTTGTCTCTCAAGATGTTCATCTTACTAATATCACAACTACTATGGCAGATGTTTGGATACAACTCAAGCAAAGCATGACTAACTCCCCTTCATCCCTTTCGAAAATCATCTATTAATTTCCCAAAGGTATTAAGATCTACTTAATATCCTTAAAATCACTCATTCCATTTCATAAACGGCCTAAGTGAATTCCTACTTTACTTAGAAAACTGGCCATATTCCTTGTATAAACTCCTTTTTCCCCTAAGCCTAAGTTTTTAAACATTTTAACTTAGCGTTTTTTCATTACATCTCTCATATTAACTATTAACATTATTTTGTAACTCCCTATACTTGTTCCCCTTTCCCGTATTGTATAAATCTATATAAAACCCCGCATTACTACATATCCCACCCCAGTTTAATTGTAAACCATATCACTATGTAATTGGGGATTAAAGGTTTATCTGAAACCTTGTAATAACCCTTCACGTGCATAACCTAGTGATTAATTAACCTTTGGTTAATTAATAACCTAACTAAAAAATCACCTCGAAATCGTTAAAAACATTGTTTAAATACACTGGTCCCACGCGTTAATTTCCCGCCTTGTTTCATACGTGTCTGCCGTCCGATCTCAGCCCTCACATCCGACGGCCGAGATCTATATCGCACCCCCCCCATCGCTGAAAGTTAACGCCTTGGAAACTGGCGGTTTCGCTCCCGTACAGTGGACACGCGTCACACTCCCACGCTGCTCGCAACCCCCCCGTCCGAAACCACTTAAGCCCATAAGAAGTGCGGGGTAAATAACTTACCGCCCTCCTGCTGACACTTTGCTGACGTCATCCTGCCACATCATCCCTCGCTGATGTCACCTGCCATGTCACCATCCGTACTGCCACGTCATCTATCTCGTACCCCCCTGACGTCATGCTGACATCATCTGCTCAAAAAATGCCAAAAAATACCCGCTAAATCAATTTTCGTTAAATAAATGATAAAATGTCATTTTCACCGCGATTCTCTGCGAACTGTGCTCCATGCAAAATACGTCCAGTCGACTATCCAAGTAGTTAGCCCATCACCCGGCCAAGAAACTCCAGCGTCGTGCTCTGCAGTCTGCCATTCGACCTGCAAATATAGAGTTTACCTCCGTAATCCAGGTATTTATCCGTTTTTGCCCTGCAAATCTGCAATTTCGCTTTTCCACTAAAAATTCTACTTGGGAAAGCCAAATTCGAGTTGAAAACAGTGTGTTTAGTCCATACAAAGACTCCTAAACCTGCTGTTTAGTCCAATTCTCCACAGAAAGCCCAAATTCTAGTTTAAATACATAAGAACCAAACATGGAAGCCCCCATTGCCCTGAATGTTGCGCCTATGAATGCACCTCACAAAGACTTAAATTATCTACCGTTGACCGACAGAGATTTCCAAATAAAAGATTTATCTGGTGACAGGAATCATATTCAAACCGTTTTCCAAATTAGGGATAGTTATCTAAACAATTATGATATTTTTGGATTATGGGAATCAAACCTTCCCATGTACTTCCTTCCCTCAGCCCATGTCTTCCCAGACATCATTCACCAATGCTGTGCCAACTATGACCCTGTCCATAGAGCAGTTATGTCTCCTTCCCAAACTGTCCTTTCTTCCATAACAGCTGAATCCAGCAATGAGATGATACATTTCCATTCCATTGAGCCCCTTGCTCGTCTTTCCATGGGATTTTTGCTTGAAAAAGCTTCTCAATTGCCCAGCTCAGAGATAACCCGTATTGCTCAGATGTTCATGAAACCAAACTGCCAGCCCCAAGGCCCACCTCCCTATTTGCATACCTGGTTCACTGAGACTGGAAAACTCATTCTTGACATGATATCCCTGATCTTGGGATTTAAGTCCAGTGAATATGTGGATGATATCATCCTGGTTCTATTATCAATCTTTACTCCAGGACAACCCCCTGCTGTCAAATATGACTATGCCACTTTCATTGCCAACAAAATCCATGAGCAATTCCTGAATTTGGATAGAGAAGGACGCTTCAAATACACTTGTTTTATATACCATTTGTTGTTATATTATCAGCCAGACAACTTTCCATTCCCCATCAGGAAATTAGACTCAAAAGGAAATCGGAGGTCTGTGATCTTTTGGAGCTTAGTCTTCCATAACTGTGACTCCCCTTATACCTATAGTGAATTCATTGACTTATTTGTACACCCAGCCTCCACTCTGTTGATAGGAGCTCCTCCTCCTAGGATTACTGGTGACATGAAGAAGATTTTGTAGCTTTCCAAACAGTATAGGATAGGTGACTGGTACCTTTACCAGAATCACACAGAAATCAAAATGTATGGATGTCAACTTTGCACTTTCAAGTTGCCTAGATATGTGCCCATGAGGTTATTTGCATTAGAATATTTTAGGCAGATCATCAATGCAGACTTAACCCACTTTTGTAATGTAAAGAAGAAGGATCAGCTAAGAATAAAAAACTAGTTAGGCCCTTATGTCATCAATTCTAGGGATGCATGGAAAGATGCTGAGAAGATATTAGAAGAACACCTTAGATTGAAGAAGAGTTTTTTGTGGGTGCCATATGACCCATGTAGTTTCATAAGTGACAGAAGGGTAAGAAATAGGCTATCAGTGTATGTACATCATAGGGTCCCAAAAATTGAACAGTATGCAAATCAGGAAGAATGGGTAGAAGGGACCTTAATAGAAGAAATTAGTGAACAGGAAAAGATGGAAAAAGCTATGAAAGATCTTGAAAAAACCCTTGACCTGGACTCTTTTGGACAGGTATCTTTCAAGCTGCCTCAACAATCAGGAGTTGGAACATCCTCTGCTGGAACTTCTCAGCAACCTGCATAGAAAACCAGCACATCAGTCACAGGGACTTCAAAGGGTAAAGAGGTAGAAACTACAGAGCAGCCAATAATGACTGATCAGCCAGGGGTGTCCAAAGAACAGGGTCAAGTACAAATTCCTCCAGCCCAAACTAGAGCACCAGAAAGTCCATCACTGCAAACTCCTCTAAATGAGGAAAGAAGCAAGAAGAGAGACAGAGAAGAGCCCACACCTATCAGTAGACCTGCTGAACAACCAGGAGCAAAGAGACAAAGACTGAATCCTCTGTCAGAAGAGGAAATTATTGAAGAAACCATAGACAGCCAGAGGACAGAAAGGGTAGTCAGCCATTAGACTTCCCCAGTTGTAGAAACATCAACTCACTCACATAGGTAGGAGCTAGAAAGATAGCATAGTGTTGAAGTATCATCTACCAGGCCACAAACCAAACAGCCCTCTGACGTTAAACGAACTTTCATAGAAATTAAGGCTAAAAATGATCCTGTGAGGATCCAAATGTACAATCAATACTTGAAGATGGCCCCCTCAAACCAGCAAAGGTTAATGTCTGCCTATGACATTAAAGAAGGCAAAATGTTAATGAGTTATTTTAAGCCAAAGATAGAGCAACCCCAGTTGGCAGCAGATTACATCAGAACCAACTTGGAGGTCCTAGCCAAAGACATTCATCCATTGGACCAGATTGAAATTCACAAGCAGACTGGAGAAATGGTTTATTCTACACTGGCTGAAAAAGCAATGTTGGCCCATCAGTTACAGAACTCCTTGGACAATACCTCTGCTCAATTACATTTGGAGAAAGCCTCTTCTCTGGCCAAGGGCAATAGGATCAAATCTTTAGAAGAAATCATCATTGAACTGGGACATGATCCCAAAGATTCTAAAGGCATAAAGGCACTTATGAAGAAGAAATAAGAAGACATTGCTACCTTGAGGAAACAGCTGAAACTACCTCCTTCCATGCATCCACAGACTGCAGAAGTTGTACAACAGAAATCAGAAGAAGAGATGATGGACCTGCTCATGAAGCTTAATGAAAGATTAAATGATACAGAGCAGGCACTAGAAAAAGCACTGAAGGAAAAGCAGGGAGAATTGACCTCCCAACCTCCCGAAGTAACCCCCATAGTCTCAACAACAGTCCCTTCAACACTTGGAACAACATTGGCTCCTAATGTCCTAGCAGCCACAATAGAAGTAATTACATATACAGAAACAACAGCAACAGCACCAGGCAACAGTAATAATATGAGCATAGAAGAATTGATAAAAGCCATGGAAGAATTGAGACTCCAAGTGTCAGAGCTGAAACAAGTAAAGGAAAAATTGGCAAAAGTAGAAAATAATTATGACAAATCCAAGATAAATGTTGCAGAGAAAATAAGAGATGTTAAAGCCTTAGAGAATAAAGTGAGAACATTAGAGAAGGATCTCACTATGGATAAACCTCTGGCAGAAATCAAAGGAATTCTTTGGATCAACATCAATCAATCCCTAAATAATGTTTGGCCATCTATCCAAGTTATTTATGAGCAGATTGACTTAGTAAGAGAAGCCCAAGTGGAAATTCAAAAATCAAGAGCTTTATTAGGACAAATGCTTGATCAAGCCAACCTGCTCATACATTTTTTGAATAACAAAAATAGGGAACAACTGGAACAACTCGACATCCCAGATAGGACAGGAACCATTTTGGAAATCAAAAAAGTTCTAACCAAAAGAACTTTAATGCAGAATTTGGAAAGAAGATACCAATATATGCAAGTAGAAATTAATTCTTTCATGGAAAGGTTTATAGTTTTGCAGGATAAAGGGCTACCAAGTCTTTTAGGAAATAATGATCGATTAATGAAGCACATAGATTATGTACACAAATTGAATAAATATGTTGCAGATCAAGTTAGTTCATCAACAAGTGCTTCAGGAGTAAAAGCACTCCCCATAGGCCAAGTTCTCTATGATAACTTAGAGAACTTATTTTATATTGAGCATGAGGTAAAACATCTATTTCAGCTCCAGCCTAATTTTTTTTCAGATATACAGAAACTGATGAAACCTTGAGGAAACTTCAGAAGCATAAACTTCCAGAGCAACAATGGTGGGAAGAAATGTTGGGGATTTTGTAAATTTCTCTTGGGTAAAACGTAGATTTCAGGCTATTTTTCCATGATAAGATAAACAGAGATAAATGGAGGTCAAGCGGGTCAAAGTATATGTGATCAAAGTCAAACAAAATTTGACAAAGACAGACCAACCAACACAAAGTATCAGTGGAAGACAGCTGTAAGCCGGATCACAGAGCCTGCCTCCAGCACATCCAACAAAGACAGAGCAGCCAACACAGCATCAATTTATCTTTTCCCTGTTTTCGAAACTGTTTGTCTCTATCTTTTGTAAAAGAGGGATTAGTCATCACTAGATATTATCTCCATCAGATATTTTTAAGATATTTTGTATAAATACCCATCCAAACGAAGTATTTGGGGTTGGTGGGCATTCCTAGATTTTGCTGTAATACTAAAACTTTGGAATAAAATGTTGTTGGAACCATCTATTGTCTGGCTCATTGGATGAGGAATTGATGCAGAGGAATTGTCATAGAATTCTTGAATCAAACTCCAGATCAATAAGTCCCCTATATCTCATGTTTTACAGTTTTCTTGTTTGCTATATCATCTGTGTTTCATAATCTGAATGGTAAAGAAAATGATTAATTCAGAATTTGCTTAAACTACACTCTGTTTTCTGTCTTTATTATTCTTTGTGTTTTCTTTAGAATTTGTATAACAGTGAATTCTTAATTGCCCCTGTTTCCTGATTCTTGTATATTGACTATTTTCTAAGGAATTCTTAACTGCTCCTTAACAGTAATCATCCATTTTCCCTCTTTCAAATATGTTGAAGGATTCTTAATTGCCCTTCATCCAATTTAATCCATTTCATATGATTTATCCTGAAATTTGTTCCATGTTTGACTACCTTGCTCTATGATACCATTCTCTGTTAAGAAACCAAATCCAGAAAGCCATCCTCTTTGACTCTATCATGCCCAATGGACTGAACTATTCAGTTTGCCTCACTATTCTATTGAATATCACCATCCAAACCCAAAACAAAACCCTTGAACTTCATAACTAGCCTAACACATTTCATAACAAAGCTAAATCATAAAGAGAGAGCCCTCTCTAGATACAGATTGGCTAGATTATGTATCTAAAAGATTGGTCTGTGGTTACCTCGGCCGTATTCCCTTTCTTACAACTTTTGGGAACAACCTGAGTGATAACATTATTGGCGACTCCACTGGGGAGTTGAATAAATTGTTTTTTACCGCTATCTACTTTATAAGCTACAGATAGAGCCTGAAGTTAGCCAGGTAGCCTTTGAAACTGCTTTTTCTTTGCATTTGCAGAAGTAAATAAATGCTATTTCAGTCTATCTCTAGTCTAGTTTATGTTTTGAACAGTGGTTTCAAATTCTTGATTAGTTCTTTTTTTCAAAAATCTTTTAGGAAAGTTCAAAGTTCCAATATCTAAAAAATTCCTAGAAGAGACTGTCAAAGTTGTATTGTTAAATTATTCCAAGAAAAAACCAAAAATACACCTAGAAACTGGCTCCAAAGAAGATTTGTTACACTAGATCAAATCCAGATCCTAATCCCCCACCTGTTTGTGAAAATCCTAATCTGATTCCTAGGATCCTTAGAATACAAGAGAGCCAAGAACATTCTGCTAGTTCACACCTTGACAAACATTCGCAGAACCCTAATCAAACTGAGCTTACCTCTGAAAGAACACTAAATCTTTCTGTCATTTCTGCAGCTTCTTCAAGTTCCCCATCAGCACCTCAAGTAGCCCTTTCCACTCTTCCATCTTCAACATACATTCCTACTGTTATCCCTGTTCCCCCAGCTGTCACACTTATCTCTGCAACCATGGAAAACTGATATAATCCCCTAAACTTACCCGAAAATCTAGGGGATATGCCCCAAGATTATCAAAGCAAAATCACCTATTTTGACGGTACTGGCACTTACACAGCTCAACAACATACCAAGAAAATGACAGATTATTTTGAAAACTATGAGATTGATAACGATGATGTCAGAATGAAAGTATTTGTGTAAAGTTTAACTAGAGATGTTAGAACATGGTTTAGAGCCCTCCCTGCAAACAGTATAAATGACCCACAAGCTCTTTATCATACCTTCTTGAACAGATGGGAAAAGAAGAAAGATCCTCTCCACATTTTATCAGAATATGAAGGCTTAAAGAGAGGTACCCAAGAAACTGTCCAAGATTACTGTACCAGATTCAATAATGTCTACAATGCTATTCCTCAAAATCTCAGACCTCCTCTAGATTTGGCCTTGATCAAATTCCCTGATGCATTCGATTCAGATATGGCATACCAACTTAGGGAAAGAGCTCCTCGAGACTTAGAAGAGATGCAGAGTATAGCTGTCAGCATTGAGGCCAACCTGATTTCTAAACGAGCTCGAGCCAGAGCTGAAAGGAGGACACCTTTCAAAGAAGAACCTTCTGCATTTGAACAGAAATTAGATGCTATTATTAAAGGAATGGATAGACTTGGTGATAGAGTAGAAACAATTGAGAGGAAATCACTTTGGGATGGTCAACCGAGCAATACTAGGAGAAATCCAAATTTCAGGAAAAACCAAAACCCGAATACTGGAAAGACTGGACCTGACCAAAACATTAGGCCCCCATTCCAAGAAAATTATGCTGAAGCCTCAACTTCTGATGAACTAACAAAAGACACTCAAATTAACTTAATGGGCCTCAATAATGAACAACAAGTTTTCTTGACTCAAGAGGACCAAGAAGCTCACACTCTTAAACAATTCCAAACTCAACTAGGTGAATCATTTGATTTTAGGGAGAGATATGATACAACCATTTATGAAGTCCACAAGCAATACAATCTGAGGAGCAGAAGAATAGATGTCCTTGAGGCCAATAAACAGAAAGAAACCAAGCAACCTAACAAAGCTAAGATCAATAACACACCTGTACAAACCCTTCTTAGAACAACTCCTAACCCAAATAATCCAATAGTTGAAGATGTATCAAACAATCAACAACTTAACAAACAACCTTCCACTTCCACTCCCCCCAAAGGAAAGGTGGAAGAACCTCTAGAAATTGACTTGGAAGCAACTTCAGCCCATAACACCACTCCTGAAAAAGAGAAAAACACTGAAAATACAGCAGAGAAAGACAATCTCACTATCTGAAATACAAAAACTCAAAATGAAAAACCTTTCAATCTTGAGACTGAAATAGGCAAACTAAAGATAGCCATTCCATTGTCAGAATTGGCTAAACATGATGTCTATAGAGGTCAAATTAGCAGATCACTCCAAATTTCGGTGAACAAAGATTCAGTAAATCTCTTTGATGACCAACCTGAATTAATTTTTGGCCCTGAGGTAAACAGAAAATCAGTAGATGGAGGGGTCCTTACTTTCTATGTAAGTCTGAACATACATGATAAAATACTTCATAATGCCATGTTTGATTCTGGTGCTTCTCATAACTTAATGCCTAAATCTGTAATGGAGAAGTTGGACCTAGATATTACCAGGCCATACAAAGACTTATTCTCTTTTGACTCAAGCCAGGTCAGATGTCTAGGATTGATCAAAGATTTATGTGTATCATTAGTTCAATACCCCGCCAAGATCATTTTAATGGACATAGTGGTAGCTAATATTCCACCAAAATATGGTATGTTGTTGTCTAGATCTCGGGGTGCAAAGCTCCAAGGATCTTTACAGCTGGACATGTCCTATGCTATTGTTTCAGTGTTTGGTCAACCAAAGAGATTATACCGAGAAACTTTAATGAAATATGTGGTAAGTAGTTAGGAGAAACCCTAGAATTTTCTCATCTACTCCATGCACTCTGATATGGACTCCTTCATTCTCTACAATGCTGAAATTAATCCTCCAACTGATGTCAAGGTGTTAGCACTTGAACAAGAAGAAATTATAAATGAAAAGTATAGTGTTCAAATTCAAGAAATTTCTGAGAACAATGATATATCAGACACTTAGGAGAAACCAGATGAAACTAAAAAACTAGATCTCCCTAGTAAACAAATTTCTGAGACTCCTGATACTAACTATGAACATGAGATCCTTTGGTACTTAGAATTTGATGGTTCAGTTAATAAATTAGGGGCAGGAGCAGGGATTTGGGTACACAATCTAGAAAATGATCATGCTGAAGGGCACGCTTACAGATTAAACTTTAGATGCACCAATAATATGGTTGAATATGAAGCCCTGTTGCTAGGACTTAAATTGATCAAAAGTTTAGGGGCAATCAGGGTATCAGTTTTGGGAGACTCTGATTTAGTCATTCAATAGATAAAAGGGAATTTCCTCACAAATGATCCCAGATTAAGATCTTACAGAGGAACAACGATTGAGATCCTTAATACATTTCTGGAAACACAACTTGCCAAAATTCCAAGAAAACATAATTTGCATGCTCACAGTTTGGCAACATTTTCCAGCACTTGTAAATTGCCATTTGAACCCAATCATCAGTTTACAGTTGAGATTAGACACAGGCCAGCCATACCTGACAATGTAAAGAACTGGCAAGTGTTTGACAATGATATTCAGATTAACAATTTCTTGACCCTTGAAGAAGAGTTTTCTAGCACTAATATAGACACAGACACTGTTAGTGAGGTTGATCAAATAGATAAAATTGAAACAGACATTTCAGCAGAAAGTGCAACTCAAATACTTCACCCAACGAAATTTACCAATAAAAAGTTGCAAGATCTTAAAGAAGTAGACATCGATGAGATTATCGGAGGAGAATCTGAAGTTATTAATTTAAAAGACAATTATTTGCCCACAGGATTAACTCCTTTGGAAGATTTCTTTGATTTTAATGATATCCCAAAGAAACCCAAAATGCAACCTCCAAAAGAAAACATTGAAGACTGTAACATAGGAACTGAAGAAAATCCGAAAATGATAAAATTATCCAAAACTTTGCCTCTTGATAAAAAACTTAAATATGTTGAATTGATCAAAGAATTCTAGGATGTTTTTGCTTGGAGCTATGAAGATCTGAAATCTTATGACACCTCTGTAATTCAACATACAATACCCCTCAAAGAAAATTAAAACCATTCAAGCAAAAGCTCAGAAGAATTAACCCTATACTACTCCCCTTAATTGAAAAAGAAATCAAACGAATGTATGAAGCTGGGATAATTACTCCTATCAAATTTTCAAAGTGGGTGTCTAATTTAGTACCCACTAGGAAAAAAATAGGAGAAATCAGATTGTGTGTCGATTTAAGGAATGTAAATAAGTTTTCTTTAAAATACCACTACCTGTTACTTAAGATGGACCACATTTTACAAAGGGTAGTAGGTGCCTCTAGGATTTCACTTTTGGATGGGTTCTCAGGCTTTAACCAGATTCTAGTCCATCCTGATGACTAGGAAAAGACTGCTTTTACAACACCACGGGGAACTTTCAAATATGTTAAAATGCCATTTGGACTTAAGAATGCAGGGGCAACCTTCCAACGAGAAATGGACATAGATTTTGCAAAAGAAATTCACGATTTTCTGGTCATATATCTAGATGATCTTACTGTGTTTTCTAAATCAGATCAACAACATTTAGATCATTTGAGACAAGTGTTTTTAGAACGCAGAAATTATGGTATTTCATTAAATCCTAAGAAGCCGTTGTTCGGTCTAGCGTTGTTTGGTCTAGAGGAAGGCAAACTGTTAGGCCATATCATCTCCAAAGATGGCATCAGAATTTCTCCTGATAGAATAGAAGCCATTCTACAAATACCCCACCCCAGAAATGTCAAAGAACTTCAAGTTGTCGTAGGAAAGATTAACTTTTTAAGAAGATTCATACCTAATTTGGCTGAATTAATTAGATTGTTGATTAATATGTTGCAAAAATATTCCAAGGTTAAATGGACATTAGAAGCTAAACAAGCATTTGAAGAAATTAAAATGGCTTTGACCAGAACACCAGTCCTTACAAGTCCAAAGTTTGATAGAGACTTCATAATATTTTCATTTGCATCAGAACACACCATTGCTGCTGTTTTACTACAAAAAGATGATCAAGGATGTGAAAAACCCATAGCCTTTTTTAGTAAAGCACTTAGAGATGCACCGCTAAAATACCCAATCATGGAAAAATAGGCTTTTGCACTTGTGCAAGCTATTAAAGATTTCAGATTCTACATATTGTACTCCCATATAATAGCCTATGTACCAAATGCTGTTGTCAAAGATATCTTGTGCAAAATGGGATTGAAGGCAAGAGAGGTAAATGGATTGCTACTATATTAGAGTATGACATTGAAATAAAACCCACAAAACTTATAAAAGGACAGGGATTGGCTAAACTCATGACTGAAACCAATTGCCAAGCCCTGGATATTAATGAACTGGATAATGAACAGGAGATGGCGACTCCACAAATCAGCCAGGCCTTCTTAGAATCACTTTGGTATGCTGATATAACTCATATATTATTACACCTGCAGGCTCCTCCAGGGTTATCCAGAGCAAAGAAAAAGTTTTTAAAAATGAAAGCTTCAAAATTTTATATTTTAGATAATGCGCTTTTTTGGAAAAATCATGAAGGTATTTTATTAAATTGTATAATAAAAAATGAAGCTGACAAAATCCTCACAGAATTTCATGCAGGGGACTGTGGTGGACATCTTTTCTGGAAATCAACTGCAGACAAAATTCTAAGGGATGGATTTTACTGATCAACCTTGTTCGCTGATGTCAAGAAGTTTGTTACTGCTTGCCACAAATGCCAAATTTTTGAAGGCAAGAGGAAACTTTTACCTCTACCCCTTAGACCAATTTCCACTGAAAGACCATTTCAACAATGGGGTTTGGACTTCATTGGGGAAATCCATCCTCTCTCTTCTGGCCAACATAAATGGATCCTCACTTACCACAAATTATTTCACCAAATGGATAGAAGCCATTCCTTCCAGACAAGCCAATGATACAGTGATTATAGGATTCTTAGAAACCAACATGCTGTCTCGATTTGGCTGTCCTAAAAGGATCATAACTGACAATGCTACCGCTTTCAAATCCAAGAAAATGATCAGTTTTTGTAACAAGTACCACATCACCTTAGGCCATTCTACAGCCTATTACCCTCAAGGTAATGGTCTAGCTGAGTCCTCCAATAAAAGCCTGATTAATATTATTAAGAAAGTGTTGGAAGAAAACAAGAAAAACTGGCACAAGAAACTTACCAATGCACTATGGGTAGACAGATTAACTACCAAGAGATCCATTGGGACTAGTCCTTATGAACTAGTCTATGGGATGGAGGCTATATTTCCTTCATCTTTAGGAATCCCTGTAATGAAATTACTGCAAGAAGCTCAGGTGGAACCCAATGACATTCAAAGAAGAATAAATTAGACCATCCATTTGCAGCAGACCAGAGAAGAGGTATACCAAAGATCCCAAGTGTTACAAGAAAAAATTAAGAAGATATTTGATAAGAGGACCAAGGCAGAACATTTTTACCTAGGAGACAAAGTTTTCAAATGGGATTCCAGGAGAGAAGACAAAGAAAAACATGGGAAGTTTGACTTCCTATGGAAGGGACCTTTTATTATCCAGGCCTCACAGGGGAACAATACTTACTTTTTGAAGAACCTAGATGGTTCAGAAACAGAAGAAGGGCCAGTTAATGGTCGGATGTTGAAACACTACTTTGATCCAACCTCTTGATAAAGGTGAAACCCTAAAAGAAGGCCCTGAGCCTCATAACTGTAACTATCATAGATAAAATAAAGCAACCAGCAGAAGGAGATTTCAGAGCACAATCAAAGTTATGGAGAAGGCCATCTAATCTGTTGTCCTTGACTTTCCACCAAGAAAAGCCATCCCCAAGTGGAGCCAGTGTTATGCTCCTATACTAATAGGTGTCATATTTCATGATTGACTTGATTAGATCTGCAATATGTTCATACCTTTTCTTGTTGCAAAGGTTTTCCATATTTTCAAAAAATCAAAAAATTTAAAAAATGTAAAGAGAGTATACCCTAAAAGAAAAATCAAAGGGTGAAAAACATAAAATGGTCAAAAGAAAAAATGAAAAGAAATGAACCCCAAAGAAAAAAGACCAAGAAAGTGTGCAAGTCCAAATGCCACTACTATTTCATTTTCTGTAAATAAAGCACCATGTGCAGCTTATAGAACTTTTGCCATAATTGATGAATGGCCGAACAGTTTAATCCTGGCTAGTTCATGTTTGAATTTTATGTTTTAGAGATAGAGAATAAAAATTTGTCCAAACTGTTTAAACTTGGAAGATAAGTAGATAGGTAGAGAAGCAAAATAGCTCAATAGTTTAATCTGGGCCCTGGAAGAAATAAGTGCAGATTTAGATAGGCTTACAATGCAAAGAAAAGAAAAGTTGAAAAGGGTTTGCCAGTGTAAGTGCACCCAAAGCAAAGAAGAAAAAATGTTAGGCCAAGTAAGCTGGGTAGCTATATTGGTGTTGCAGAAGCATACTTGTGATTGATTTTGTGTCTCAAGATGTTCATCTTACTAATATCACAAGTACCATGGCAGATGTTTGGATACAACTCAAGCAAAGCATGACTAACTCCCCTTCATCCCTTTCCCATATCATCTACTAATTTCCCAAAGGTATTAAGGTCTGCTTAATATCCTTAAAATCACTCATTCCATTTCATAAATGGCCTAAGTGAATTCCTACTTTACTTAGAAAACTAGCCATATTCCTTGTATAAACTCCTTTTTCCCCTAAGCCTAAGTTCTTAAACATTTTAACTTAGTGCTTTTTCATTACATATCTCATATTAACTATTAACATTATTTTATAACTCCCTATACTTGTTCCCCTTTCCCATATTGTATAAATATATATAAAACCCCACATTACTACATATCCCGCCCCGGTTTAATTGTAAACCATATCACTATGTAATTGGGGATTAAAGGTTTATTCGAAACCTTGTAATAACCCTTCACGTGCATAACCTCGGGATTAATTAACTTTTGTTAATTAATAACCTAACTAAAAAATCACCCCAAAACCATTAAAAACATTGTTTAAATACACTGGTCCAGTGCGTTAATTTCCCACCTTGTTTCATACGCGTCCACCGTCCGATCTTGGCCCTCGCATCCGGCAACCGAGATCTATATTGCACCCCCCTCCATCGCTGAAAGTTAACGCCCGGGAAACTGGTGGTTTCGCTCCCGTACAGTGGACATGCGTCACACTCCCGCGCTGCTCGCGGCCCCCATGTCCGAAACCACTTAAGCCCATAAGCAGTGCAGGGTAAACAACTTACCGCCCTCCCGCTGACCCTTTGTTGACGTCATCCTGCCACATCATCCCTTGCTGATGTCACCTGCCATGTCACCATTCATACTGCCATGTCATCTATCCCGTACCCCCCTGATGTCATGCTGACGTCATCCGCTCAACAAATTCCAAAAAATACCTGCCAAATCAATTTTCATTAAATAAATGATAAAATGTCATTTTCACCCCTATCCTTTGCGAACTGTGCTCCATGCAAAATACGTCCAGTCGACTGTCCGAGTAGTTAGCCTGTCACCCGGCCAAGAAACTCCAGCATCGTGCTCTGCAGTTCGCCATTCGATCTGCAAATACACAGTTTACCTCCATAATATAGGTATTTATCCATTTTTGCCTTGCAAACCTGCAATTTCGCTTTTCCACTGAAAATTCTACTTGAGAAAGCCAAATTCAAGTTGAAAACAGTCTGTTTGGTCCATAGAAAGACTCCTAAACCTGCTGTTTAGTCCAATTCTCCACAGAAAGCACAAATTCCAATTTGAATACATAAGAACCAAACATGGAAGCCCCCATAGCCTTGAATGTTGTGCCTATGAATGCACCTCACAAAGACTTAAATTATCTACCCTTGGCCGACAGAGATTTCCAAATAAAAGATTTATCTAGTGACAGGAATCATCTTCAGACCTTCTGCCAAATTAGGGATAGTTATCTAAACAACTCTGATATTTTTGGACTATGGGAATCAAACCTTCCCATGTACTTCCTTCCCTCAGTCCATGTTTTCCTAGACATCATTCACCAATGTTGTGCCAACTATGACCCTGTCCATAGAGCAGTTATGTCTCCTTCCCAAACTGTCATTTTTTCCATAACTACTGAATCCATCAATGAGATGATACATTTCCATTCCACTGAGCCCCTTGCTCGTCTTTCCATGGGATTTTTGCTTGAAAAAGCTTCTCAATTTCCCAGCTCAAAGATAACCCGTATTGCTCAGATGTTCATGAAACCAAACTTCCAGCCCCAAGGCCCACCTCCCTATTTGCATACCTAGTTCACTGAGACTGGAAAACTCATTCTTGACATGATATCCCTGATCTTGGGATTTAAGTCCAGTGAATATGTGGATGATATCACCCTGGTTCTATTATCGATCTTTACTCCAGGACAGCCCCCTGCTGTAAATATGACTATGCCACTTTCATTGCCAACAAAATCCATGACCAATTCCTGAATTTGGATAGAGAAGGAGTCTTCAAATACACTTCTTTGATATACCATCTGTTGTTATATTATCAGCCAGACAACTTTCCATTCCGCATCAGGAAATTAGACTCAAAAGGAAATCTAAGGTCTGTGATCTTTTGGAGCTCAGTCTTTCATAACTGTGACTCCCTTTATACCTATAGTGAATTCATTGACTTATTTGTACACCCAGCCTCCACACCGTTGATAGGAGCTCCTCCTCCTACAATCACTGGTGACATGAAGAAGATTTTGTAGCTTTCCAAACAGTACAGGATAGGTGACTGGTACCTCTACCAGAATCACACAGAAATCAGAATGTATGGATGTGAACTTTTCCCTTTCAAGTTGCCTAGATATGTGCCCATGAGGTTATTTACATTAGAATATTTCAGGTAGATCATCAATGCAGTCTTAACCCACTTTTGTAATGTAAAGAAGAAGGCTCAGCTGATAATCAAAAACCTAGGCCCTTATGTCATCAATTCTAGGGATGCATGGAAAGATGCTGAGAAGATATTAGAAGAACACCTTAGATTGAAGAAGAGTTTTTTGTGGGTGCCATATGACCCATGTAGTTTTATAAGTGACAGAAGGGTAAGAAATAGGCTATCAATGTATGTACATCATAGGGTCCCAGAAATTGAACAGTATGCAAATTAGGGAGAATGGGTAGAAGGGACCTTAATAGAAGAAATTAGTGAACAGGAAAAGATGGAAAAAGTTATGAAAGATATTGAAAAAACCATTGACCTAGACTCTTTTGGACAGGTATCTTTCAAGCTACCTCAACAATCAGGAGTTGGAACATCCTTTGCTGGAACTTCTCAGCAGCCTGCACAGAAAACCAGCACATCAGTCACAGGGACTTCAAAGGGTAAAGAGGTAGGAACTACAGAGTAGCCAATGCTGACTAATTAGCCAGGGGTGTCCAAAGAACAGGGTCAAGTAAAAATTCCTCCAACCCAAACTAGAGCACTAGAAAGTACAGCACTGCAAACTCCTCTAAATGAGGAAAGAAGCAAGAAGAGAGACAGAGAAGAGCCCACACCTATCAGTGGACCTGCTGAACAACTAGGAGCAAAGAGACAAAGGCTGAATCCTCTGTCAGAAGAGGAAATTTTTGAAGAAACCATAGACAACTAGAGGACAGAAAGGGCAGTCAGCCAGCAAACTTCCCTAGTGGTAGAAACATCAACTCACTCACATAGGTAGGAGCTAGAAAGACAACACAATGTTGAAGTATCATCTACCAGGCCACAAAGCAAACAACCCTCTAACGTTAAACGAACTTTCATAGAAATTAAGGCTAAAAATGATCCTGTGAGGATTCAAATGTACAATCAATACTTGAAGATGGTCCCCTAAAACCAGCAAAGGTTAATGTCTACTTATGACATTAAAGAAGGTAAAATGTTAATGAGTTATTTTAAGACAAAGGTATAGCAACCCCAGTCGGCAGCAGATTACATCAGAACAAACTTGGAGGTCCTAGCCAAAGACATTCATCCATTGGACCAGATTGAACTTCACAAGCAGACTGGAGAAATGGTTTATTCTACACTGGCTGACAAAGCAATGTTGGCCCATCAATTACAGAACTCCTTGGACAATACCTCTGCTCAATTACATTTGGAGAAAGCCTCTTCTCTGGCCAAGGGCAACAGGATCAAATCTTTAGAAGAAATCATCATTGAACTGGGACATGATCCCAAAGATGCTAAAGGCATAAAGGCACTTATGAAGAAGAAAGAAGAAGACATTGCTGCCATGAGGAAACAACTGAAACTACCTCCTTCCATGCATGCACAGACTGCAAAAGTTGTACAACAGAAATCAGAAGAAGAGATGATGGACCTGCTCATGAAGCTTAATGAAAGATTAAATGATACAGAGAAGACACTAGGAAAAATACTGAAGGAAAATCAGGGAGAATCGACCTCCCAGCCTCCCGAAGTAACCCCCATATTCTCAACAGCAGTCCCTTCAACACTTGGAACAACATTGGCTCCTAATGTCCCAGCAGCCACAACAGAAGTAAGGTACAGAAACAACAGCAATAGCACCAGGCAGCAGTACTAATATGAGCACAGAAGAATTGATAAAAGCTATGGAAGAATTGAGACTCCAAGTGTCAAAGCTGAAACAAGTAAAGGAAAAATTGGCAAAAGTAGAAAAGAATTATGACAAATCCAAGATAAATGTTGCAGAGAAAATAAGAGAGGTTAAAGCCTTAGAGAATAAAGTGAGAACATTAGAGAAGGATCTCACTATGGATAAGGCTCTGGCAGAAATCAAAGGAATTCTTTGGACCAACATCAATCAATCCCTAAATAATGTTTGGCCATCTATCCAAGTTATTTATGAGCAGATTGACTTAGTAAGAGCAGCCCATGTGGAAATTCAAAAATCAAGAGCTTTATTAGGACAAATGCCTGATCAAGCCAGCCGGCTCATACATTTTTTGAATAACAGAAATATGGAACAACTAGAACAACTCGGCATCCTAGATAGCACAGGCACCATTTTGGAAATCAAAAGAGTTCTAACCAAAAGAACTTTAATGCAGAATTTGGAAAGAAGATGCCAGGATATGCAAGTAGAAATTAATTATTTCATGGAAAGGTTTACAGTTTTGCAGGATAAAGGGTTAACAAGTCTTTTAGGAAATAATGATCGATTAATGAAGCACATAGATTATGTACACAAATTGAATAAATATGCTGCAGATCAAGTTAGTTTATCAACAAGTGCTTCAGGAGTAAAAGCACTCCCCACAGGCCATGTTCTCTATAATAACTTAGAGAACTTATTTTATATTGAGCATGAGGTAAAACATCTGTTTCAGCTCCAGCCTAATTTTTTCAGATATACAAAAACTGATGAAACCCTGAGGAAACTTCAGAAGCATACATTTCCAGAGCAACAATGGTGGGAAGACATGTTGGGGATTTTGTAAATTTCTCTTGGGTAAAACGTATATTTCGGGCTATTTTTCCATGATAAGATAAACAAAGATAAATGGAGGTCAAGCGGGTTGAAGTATATCTGATCAGAGTCAAACAACATCCGACAAAGACGACGTAGCCAACACAGAGTATCAGTGGAAGACAACTGTAAACCGACTCACAGAGCCTGCCTCCAACACATCCGACAAATATAGAGCAGCTAGCACAACATCAATTTATCTTTTCCCACTTTTCCCTGTTTTCGAGACTGTTTGTCTCTATCTTTTGTAAAAGAGGGATTAATCATCACTAGATATTATCTCCATCAGATATTTTGTATAAATACCCACCCAAACGAAGTATTTGGGGTTGGTGGGCATTCCAAGATTTTTCTGTAATACTAAAACTTTGGAATAAAAAGCTGTTGGAACCATCTGTAGTTTGGCTCACTGGATGAGGAATTGATGCAGAGGAATTGTCACAGAATTCTTGAATCAAACTCCGGATCAATAAGTCCCCTATATCTCATGTTTTATAGTTTTCTTGTTTGCTATATCATCTGTGTTTCATAATCTGAATGGTAAAGAAAAGGATTAATTCAGAATTTGCTTAAACTGCACTCTGTTTTTAGTCTTTATTATTCTCTGTGTTTTCTTTAGAATTTTTATAACAGTGAATTCTTAATTTCTCCTATTTCCTGATTCTTGCATATTGACTATTTTCTAAGGAATTCTTAACTGCTCCTTAACAGTAATCATCCATTTTCCCTCTTTCAAATATGTTGAAAGATTCTTAACTGCCCTTCATCCAATTGAGTCCATTTCATCTAATTTCAACCTGAAATTTGTTCCATGTTTGACTACCTTGCTCTGCGATACCATCCTCTGTTAAGAAACCAAATCCAGAAAGCCATTCTCTTTGACTCCATCATGCCCAATGGACTGAACTATTCAGTTTGCCTCACTATTCTATTGAATCTCACCATCCAAACCCAAAACAAAACCCTTGAACTTCATAACTAGCCTAACACATTTCATAACAAAGCTAAATCATAAAGAGAGAGCCCTCTATGGATAGAGATTGGCTAGATTCTGTATCTAAAAGATTAGTCTGTGGTTACCTCGGCCGTATTCCCTTTCTTACAACTTTTGGGAACAACTTGAGTGATAACAGATGCCAGGTCGGCGAAGTCTATTTACTTAGTTTTCGTCTCGCAAGCGAAAAAACCAGTTTACACTAAAAATGAGCGCAAAACATAGTCGGATTTGGAATCCGGACTTGAACCATTTATAGGCGAGGCTCTATACTTTATTGAGTCCATAAGAATATCGGATCGATGCTTTAGAGCAGCCAGAGCCTAGCTTGGAGGAATGTGACTTTGCGATATGCGATTAAATCATAGCCGTTAGATTGCTATCAACCGTAGCTGTTGGATCGCAGAAGCAATTTCGTAACAGTACATGCTAATTTAGGCGGCTCAAGAGCCGTAAGCTATATTGAAGGACAGTTGCTCGATCCCATCCACCCTTCAACATGTAGCAGCGAGGGTGAATAGGGAAACCGCTTTATCGGGCGATTAAACCCTGGGTTAATTGTCTACCCGAAACAGTTGTGAACCGTTGGATTGGAAAAGGGAATGAATGGTGGAGATCAGCTGATCGGGGATCAGTGATCGGAGTGTGCAATAGGAAGGTGATGGACCGAGAGTAGACCCACTGATATATATTAACACGGATGTAAAATATTTGAGATCCGAGTAAATGTGTGGAGCGGAGTTTCCCATGTATTTCCGCATTTCTATGTATTGCGATAAAAAGTGTTGATCGGGGTTTTCAAGGTTAAAACGATACTAAAACACTTCCAATAGTGTAATGGCCCCGATAGCTTAAGTGGTTCCGGGTTTTAAGGGGAAAACACCAAATTAACGCTTCCGATATGTATATGTGGGCATGAAGCTTTAAACGCTTATAAGGGTGAAATAGTCCCGAAGGTGTTTAGGGTGTGGCGGCCATATGGTTGCATCTTTTTTGGTATCAGAGCAGGAAAATGGAAAAAATTTCTTGCGAGAAGGATATCTTTTTTATGGAGATTTATGATACAAAAGGTATGAAAGATGTAGCAGTTGAATAAATGGCAATGTTGGGCATAGGCCTTCAACAGTAGTACTGTAGAAGAACTTCTGGGAAGTGCTTAGAGATTGCAGCAAAACCTCATTCTAGCTGAGGCTTGGAATAGATAGGGATAGAGGAGTCCTTAAGAGAAGTGAGTGGAGCAACCAGAGAGAGAGAACAAGATTGCTCAGTGCAAGTTCTAAAGAAAGAGGACTTGGAGACCAGGCAGAGGAGAATCTTGGTGAGAAGATCAACTTAGAAGGAAGTTGATTGATTGTAGATGTAGAGCTCACACAGAAGAGAAGATGGCTATGGAAAGTCATACAGAAGGTTTAGAAAAAGGCTACAAGATGAATGAGAAGGGTGCTTAAACAATCTATAAGAAATAGATGAGTCAAGCAGAGATTGACAAGGAAATGGCTGAGATAAGAGAAGAATTCGATGTGTTAGTGATTCTGCTAGAGGAGAACCAAAGACAAGGTTGGGTCTTGAAGAGGAAGCCAGTGAAGTGGCCTAAGTTGCAGAGAAGGCTACAACAAGAATAGGGAAAGTGGTTGATGAAGAACCTCAGAGAAGCAGAAGCATAAATGGAAGTTTCCATTTGTAGACTAGAACAGGGTGAAATGCTGGGTGAAGAGGATAATGGGAGATCAGCTAAAGAGCTAATGGACTATTTGCATAGTTCAGAACAATTCGAAGATATGATGACAAGGGAAGCAGATGAGGCAATGAAGCCTTGCGATTTTAATTCTCATAGTTTGTGTATGTTTGCCGGATATGTAGAGGATGATGGACAGTCTGGTGAAATTGTCACAAACAGGAATGAAGCTCTTGAGGTGAAGTATGATGGAGAATTCCTTTTAGAGGCGGAAGGTGCTGATTTATTGCAACAGAAAGAGTTCATAGATGAAATTTTGTTTAGTGTAAGATAGTCATATGAAATTGATATAAACCAGAAGTCTAATGAAAATTCCATTGTGGTATTCTAAGAAGGTAAGAAAATGAATTTGTTTGATGGAATTGATGAAAGAACTTTGAAATATGATAGTGCAGAAAACAGGATAACTTAGAAGGATTGCCAGAAAAAGAATGAAGTTGAGAATGGAAGTTGTGATGAACCGTTGGAGAGATTTCACATGGAAATAGAATTCTTGGAAAGACTTCTCAAGGAACTTGAAGAAGAAATGAAGCTTTCAAAACTTGATAAAGAAAAGGAAATGGTTACCATGTATGATAAGGATGAAATGTCTCTAACATTTATAGAGTTAAGTAAATGTTTAGACTCTTCAGTTAAAGATGTGACTGTAGGTATGGAAGACAACATTAATAAATATGATGCTGAAATCAGAGAATTTGAGTAGAGGTTATTTGAAGGTGAAATGAAAGATCAGGAACAACAAGGAAGTTATGTCCTTAGAGACATGAAGGAGACAAAAGTATTAATCCAACATGATAAAGATGGAAGGAACCAACAATTTAAAAGAGATGATCAACTACATGGGAGTTGAGGAAGGCATTAGATTGCAAGAGTATAGCAATTAGCAACAGAATGAAGAACAAGAGATTAGTTTGGAAGTACAAAGGAAGACATATGAAGACCGAAGATATAGATGGAGAACGAAGAAAAGGGTCAAGTGGAAGCTATTGCAACAGAGGTGGAATGGAAAGCTGATTAACGAGTTCAGGGAACTTGAACAAATTCATATTGATTTGTTAGAGAAAGAGAGACTCAAAGGAATGGAGTCACAGCCGGAAGGATCTGCTGAAATCCAGAAAATCTATGATGGAAGATTGGTGTTGGAAGCATCAAAAGAGGATGAAGGATCTTGTATTCTAAAAACCGATGATTGTTGTATGAATGTGGGTCATGTAAACTTGAGGGAAGACAAGCGGTTATTGGAAACTGTTACATCAATAGGTGAAGAGATGACTACTCACAGTCATATGAAGAATAAGGAGAAAAGTTTCAGCCAAGTGAAGGAAGATGTCTAGTCAGATGACATCCAAAGGATAAGTCAAAAGGAGGATGGCAAAGGAATTATTGAGGTCAAATGAATGTTTGGAAAGGGAGAGATCCATTCATACGAATATGGAACAAAGACTTTTCTCAGGAAAATTGATGAAGCTAATACAAACCAAATGGATAATCTTATGAAGACCTTGGTGTTTCATAATTTTGAAACTAATATTTTGTTTGTAAATGCAGGATACACTGAAGTAAGGCGACTGTTTATTGTTGTCATCAGGGAAAGGAAAAGAAAAGAAATGATTTTTCAGAAGTTAGAAGAAGGAAATTAACAGTATTATGATGCAGAGGAAAGGGCAACTATTAAACATAGCTATAGTGAATTATGTAGATATTAGACAACTATTGAAGACTGAAGCCAAAGGAGAACAACTACTGAAGGTTGATATAGAAGATTTTGTAGATATTAAACAGTTATGGAAGATTTTTGACCTTGAAGGAAGCCAGAGTAAAGAAGGACTAAAGACAGATGTTGCAGACAATGAAGTTAGTAAAGATCGTGCAGAGCTCCTGGGAGAAATTCCAAATGAGATGACAGATTTGTGGCATAAGTCAAGTCTTTTGGAGGAGAGGCAAGGAAACCAAGGAATAAGTGAATAGATTGCACAACCAGAATTGAATGATAATGAAGTTGTCATGAATGACAAATATGGAAAAGAAGTTGTCAGAAATGTTGGCATAATGAAGAAACAGGGTAAAGCATTTGTGTTTAATGAATTTATTGATACTGGTGAAGGTTTATATGTAGAAACAAGGCAATGTGAAGTCAATTTGAAACAAGGAATTGATTCTGAAGATTAGATCGAAGTAAGGAAGGGTGAGATCAGAATATCTCAGAAAGATGGAATGATGTTGAATTTACATAATGAAATTGTTGAAATAGATATGAGTTCAAGAGATGATAGTAATAGGATTACTATTGTACCACAAAGAGTTATTGATGAAGAAGAGGCTGAAGATGACATTTCAGAAGTAGAAAAATATGATGCCATAATCATTAAGTGTGCAGAAATTAAGTTATTAGAAGAAGAGGAATCCCAAGTACCTAACCAAGTAGGAAGAATTCTCAGTTTTCAAGAAATTTGTGGAATTGTAGGTATACTGGGAATTGAAGTAAGAAGTGATGAAGCCATGAATTAGAAACCAGAAGAAGGAACTGGAATTATTGCAGGGGATCAATGGAGAAGGCATTGGCACATGGATTACGATGTTCTTATGCAAGAACACATTCAGTTGCAGGGGAATAGTATTCATCATCAAAGCAGTGAAGTGGACAAAGAAATTGATGAGTTGTGGAGACTCATTCAATAAAATTCCAATAGAATAAATAGAGGACAAAAGGAGAAAGGAATATTGGCTGGAAAGAATGGTACAGGTGAAGGTAATGGTAAATTTCAAATTAAAGTGTGGAAGACATAAATTGTGATGATGGGAAAAAAGCAGTAAGATATATGAAAAAGACAGCAGTGGACAGTGAAAGCATAGCTAATGGGACAATGCAGCATAAATTATGGAGACTTGAAGGACAACAAACAACAACAGTAACCAAGGACAGAAAACTGAACAAAGTATGGGATCCAAGAGGACACAGTTCAGAAGCACACGATCAGGAGATCATGATTATTTTTAACCTTGGGAGTCTGATGCAGGAGCATCTAGGCCTAGCCAGCAATGTGATGGTGTGGTCACATGTTGTGGTTAATGAGAGTTTGGAGGAAGAATTGGTTATTTAATTTTTATTAATTTCGAAGTATGTAAGTAGTTACATTGTTGCAAATACTAAGGAAATTATAGAATAAGTGGCAAGTGATCCTCCCTGTGTGGAGATCAAGCCAAGTAGTTTAGTTTGTTCAGATTAGGATAGGATTTGATTTATTAAAATATAGTGAATTCCTTCATTTGTGGAAGGAGATGGTTAGCTTAGGCATATATGTATTTTCCTGTCTTTTTTGGAGACAGAGAGAGAGGATTCATGATGGAATTGTAAGCCTCTAGGTAGATTAGGAACATATGCCACTAATTGAAGAATCAGGCCAAAGAGGAAGGATTTAGGAGAGTAGAATAGTGTGTGGATTGTAATTGAAACACAGGTCTTTTAATTTGTGTAATCGACCAAGGCGAGACTCTGTAATCATTTTATGTTGAATGAATGATATTGCTGTGTTTGTGATTGATTATTGGGTATGCAGAAACCCTTGTATGCTTTCAGATCCTTTTTATTCAGGTCGGGTGAATATCCTTTAGTTTTGTTATGTTTAATTCCTAAACGTATGATTGATAGAAGTCGGGGGCTTTATTTTAAATATCATTGTTGATGCCGGGTCGGCGAAGTCTATTTACTTAGTTTTGGTCCCGCAAGCGAAAAACCCAGTTTACACTAAAAAAGAGCGCAAAACATAGTCAGATTTGGAATCCAGACTTGAACCATTTATAGACGAGGCTCTATAATTTATCGGGTCCATAAGAATATCGAATTAGTGCTTTAGAGTGGCCAGAGCCTGGCTTGGAGGAATGTGACTATGCGATATGCGATTAAATCATAGCCATTAGATTGCGATCAACCGTAGCCGTTGGATCGTGGAAGCGGTTTTGTAACAGTACATGGTAAGTGGCTCAAGAGCCATAAGCTGTATTGAAGGACAGTTGCCCGATCCCATCCACCCTTTGACACATAGCAGCAAGGGTGAATAGGGAAACTGCTTTATCGGGCGGTTAAACCCTAGGTTAATTGTCTGCCCGAAACGGTTGTTAACCATTGGATTGGAAAAGGGAATGAACGGTGGAGGTCAGTCGATCGGGGATTGGTGATTGGAGTGCGCAATAGGAAGGCGATGGAACGAGAGCAGACTCGCCGATATATATTAACACGGATGTAAAATATTTAAGATCCGGGTATATGTGTGGAGCGGAGTTTCTCGTATATTTCCGTGTTTCTATGTATTGTGATAAAAAGTGTTGATTAGGGTTTTTAAGGTTAAGAAGATACTAAAACAATTTCGATAGTGTAATGGCCCCGATAGCTTAAGTGGTTTCGGTTTTAAGGGAAAAACACCAAATTAACGCTTCCGATATGTATATGTGGGCATGGAGCTTTAAAGGCTTATAACGGTGAAATAGTTCCGAAGGTGTTTAGGGTGTGGCAGCCATATGATTGCATCATCTACTGCTCATTTGTATTATGTTAATTACTCTTTTCTGTTAATATTTACGTTGATGTTCCTTCTACAGGTTGAGATAGATTAAGTTTTGAATCTCAGTTAATGTTGTTTTTATAATTCATAGTGAAGTAAGTCTTGTATTTGATTGTTGTTTTCTCCCTGCATATGCTTTCTGTGATTACAAAATTTGTTATTTCTAGCTTTGGATTCTCCTTGTGATTAACGTAATTTGAGCAATTTCCTTCAATACATGTGGATTGATTATTCAGTTTGATTTCTTTGTGGCATTTAGAATGTTAGATTGAGATCCTTGTCTGAAAATAGTTTGCAACTGATTCATCTTTCCAATTTTGAACCATAGAACAATTTCTATTTTGCATTTGAATTTCTAGAGTTAATGAACTATTGAGCAATTATTTATTTCTACAACAATTAGTTAGGATTTAGGATTAATTACCTGCATTCCAATCTCTGATTGTTATCGCACAGACAATGCTAACAACCTTGAAATAGAAAGACAAATCCCAGGTTGACATATTAAGGTAGGATTAAGATTGATTTATAAAGCCATGTTAGTGCACCAACAACAAGCACATAATCCCACAAAACTGAGACTGTCTAAAGTTACACATATTTTGCAGCCTATAATTTCCAACAAAGATCATGCAACATTTAGAATCCAAACTAAGACTAAGTTGAACATCATACAAAGAAAGAAACTGATATCACCTTGAGTAATTGGACACCTCTATGTGAACAACACTAGTGTTTGGGCCAGTTGGATTGTGAGGATTTTTGCAGTTGAGGTGTGCTTCAAGGTGGGTGAGATGAGTGCTCATGGTCATGATGTGAGAGTGCAAGTGCTTTAATTATTTAAGAATTATCTCAAGCGTACAAGCCCTCTGAGAGCTCTCCTCTCCTCTGTCGTGCATTACTTTTCCAATCAGGGTCTTGGTTTGCCAATAAAGTTGAATTCCTTGAAGCTACTAATTTCATCTTCCCCTTGTGTGGCCCACATCTGGAATCTAACCCATAATAGCTACATTGGCATCTGAATCAAAGAGGGAATGGTTCTCTTGCATAATTTATCCTTTGAATAAGTGAATTTCTGCCATGATATAGGAGGGAGTGTTTGTGTGAAAGCTACTTGCTGTTTACCTAGCTTGAGCAGTTGCGCGAGAGTCTGCCTCCATGGATCTAGAGGTCCATTAAGGTCCTCATCTTTTGGTTCCTCTTCTAGGTCTCATTATATTCTATAGAATAGTGTAGTGAAAACTCCATAAACTATGAATAGATTCTACTGTAATAGAGCAACCAAAATTTGAATTCCAATTATGTAAATGCCCAATAGTAAACAACAACACTGAGACTAAATAAGCTGGTTATTTTCTACCATATCTAGATAAGAGAGTCTTAAGAAGCCTTAGTCACAAGAATCCAACAAGAGAGAAGGCAACCATATCTTGGAGAACCAACTTCATGCAGAATAAACCACCAGATTGTAGTTGAAGGTAGGTTAGAACCTCCCCCAAGAAGAAATTTCTAAGAATATACTTAGAGTGTTGAGCAAGACTAGCCAAGCTGGGAAAGAGAAAAGAGTGGTGATTCTCAGTGATAGAGATATTATGAGAAAAGAAATAGAAAACCTCAACTAGACTGGAGAAGTACTGAATACCATGAAACCAAAAAAAGATAGCTCGAGAAACTTACCTTTATGGCTACATGCCCTGGGTTTGATTCAAACTTTAGGATAACCTTTCCAAATTGAGAAAACCAACAAAAAAATTTGTGAGTGAGGGTGAGGTATAGGTGTAGGGGGATTGGACCCGTTGAGCTCGAGAAACTTCCTATCAAAAAAATGAAGAAGTCTACTTGAGTAAGGAGATATTATATTTCCTTCTTGTGCCTAAGCTTTGCGGCAGAATCTAGCTTCACCAAATGCTTATACAAAAATGGAAATGATATGAAACCTCCTATACATGCACGAGCCAAGGCGTCCTAAATTTAGAGCCTTATTATCAAGATAGGCTAGGTGGCTTCATCTTCCTATGAGTTTAAAGCTTTGTGAGGTAGTGGAACGATCGCCCTCCCATACATATCATCCTCGAGTATGGTGGCCACCCCCATTGGGGAGTTTTTGTCCTAATTTACTAGGTCTTCCAATTGGGGATAAAAATCCTCCCCTATAATTTCAAGCCACAAGGAGGTAGTAAATAGAGAGGTCTTAGAGCAACCAATGTTAGCTAATATATCGATGATTTTATTGCCTATGCTTCTTACATGCAACGAAATTGTGGCTACAACAAAGTCTAGAAGTAGGTTTATTCTGGATAAGTAGTTCTCTAGTCTCCAATTTTTAAATATCTTATCTATAGGATCACCTTGGATGAGGTGACAACGAGTGTGGACAGCAAGCTAAGAATGTGATTCCATCATTAGGTTATTGTAGTTGTTCCTTAACTTGGAGATTGTTTTCCATAATTGCAAAAATTTCCACATTGTTCCTATTGAAACCCATGAAACCCATGAAACCTTGATAGAGGAAATGAACATAGCCTAAGCTGTCATTATGTTTCCAAACCTTGCTATCCCTGGGTTTCGTTTCAAATCCCCATTGACGCTGAGTTTTAAAAAGCTTGACAAAGAGGGCTAAAGAAGTATGGGGAGGGGACTTGCAGCAAGGGGGAGGAGGAAGAACGAAAAATGGAAGGTGAGGGGAGAAGACCAAGAGCTAGGAGAATGGATCTTTCCGAGGAATTTGAGTCCCAATTATTAGAAATACTGAGAGGGGGGTGAATCAATATTTCACTTCAATTAGTTAAGTTTAATCTTTAGAGCATTAAATAAAATTAGCATCATATCAAAAACATAAATCAGCATCACATCACATGAATAGTTAAGAACACCATTCATTAATGTGTAACAACAAATAGAATACACAAAATATTTCTAGGTGGAAACCCTTCTGGGAGAGAAAACACTCAATGCTTTTGATAACAATGGGAAGCACCAAATTTCAAGATTCTCCAACAAGAACTAGAAGGAGGATCCAACCCCCTAATTTATCACCTCCAATTGAAAGGATTCTCCAACACCCTGATTTACTAGCTCCAACTGGAAGGAAGCTCCAACCCATTGGTTTTATCAACTCCAATCCAAAGGATTCCCCAACATTGTGGTTTACCCACTCCAATTAGAAGGAGGCTCCAACCCCTAGTTTTATCAATGCCAACTGAAAGGATGCTTTAACATCTTGCAAACTCAAACTTTCCCTAACACCACCTTGCCACCTTAAAGTGTTCTTAGGCTTCAACCTAAAGGAGAGTTCACTCTCTGCCTTGCACCACCCAATCACCCTGAAGATAGAAGATAAAAGAATAAGATAAATCACACTAGTCACCCTAATTGGTCACTTCACTTGGTAATTGCTGTCAATATTCCTGGTATTACTGTTGTCAAAACCCACATTTTCACTACTCCACCTCTACTTCTATATAATAGTCACCTATTGGTGCAATGTCATAACAATGTCAATATACTTCTTGTCAATGCCTTTGTTTTCATTATTGACTAGTACCCACATACATAATCCAATGTGCCACAGCTCTTTCTTGTTACCAACCTTAAGTTGTCTCAAATTCTACCTTAGGAAACACAAAATCATAAACTAAACAGACCAATTATTTCTCTGATCTTAAAAAAAAATATAACCAACTCAAATTCTAGTAACTACCACCATACATATTCCGATTTGCAATCCATGCCTAACTCAAATTCTAGTAACTTCCAACATACATATTCTAATTTGCAATCTCTGCATAACTCCGCCAAATATAACTCTATATCAATAACTCATCTCAAAACATGTACATGTATTTCTCCACCAAACAATACTTAGCATATGCATGAACATGAGCTCACTACAAAATAAACACTAGATATCACATGGAAAAAGTATACGCAAGTGGTTTGGTTCATTAATCATGAGAAAAGACACTATCAAACATGTCTAGTTGCATCTATATTTGAGCCACGATTGTTTAATATCTTTTGTATCTCAATTTGGATAAGTTAAGACCAATAAATTAAAAATTAATCATAATAAACAATATGAGACTATACATGAAACTAAATGTTCGGTAGGCTACCCCAATCTAGGTGATTTTCAACTAATCACTAAATTTTGCAAACTCTTCAACAAAGAATTTGCAACTTGCAAATTCCAAAACTTGAATGAGAGTTTGCACTAAAATTCTATCGATCCACTACCAATCAACCAAGGCCACGTGACCTGAATTGCATTCTTGATGAGTCATGTATATGCAAGTTCTAATCAAGGTTGACCCATAGTCAACATTATAGAGTTTAGTGGACTGACTATATTTCATAGGTTATTTGGCTATATAGGTATATTTTTAATTTATTTGAATTTAGACATTTTGTAAATATAATTGACAATAATAAAATTTAAACAAGCCCCAAGGGTTAGCTCAATCGTTCAAGTCGGGGCCTCGCCAGATGGGAGGTCACAGGGTCAATTCCCGAAAGTTCTTGGGGTCAGATCAGTAAATAGGCCAAGGGGTGTGATCCTTGATCCACCCAGTTCTTACCGTGGACGTAGCGGCTACCCAGTGACCAAGGGTATCCGTGAACCACCCAGAAAAAAAAAGAAAAAAAAATAGTAATAATAAAAATAAATAAATAAATTTAAATGGAATGAACATTATATATGATAACGATGAAGATGGATGAATGCTTTTTGTATTTTTTTTTTAATGTTTTTATTTAATTAAGTATTTTATTATTCAAACTTAATAAGAATGTTTGAAACCATTACTATACAATTGAGTAAGCTAATAGTAGGATGCCCATGGATTTGATATAAGTTAGTTATTAATTAATTAATGTAAATAATTAATTCATTTATAATTACTTAATTAATAATAATAATAATAAAAGACACACACACACACACACACACACACACACACACATATATATATACATACATATATAATTTAAGATAAATATTATAAATCTTAAAATAAACTTTAAGATAAATATTATAAGTCCTAAAATAAACTCAATGTATATAAATATTAAGATAAATATTATAAAACCTAAAATAAATATGGACTATGATCGATTTTTATATTGAGACAATAAATGTCACAATGAGATGTTGGACCATGGATGACCATGATTGATTTTCATATTAAGACAATCTTCCTCACAATGTGACAATGGAGACGGGTTGACCATCATTGATTTTCATATTGAGACAATCTTTTTCATAATGCAATATTGGACTATGGTTGACCATGATACTAAAAACCCAAGGGATTAATACTAAAAACCCAAGGGATTATAAACCCAAGGAAATAATATTAAACCCAAAGGAATAATATTAAACCCTAGGAATATGAAACCTTAGATTAATAAACCTAAGGGATTCATATTATAGACCCAAGGGAATAATAAACCGAAAGGATTAATACAAAAACCCTAAGGGATTATGAACCCAAGGGAGTAATATTAAACCCAAGGAATTAGTATTGTAAACAAAAGGTATATAAACTATAAGACAAATATTTTAAACCCTAAAATAAACAATGTTGACCATAGTTGACGATGGTAGATTTTCATATCAATACAATTCTTGTCACAATGCGATGTTGGACCATGGTTTTTCATGGTTGAACAAGACTGATTTTCATATCGACATATTATTTATCATAATGTGATGTTGGACGATGGTTGACCAAGGTCGATTTTCATATTGAGACCATATTTGTCACAATGCGATGTTGGACCATGGTTGGCCATGATTGACCATGAATGACCATCATTGATTTCATAAAACATGGTTGGTCATGGTTGACCATGATTGAGCATGGTTGACCATGATTGATCATGGTTGGCAATGATTGATATTATAAACCCAAGGGATTAATACTAAAAATCTAAGGGATTATAAACCCAAGGGAATAACATAAACCCAAGGTATATAAAGCCCAAGATAAATGTTAGAAACCCTTAAATCAACATGGTTGATTTTCATATTCAGGGAACTTTTTTTATGATGCAATGTCAGACCATGGTAGACCATGGTATTTTTTCATACTGGGACAATCTTTATCACAATGTGACGTTGGACCATGGTTGACCATGTTTAACCATGATTGGCCATGGTTGATTTTCATATTGACCATGATTGACCAACCCACGATATATTAACCCTAACATAAATATTATAAACCATAAAATGAACATGATCGACCATAGTCGATTTTCATATTGAGACAATCTATGTCATAATACGGCGTTGGACCATGGTTGACCATGATTGATTTTCATATAAAGACATTCTTTCTCATAATGCGATGTTGGATCATGGTTGACCATAATTGATTTTCATATTGAGACAATATTTGTCACAATGTGGCGTTAGACCATGGTTGACCATGATTTACCATGGTTGACCTTTGTTGACCATGATTGATGATGGTTGACCATGATATTATAAACTCAAGGGATAAATATTAAAAACCAGAGGGATTATAAACCCAAGGAAATGATACTAAACCCTAGGAATATGAACTCTTAGATTGATAAACTGAAGGGAATAATATTAAACTGAAGGGATTAATATTATAAACCCAAGGTATATAAACTGTAATATAAATATTTTAAACCCTAAAATAAATAATGTTGACCATAGTTGATGATGGTCATGATTGATTTCATAAAACATGGTTAACTATGGTTGACTATGATTGACCATGGTTGAATATAAATTCTTTTGGTTTATAATATTAATCATAGGGTTTATATTCCCAGGGTTTAATATTAAACTTAAAGTTTGCAATGTTAATACCTTGGGTTTATTAATTTTAGGGTTTATATCAATGTTGCATGACTCGTACTCATATAAGACTTGTCGACTCATATAAGACTCCGGAATGACCCATATAAGACTCATATACGACTCATCAAAACACAAAAAACCTTAAAATATGGTAAATCCTAAGCATAAAAAAGAAACTAATGACAATTCCAATCCTTATAAGTTATGAAAACCACAATATATGCAATTCATAACATCATATCATATCTATAAAAGTACAACATAACATATTCGATTTTTGTAAGAAAAACATTTAGATATTGAATAAGAAAAGGACTCATGATTCCATAATTAAAAAAAAAAATGTCAGCCAGTTCAAAATTGAAATACATATGTCATAAATGATAAATGATTGTCTCATAACAATCTTGAGTCTCATCACTCATGGATGACTACACCTACAATAAGCCCTCGTGGAGCTAGTGCTAACATTGAAAGGTTGAAGCAACTGTGGGGCATGTATATTTGGAGTCTCCATTTCAGATAGCAAACTAGAGAGATCCTCAGTCTCTTCATCAAGCGAACTAAAATCAGGGGACTCCTCATCCACAACCCAATCAAACTCTAAATCAATAGTATCCAATAAAATTAGATTTGTATCCTTTGGTTGCATTTGTTTTGTGAGCATTCGAAGGATGGAGTAGATGAAAACTAACTGCTCCAAGATCTCATGCTCACTTGTTTCTATTTTTGCTGTGGATGTGCTCAAACACTGACCAATTGCGATCTCAAGAATAAGCATTGCAAGGTTGACTCAAAAATTTGATGGCGAATTCTTGTAATTGTGGTGCCTCAGTGCCACAATCTATCCACCGATGAGCTGTAAAAAAACAAAAACAAAGATAATCAGCTTGTAGTGCCAAACATATAAAAGAGAACTAGCAAAATTACAATCTAAGTTCTAACAATTTTCACTTACAAGGCATTTTCTTGTCCTTGAGACGTTGGCTTGACCTGAATCCAAACATGCTAGATGCTTCCTTGTACATATCTCGTTGTATGTTGATTTTGTCTTGAATATCTTGATTCGGGAACATATTCTCAATGCATATCATGACACCTCTCATCACCTCGGGATCTCTTTGAATGCTAGACCCCTCATTATAGAATAAGCTTGTATTGAGATATGCTCCTATTGCATGCAATGGTGAATGTAGTTTCTTGTCCCACATGGAATCAATAATTTTCCATATAGGGAGTTATTTAGATTCATTTCCCTTATAGAAAGTATTGATGGCCTCTTTGTCCCTGTCCATGCCCTCATAAATATATCCCATTGCAGGTTTCTCTCCATCCACCAATATCAAGACTTTCACAAGGGGCTCAATGAAGTTGATAATCTCAGTGACATTGTCCCACAAACTATCACCAAAGACAATGGCTTGTGTGGTTGAGAAACTCAGCCACAGGGCCATGCGAGTTGAGGAGGCAGTTCTCCTCAACCCAAAAAAAATTGCAAATTAAAACAAAATTGAAAATTGATTTTTTTTTTTTTTTTAAATTGAATACAAAAAATTTAAAATATTTTATATGGAAAACATTCAAACAAGGTTCATGAAGCCTACTTGAAGCTGGGTATGATCTAATGAAGCCTCCTTTAGCCTCCTCCAAGAGCTCCTTCACTGTGCAATGGAGTCACTCAACACTCATAGAAATGATCCAAACATTCGAATGACAAGCGAATGACAAATGGAAGTGAGAGAGGTGCTTATAAAACATTTTCTTGCCTCCATTTTTCCTTTTCCTCCACCTCATTTCCAAAAAATAAAAGAAAAAGAAAAAAAAGAGAAAAAAAATTGCAATTTGAGGTTCGACGGGTCTTATAGGGGTCTGATGCAAGTCTTATGCCAAACCCGCAGGTCTTATACGAGTACACAGGTTTAATGCAAGTTTTGTCGAGTAAGGGTCTTAAGTGCGGGTTCTATGCGAGTGAATCATCTCGCTATAGAACCTGCCAAGACCTGCTGGTCTTATGCAGGTGGTGCTTCACTGGTTTATATTCCCAGGGTTTAATATTCATCCAAGGGTTTACTGTTATTCTCTTGGGTTTATAATCCCTTGGGTTTTTAATATTTATCCCTCCGGTTTATAATATTAATTGTAAGTTCATGATATTAATATTAGGGATTTTCTTGATACGAAAAACAATCATGGTCAAGGATGGTCAACAACGTCAAACATTGTAATGTGACAATGGTTGTCTCAATACAAAACTCAAACATGGTCGACAATGGCCAACCATGTTTATTTTTGGGTTTATAATATTTATCTTAGGGTTATATACCTTGGCTTTATAATCGACCATGGTCAACCATGTTTATTTTAGAGTTTATAATATTTATCTTAGGGTTAATATACCTTAAGTTGGTCAATCATGGTCAATATGAAAATCAACCATGGTCAATCATGGTTAAACATGGTCATCCATGGCCCAATGTCACATTGTGACAAAGATTGTCCTAGTATGAAAATCTACCATTGTCATCCATTATCAACAATGGTCAACCATGGTCCCACATCACATTGTGACAAAGATTGTCTCAATATGAAAATCAACCATGTTTATTTAAGGGTTTATAATATTTATCTAGGGATTTCTATGCCTTCGTTTTTGTTATTCCCTTGGGTTTAATATTATTCCCTTGGGTTTTTAGTATTAATCTCTTGGGTTTATAATACCAACCATGGTCAACCATGATCAACCATGGTCAACCATGGTCAATCATGGTCAACCATGGTTAACCATGTTTTATAAAATCAATCATGGCCCAATGTTGCATTGTGACAAGGATTGTTTCAATATGAAAATCAACCAAGGTAAACCATGTTTATTTTAGGGTTTAGAATATTTAGCTTAGGGTTGATATACCTTGGGTTGATAATATTAATCCCCTGTGTTTAATATTATTCCCTTGGGTTCATAATCCCTTGGAGTTTTAGTATTAGTCCCTTGGGTTTATTATTCCCTTGAGTTTATAATATCAACCCCTTGGGTTTATTAATCTAATGGTTCAACCATTATCGACCATGGTACAATGTCGCATTGCAACAAAGATTGTCTCAATATGAAAATCAACCATGGTCAAACATGTTTATCTAAGGGTTTATATTTTTTGTCTTAGGGTTTATATACCTTAGGTTAATGTTATTCAGGCTTGGGTTTAATATTATTCCCTTGAGGTTATAATCCCTTGGGTTTTTAGTATTAATTCCTTGGGTTTATAATGTCAATCATGGCCAACCATGATAAACCGTGCTCAATCATGGTCAAACATGGTCAACCATTTTTTTATAAAATCAATCATGGTCAACCATAGTCACTCATGGCCAACCATGGTACAATGTTGTATTGTGACAAAGATTATCTCAATATGAAAAACAACCTTGGTCAGCCATGATCCAACGTTGTATTGTCATAAAGAATGTCTCGATATGAAAATAAATCTTAGTCAACCATGGTCCAACGTTGCATTGTCATAAGGATTGTCTCAATATGAAAATCAACCATCATCAACTATGGTCAACATTGTTTATTTTAGGGTTTAGAATATTTGTCTTAAAATTTATATACCTTGGGTTTATAATATTAATCCTTTGGGTTTAATATTATTTCCTTAGGTTCATAGTCCCTTGGGGTTTTAGTATTAATCCTTTGGGTTTATTATTTCCTTGGGTTTATAATATCAATATCTTGGGTTTATTAATCTAAGTGTTCATATTCCTATGGTTTAATATTATTCCTTTGGGGTACTAGTATAAATCCCTTGGGTTTATAATATCATGGTAGACCATGGTCAATCATGGTCAACGAGGGTCCAATGTCGCATTGTGACAAAGATTGTCTCAATATGAAAATCAACCATTGTCAGCCATGATTCAACATCACATTGTGACAAAGAATGTCTTGATATGATAATCAATCATGGTCAACCATGGTCCAATGTCTCATTGTGACATTGATTGTCTCAATATGAAAATCTACCATGGTCAACCATGGTCGAACATCACATTGTGTCATTGATTGTCTTAATATGAAAATCAATCATGGTCAATCAGGTTTATTTTAGGGTTTATAATATTTATCTGAGTGTTTATTTACCTTGGGTTGGTTAATCATGGTCAATATGAAAATAAACCACAGTCAATCATGGCAAAACATGGTCAACCATGGTCCAACATCACATTGCAACAAATATTGTCCCAGTATGAAAATATACCATGGTCAACCATGGATAACCATGGTCCCACATTGCATTGTGACAAAGATTGTCTCAATATGAAAATCAACCATGGTCAACCATGTTTATTTAAGGGTTTATAAAATTTATCTTGGGGTTTATA
Organism: Pinus tabuliformis; assembly: GCA_031772625.1. NCBI lineage: Eukaryota > Viridiplantae > Streptophyta > Pinopsida > Pinales > Pinaceae > Pinus > Pinus tabuliformis. The sequence goes on along the minus strand of CM062817.1, from coordinate 1,718,180,752 downwards.
TACCTTGAATTTATGTTATTCCCTTGGGTTTAATATTATTCCCTTGGATTTTTAGTATTAATCCCTTGGGTTTATAATACAATCAAGGTCAACCATGGTCAACCTTGGTCAACCATGGTCAATAATGGTCAACCATGGTAAATCATGTTTTATAAAATCAATCATGACCCAACATTACATGTCATGTACTGTGCTTAATCACTACCATTTTCATGTGATTGACCTAATGTATCTAAATAATGGAAGTCAAATATTTTTGTGAATGGTGAATTTTACATTAATTAATTTACGGAACCATTTGTGTGACACATTTTCTATAATAGTTAATAAGTTTACAAGGAATACTGTGATAATAATTAATACAATAGACCTCAATAGGACTATTTAATATAAGCCTTCACCATCATTAACGAGCCTTTATGGATAGAAATTCAGGTGAGTGGAGATATAATTATGGAGTTATAACTATTAGTTTTGCTTCTATTATAATATTTTCAGAGTTTCTTGTATCAATTCGATGGTTGTTGAAGTTTTATATGATCATGATATAATTACCATTGCATATTAGTTTTCTCTTTCTGGACACATACTACAAAGATATACAAGGAAGATGAATTTATTTAACTTATAAATATGAAGGAAGAAGCATTGGGGCAATCTTTATCACAATGTGATGTTGGACCATGGTAGATTTCATACCGGGGCAATCTTTATCACAATGTGATGTTGGACCATGGTTGATCATGTTTAACCATGATTCACCATGGTTGATTTTCATATTGACCATGATTGACTAACCCAAGGTATACTAACCCTAAGATAAATATTGTAAACCCTAAAATAAACATGGTTGACCATAGTTGATTTTCATATTGAGACAATCAATGTCACAATGTGATGTTGGACCATGGTTGACCATGATTGATTTTCATATAAAGATATTCTTTATCATATTGCGATGTTGGATCATGGTTTATCAAAGTTGATTTTCATATTGAGACAATCTTTGTCACAATGCGGCGTTGGACCATGGTTGACCTTTGTTGACCATGATTGACCATGATATTATAAACTCAAGGGATTAATATTAAAAACCAAAGGGATTATAAACCCAAGGAAATAATACTAAACCCTAGGAATATGAACTCTTAGATTAATAAAGTGAAGGGAATAATTGTTAGGATATTTCGTTCATGAGAGAAGCTTATGTACATTTTCGTTCTTTTATTAATAAATTTCCTAAAGTGGCCATGTTGGCTCAAGCCGTGGACTATTTCCCTCTTTGAGGGTTTTAACCACGTCAAGAATATTGGTGTATTGATCTGTGATTTGTTTGTGAGTGGTGTCCTTTCTTGTTCTGTCTGAGGAACTTACCCTGTAAATTCCTACATGGTATTAGAGCTATTTGAGGGCTGCATCCATTAGTGATCCAAATCTGAAGCCGATAAAACTGCATGCGACTGTCATTTCCAATATCTACTGTTTTTGATTGCTTTCAGGCTGAGAGGACTAATCTATTGTGTAAGGAGCATCTGTTCCAGTGAGGAACCCCTTTTGTTTCACGTGAAAAGGTTTCTGGTAGCCCTAGCTATGTCATTTTGAAGATCTGGAGGTATAAAATCTTTATTTGTAGTTCTAGTTATTCATCTCTCTGTTTATTTCGGTTTATTTAGCTCTCTGTTTTTTATTACCGAATATATAACTTTCATTTTTGCGTATGCTCTTTGTCCCACGATTCTGTGCGATCTGGGCAAATAAAAAATAGAAAGGAAGGATTTTTCTCATGCATATGCTCTTTTCCGCTGTGCCTTAGTGTGATCTCGAAAAATCAAAAACATTGAGGAAAATATTTAGTTTCCGACTAAAGCTAACTTCAAGTTGTAAGGTTTGTTTTTTTTTGTATGTTCGTATTGGGTCTTGTGGTTTTTTTTTGTAGGCAAAAAATAAGTTTTTCAAGTAAGCACGCACCCCAAAGCTTCAGTGACTAAAAAAAAAAGAACCTCCCCTTCCTCTTTTCCAAAAATTACTAACCTTTTAAACTAGCTCACTTGTTTCAAAGTTACTTTATGAGAATAGAGGTCTTGAGTTCAAGTCTTTATTTTTGTTGAGTTAGTTTTTCAAAAAACACATGTAACTTATGTTTTAAAGTTACTTTATGTAAAAGTGTTCTTACCCATTATAAAATGTTAGTCACTTATAATTCTAAAGTTTCTTTATCTTTTATTTAAGTTACAATTTAGTGAGTAGCTCATAAAGTACCATTGTAAAAGTGATTTTCACTTATTTATAAAAGTGAGTCACATAATTCTTTTTTTAAAGTGAGAAAATTAGATTAAGTTTGGAAAGGGGGTGGATTTATTTTAAATATAACATTATCATTCACTTCCACACATTCATGCACTTCGTCGGCATCTTCAACAATTTTTCTTCAAAAAGCCATAACTTCTTCATCCATAAGCCGTTTTCAAAGCCATTTTTTTTGAATCAACCTAATTTTTCGAGATATTTCCATTGGAACACTTAGTTACAACATCTAAAACTTAAGTTTCTATTAAAATGGAACTTCCATGCCAAGTTATTCTTAACAGCACCAACTACTTCCACTGGTGGTCCTACATTGTGGATTTACTTAGAAGTAAAGGTCTTTACAGAATAGCCACAGGCCAAGAAACTAAACCTAAAGATGAAAGTAAGGCAACCAAATGGGAAAATAGGCAATATCAAGCACGTGGGTTGATAGGGATGTCTATTTCTCTAGACCTTAGATTCCATATCGCAGAATTTGATACCCCTAATGAAGCAATGAAACAAATCACTAAAGTTTTTGGAATTAAAAATATTAGAGCCCATCAACTTGAAAATGAGTTTCTTATGTTGGACCCTAATAATTTTTCTTCCATTGAAGATTTTCTGTCCAAGTTCCAGACCCTTAGACGTCTCTTGGAAGGTATCAAGGTTAAGAAAGAAGATGGTAGCCTTATCTATTCCATTCTTACTAAGTTGGGACCAGCCTACTTTGTGTTTGTTTCCACCTTCCATTCTACTAGAGAAGCCTTTATTTCACAAGGACAAGACTACAAGTCCTCCTCTTTTGATGCCTTTTGTGATTCTTTAATAGGAGAACAAGAAAAACTCTTACATCTTGGTATTTTTAATCTTGGAAACTCTTCTAAGAAAGCTTTAGCCGCCCAGCAACAACCAAATTCAAAGAATCCTAAGCAGAAACATCCTAAAAGGAGTGTTCCTAAACCTAACAAGGGTCCTAAGCAATTTCAGTCTCAAAATGAAAAATCAATTCAACAAAATGATAAGGCAAATAAAAACAAAGGGAAGAACACTGATAGACATTGCAACTTTTGTAATCGAGATGGCCACTTAAAATCCAAATGCTTTAAGAAGATGGAAGCCTTGGAGGCAACAATGAAGAAGCATAACATCCATTTGGAGCATTATTCAACTTCAACTTCATCTTCAGGAATAACACGTTGTCAAGCGTCTTAGTCTCGTTATGCGCTAAATGTATCTTCTTCTTCTCATTCTCATGAGTGACTCATTGATTCTGGAGCTTCTTATCACATGGCAAAAAACAAAGCCACTTTTTCTTCTTTAAATGATTGCAACACCAAAAATATATATGTTGGTGATGATAGATATCTTAGTGTTGTAGGGACTAGAACTATTCATCTATACAATGGTCAATTTAATGATGTATTATGTGTTCCAACCTTATTCTGCAACCTTCTATCTGTATGTCAGATAACTCATTCAGGTTTGTAATTAAGGACCTAAGAGATCCTAGACATATTTTAGCTACTGGCATTGCTGATGATTCTACAAGGTTATATAAGTTTAAAAACTTTGGGTCATCAAATCTTCCCTCAGTATTTGTTGCTCATAATGATGAAGTGAGCAAACTTTGGCATGAGCAATTTGGTCACTTAAAGTATCAGTCCCTTCAAAATCTATGTAAAGAAAATATGGTGATAGGTCTTGCTATGGTATTTTGCAGATATGGTGTTTGTTTCGGATGTGTACTCGCAAAACATCATTGGGATAGTTTTGAAAAACGTGCCTCTTGGAATGCCTCAACCCCTTTACAGCTTGTGCATAGTGATTTATGTGGTCCACTTCCAATTGTTTCATTCTCTGGCTACAAGTGTTTCTTAACTTTCATTGATGATTTCTCTAGACGCACTTGGGTATACTTCTTAAAACTCAAGAGTGAAGTATTTAACATTTTCTTGGCCTTTAAGGCCTTTGTTGAGAAACAATTTGGACATCAAATTCTTAAGCTAAGATATGATAATGGCGGCGAATATGTTAACAAAAATTTCATCAAATTTTTCACTGAGCATGGAATTCAAATGCAACATACTATTCCATATACTCCACAACAAAATGGTGTAGGTGAAAGAAAGAATCACGCCTTAAAGGAAATGGCTAATTGTATGCTTCAATCTAAAGGACTTAGTCTTAATTTTTGGGCAGAAGAAATTAACTATGCAAATTACATAGTAAATCACACTCCTACTAAGGTTTTAAAGAATATCACTACAGAAAAAGCATGGAGCTCAATTAAACCTGATGTAAGTCACTTTCGTATTTTTGGAAGTGAAGCATGGGCCCATATTCCAAATGAGAAACATAAATCTCTAGAACCTAAGAGTGAAAAATGTATTTTTGTTGGATATTCTGAAGTTGTCAAAGGATATATACTTATTCCACTTAAGTCCAAAAATGTTATCATTAGAAGAGATGTAAAGTTTTCTGAAAATATATCGGCCTATGAGCCTAGTTTGGCGAATGTGCCACCTCTCTCTATCCCTTCTACTTCTAAAAATATTTCTTCTTCAGATGATGACAGCGAGGATGACAATGCTCCCCCACCTTTTTAGGATTCTCCTTCAGCTCCTCAGCTTCCAAAATGGGTCCGTGCTACTTGGGATGCAGCAAGTGCTGTTGCAGGTGATCCTATAGATCAACGACGTACACGTTCTCAGTTTGATAGAGCCTCTTCTTTGCTGGATCAAGCTTCAACGAATTATGATCCTGACACCTTTGCAGAAGCTTCAGGAGATTTGGACGCAGCTATGAATGAAGAATATCATTCATTATTGGCAAATGATACATGGGATCTTGTTCCTCTTCCAAAAGGATGAAAACTTGTTAGATGCAAATGGGTTTACAGAACCAAGTTTGGACTAGATGGAAAAGTTGATAAACATAAAGCTCATCTTGTTGCTAAGGGTTTTTCACAAGTTGAAGGCATTGAATATACTAAAACCCTCTCCCCTGTTGCCAAAATGAACTCTATCCGCCTTGTTCTTTCCCTTGCTGCCTCTTTCAAATGGGAAGTCCATCAGATGGATGTTAAATCTACCTTGTTTCATGGGGACTTTCATGAAGAAATCTATATGGAACAACCTCCTGGCTATATAAAAATAGACTCCAGCCTTGTATGTCGGCTTAATAAATCCCTTTATGGTTTCAAGCAAGCCCCTTGGGATTGGTATGCCAAAATGGATAGCTTTCTTTTAGATACTGGCTTTTCTAGGTGTCATTTTGACAATACTGTCTACACCAAGAAAGTGGGTAAGTCTCTTATCATTCTTGTTCTTTATGCTAATGATCTTATCCTTACTGGTAGTGATCCCAACCTTATAAACCATGTGAAGTACAACCTTAAGAAGAAGTTTGAAATGACAGACTTAAGACACTTCCATTATTTTCTTGGTCTTCAAGTCTTGCAAACTAAGGAATGTATTTCCCTTTCCCAGTCCAAGTATGCCTGTGATCTTCTATGCCACTTTCACATGGAAGACTGTAAGCTTACCCCTTCTCCCTTTTAGTCTGGAGCCAAACTTTCAGTCACTTTTACTTCCCCTGAAGTTGATGCTACCTTATACCGTCAACTTGTAGGAAAAATTTTGTATCTGACCCATACTCGTCTTGACCTTTCCTTTGCTGTTGGCCTTATTTCTCGGTTTGTGAAAAACCCTAATGAAAGTAATTGGAAAGTAGCTAAAAGAATGCTTTGTTATGTTTGAGGTACAGTTCAGTTTGGGATTCATTATAGTGCAGAAGCATCTCCTCTATTGGTTGGTTTCATTGATTTCAATTAGGCTGGTGACCCTGATGATCAGAAGTCTACTACAGGTTATGTGTTCACTCTTAGTTCAGGACCTATTACATGGGCTTGTAAGAAACAAAATGTCATTTCTCTTTCTTCAGTAGAAGCAAAGTATCGTGGTGCCATAGAAGTTAGTAAGGAAGCCCTGTGGCTTCGTTAGATCCTGTCAGAGTTTGGCTTTCAACAACAACATTTGACTACACTTTGGTGGGATAATCAAAGTGCCATTCAAATATGAAAAGATCCAGTCCAACATTAGCGCAAAAAACACATTGAACTGCACATGCACTTCATCAGAAATCTCATTCATGAGCATGTTCTTGAAGTGCAATATTGTTCAACAGATGATCAAGTTGTAGACATCTTTACAAAGTCTCTCACAGAGGCGAAGTTTACTAAACTTTGATTTATGGTTGGAGTTCAGGAAGTTGTCACTAAATGGGGATAGGCTCTAATGCCTCCTTCCTTCTCCTACTGTGTCATATTTGTACATCCTTCAATCCTATCCAAAGTTGTTCTTAAGGGGGGATGTTAGGATATTCCGACACATAGGAAATAGTTAAGTATAACTTGGTCTAGTGTAGAGTTATGTAAAGTGTGTTTCTTTGCTATGTACTTTTGTAACTTACAATCTAACGGTCACAATATGTTCTAGACATGAAGTGATCCAATGGTTCATTCTCTCCTCGGTATTACCGACACTTGATCCATGGCTTAAGACCCGATTGGTCCATGATCTCTATTGAAAGAGCATGGAGGGTCATTTGTAGGGTGACCCTTCATAAGAGAATCTTATGTAAATTTTCATTCTTTTATTAATAAATTGCCTGAAGTGGCTGCGTTGGCTTAGGTTGTGGCCTGTTTCCCTCTTTCAGGGTTTTAACCACGTCAAGAATATTGGTGTATTGATCTGTGATCTGTTTGTGAGCGGTGTCCTTTGGTGTTCTGTCTGAGGAACTTACCCTGTAAATTCCTACAATAATAAACCCAAGGGAATAATATTAAACCAAAGGGATTAATATTATAAACCCAAGGTATATAAACCGTAATATAAATATTATAAACCCTAAAATAAATAATGTTGACCATAGTCGACGATGGTCATGATTGATTTCATAAAACATGGTTAACCATGGTTGACCAGGATTGACCATGGTTGAATATAAATTCTTTTGGTTTATAATATTAATCATAGGGTTTATATTCCTAGGGTTTAATATTAAGCCTAAATTTTGCAATATTAATACCTTGGGTTTGTTAATTTTAGGGTTTAATATTCATCCTAGGGTTTAATGTTTTTCTCTTGGGTTTTAAATATTTATCCCTTGGGTTTATAATATTAATCGTAAGGTTCATGATATTAATCTTAGGGATTGTCTTGATGAGAAAAACAATCATGGTCAAGGATGGTCAACAATTTCCAATGTCGTAATGTGACAATCGTTGTCTCAATTCAAAAATCAACCATGGTCGACCATGACCAACCATGTATTTTTTTGGGTTTATAATATTTATATTAGGGTTTATATACCTTGGCTTTATAATCGATTTATCTTAGGGTTAATATACCTTAGGTTTGTCAATCATAGTCAATATGAAAATCAACCACGGTCAATCATGGTTAAACATGGTTATCCATGGTCCAATGTCACATTGTGACAAAGATTGTCCCAGTATGAAAATCTACCATGGTCATTCATTATCAACAATAGTCAACTGTGGTCAACCATGGTCCCACATCACATTGTGACAAATATTTTCTCAATATGAAAATCAACCATGTTTATTTAAGGGTTTATAATATTTATCTAGGGATTTATATACCTTGGATTTATGTTATTCCCTTGGGTTTAATATTATTCCCTTGGGTTTTTGGTATTAATCCCTTGGGTTTATAATATCAATCATGGCCAACCATGATAAATCACGGTCAACCATGGTAAATCATGGTTAATCATGTTTTATAAAATCAATCATGGCCCAACGTCGCATTGTGACAAGGATTGTTTCAATATGAAAATCAACCAAGGCCAACCATGTTTATTTTAGGGTTTACAATATTTAGCTTAGGGTTGATATACTTTGGGTTGATAATATTAATCACTCACATTTAATATTAATCAATTGGGTTCATAATCCCTTGGAGTTTTAGTATTAGTTGTTAGGTCCCTATACTACTAGTGTAACCCCTTATTGTTATTAGTACAACCCCCTTATTATATTGTTGTGCCCATGTAGACCCCATATTGTTATTACTATGCCCCATAGAAGCCCACTATTGTTATTATTGTGCCCTTACATTAATATTGTTATGTGGGCTCTGATTATATTATGACCCCTTATACTCCTATATATAGAAAGGAGGTCTTGTCATTTGTATCATCCAAGAATTGTTCATTTGTGTAATGTAAAGGAGGTTGTCCCCTCGAAGAGGCTTATTTCTAAGGTGTTGATCTATCTTTTCTATCTTTTTGTGAGCTATTTTCATAAAATTGGTATCAGAGCTTTGGATTCTAGGGTTTCACTGCTCCAAATATCTCATCGTGGTATTTTCGCTATAACTTTTGTCTGTGACGTTTCAGAAGCTAAAAAAAAAACATTTGAGAAGAAATCTTGCTGAATCGCGGGTCCGAATTTCAGATCTTGTATCGCTATATTTTCGGAGATATGATATGAGGAAGTTATGGTTTTTGCAAGCTCTAGAATTTCATCTAAAATAGGTCATCGTGGTATTTTCACTGCGAATTTTCAGAAGCTAAAGAAAAAACCCATTTGAGAAGAAATCGTTTTGAATCTCGGGTCTGAATTTTAGATCTTGTCTCGCTATATTTTTGGATATATGATCTAAGGAAGTTAGGGTTTTTCCAGACTCTTGAATAACATCCTAAATAGGTGACCTTGGGAAAATCGTCATAAATTTCTCTCTGAGCAATAAATTGAAATTTCGTAAGAAGTTACTGAAAGAGGACGAACCGTGGTTTTCTGTGCATAGTTTTTAGGTCCGAAGGTCGAAACAGTGACATGTGGCACGTCGTACAAGTTCGCTCTATTGAAACATTATATAATCAGGTCATCTTAGGAGAGTGGGAATAACTCTTTCTTGGAGAATCAAATTCTGATCAGATTTGAGGGGTTAGAAAGAGGACTCAGAGAGCTACTGCAGGAGACAATTTCAGAACTTTGAGATTTGAAAGTATAGAGTTACAGTCATTTCAAGATCGAGCTCTTGAAATCAAGAAAAGGTGATATGAGGAAGTTTGATGGAAAGGATCTAGTAAATTGGATACTACATATGGAGCAATATTTTGATCTACATGGTGTACCACTATTACAAAAGGTATGTATTGCATCTTCATTTTTAGAATCAGATCAATTTTTATGGTATAAAGGGTTTTGTTCTCGTAAACAACTTGTTACGTGGTCAATTTTCACGAAGGAAATGATAACACATTATGAGGATACAAAGAGAAACACCTTCTTTAGAGCAACACCACAACAATTGGAAGAAAAAGGGCTTTGTTACAAATTGGAAGCAAAAATATGGCATTAAGGAAGTCTACCCCTCACAACTATAAAGATGAAAGTGTTGTTTCTCCTAGCCTTCCACAACTTACAAGGGTTACACCACAACAATTGGAAGAAAAAAGAGAAAAAGGGCTTTGTTACAATTGCAATAACAAATACATTAAAGGTCATAAGTGTGCTGAGAAGAAATTATTTTACATTAATTGTGGAGAGGAGGAAGAAAAGGATCAAGAAACGTCAAAAGAAGAATATACACACCAGGAACCAACCCCAAAGAAAGAAGAAATGAATCCGACCATTTCTTGTGAAGCATTGAAAAGAATTACCACTCCTAAAAATCTCAAGATAGAAGGACATATCAAGAAGAAAAATGTTCAAGAAGTGAAAGATTACATCGAGAAAGAAGAAATCAATCCGACCATATCTTGTAATGCATTGGATGGAATTACCACTCCTCAAACTATCAATATAGAAGGACATATCAAGAAGAAAAATGTTCAAGAATTGAAAGATCACATCGAGTCTCAAGAAATCAATCCGACCATATCTTGTAATGCATTGGAAGAAATTACCACTCCTCAAACTATCAAGATAGAAGGACATATCAAGAAGAAAAAGGTAAGAGTGTTGATTGATTCGGGCAGTACCCATAATTTTATTGATTGTAAGATAGCCAAGGAATTGAATTGCTTCCTATATCCAGCACCAGAGTGTCAAGTGATGGTTGCAAGTGGAGGAACCATAAATTGCTCTAGAAAGTGCCATAATATCAAGCTATCCATGGGAGAATATGTATTGAATAGTCCAATGCTTTCCATTCCAATGGGTGGTGTTGATGTTTTACTAGGAGTCCAATGGCTACAATCTTTGGGTATGATAGATTTTAATTTTCAAGAACTTTTCTTGAATTTTTTTTGGGAAGGAAAGGAAGTTGAGTTGAGGGGTATAGATGGAAAACTTGGAAAGGTAATCAACTCTAACAAAATGACAAAGCTTCTCAATAAATAACAACGGGGTGTAATTGCACAATTATGTTCACTAGAGGATCCCACATCAAAATCATGTATTTCTCCAGATCTCCAAAACGTTTTGGACAATCATTCCAAGGTATTTGAGACTCCCAAAGGCCTCCCACCTAATTATGATCATGATCATGCTATTCATTTGATTCCACGAAGTGTTCCTACAAACATCAAGCCTTACATATATCCATATGCCCAAAGGAGTGGGAACTCATTCAAAAGTTGCAGAAGATCCTAGTTCAAACAATATTGCGAGAACTTGACAAGGAAGGAAAAATCATATTGGAACCTGAAGTAGTAACAGAACCGAGAAATTGAAAGCTACGAAATAGATCAATTTCAGAGTATCTCATCAAGTGGAAGAACTTACCCACTGAAAATTCCACATGGGAGGACAAGAAATTATACAGAAGCATCAAGAACTACTCAAGGGTTGAGGACAACACTTTTTGAAGGAGAGGGGCATGTTAGGTCCCTATACTACTAGTGTAATCCCTTATTGTTATTAGTACAACCCCCTTATTATATTGTTCTGCCCATGTAGTCCCCATATTGTTATTATTGTGCCCCATAGAAGCCCACTATTGTTATTATTGTGCCCTTACATTATTATTGTTATGTCGGCTCTGATTATATTATGACCCCTTAGACTCCTATATATAGAAAGGAGGTCTTGTCATTTGTATCATCCAAGAATTGTTCATTTGTGTAATGTAAAGGAGGTTTGCCCCTCGAAGAGGCTTATTTCTAAGGCGTTGATCTATCTTTTCTATCTTTTTGTGAGCTGGTTTCATAACATTAGTCCCTTGGGTTTATAATATCAACCTCTTGGGTTTATTAATATAAGGTTTCAACCATTATTGACCATGGTATAGTGTCACATTGCAACAAAGATTGTCTAAATATGAAAATCAACCATGCTCAACCATGTCTATCTAAGGGTTTATATTTTTTGTCTTAGGGATTATATACCTTAGGTTTATGTTATTCAGGCTTGGATTTAATATTATTCCCTTAGGGTTATAATCCCTTGGGTTTTTAGTATTAATTCCTTGGGTTTATAATGTCAATCATGGCCAACCATGATAAACCATGCTCAAACATGGTCAAACATGGTCAACTATTTTTTTATAAAATCAATCATGGTCAACCATGGTCCAACGTTGCATTGTGACAAATATTACCTCAATATGAAAAAAACTTGGTCAACCATGATCCAACGTGAGAATGTGTCGATATGAAAATCAATCTTCGACAATCATGGTCCAACGTTGCATTGTGATGAGGGTTGTATCAATATGAAAATCAACCTCATTAACTATAGTCAACATTGTTTATTTTAGGGTTTATAATATTAATCCCTTGGGTTTAATATTATTCCCTTAGGTTCATAGTACCTTGGGGTTTTAGTATTAATCATTTAGGTCAATTATTCCCTTGGGTCAATAATATCAATACCTTGGGTTTATTAATATAAGTGTTCATATTCCTATGGTTTAATATTTTCCCTTAGGTTTTTAGTATTAATTCCTTGGGTTTATAATATCATGGTAAACCATGGTCAATCATTCTCAGCAAAGGACAACCATGTTTTATAAAATCAATCATGGTCAGCCATGGTGCAATGTCACATGTGACAAAGATTGTTTCAATATGAAAGTCAACCATGGTAAGCCATGCTACAATGTCACATTGTTAGGATTGGGTCCCCTAGTGTCATTTTTGGGACTACAAGCCTACATTTGGGGCAGAAAGCCCGAATTTTGTATAAAGGAATGTAAATTCTTTGCATTTTGTGGTCGCGAAGATAGAAAGAGTCAAAAATGTTTCCGCCCTTAGTTTAGATAACTTTTGTCGACTTTAGAGATCCGCCCTTGGTCTGTGGACCATGGGATTGTATAAAAAGGGAGTCTTAGAAGAGTCTAAGGGAGAAGTAGAGTTCTAAGTCAGTTTGAGTTCTTGATGAGTCTGTGAAGAGCTAAGAGAGAGAGAGTATTAGTGTAGGAAGAGGCTTTGCAGTTGAGTGCATATAGGCCTAGGGTAGAAGTCCACAGCTAAGTGCGCGGACCCCTGCAGCTGTGTGCGCAGGGCAGATAGAGTATGTATTGGAAATCTACATCATCAATAAAGAGAAGTATTATGGAATTACTCTGTATTTTGTCTCTGTGGAATGCATGCGATTATGTTATGTTAAGTTTCGGGTTTATGTTATAATGATAATTTGATGCGCGAATATATATGTTTCTATGTGCTATATGAACACAAATAAGGATATATGTTTATGCGAAGATAACCTTAATTGCATGGTAAAATTGGTGAACAATTAAGATAATTCAGGAAATTATACAATTACACTGTAACAAAGGCACGTAAGTGCCTAAATCGCTGGTCAGGGTTGCACGAAGGATGATTGTATACCTTCATGGAGGTTCTAAGAGACGGAAGAGAAAGGGAATCGATAAGCCCTAAAAGCTTATTGATCTGTGCGAAGGAAGGGTTTAAGGTATAAAATCAACCTCACAAGCATCTCAGGGTGCGGAAACTTGGTTCCTGCATCCCCCCATACTACTTCGGGTGAGACATGGGTCCACGCTCTGTAGACTGATGCCGAAAGGGCCGGTAGTGTAGGGATTTTCTTGGCTAGCTAACGTTGAACCTGGGTCAGGGCCCATCAAGCCAAAAAATGGTTCCGTTGTTGGACCAAGATTTGCATAACGAGATGTGTGATGTCGCATCGTTGGAATCCAACGAAGAAGGAGATTGAAGAATGGTTGGATAGAAAGATCCACAAATTCATGACGCAAGAAAATAGGAATCCGCGATTAACAAAGGAATAGTGGTTGGATAGATATTTGTACACAAAAATTCATGAAATCTTCTTCTTTTCTTTCTTGGTTGAACTATACAAGTGGATCGCGAAGTTGGCAGACGACCAGAGAATGTGGAGGCTTGGAAATCCGATTGTCTGGACCCTGGAGTTAGTGCGGAGATTGGAAGCCTATGAATATAAGATCATGTGTGTTGTTGATCATTGGCTCGAAATATCATAGGAGGGTTTGTGACAGAGTTTGTAGTTGATACTTCGGTTAGTTACCACAAAGCAGAGTGCCCCTTCTTCAAGGGGCCACGAGGTAAGTACTTGAACTCATTAAATACTTGGACTAAGATGCTCTTGTGTGAAAAGCAGGTCATGCAGTTACCTTGATGTTTGGAGATACACAAAGTAGAAGGTATTTTAGGGATAGAGGGAGAAAGTTCTTGAGTATAGCCCACTGATTGAGCCTCCTTTGAGTGACGATGAAGCAGAAGTGAAAGCTTCTCTGCTGAGCGCTATTCAGTTGATAAGACAAGGGTTCCCGCGAATACCTACACTGCCTCCATCCTCATCCCATCCATCCACACTGCCTCCATCCTCACCTCCACCACTTACCCCATCGCCCACACCACCGCCACCTCCACCACTGTTCAACATGGCGAACTCCGTAAAGCTACCTACATTCAAGGGTGTAGGAAATGAAAATCTAGACCAATTTTGGTTCGTTGCGAAGGTTGTATGGGAAGCTCAGGGTATCACATACGATCAAATGAAGAAATCAACATTGGTTAGTGCTTTGCAAGACCACACACTAATGTGGTACATTAAGTACAGTACTGATAACCTGACATCTGCATTGGCAGATATCCAGACTATGCTGAATAGGGAATTCAATAGACATAAGTCTCAAGCGAAATCCATTCTGGGATTCAAGGAGATAATGATGAAGCCTGGGGAGACACCTTGGGATTTGGATCAAATATTAAAGTGTATGATCCATGAAGCCAACATGAACCTAACTGATGGGCATCACTGCGAATGGTTTGTGGCCTTGCTCCTGCCTCACCTAAGGGTTGCGCTATTACTACATAAGATTGGGACCCAAGCGGAAGCTCTAGAAATCGCGATGAGACTACATGAGACAACAATGTAGGATGCTAATATGGAGGTTCAACAGATTCATGCACAATTGCAAAACCTTTGCCTTGAAATGCAAAGCCTGAAGAAAGATAGAATAGCTTGGCCAAAGGTGCGCGAAGAAGTCAGGGGCATGACAAGGATCATTGTCCAGTATTTACGAATTATGTTGCAGTAGGGGGACCAGTGCCTCTAAGGCCAGAGGCTGCAACAGGGCCAAGTATAGGGCCTACACTATGGTGTGCTATATGCCAGGTAGCTAGGAAGCATGTGACTAACAATTGCCATTTGCTTTAGAAATTCGTACAAACACCACAACATCTCTTCTGCAATTTCTGTCAGTCAGTAGGTCATGACAAGCAAAATTGTTGTAGTTATGAATTAATGATGGATAGGATGCCTGCATACAGGGTGCAGGCAAAAACGTGGCCTCTGGACCAAGGTGCTGGGGGAACATGAGGTGAGTATCAGGGGTGCGATCGAGGTCGAGGTGGAGGAGGGCTAGGTAGAGGCCGAGGGTAGCTTATTTTTTACAATTATAGAGGACCCGGACACTACGCGAGAGACTGCCTAAACCCGACGCAACTATAATGCCACTATTGTACTCAGTTTGACCATGCGATTGAGGATGGCCCTATATTGTTGGATAAGATTCACAAAAAGGGGGTGCAGCCTCCGCAGAACCTCTAGATGATGAGGGTTGAGCCTAGCAAGGAATACCCTAAGGTAAACATTATGCTGTGAAGTGGAATGATGACTGGTGAGGATAAAGGGAAGTAGCCTGCAGAAGGTGAGTGGGTTTGCAAAGCACCAGAAAAGGAGACTAGGTTTGATTTGGAGCACTCAAAAGAAACATTTATGGAAGCAAAGAAGAGCTTCGTTGAGGCCTCTACCTTAGGAAGTCAAAAGAAATCGGTTGAATAAATGGACCCATCCATGATTACCATGTTCTTGGAGACCTGCATGAAACTACTCTGCGATAGTAAGGTTGTGAAGGGATTGGAGGAACTGATCAATCGGTGTGCTAGCAAGGACAACACTACTGGCGAACCACGCGTAGTCAGAAAGCTTGTTAAGCATAAGGAAAGGACGGGATGTGAGATGATACTCACCACGCAGATAGGAGAATATGATATGGATGAAGTTATTCTGGATCTAGGGTCGGAAGCGAATGTTTTGCCTAAGCAGACATGGGAGTGGATGGGGAGACCTATGCTGCAGTGGTCTTCGATTTAGCTAAGAATGGAAAATTAGCAGAAGATCAACAACACCTAGATGGATGTACATCGAGACTCCACCATTGACCTTGTGAAAGACCTTATAGACAAGAATCAACGCATGGATAAGGTCGTGGCTGAGGCATGCAGATCTGTCCCGAAGCTGGACATTCCCGAGGCTGAGCTAGTAGATGTGCGGGTTCAGAGGCTTGCTGTTGGAGTAAGTGAAGCACACACCGAATTGGCAAAGGTCCAGTTGGAACTGAACCTTAAAATCGTAGAGTTGCAGTTGAATGCCCATCCTTTGACTCCGCCAGAAATCAGAGAACAATGCAAGTCAGCTGTGAAAGACATTGTAGCAACAGTGGATAGCGTAGTGAAGGACTACACGACACTCTTCGAGTAGTCGCTCAAGGTGGTCACCGGCTTGCAAGAAGACCCCATTGTGCAGAGGCTTTAAATAGAAGCGTGGGAGCTACAGTAGTGCTACGACGAAGTCAAAGCGACAACGTGCACTGTCGCCATCACGCAGAGGCTGACAAAGCTGCAAGAGGCCAAGGCTTTGAAAGAGAAGGTAAATGCAGCTCAGCACAAGGAAGCAGTGCTGAAGGCTCACCTCTAGCCTTGGCTGGACGAGGCCTATTTGATCATGACCACTATTGAAGGCAAGATGGCTAGTCTGCAGAAGACTTAGCAGAAGATTCAGTTAGAAGGCACAGGGCCAAAAATGAAGCAACTGTTCGAGGAGATGAAGCAGGCGGCAACACAGTGTACCTTCAAATTTGCAGTAGTCCAAGTCGAGCTAGGAGGTCTTCGCAACAAGATCTCCGTGCCAGCTGAGTGACTTGAGGGCGAGTCACCATTTTTTTGTTGGGGGCCTGTTGGGAACGGGTCCCCTAGGGTCATTTTTGGGACTAAAAGCCTAAGTTTGGGGTAGAAAGCCTAAATTTTGTATAAAGGAATGTAAATTATCCACATTTTGTGGCCACAGAGTGTGAATATAGCAAGAGTCAAAAAGGATTTCCGCCCTTAGTTTAGATAGCTTGTGTCGGCTTTAGAGATTTGCCCTTGGTCCGCAGACCATGGAATTGTATAAAAAGGGAGTCTTAGAAGAGTCTAAGGGGGAAGTAGAGTTCTAAGTAAGTTTGAGTTCTTGATGAGTCTATGAAGAGCTAAGATTGAGAGTCTTAGCATAGGAAGAGGCTCTGTTGCTGAGTGCACATAGGCCTAGGGTAGAAGTTCGCAACTAAGTGTGTGTATTGGAAATCTGAATCATCAATAAAGAGAAGTATTCTGGAATTACTGTGTATTTTGTCTTTGTGGAATGCATGCGATTATGTTATGTTAAGTTCTAGGTTTATGTTATAATGCTAATTTGATGTGTGAAAATATATGTTTCTATCTACTATATGAACGCAAATAAGGATATATGTTTACGCGAAGATAATCTTAATTGCATGGTAAAATTGGTGAACACTTAAGATAATTTGGGAAACTATACAATAACGCTGTAACACATGTGTGTAAGTGCCTAAATTGTTGGTTAGGGTTGCATGAAGGATGATCGTACACCTTCGCGGAGGTTCTAAGATACGGAAGAGAAAGTGCATCGATAAGCCCTAAAGGCTTATCGATCTGCACGAAGGAAGGGTTTAAGGTATAAAACCAACATCACAACCATCTAAGGGTGCAAAAACTTGGTTCTTGCATCCCCCCATACTTCTTCAGTTGAGACTTCGGTCTGCACTCCACAGGCTGATGCCGAAAGGGCTAGTACTGTAGAGATTTGCTTGGCTGACTAACGCTGAACCTGGGTCAGGGCCCATCAAGCCAACACACGTTGTGACAAATAATGTCTTGATATGAAAATCAATCATGGTTAATCATGGTCAATTATGGTCTAGCGTCTCATTGTGACATTGATTGTCTCAATATGAAAATCAACCTTGGTCAACCATGGTCGAACATCACATTGTGACATTGATTGTCTCAATATGAAAATTGACCATGGTCAACCAAGTTAATTCTAGGGTTTATAATATTTATCTTAGTGTTTATTTACCTTAGGTTGGTCAATCATGGTCAATATGGAAATAAACTATGGTCAATCATGGTAAAACATGGTCAACTATGGTCCAACATCACATTGTGACAAAAATTGTCCCAGTATGAAAATATACCATGGTCAACCATTGTTAACCATGGTCCCACATTGCATTGCAACAAAGATTGTCTCAATATGAAAATCGACCATGGTCAACCATGGTCAACCATGTTTTTTAAGGGTTTATAACATTTATCTTGGGGTTTATATACATTGAGTTTATGTTATTCCCTTGGGTTTAATATTATTCCCTTGGGTTTTTAGTATTAATCCTTTGGGTTTATAATATAATCATGGTCAACCTTGGTCAACCATGGTTAAGCATGTTTTATAAAATCAATCATGGCCCAAAATTACATGTTATGTACTGTGCTTAATCGCTACAATTTTCGTGTGATTGACATAATGTATCTAATTAATGGAAGTCAAATAGTTTTGTGAATGGTGAATTTTACATTAATTAATTTACGGAACTCTCTGTGTGACACATTTTCTATAATAGTTAATAAGTTTATAAGGAATACTATGATAACAATTAATACAATAGACCTCGATAGGACTGTTTTATATAAGCCTTCACCATCATTAATGGGCCTTTATGGATAGAAGTTAAGGTGAATGGAGATATAATGATGGAGTTATAGTTATTAGTTTCACTTATATTATAATATTTTCAGAGTTTCTTGTATCAATTTGATGGTTGTTGAAGTTTTATATGATCGTGATATAATTACCATCGGATATTAGTTCTCTTTCTAGACACATACTACAAAGATATACAAGGAAGAGGAATTTATTTAACTTATAAATATGAAGGAAGAAGAACATGTTTGGACGTGGAACAAGAAACAACTTTTCATAGAAAACAAACATGTCCATAATGATGTTCGGCAAGGTAGCCAACCTGATGTCAAATTATGAACATAGACCATCATTAAATCTACACACCAAGCTGTGAGTAAGCATGACTTAGTTTTATAATTTTGTGGTCAACTGCATAAGTTTGTGCAAATTACAATTTTTTTTCTCTAGGTGCCCATCTTCCACAATGCAAGATTATTGAAATTCCACTTTATTTGATTAAAAATCATTCAAAAACAAAAATGCCTTATTGAGCCAGAATCATCAACATGTAAAAAAAAAAATCAATTTCATTATATTTTGATATTAAACATTTATATTGATATAAATATAATATATAAATTCAAATTTCAATGTTATAAAAATAATATATTGAACATTAAATAAAATTATAAATATAATGTTATAAATATAATACAATACAAATATAATAATATATAATGTTATATAATATAATATAAAGTTACAAATATAATATATTAAACATTTAGTTTAAATTCAAATCTAAAACATTTAGATTTAAAATTTAAATGCAAATGATATAATTGAGGTTATAATTTTCTGGTGGTGGTATAATTCAGCTTATATTTCATTGGCTTCCTTTATCAGAACTGATAAGATTTCAAAAGTTTTGTAAACAATGAAATGTTGTTTTGCAAAACCTTATTTTCCTCTTTGTTTGCAATCGATGTGCTAATGAAGAATTTGGATTTATTGCTCTGCTAGTTCATATTGGACATAACTACCTTGTTGGATCCTACCTTAATGATAAAGGGCACATATCTTCCTTGATTTTTCCTTTTCTTCATTCTGGATACACAATTCAATGTACAATTGGATCAATGATTGTGTTCACTGCGCCTACAAGCTTTTCTTATTCAAAGAATTATTTCATAGTGAACCCTTTTACAAAGACCTTTAGAAATTTTGGATCTCTTTCTCTTGGGTAGTGTGGATTCTTCTCTCCTTTGGAAAAATTTAGTCCACGAAAATATGATTGGGTTGTGCTGAAACATATCTACAAAAACATGCATTCACATTTTTTTATTTGTAGCAGCGTTGATATGGTTTGGAAGAGGACAAAACTTCCTTGTGGTGGCATAACGCCCCCAAAGGAGGCCATCTTCTATAAAGATTTTTTTTTTTTCAATTATATTTAAACCAAGATTATGATGATTACCCTACATATGGTTACACTATATATTGGTTGGATCTTATAAGAAATCAGTGTGGCTTTTCATTTGTTCCTATCACTGACATACGATGTATGTCATTAACATTATACAAGAATCAACTTCTTTGTCTCGTTAATAATGGTTCTACCTCTGTTTGGTCACTTGAAGAAATTGAAAATTTTCAATTTGGCCAAACTTGCAATGAACGAAGCTTAGAGTATTTTGAAGATGATTGGGGGTTCAGATGGATATTGTTGGATACTATTTCTATAGATATTAATAATAAATTCCTAGGTTACCTTCCTTTTCATACAATTGAAGGAAAAATTCTTATGTCTAGTTGCATGGATGTGTTCTTAAAGGTATATGATTTGTTGACTGGATTATGTGCACCAACAATTACTGATCATGTATCCATGTTCGAGAAATTGAGGTTCCATGTGCAATTTCTTGAAGTTTGAATATTTCAATGATTTGATTGAAAATGGAAATGTTTACTCACTTATTCAAAATATAGATTTTATTGTTGACATACTGACACTGCCTGTGGATATCATCCCTTAAGCTTTGACGCCTCAACATGTTTTCTCTTGCACATTGTTAGAGATTTTATCTCTGTTTCATATTTTGAAACATATATTCAAGATCATTTTCATACCAATTTGTATTGTATACTAAAAAAACATAGTGATGTCAATTTTCTTTCATCTACTATTCGACAGATTGAATAATGTGCTTCATGTGTCATTCTCTATTATGATGTTTCAAAATGGAAATGTTTTCCCATTTATTCCAAATAAAGCTTTTGTTGTTAACATACCACTATTTCATGTGGGTGTCATGCCTTGACCTTTAAGGCTTCAAAATATTTTCTTTTATACATTCTTAGATATGTTTTGTTTGTTTCATATTTTTCAAGACATATTCAAGATCATTGTCATGCCAATTTCAATTGTGCACTCAAAAACATAGTTATATCAATTTGTGATATGTTTGTATGATATTACTTACATTCTTATGCTACTTGGTACATGGCATAATGCACTTCATGTTTCATTTTCTATTATGATGTTTCAAATATTGTTTATATATGAATATTTTAGTAATTCAAAAGCTTGATTATTATCATTTAAACTTATTAAGTATTAAAATTTAGGTGATGTTTAAACATATTAATGATTAATATTGATTAAGCATTTAACTTGTTTAAGAATTAAAATTTAAATTCTGAATAGTATTTTTTTTTATAGAAATGTCAAGTGAAGAAAAGAGCAAGCGGACCTTGAAAAGACCTCACTCTCGTGATTCACGTGAGAGAGAAAATGAATATAAATGACAATGATATCAACAGAATAAAGATGAAATAAATGTGCATAGAAGAGAAAAATATAAGAAAAAGAAAATGACTTCAATCAATTATCAGAATGATGAACTCATAAATCGTAAGTAACAAAACTTGGGTGGTATCATGGAAAGAAAATTTCCTTCAAATGTTCATTTTCTTGGATGTTATACATCTCCAAATTTTTCCACTATTCCAAACATTCCTAAAAATAGTTTTCTTTGGGAAATTTGTGTATACAAAGAGAGACTTCATAGAAGTGAGAACCGTGAGTTCTTTTCAAATGATGGAAGAGATGGAATAAAGGAATATAGGCAGAAAGATGCGATTCAATAATCGCCAACAATTGATTTTTTGTTGATAGTAATATGTTTACTGAGATGGGTTACAATTTGTAGCATTTTGTTTCCAATGTGGGACATTGAAATCTAACATTCCTCCACACAACTATATAGTCTATATCATTAGTCCTCCAGAATCTATGCATACTTTCTCTCTTGAAACAACACAACTATTTTAAGTATATATTTTTTTCATAGGATTTATATATTTGAATGCATTATATTTATTATTCTATGCATATTTTACTTTATCCTTTTTTGCAGAACAATATTCCAATGAATATTGCTCAAGAAATAAAATCACAACCAAGAAAAACTTTATCCCTTCATGAGGTTCAACCTAGACCATCTAATTGGAAAAATTCAATAAATTGTGAATATGATAAACTCATTAATCGTAAGTATTAAAACTTGGCTGATATCATGGGAAGAACATTTCCTTCAAATATTCGTTTTCCTAGATGTTGTACATCTCTAAATTTTTCTACTATTCCACACTTTCCTAACAACAATATTATCTGGGAACATCATGTTTACATAGATAGCCTTCATAGAAGTGATAACCGTGAGTCCTTTAGAAATGATGGAAGAGGTGCAATAATGGAAGATAGGCACAATGTTTCCATTCAACAATTAGGAGCATATGGTTTTTTTGCTGATAATAATATGCTTGCTAAGATGCTTGACAATTTGCAACGTTTTGTTGCCAATGTGGGATCTATCATTTCTCGAAATAAATATATAGACAATATCATCAGTCCTACATAATCTATGTGGTGGAAATCCCAAGGAGGGACATGTAGCAATGACCATTTAACTCTTATTTTTTTTGAATTAAGCAGTGGCAGGGTTTTGGTGCGAGGTTTTAATGTGATTTATGTCTTCGGCCTACCCTTGGTATTGGCTTCGGGTTTGCAAACATGGTCTATCACACCTGCCAAGGGTAATTGGAATTCATTCTTGCGTTTGCTGTGGTTTGGTTCAGCTCTATGGGTGCGCCGTGCCTTCGCTTGGTTCTTG
This sequence comes from Pinus tabuliformis, assembly GCA_031772625.1. Taxonomy (NCBI): domain Eukaryota; kingdom Viridiplantae; phylum Streptophyta; class Pinopsida; order Pinales; family Pinaceae; genus Pinus; species Pinus tabuliformis. Next base: position 1,718,158,063 of record CM062817.1, on the reverse strand, counting down.
TAATGGTTGGTAATCACTGTGCCTTGCTTGTCCTGTATGGCGATTTGTTAGTGTTGTGCTTTTCTTGTTCCGTGTGGTGATTTATTAGCGTTGGTTCTTCGCTTTCTCCTTGTGGTGGTTTACTTCACTAGTTCTTGGGGCTTTTCAAGTCGATTTTCCACCTACAAGCTGTTACATCTCTATCACCCAGCTCATGCTTGGTCTCTACTCTATTTATGATGATTGTTTTCTTGATGTTGGGTCTGGTGATGATTTGGCTCTATGCAACCACAGGTTCTTTCCTTGCTACTGCACTGGACAGCTCAACGAACTCAATTTCAGGTAATTTTCTTATTCCAGTTTCATTTCCAAATTTCCTTTTATGTCTCTAACCCTCTAGTTCCTTGGTGAGCAAGAAAATTTCTCTGATGGTGTTTCTGTTGGGAGAAACCCTCTAGTGTGAGTCTCAGCTCTCGTCCTTTGTCGCGGAGTCAAACCTTCTTCAGGTAAATCCCTGCTCCCTTCTTGGTTAATTTGCTTACTGTACTTTTGGTCTTGTTGGCCCTACTTAACTGCTGCCTTGTTCTCGTGGTGGTGTGCAGGTCATTCCAGGGGAGCGCTGCTTCACAACCTTGTCCTTGGGAGTTTTCATAGGCTTAGGGAAACTATGGGTAGGGTCTTTCCATCGCTGTAACTTACTTTTTCTTTCTCTGTCTTTAGTTGGGTATAACCCTTGGGGTTTTTCTTCCTCCATGTATTTGTGTAGTTTCAGGGGTTTTCATGCCCTCACTGTTTGACTAGTATTTGTGTAGTTTCAGGGGTTTTCATGCCCTCGCTATTTGACTAGGCTGGGCCTATAATTTTGTGGTTTTCAGTCTTCGTGGATTTCGGAACCCTCCACGGTTTTTGGATTATATAATGTGTACAATGAACTGTTAAATTGAAAATGAAATGAATGCACAAGTGTGCTTGAATGCTAATTGAAAAGTACCTGGTTTTTTTTTGTTGAGGAAAGGAAAATGTATTGTCTATGTTGGCTTTGCCTTTGTTTGGTTTCCTGGTCTGAGATGCATTTTAGTCACAAGATTTTGTTGATGTAATTCGGCTTCTTAATGAGTTATTTCACTATTTTTCTTTCACCACAATGTCTGAAACATTAATGCATAAGAAAATAAAAAACTGTCTTGCTTCCTTAATGACAGGTTTTAGATTCATTTTCTTTCATAGATTTTCAAGAAAATTGTAAAATTACAAATTCTATGTCCTCTCTTCTCTCTGGATGGCATCCCCTTACTCAAGCTCTGGTTTTTCTTTTTCAATTCATTACTAGCAGTTTCTTATAGTTGAGGATATGTTTCTCAGTTGCCTTTCAATTATCTATCAGTTTCTTTAAACATGCTCTTAACTAATCCTATCTTTACTTGCTTGTCTAATTTTAAAGAACAATGGTGGTGTCAACCTTAATTTAAATAAAAACAAAAATAAAACAGAATTCAAAATGTTTTTCTTTCTTTTCAGCAAAAATAAAAACCATTTCCTAGCTGTCACCTTTTCAGTGGGATGCTCTTGCATCAGGCTCCCGGGGTAAATTAAACTCATGGTTCCTATCCATGAGCTCTTCAATAGAGTACTCGACACTTTGAATCTGGCTAGCATATAACCAAGAACTATCTTCAATAGGATGGCCCTTCCACTTGACTAGGTACCGCAAATATTCTTTCCTTCGAGTTCGTCTAGCCACCTAGGTGTCTAGGAATTGTTCGATCACTAAAGGCTTTGCTGGGGGAATCTTTTTAATCCACAAGTAATTATCATTCTAGGTATCTCATGTTCATATTTCCGAACTGTCTTCTTCATTTGCCGCAATGTATGGGTACAGATCTACCACATTAAAAATGGGTGAGATTCCTATACCTGGGGGTAACTGCAATTCATAAGCGTTCGCAGAAAATTTTCGAAGAGTGCTGCAAGGCCAAATTTTCTTCCTTTTTAACTTGTTGTATTTGCCTTTAGGAAACCTCTCCTTGCATAGGTGTGCTAATACCAGGTCCCCCATGTTGAATTGTACCTCCCGCCTTTTCAAATTTGCTTTTTGTTTGTATCTTTGGCTACTATCTTGTAATTTTAATTTCACCTGTTCATGAAGATTGTTGATTGCCTTTGCGGAATCTTCACCATCAGCACTCCTATACTCCAACTGACCCAAATCCTGCAACTCATGTACTCCACGTGGGTGCATTTCGTATAGGATCTAGAAAGGACTACTGCCCGTGCTTCTGTTGGGCGAATAATTATAAGAAAATTCCGCTTGTGCAAGCACATGATCCCATTGTCGAGAATTTTCTCCAACCAAACTCCTTAATAGATTTCCTAGACTTCGATTCACCACTTCGGTTTGGCCATCGGTCTGCAGATGATAAGCTGAGCTGAAGTTCAGTTTGGTGTCTAATTTTTTCCATAAGGTCTGCCAAAAATGACCTGTAAACTTAACGTCTCGGTCTGAAATAATAGAATTCAGCAAGCCATGTAATCTGACTATCTCTGTGAAGAACAAATTTGCTACATGTGTGGAATCACTGTTTTTCCTGCACAGAATGAAATGTGTCATTTTGGTGAAATGATCCACCACCACCATGATGGAATCGAATCCCTGTTGTGTCTTCGACAAACCTAAGACAAAGTCTAAACTGATTGAGTCCCATGGTCTGTTTGGAATAGGTAAGGGCGTATACAACCTTGTGTTCTAGTTGTGTCCCTTTGCAAGCTGACACACTTTGCATCTAGTCACAAACCTCTGTACATCTCTATGCATCTTTGGCCAATAGTAAAAGTGGCTCAACTGATCCAAGGTCTTGTCTATGCCAAAATGCCCGACTAAACCTCCATTATGCTTTTCCTAGATTAAGTTCTCTCTCATAGAACATTATGGAATACACAACTACCCTCCTTTGAACAACAACCCTTCCTGCATATTATAGTCCATCCATGAACTGTTATCTCTCAACAATGGATTTTGGAAAGCTTCATAGGCTTCCTTAAAATCTGCATCTGTTTCATACAAGTCCTTAAGATGTTCGAATCCTAATACTTGTATTGTACTTCCCTGTAGGATCAAATTCCTCCTGCTTAATGCATCTGCCACTTTGTTGGCTTAATCGCTGATGTGTTTCAACACAAATGTAAAACTCTGCAGGTACTCCACCCACTTCATATGTGTATGGTTCAGCTTATGATGCTGCATAATATACTGTAATGCAGAATTGTCTGAAAATAAGACAAATTCATTGGCCAATAGATAATGTCTCCAATGCTTTAGTGCTTGAACCACTGCATAAAATTATTTGTCATAAGATGAGTACTTCTACCTACTTTCATTTAGTTTCCTAGTGAAACAGGCTATTGGCCTGTCTTCTTGGCCGAGTACTACACCAATGGCTGTTCCACTGGCATCACAACGAACTTGAAAATTTTTGTTAAAGTCTGATAATCTCAAAATTGGTTTTTCAGTAATCTTTCTTTTGAGTAGCTGAAAACTCTTCTCCGCCGATTCTGTCCAATGAAAAGGCCGATTTTCCTTCTTAATGCTATCCACCATGGGTGCACAAATCCCACTGAAATTTTTAATAAACTTCCAATAAAAACTCGCCAATCCATGAAAACTCTATACCTCAAACAAAAATTTGGGAGACGGCCAGCTAACTATGGCTGCAACCTTTTCTGGATCCATTTTTAGTTCATTCTTGGAAATCACAAATCCCAAATAAATTAATTCTTTCTTGAAAAAAGAACATTTCTTCAAATTTATCAGTAATCTATTTTGCTGCAATTTTTCCAATACATACCTCACATGTTGAAAATGCTCTTCCTTTGTCTTGCTGAATAAGTATATCATCCAGATATACAATCACAAATTTACCAATGAATTCCTTCAGCATCTCGTTCATCAAACGTGTGAACGTGCTGGGGGCATTGCTCAATCCAAATGGCATAACCAACCATGCATATAATCCTTCATTAGTCTTGAAAGCTGTCTTCCACTCGTCACCTTCTCGAATCCTGATTCCGTGGTAGCCACTTTTAAGGTCTATCTTTGAAAAGTATGCTGCTCCACTCAAACAATCCATCATATCATCCATCCAAGGTAAAGGAAACATGTACCTAATAGTGATCTTGTTAATTTCCTGGGAATCATTGCACATCCACCACTCACCTCCTTTCTTGGGAGCTAAAACAGTCAGAACGGCATAAGGGCTTAGACTTTCCTGAATCAGTCCTTTATCCAACAACTCTTGCACCTGCTTCCTGATTTCTTCATTGTCCTTCGGACTCATCCAGTAAGCAGCTTTGTTTGGAAAACTGGCTCCTAGAATAAAATCAATATGGTGACTAATGCTTCGCTTTGGTGGTAATTTTTCTGGTAGATCGTCTACCACAATATCACTAAATTCCTGCAGCATGCCCTATATCTCTTTAGGTAAGTCCGTGATTTCAGTGTGGATCAATACTAGTTTTGGCCTTCGCAAAACTACATATTTTACCTCATCATCCTCCATCTGTCGCAAAAACTCTTTTCCACCTAACAATAATTATTTTGTCCCTTTGGTTTCTGCAACATCCTCTTCCTTCATGGGCACTAGCGTATGCTTTACGCCATCTTTAACAAACTTGTAACAATTTGTTTCCCTATCATGGACGACCTTTCTATCATACTTCCATGGTCTGCCTAGCAGAATATGGAACATGTTCGTAGGCATGATATCGCAAGTCACCTTGCCCTTGTACTTGCCAATATGAAACTCTACTTCACACTGCTCATAGACCAGCAGTTGGTGACCTTTCTGCAACCAAGACACCCTATAGGGAGTTGGGTGCTTCAACTTCTTCAAACCCAATTTCCCCACCATTTCAATAGCTACCAGATTATTAGTACTTCCACTGTCTATGATTAATTTGCAGCATTTCCCATGCGACTTGCACATAGTCTGGAACAATGCTTTCCTTTGTGTCTGATTAGCTACTTCCTTAGCTGGTTTCAATAATACCTTGTTCAACACCAAGGCTTGCCTAGTTTCAGGCATATTTTCCACCTCCTGTGGTGGTGCCTCCACTTCATCGGGCTGAGCAACATATGCTCCCCTCTATCCAGTTTGTTCATTTTCAGGACATTCAAAGGACTTGTGTCCCCACTTGTGACACTTGTAACGCTGATAGGAATTTCCTCTGCCTTTGCCATTTCCTCTTCCTCGTTGGTATGACCTCCCTCCTCTGGTGTTACCTTCCCTTTCAGTTTGTCCCGAAGTCTTTGAACTACTGCCCTCTTCATTGCTGTTGGCAGTTCTACCTCTGCCAAAGGACTGTCCCCTACCTCTGCCAGAACCACGTCCTCTTATGGCATTATGTTTCCTAGCAATCTTTTCCTCCACCTTCAAATCACTCTGATAGGCTTCCTCTATGGTCTTAGCAGAAAGAATACTAATTTCATCTAGAATCTCCATCCATAGACCATATACAAACCTTGCTGTTTTTTCAGCGGTGTCTTCAACATAACCAACTCTCATATTTACTTTATAAAATTCTTCAATATATTCCTTTACAGTCATCATTCTTTGCCTTAGGTTCTATACTTGTCTATAAAGGGCAATTTGGTAATCTTTAGGTAGAAATTTTCTCTTAATTCTAGCAATCATCCTATTTCATTTTTTAATCAATGGTTTGTTCAATCTTCTCCTTTCTGCTTGCACACTGTCCCACCATAGTGCCTCATGTCCCTTCAACTTGGTGACAACACACCTGATCTTCTTGTCTTCGCTGATTTCTTCATATTCAAAATATTTATCTAGCTCACTTATCCAGTCTAATAATGCCTTTGTGGACAAACTGCCATCATAATTAGAGAGCTCCGGTCTTGGCTTGCTACTAGCCAACAAAACTAACCTCAATAGTTTAATCTTTGGTCCTTCTTCATTTGACCCATCCATCGTGGCTGTGTTTTCCTCCTCACTGTCATCCCCACCTTCCGGATCTCTATGCCTTCCTACTTCCATTGTTGCCAAACGTGCAGTTAAAGTCCTAATTTCTTCTCGTAACCCTTCATCTGCTACTCTTCTGATGGCTCTACCTCGACCCCTTCTTCCTACCTCCATCTTTACTAAGAGAAAGGAACAAACTACTATGATACCAAAAATTGGTCGCAATCCCAAGGAGGGACACGTAGCAACGACCATTTAACTCTTATTGTTTTTCAAATTAAATAGTGGCAGGGTTTTGGTGTGAGGTTTTAATGTGATTTATGTTTTCGGCCTGCCCTTCGTACTGGCCTTGGGTTTGCAAACATGGTCTATCACACCTGTCGAGGGTAATTGGAATTCATTCTTACATTTTTTGTGGTCTGGTTTGGCTCTATGGTTGTGTTGTTCCTTCGCTTGGTTCTTATGATGGTTGGTAAGCGCTGTGCCTTACTTGTCCCATATGGCGATTTGTTAGTGCTGTGCTTTTCTTGTTCCGTGTGGTGGTTTATTAGCGCTGGTTCTTCGCTTGCTCCTTGTGGTGGTTTACTTCACTGGTTCTTGGGGGTTTTCAGGTCGATTTTCCACCTGCAAGCTGTTTCATCTCTGTCACCCGGATCATGCTTGGTCTCTACTCTGTTTGTGATGATTGTTTTCTTGATGTTGGGTTTGGTGATGATTTGGCTCTGTGCAACCATAGGTTCTTTCCTTGCTACTGCACTGGACAACTCAACGAACTCGATTTCAGGTAATTTTCTTTTTTTGGTTTCATTTCCACATTTCCTTTTTATGTCTCTAACCCTTTGGCTCCTTGGTGAGCAGAAAAATTTCTCTAATGGCGTTTCTATTAGGAGAAACCCTTTGGTGTGAGTCTCGGCTCTCGTCCTCTATTTTGGAGTCAGACCTTCTTCAAGTAAATCCCCACTCCCTTCTCGGTTAATTTGCTCATTGTACTATTGGTCTCATTGGCCCTACTTAACTGTTGCCCTGTTTTCGTGGTGGTGTGTAGGTCATTCCAGGGGAGTGCTGCTTCATGGCCTCGTCCTTGGGAGTATTCACACGCTTAGGGAAAATCTGGGTAGGGTCTTTCCGTGGCTGTAACTTACTTTTGCTTGCTTTGAATTTAGTTGGGTATAACCCTTGGGGTTTCGCTTCCTCCGTGTATTTGTGTAGTTTCAGGGGTTTTCATGCCCTCGCTGTTTGACTAGTTTGGGCCTGTAATTTTGTGGTTTTCGGTCTTCGTGGGTTTTAGAACCCTCCACGGTTTTTGGATTATATAGTGTGTACAATGAACTTTTAAATTGAAAATGAAATGAATGCACAGGTGTGCTTGAATGCTAATTGAAAAGTACCTGGTTTTTTTTTTTTGGTTGAGGAAAGGAAAATATATTGTCTATGCTGGCTTTGCCTTTGCCTGGTTTCCTGGTCTGAGATGCCTTTCAGTCACAAGATTTTGTCAATGTCATTCAGCTTCTTAATGAGTTATTTCACTATTTTTCTTTCACCACAATGTATGAAACATTAATGCATAGGAAAATAAAAATATATCTTGTTTCCTTAATGACAGGTTCTAGATTCATTTGCTTTCATAGATTTTCAAGAAAATTGTAAAATTAAAAATTCTGTGTCCTCCCTTCTCTCTGGATGGCATCCCCTTACTCAGGCTTTGGTTTTTCTTTTTCAATGCATTACTAGCAATTTCTTATTGTTGAGGAACTGTTCCTCAATTACCTTTCAGTTATCTAACAATTTCTTTAAACACGCTCTTAACTAATCCTATATTTACTTGCTTGTCTAATTTTTAAAGAACAATGGCCATGTCAGACTTAATTTAAATAAGAACAAAAACAAAATAGAATTCAAAATATTTTTCTTTCTTTTCAGCAAAAATAAAAACCATTTCCCAGCTGTTGCCTTTTCAATCGGATGCTCCTACATCACTATGAATACTTTCTCTCTTGGAACAACACAGGTACTTCAAGTATATTTCTTTTCATAGGCTTTATACATTTGAATGTATTATATTTATTATTTTATGCATCTTTTATTTTGTCCTTTTTTGCAAAACAATATTCCAATGAATATTGCTCGAGAAATAAATTCACAACCAAGAAAAACTTTATCCCTTCCTCAAGTTGAACCTGGACCATCTAACTGGCAAGAAAATGTATATGTTTTCTATCTTTAATTTACTATTCACTTCAACAATTTAACTTGTCATTTTTTGCATGTGTCATTTTAACATTATGATTTATATTTTCCTATAATTAGAACATAGCTGGATGCACCAATTTACAATAATGAATTCTCACCATTTTATGCAAAAAAATATTCACATTAATTCTCCCATTTGACAAGATGCTTCACATCATTTTCAACCTAGATTTCTCATTGATAGAGAAAATGAAAATAGTTCTCTTCATTTTAGCAAAGAGATGATTGAAGTTCATAAAAAATTTCGGTCCAAGATTGATAATCTATCTATTGTCCAAATGTGCCAAGTATGTAATGAATGTTATCCTGGTATACAAGTTGTTAGATGGCATGAAGGGCCTATTTGTAAAATATGTAAGAGTGAGAGAGGCTCCCATCATTTCTCTCATTTCAACAAATTGTATCCTAGTGAACAACCTAATATTTCAAGAGTTCTAACCCATGTTGAAGAGATGCTAATAACATGAGTTAATCTGATATTGAGAGTGACACATGTTCGTGGTGGAAAATATAAATATAGTGGGAACACAATTAGTTTTCCATAAGATATATCTTTGATTGCAAAGAAGCTTCCACAACATGTTGAACAACTTGATTTTGTAATTGTGAGGAGATGTGGTGTCCACTCCAAATATTATGAATTTTATGTCAAAAGACAACATGTGATGGATGCATTTCTTTACAAAATTCATATGGATAAATATTACAAGGATGTTGAAATTGATATGGATTCAATTGTTTCTCTCCCAGAAAGACCAACTGACGTGTCTAGCATGCTACAATATTTTGATAGTGATTTCGATGAAACAGGGAGAGTTGATGAAGAGATTTAAAGCTTGGGCCCTAATTTTTTGCACTCTCATCCATCTTATTTTATTTCTCGCTTACCCAACTAATGGAGGGAAGTGGATCAAATAAGAAGATTAATTGAAAATGGAGATTCTACACCTGATGAACCATTGGATTGGCCAAATATTGGTTTATCTCCCATCAACGAATATAATACTAAAGGGTTGTTAGACATGGAATTCCCCACTCTATTCCCCACTGGTGATGTTGATTGGTTGCATCCACGTATTTGTAACATTGAAATGCATGAATATGGTTTACATCTACTTAGATATTTTGATCAAATATTTGGAAGCCATCCTCAGTTTCGATATTTCTTGTTGAACATGATTATGCACCATCACAACAAAGGAACAAATTCCTTCTTTTTGAAAAAGAATATTCATGAAAATGCACCTACAACTATTCAAGATTTGCATAACAACTCAATGATTTACCTAACAATAAATTAGTTGAGAAATTAATTCATTTTGGTTCTTCTCTTAGGGGTATAAGGGCGTATTGGAAAAAGTGTCATTATGAACTCATTGACATGATTACTTAGTTGTGTTTCCCATTTTTTTTTTTTACCTTAAGTGCAGTTGACACAAAGTGGCTTGACTAACATAGTCTTATGCCTTCAAATATGCATTTTCATCCACAAAATCAACATGCAAAAAATATTGAAAATATTATTCAGTATCCACATATATTTTCCATTTATATGCACCAAATATTTAATATATTCCGTGAGTTAGTTCTTCAAAAATATCTTGGAGCTAAATACTTTTGGTATAGGTTCATCCTTGTTCCTTTTCTCCCATTCTTTATGAATTTGGAACAAGATTTTTTTTGTTTTGATTGGTTTATATATCTTAACTACATATTTATTTTTATTAGGTATGAGTGGAAACATAGAGGTTCAATGCACATCCATAGTTTCCTATGGTTTTTAGGTACTCTAAATATGGAAACATTGGACTGGTCCAACCCTTCGAATGTCCATGCAACAAAGCACTACTTTGAATAATATGTAATAGCTTGGAATCCACGTGACATCCATTATAGAAACGTGATGATTCCTCAAATTTTGAATGATGATCCATGCCTTTTGAACACTTCACAATTTTTTTCTTGCAATCCTCATGAATATTATGAGCATTTGGTGAATCGAGTCCAAAGACATACAAAATGTAGTGTTGATTCCTATTTACAAAAAAGAGGTCTATCCTTTCATGTCGCTACAATGCTCCATGGCAGGTTCGTGATGAGTCTATATTGTTCATAGATGAAAAAGGGAAAAAGAAATATGAACCAACACGTAATGATGATCGATTGAATGTTCACAATGTTGATCTCTTAATAATGTGGCGAGAAAATGTTGATTATCAACTAATTGTTTCTCGACATGCAATTTTGAAATATATTGCAAAATATGCTTCAAGGCAGAAAAAAGATCTGAAAGTTATCATGAAATGTTGACAAGGGTTGCTAATGCAAGTGGATGTGAAGCTCCTGCATTGTCTGCATACAAAAGGTTTCTTGTAAAAATGCTTGTTGATCATGACATTGGAGCACAAGAAACCTACCATATGTTACTAAAGTTACCTCTTGTTGTAGGTAGTTGCAAATTTTTTCCCTGGAATGTTGGGAAGAAATCATTCCAAAATCTGTCAGGTCATATTAATGGAATTTCTTGCCAAAATGGTTTTGTTAAGATATATCAAACCCGACCCCATTTTCTGGAACATTTGTGCTTGATAAAAACAACAATATCATGGACGTTTGATGTCAATCATAAGCAATATCCATGGAGACCACGAGATGCACATGCCATTATTCGAGTGTGGCCACAATTTTATGCTATTCCCAATGAGGATTCATAAGAGTTTGATACATTTTGTTGGATTGATTTGCTTTTGTACAAGCCATTTCGTGAGATTGCTTCATATATAGGACTTTCAAGTGAAATTATCATTCATAATTGGAGGAATTTAAGATAGCATGCATGACATGTTGATCAAGGTTCTTTTTCATATGAAACTAATGAAGAATATGTTTATTCCCTTATTCATCAAGATAATTTTGATCGACATTCTTAAGAGTTACAAATTATTTCCCAAATAATTCCTCCAAACAATGTTAAAATTTATGACCTTGATAATCTTGCTCAAAGGGACTTCGATATTCATTATAATTGGTAGGAAACAATGGTGTCATATGGTACTGTAGAAGAAGATATCCATTTTCTAAAAGATTCCTTGTTGTGAGTGTTGTTAATGACATCTCAATTGGGGAGACAATTGTGTCACCATCTTATTTGTTGAAGAAAAACATAGTTACTTTTGATATCATTTAACGCCATGTCGTGATAACGGAAACCATGATCCTATGAAAATGATTATTCAAGGAATAACTAGAACTAGAAATTCTTCTCTTATTCATTGTGTTTCTAATTCTCTTTCTGCTTTAGCAATGGATAATAAAATTCCATTGTTATTGCTCACTCCAACTGGTATAGTTGCTTTTAATATACATGGAAAAACAATACATTGATTTGAAAATTCGTATCAAAGATATGAAACCAATGAATAGCCAATATCTAGCAATGTTTCAAGAATAAATGAAACATATTTGATACATATTTATTGATGAAATGAGCTTTATAGGTCCAAGGTTACTCATAAAGATAGATTCTCGTTTGTGAGAAGCCTTCCCTGATAATAAGTCTTCTACTTTCGTGGTAGGTCCATGATTCTTGTGGGTGATATTGGGAAACTACCTCCAATTAAGGATAAACCTTTGTATGAAGGTAAAACAATAGGGAAAGTGTTGTTGAAAAGACTCAACATTGTTGTGACTTTGGATACAAATTTTAGGTAGCAAGGAGATGATCTGAAACAATCCTCTTTTTGTAATATTTTAACTAATATTAGAAGTGAAGAACCTTTTCTGCATGATTGAGATATTCTCATGTCACGTGTTGAAAATTTCTTGCGTTAAATGGAAAAGAGTTTATTTGGTTCTTCAGTTCATTTTTTTGCAACGAATAATTTGGTTTGTCCGCCCAACCAGAAAATGATAAAATCAATGAAATCTCCAATTGCAATATGTGTTGCAGAACGCACCAGAAGAACACAAATAGTTGACAATGATGATGATGTCTTGGAACATGAGGTGTTATTATGTCGTGGAGAACATGTCATGTTGAAATGTAATTTCTGGTTTGAATCCGGGTTGGTTAATGGTGTACTTGGATATGTTAAATATATATTCTATATGCTTGGTTCAAATCCCCCTCACCTTAGAGTATTCACTACAGTTATTTTTGAAAAGTACACAGATCTTCCACTTGACATAAGTTGTCCAAACATTGTGCCTATAACACCTGATGCTAGAGGAAATCTTAAACAAATACATTTGAAAATGGAATGGTACCTCACTATACAAAAATCAAAAGGGATGACTTTACAATGAGCTATTGTAGATATTGGATATAAATAGAGGTAGGGTTTGACACTTATAACTATATCAAGAGTGAAATCCATAGATGGTTTATGAATTTGACCACCTTTCTGTAACAAACCTAGTAAAAAAATTCATGTAAAAAAATATAATACCAAGGTCATGGGACACGTATTCCAAGTTGAGTGTTTGGAAAAACATCCTAGTGGGTGTTCATTTCGATTATTATGGCTAAAGGAAATTGGCAAAGGCATGGAGAAGGATTTGAAAAGGAAAAGTGGCATTAATTGGTATTTCATTTATGAAAATAAAGGAAATTAGAAGAAAAGGAAGGTGAAAGGTCATATGTTTCATGTGAGGAGGAAATTGAAGGAAAATAATGGAAAATTGAAGAAATTAAAGGCCTCATTAATAAAAAGGCTTATGAGGATTAGTTGGTAACCTTTTGTTAGTTCAGTTTTGGAGCTCTCCCTTTCTACTATCTCTCTCTCTCATACTCTTGGACACTTAGAGAATTCTTGGAGCACTCTAGCATTGGATAGGGGAAAGCAAAGGAAGGAAACAAAAGGAAAAATGAATAACATATCAAGCAAGGAAGAGAAAGATCAAGCAACTACAATATGTTTACCTGCAGTTATCGATTTACATGTGTGATTTCCTTGCAAGGTTTGGCATGAATGGTACATGCATGTGTGTTCTTGTTTCTCTTGTTGTCATTGGCATGGGTTTTTCGAGGTGTGACAATGTTATTTAGCCTTGCCTTGGAATTTAAGGATAGCCATGGTGTGATGGGCTCTCTTGAAGCTGAGTGGGGTGGTATCAGGATTATTCACACGGCCTAGGCATCTCGGGATGGGATACACAGTAAATCCTGGATGTGAACACTTCGATTAAGCCTAGGAATCCCTTGACCAGTGAATGTCAAGATACACATTAAATATCAATAGTGAATACCCTTGATTGGGCCTAGGAATACCTTAACCGGTAATGGTGGGATATAGGGTAAATCCAAAAGGGTGGTGACCTCGTAGGCCTTGGAATACCTTGAATAGTAGTGGTGCGATACATTATAAAGTCGAGAGGTTGAAACAAAAAAATTCCTCATAGCGTAGGTGGAGAAATCCGATAGCATCCATGCTTGTTTAGGGCCTAGTGATCCAGTGGAGATTACGGTAAATCCTGTCTATATTGAGGAGGGTTGAGGTGGTTTGGGCTTAGGAAGCCCTGGTTGGTTTTGTTGTAAGTCCCACATTCATGCTTGGAATATGGCATGGGGGTGATTGGTTGAAAAAAAATAGTTTAGCCAATCTATAGTCAAGTGGTTCATGGAAGTCCAAGAGCGGGTTGGCTTATGCATTCATTAATAATATCTCTTTCTCCTTGGTATTTCATGTGTAAATGTACTGGTTCATATGTGATTCTTATGGCTATTATAGCCTTGTTATTTTTGTTTGTTATATGCTAGTTATGAGTATGTTTTATGAAAGGCTTGATGTATGGGTCTCATCATGTTTTGATTTGCAGATGAATGTACAACGAATGTATGACCTAATAGATGATAATGAAACTATTATGATAAGGAAAAAAAGATTCTTTACAAATATCAGATAAGTATGAGACCCCTGTGATCATATATGTTGTTATGACCTATAGATTACATATTTATGACATGTTTGATGAACTTCCTATCATGGCTAGTAAGGGTTAGATCAAGTACTTGCACCAATGATTGTATTAGTAGTCTTATTCCATTGTTATTTATCATTTCTAAAAGTTTCATGATGTTCTGGACAGTGGCCGGAGCCCTGGCTGTTACACAAAAATATCGTCACTATGATTATTTACAGTCAGTATGGGTCTATCATCACTTGTACTGTCCTCCTAAGCAAGTCTAAGACCTCAGCTCTTCAAATCAAGCTTTGGAAATGGGAGAAAGACATTAAAAATCAATGTAACTCTGGTTCCGCACTTTCTCTCATGGTCACCTGCGGTCCCGCACCTTTTGTGTACAAAAGTTGCGTACCTACCAGCTCTGTCCCTAACAGTGTAGGTGCGGACCCCTGTGAAAGTCAAAAGGCGCAAGTTTTATCTTAAAAAACTTACTTTGGGCTAATTCTAGAGTTTTCTAGAAGGAATTTTGACGTGGATTGTTCGCTCTGAGGTGGTTCATGCATCCCAAAAGAGAAGGAGCTAATCCCTTGACTAAAGGAGCTATCCCTTTGAAGGAGGGCTTTATCCCTTTGAAGGAGGACCTAGTAACTTCCCTCCATTGCACTATAAATACAGGCATTGGGGTGAGGACTAGGGGGGTTAGAAGCTGAGCATTTTGAGGGTAAATGCTGGTGAAATTAAGACTTCCTAGTTGAGCTTAAGAGGAGAGATCACATACCTTTTTGGCTTCATTGGGGAGTGAGTGAAACTTGTCAAAGTAAAGGAGACTTCTTGTTGGACCCTGGGAGGAGCTTGTACAGCGTCAAGGCGAAGGTTGTAAAGTTCTTCTTCTTTTGAATTAATACAATCAAACTCATTTTTCTCAACAAGTATCTTATGTTATTTGTTTCATGAACTCCTTGACTTTCATGTTAAATATGTTTTATGCAATTGGCTTTTTAGGTGCTATTTAATTTGTTTGCCTTGTTTATGTTTGCAGATTCGTGAAAAGGAGCTTATTTGGATCAAAGGAGCGAGGGCATCCACAAGCTTGCGTTGGACCAAAGGTAGGCCCTAAAAACACTTGTTTGCTATTGTTTATTAAAGCATATTTAGAGAAAG
Organism: Pinus tabuliformis; assembly: GCA_031772625.1. Classification (NCBI taxonomy): domain Eukaryota; kingdom Viridiplantae; phylum Streptophyta; class Pinopsida; order Pinales; family Pinaceae; genus Pinus; species Pinus tabuliformis. The sequence continues at coordinate 1,718,142,800 of CM062817.1, read as the reverse complement.
ATAGTGTCTGGTTGGTTTGCTTTTCATTAGGTCTTCTTTAGATTCTAGGAAGGTCTATCTTTCCGCAAGATCGACGCATTCCGTGTGACAAAATGGCGACCATACTGGGGAACTTGATTGTTTTCCTTGTTTATACTTTGACCTGAGAAACTGTATTTTTTTATTTCTGTTTTTGACTTGATGATTGTGGGATTGGGTGAATTTAGTTAATTTTGAGTCAGTTTTTATTTTTCATAGTTTTGGGAGAGGTACACACCCTCTGAGTTAAGCACAGTGCGTACCTGTACGCACTTTTTCTTTGTACACAGAGTGTGAACGCACCTGTGTCAACAGGCTGCCTACGCACCTTGTCAAAAATTTGAGAAATTTTAAATTTTTCTCTTTTTTATCAGTTTAGAATTTGTTTCTAGGTTTTAGCCATTGCCCAGACCTCCTTGTTCCCTGTCAAAAACTTTCCTTGGTTTAATTTCATTAGTGTTAGGGTTTTAGGTGGAATTCCTAGGAGTTTTTCTTGTTGGGTTTGTTTTTCGTTTTTGGTTGTGTAGTGGCTCTGAGCTTAGAAGCTGTAGGGACCTCAGATTACCTTGGTGTCTACCAGTCTTCTTATGAGTCTGACCATTTATGAAATCTCCCCTTGTTGAGGAATCCGCTTTGTGTTTTCTCATTTCAAAATTTCGAAAAAACTTGTATTTGAAAGTTTGGAATTTTCATTTTTAAAAAAGAAAACGAAAGATTGTTCGTTTTTTGACTAATTGTGATTCTGCATAAATTAGTCCTTAGCTCACATTTAGCTAAGTAAAACATCCTCAAAAAGACTTTTAGTAGGCTTTGACTTCAAGTAGCTTTTTATAGTTTGTAGCTCTCAAAGTTAGTCATTTTCATTAGTTTTGAGTGTTGTATTTACAAAATATAAAAAATCTCTTTTGGAAAAAGTTTTTTTTTGTAGTGGTTGAGTGCTTTGAAAAGAAAAGGGAAATTTTTGTGAAATAACTAGTTGTCTCATTTTGAGTGCTTTGGAAAGGAAAAATCTCTTCTTTAAATTTGTTTAATTGAGAAAGATTTGTGTTTACAAAGTATTTGCATTCTCAAACTCTTTCTTAGTTTAGAAATTCATCGAAGAGAAAAGATTGTTTAAATCATCTTAGGTGCATCTTTTTAGTGATTTCGAGTCGAGTCTTTACACCACGAGTTTCATCTCCGCAACCTCTTGACTTAAACAACAACCACTAAAATTAACGCTTAAAGTAAAATTCACCTAGTAACATTTTATTTCTAGGGCTCTGATACACCAACTTAGCTTAGGCTAGTGTCTTGGAGTAGGAGAGTAATTAACTCTCCAAGACAGTAAAAACAAACAAGTAGCTGTATCTTGTGGTAGGAAGAAATCCAATTGTTGCATTTATGCTCTGGGAAAGCTCCTCTTAAAGGAGAAGCATGAGATTGTGTCCGAACCAGTGTGGGAATCAATCCTTCCTCATTGGGAACGACGCCAGATATTCACGTATTAAAAACGGTAAACCTGAGATTAACCATTGTCGAGGAGCCTGGGGTCACTTGCTGGTAAACCTTGGATTATGTCAAGGAGCCTTCAAGGGGATTGAGCTTGCTACTCTACCCTTGCGTGCGTATCAGATCGTAGACTATTCCCCCAGGTGTATTTGTCTCAGTTGGTAACCTTAGTGGCTATATTCTTTAGGATTCTTCCTAAGGTGACAGTGGTGGGAAGATCCCACTGTACCTGGAGCAGACGTCGGCTAGACTCACTTGGATTTTCTGGGGGGTTCACTTCACTCGAGATGGTTAAGTGGAGGAACTTGGTCTAGTCTATTCATTAAGCAGGTTGTCGGGGTAACTATTCCAACCGCAATTTCTGTACTGAATTCTGCGACGTTGGATTTCATCACCAACTAGTGTTTTCGGTCCAGAAAGTTACTGTTTGTGTGTGTTTGATCTCTAGATTCTTTAGGCGTGTGATTCAAATTTGTTTGGTTCTTTAGAGGCTTTAGGTGATTTTCATTGAGATTTTACTTTGTTTGCGTGTGAAGTAGTTAAAAGTTTTTAACTGTGGCTGAATTACCAAGACAGTCCCGTAGACTTCGGGGCCAGTCTCCTGAGTTTGTAACCGTGGCTGATTTATTGAGGAAGTCCCGTAGACTTCGGGGCCAACCGCCTGAAGAAGTCTCGAGCCAGCTTGAAGGCTTGAAATTCCTCGTAACTCCTAGTGGTAGTAAAGTTGGGTCACCTGAAGAAGGAGAGTCTTCATTGGTTGTACATCCTGATTACCAAACTTTAGTAACAGGTTACTATCTGCAATCAATTTCAGTTTTCGAACTTGCTGGTAGCTTTTCATCTACTAGTGATACAGGTGAAGAACCTGAGATATCTGAACCTGTTACTCCAACATCGGGGTTTGTCTCTCCAACTTCTAGTGGTCCTGATTCACCTAGGGTAGAAAGAGTAATTACCCAAGATCTTCCTTCTGGACTTATTGCTAATGAAGAACTTGCTCCCAAAGAAGAAGTAGATATCCCTATCCCTGAAAATCAACCTGTTCTTGATCTGAGGGAGCGTGAATCAATTTTTTACAGTCCGCCTAGGAGTACTACTTGGTATCTTTCTTTGACTAATTCTTTGCAAAACCCAGGGTTAAGTTTTTCACCACCTCGTGCTCCTTATCATCCTAGAGGTTTTTATACTCCCGTAAATATGTCAGGTCAGTCGTCCATGTTTACTCAATCGCCTGAATCTTTTTTGTATGGCGGTCCTTCTGTTCCCTCTGGGTATCAGTCACTTTCTGGTACTTTTTCGGGAGCATCTCCTCAACCCATTGAGCAAGGGTTATTAACTGGAAGCAATGGTACAAAGCCGTTGAGCGTAGAAGACATTCTTATGATGTCAGGTTCTATTCCCAATTCTCAACCTCAAGGTGGCCAGTTACTGCCTGGGGGGCAGCCTCAATTAACGCCTGGGGGGCAACCTCAAGGTACACAATTTGCATCTGGGGGACAACCTCAAGGACAGTACGTACCTACGGTACAGTACGTGCCTCAAGGTCAACCCCAGACTCAATATGTACCCCAAGGTCAACCCCAGTATCAATTTATACCTCAAGGTCAACCTGAGTATCAGTACGTGCCTCAAGGGTATCTACCCCAAGATCAGTACTCGAACCAAGGTTTCCAACCACCCCAAGGTCAATCTTATGTTCAAGGAACATGAAATGTACCTTTCAATTATCAATCCTACCCTCAACCCGGTTATGGTCCTCAATATTCTCAACCTGTTATGGGTCAGTACCCCGGAATGAACATAGTGTGGGATCCATCGCAAACCCAATAGGTGTTGCAGCCAAGTGTAAAGTTGTCATCTCAAACTGGACAACCCTTAGTTTCTGGTACACCCCAGCAACCAGTCCAGTCTAACATTCAAACTTTTGTACCTTCGGTAATTTCTCAGTCTGGGCCTATTGCGCCTCGTACTCCATCTCAAACGACTGCTGCAACTGCTGCAACATCTGTTCAATCTACCCCACCTACTTCTGGAGTATCGACAGCTCCGGTTTCTACTGTTCCTGTATCTACTCTTCAGACATCTTTACCACCGTCTGGATCCACGATTTAAACTACGGTTCAGATGCCTGTAGGAAAACCTGGTTTAAGTACGGTTGTCACAAGTCAACCACAATTCACCTATCAACCGTACTAGGGACAGTACCAATTCGGTCCTGCTGTCCAGCAGCCAGTTTATCAGTATCAACCGTATCCTGGGTATACTTATCAACAACCTCAACAACCCCAGTACGGTCCGGTTAATCCTGGTTTTTCGGGAGGATAAAATATCCCGAACGCGATTCCTATTCCTAGTTATCTCGGATATCCTCCTCTTGGGGCTGGTCTCATGACCCAGAGTTTTAGGGATCCTAATCGGCAGTTACCGTTTATCGCAACTTTGGACTTACCTGACTTGTCGCGCCTAACGAATGATCCGATTAATTATCTTCCGTTTTGGCCGCCAATGCCGAATAAGTTGCCCAGTGACATTCCCAAGTTCGAAGGTAAATATGGAGAGGACATGTCAAACCATGTGATGACTTACCACCTCTGGTGTGCGTCTAACTCCATCACCGATGATTCGATCTGTCTTAGACTTTTCCAACGCACTCTAATTGGTCTCGCGGCCAAGTGGTACATTGAGTTACCGCGAGGCACTTTTTATAATTTTAGTCAGTTAGCTACCTCGTTTTTAACTCATTTCCAGTTGCCAGTCCGATATGACAATAGCACGGAATTGTTAACTTCGCTAAAGCAATCGACATCCACGTACATTTCAGATCATATTCATGAGTGGAGACGTCGACGACGTTTAGTGAAGGTATTTATTCCGGATCAAATCTTGGCTGAGTGGTTTGTAAAATCTTTGTTGCCAAGGATCACTGAAGATGTTGCTAAAGTCAGAGTTGTTACTGAGGAGCAAGTGATTGCTCAAGCGCAGTACCTTGACTTGGTCTATACTCAGTCAGGTACGTTACACGAAAAGATCCCTGATCTTCCCAAGTCAAATCAAATCACTGCAGCTCCTTCGGGATCGCATGCCGCTGACGGTATGATTGGTACGGTTAACACTAAAAGTAAGAAGAAGTCTTCCAAGAATTCTTCTCCTATCATAACCTTGCCTGATTCCCCGATAGGAGATTCTTCTGCAGAGGTTTCCGCCGATATTCACGTTGTAGAGTCATCTACGGCTAAATCAAAATCCGATGGGAAGAAGAAAGGAAAGAAGAAGAATAAAATGGACAAAAGTTCAAAGGAGAAACCTGAAAAGGCGGAATCCAATGATGAAAAGCGCAAACCTCATTATCCTTGTCTCATTTGTGACGAAGAACATTTTACCAGAGACTGCCCTCATCGTGCAGAGGTTGCGAAGATCGTCAAAGGTTCCCAAACTCTTGCTGTTTTAAAGGATCCATTTCCAAGTCAAGATAGCAAGATGATAGGTTCTTCCTCGAGTGCCAATGAAGAACCCATATTGATGATGTCCCATGTAAGGATTGCGACTCGATCGCAAGATTATGGCAGTAAAAGTCCTGTTGATGGCAAAGAAGCAGAATCTTCTCATTCTAATCCTTCAACCTTAGCTCCCGGTTCCGATCCACTATAGATCGAGAAACCTAATCCAGACTTGGTAATCAAACCGCCCGCTAAGGGTATACTTCGAAAGTCAGCTTTCAATCCACATGCGAGAGCGGCTCAGAACTATAACATTGTTGAGGATTTGGCTGTTTCACCCTCAGCAATGTCGGCTTTGGAAGTGCTGCAATCATGTCCAGCACAGCGTAAATTACTTTTGTCGGCTATAGGATCTGTTGACATTCAGGACCCGAACCTAATAATTTTCGATCTAGAAAATAGTACACCGCATCTCCCTCATCAAATGGCTTTCCAGATCCCAGTGATAGTAAAAAACAGGCCTATTCATCGAACTGTAATTGATGAAGGAGCCTCAATGTGTATTATGTCGATACAGTGTTGGAGGTCGCTTGGTTCTCCTTCACTAAATCAATCCCCGACAATTCTTAAGGCCTTTGATGGCCGTGGGTTTCATCCTTTCGGCATTCTACAGGATTTGCCTATAGGGGTTGAAGGAAAAACTGTTAGTCTAGATGTTGAGGTGGTTGATGCCCCTCTAGATTACAACCTTCTCTTGGGTCGAAGTTGGTCTTTTGCTATGACAATGGTCGTTTCATCGGTCTTTCGAGTAATAAAGTTTCCACATAATGGAAAGATCGTAACAATAGACCAGCTGGCTTACTTTTCATCCGACCCAGCCTCTTCAGAGAGTATTCAGCATGTTGGTAAAACGACTATCCCATATAAGGATGTTGGAGTAGGATTAGTTAAAGATGTCGGTTTACTGGGAACTTTTCCTTTTCCTCCAATCAACGCATCATCTTCATTTGCAACCATTCATATGATTACATCAGACACAATTTTTTATGACGATCCTTGGATCGTTCCTTCTGAATCTGAGATAGACTCATTTGGTGATTCCATGCCTTTGAGTCCATATGAAATTGCCTATGAAGCCGTGCAGTCTTTTGCGGATTTAATATGTGACTTCCCACGTGCTGACATGGAAACTGTGGCAGAGGAGCCCATTGCGGATGAATCTTTGTTTCTAATCAGCACTTTAGATCCGTGGTTTGGGGATATCATCTTCTATCTCCAGACCCAATCCTTTCGGCCAGAGATTTCAATGTCGGAACGTCGGAAAATTCATTTCCACTCCCAAAAATTCAAAATTATTGGAGATACTCTTTATCGCCGTGGGGCGGACTCTATTTTTTGACGTTGCTTAACTCACGAAGAGGCTGAAAGGGTTCTAAATGAATGTCACTCTGGAGCATGTGGCGGTCATATGTCTGGGTATGCCACAGCCCAAAAGATATTGCGCGTTGGCTATTTCTGGCCGTCCTTGTTTAAAGATTGTATTACGGCGGTCCGAAAATGCCACAACTGCCAGATTTTTGATCGTAAGATGCGTGCTCCACCTGCTCCTCTCCACCCTATAATTGTCTTTGGTCCTTTTGCCAAATGGGGTATCGATTTTATTACATGTAACCCTCACTCAGCCCGGGGGCATGCATATATCATCCTTGCGGTAGATTATTTTACTAAGTGGGCCGAGGCGATGCCTACATTCGAGGCAGACGCCAAAACAGCTACAATTTTCGTGTTCAATCATATAATTGCTAGGTTTCGTGTCCCGCAAGCGATAATCACTGATCATGGGTGTCATTTTCAAAACGTTATGATGACCAAACTTACAGGCCATCTTGGTTTACGTCACGATAGTTCAACCCCTTATTATCCACAAGCGAATGGTCTAGTTGAATCCATCAACAAAGTTTTAGTTATCATGATCCGATGAATCATTGGGATTCATTGGTCGAATTGGCACAACATGCTATTTTCAGTGCTTTGGGCGTATCGAACCTCAGTAAAAACATCAACAAGGTTCACTCCTTTCCAACTAGTCTATGTTTTGGAAGCTGTGTTACCCATTGAATGCGAAATCCCGTCACTGCAAATGGCCATCAAGTTACTTCCAGCAACTTCCGAAGAGGAAAAGCGTTTGTTATACTTGGCTCAATTATATGAGAATCGACGTGATGCTGCATTAGCGATCGAGACTCACGCAAAACGAATGAAAGCTCAGTATGATCGAAATGTGACCCCTTAAAATTTTTCGGAAGGGGATCTAGTCTTAGTTTATGATCAAGCTAATGATAAATTAGGTGCTGGAAAATTCGTTCCTATGTGGCATGGTCCCTATGTTGTCAAGCGAAAGCTAGCCAAAGGGGCTTATGAATTGGTAGACTTTGATGGGGACTCTTTAGGTAAACCCAGAAATGGTCTTTACCTGAAGAGGTATTATGCTTAAAAGAATGGGTATGGAGATTTGTTAGTTAGTTTAGTTTTTCTTTCTAGCTAGTGTGTTTTAGTTTAAAAAGTGTGCTTAGCTTAGAGAGTGTTTTTCCGTCATTATTTATGCCTATCTTGGTTTTATTCTTGATATTGCAGATGTCGATGTCTCTCCAAACATACATTGGATTTGCTGATGGTGCTTGTCGTAATACACAGAACATCTCTTCCGCAGCCTGGGTTATCTATTCACCCTATGACGAGTTAGTTTCTATGCATGGGGTAAGCCTCGGTCAAACAACAAAGAACATTGCAGAGTATAGTGCAGTGATTGAGTTATTATTCGAATCTATTTCATTTGGGATTCAGAGTTTGATAGTGAGGTTATATTCTGAACTCGTTGTATTACAGCTTAATAGAGTGTATGCCATTAGAAATCCAGTGTTATTAAGATTATTTTTGAGAGTGCGTCTCTTGGAACGTGAGTTTGATTACATTGAATATCAGCATATTCCAAGGTCTTTAAATACATTAGCAGATGCAATTGCTTCTCGAATATTAAATAGACATTTGTAATAATCATACATGTAAATTTAAAACCATTCCATAACATGATTTACAAGATAAGCCGGTAATAGTGATATATATATAGGAGTGTGTCAAAAAATACATCGTCCTCGATCATAGGTTGAAAAACGCCTTATGATCGGCAAAAATGATAAGTACAAAAAACAAAATGTCACATGTGCCCACAATAGGCGATCATCCTATCACTGGTGATGATCTCTATAAGAAACCACTGCACGGGCCACCTTGCAAAGGAACCTCCTAAAAGGTCCCGGGACTCCAATCACGTAGCGCTGAAGTCGACGAGGAATGTCGTCTATAGTGGTCTCAGGAATATCTCCCGTCAAGCGCTCGAGATGACCCTCCAACTTGGCCAAAACCTCTGCTGATTCGTCCTGTGGGGCTGGCGCGGGTGCAACTGGTTGCCTCCTCTCGAAAGGCCAGAGAGCGGCTGGTCGCTGTGGACCCACATCTGCATTTGAAATTTTTACTATTAGTTTTGAGACGATGGAAAAATAAAAAAATTAAAATAGGAAAAAGTTGAAAAGGATTTTACTTGACTCGTCCCACTGCTCTCCTAGTGGAAGAGCCATGTCTGGGTCACCACGAAAATCTATCCCAGCGTAAGGGAAGTCCTGAATGGAAAAGATCTGGTTTTCCAACCACTGGAAATACTCAGGTTTGAACCGAGCAACCTCTTTCCTCTTGTCCGGGTGACGGGCCATGACTGCGACCCATCGCATCAGTTTGGGCTCTCGAGGAAGCCCAGCTCCAACAGTAAGGTGCTGTGGGATCAGCATAGGAACCCTCTCTAGGCCAAAACTCACGACCAAAGCCCCATAACCAAAGGTCTTTAGTCGTCCGCTCTTGGCCCTGGTCAGTTGGCCTTTCAAATTGGCCAGCACAGCATTGCACCAGTTGAAGATGGTGCCTCGAAAGAAATCAACTGCCATACGCATCTGGGATTCGGTGGCAATATGTAATGTGGTAGCTCCGCAAATTCTGGTGACGGTAAACGCAATCACCATGAGTTCAGGACGAGATATGGTCTTTATGTCTATTCCTTTGTCTCTAGCCTGGCTGTTGCAGTACTCTAGCCGGAGGCTATCGACAGACTGGCCACCTAGCCTAGTCCCGTGCAGAGTCAAGTCTTCGCCTCTCTTAGGCAAACCAGTCAAGAAATAAATGTCCGCCAGCTCGATTTTGAGCTGGTGGCCACCAATGAAAAAGCACTGGTCCTGTATGCTCCATCTGTCAACTAGCCACTGTAAGAAATCCACCTGAGCCCTCATGGCAGGAATGGTCCAGAATTTGTACAATCTGCACGCCCTCAAAGCATCAAGTGAAGGCTGATGATTCCATGCGGCAGCATCCACGTCCTCATGCTCTCGTTCACGCCAATCTAGCATGATGTACTCTCTGCATCAAGTATAAAGATTAATTAAATTGCTAGAAAATATTTTGATTGGTCCATTTTTGAGAATCTTTGGGTTCAAAACCCTTGCGGCGGGGTACGCACCCTCCGAGTTAGACACAGTGCGTGGGTCCGCACTTTGTCTACACGGTAGGTGCGGATCCCGAGCTTTTTCCCAATGGAGAAAAAGTCGGGGTCCGCGGGTCCGCAATGGTAAACCTGCGGACCCCCGCGCGCGGGTTTTGCGCCTTAAAACCCTCCCAAAAAATGAAATGAAGGACTAAAACAAAAAACTAAATGGTTGAAAATGAAGAGTAGGATGATGTGGATTACCTGGAGAAGACGGCGCTCGATTCCGACAGTTGAATTTTCCACAATCTTCACGGGAAGTTTTCTAAGCAAAAGCACTATTTTCTCACCCAAACTCAAACGGTAAAAATGAATCAACAAAGGCCCTTTTTATAATGTTTTTGAGTAAATAAATCGTAAATTTGTTTATGTTTCACTTTGGAAAGGTATTTTGCGATGATTTTAGCCATTTCAAACAGGTATGAGTAATGTTTGTGTTTTTGTGCAGAATAAAGGATTATTCAGGCGAAATCTATCATTTTCGACAGAAAAACATGTAGAGTCATCTTTAAGCTCTTTTTTGACTCCTAAAACATGAAAAGATTGCCGAGTGTTTCTTTTAAACTCGTTAAAATGAAATTAAAAGACGGTCCACTTACAGCTCTTTTCCGACCGTAAAAACATGAAAAGATTGCCAGATTTTTGTCATTTCGAATTCGATATTGGTTATAAAACGACGTGCCATTGATCACTTTTTTACTTTTTTGGGTCAAGGGCACTAATAACGAAAAGTAATCCTTGGTCGTAAAAGATCAAGCGGTTCTCTCAAGTATTATTTTATACTTTTTCGGGCTTGGGAGACACAAATTTACGAAAAAGGTCAACCTTGGAGTCTTCTTAAGTTTTTTCAGACTCTCTAAAATTGAAAAACGCTGAGTTTCTCCTATACTGGACTCGTTAAAATTTCACAGTAAAGGACCTGTTCAATTACAAACAGGAACGAACCACTCCTTCTTAGGGTTCGAATTTAAACTGAGTTGGACTCATCCGAAGGATGAGCTTATAATCAAGCAAATGTTATCCTCCTCAAGCTTGTCAAAAATAAAGAGGTACTTGCCAGAAATGGTGGGGGAAAAGAGAAAAAAATGAGTCTGTTTGTCATACTTTGTAACCACTCTTGAACACAACACTTTTATTCCCCTGGGTTGGGAAATCCTTTGCCTAACAGTTGATCAAACCACATTGAAAGTCTTCAGCCAGTTTCTGGGTATTAACTTTGGGTCAATTGTCACCAAGCCATCTGTCGTGTCGTTATGTGTTCAAGAGGTCACTGCCAATAAGCCATTCATCTGCAAAATATCTGTCATCCATCTTGACCATCCCTGAGTCAGTCCTTGCAACTAAATTTCTTCAACTTGATCTATGATTTCGTGTTGTGGGCTTGCCTATGACGGATCGATTTCTATCGACATCAGCTCAATATCTAGAAAGATGATCTAGGAATCGTCAGTACCTTGAAATCTGCATGCCTCAATGGCAGGTTTCTCGCCTTTGACGACAGTTTACATCATGGACTTTCAATCGAAGGATTCCGTGATATGTTCGACATTAACACATTTATTCACATCTCATGGATTGTACTGGGTACTTTGAGAGCCATTGACATCACTGGTGGTTTCTCTCACACTTGTTAACAGTTTACATCATTGACTGGTAATCAAGTGGTTTCTACCATGTTCGACATCAACACATTTATTCGCATGGATAGAATCGTACTATTTCGGGAAGTAGAAATGAAGACCCTGGATCTAGTTTCCACCATCCAGGCTGCGAGGAATTTTTTATTCATTATATTGTGGACTATTCATAAACAGATGGCTACGTCCATACTGTGTTCACATGAGTCTATACTTGTGATGTTTTACAAGATCATTCCTATATCAGAGCAGTAGATAGTTTTCTAGTTAGTTTTGATCTGAGTATGGGAATACCTACCTCAACGATGATATGATCTCATATATATATCTTGCATTGAATGTTTTTACAGGTTCCGACCGGGCTCTCCACAATATGATCCTCGAAATGATAAAGTACTTCACTCTTCCTATATGATAAATGAAATCCTCATCTACTACAGACTTCGCACTTTAGGGGGCAATCTGTTACACAAAAATATCGTCACTATGATTATTTACAGTCAGTATGGGTCTATCATCACTTGTACTGTCCTCCTAAGCAAGTCTAAGACCTCAGCTCTTCAAATCAAGCTTTGGAAATGGGAGAAGACATTAAAAATCAATGTAACTCTGGTTCCGCACTTTCTCTCATGGTCACCTGCGGTCCCGCACCTTCTGTGTACAAAAGCTGCGTACCTACCCTCTCTGTCCCTAACGGTGTAGGTGCGGACCCCCTGTGAAAGTCAAAAGGTGCAAATTTTATCTTAAAAAACTCACTTTGGGCTAATTCTAGAGTTTTCTAGAAGGAATTGTGACGTGGATTGTTCGCTCTGAGGTGGTTCATGCATCCCAAAAGAGAAGGAGCTAATCCCTTGACTAAAGGAGCTATCCCTTTGAAGGAGGGATTTATCCCTTTGAAGGAGGACCTAGTAACTTCCCTCCATTGCACTATAAATACAGGCATTGGGGTGAGGATTAGGGGGGTTAGAAGCTGAACATTTTGAGGGTAAATGCTGGTGAAATTAATACTTCCTAGTTGAGCTTAAGAGGAGAGATCACATACCTTTTTGGCTTCATTGGGGAGTGAGTGAAACTTGTCAAAGTAAAGGAGACTTCTTGTTGGACCCTGGGAGGAGCTTGTACAGCGTCAAGGCGAAGGTTGTAAAGTTCTTCTTCTTTTGAATTAATACAATCAAACTCATTTTTCTCAACAAGTGTCTTATGTTATTTGTTTCATGGACTCCTTGACTTTCATGTTAAATATGTTTTATGCAATTGGTTTTTCAGGTGCTATTTAATTTGTTTGCCTTGTTTGTGTTTTCAGATTCGCGAAAAGGAGCTCATTTGGATCAAAGGAGCGAGGGCATCCACAAGCTTGCGTTGGACCAAAGGTAGGCCCTAAAAACACTTGTTTGCTATTGTTTATTAAAGCATATTTAGAGAAAGATAGTGTCTGGTTGGTTTGCTTGTCATTAGGTCTTCTTTAGATTCTAGGAAGGTCTATCTTGTCCACAAGATCGACGCATTCCGTGTGACACTGACCCTGAAATAGTGGCATAGAATCTAGGGTCGCTCGCTCAGAAATGGCTGAAAAAGTCCACAATCACTGACATTATTTGCTGTGGCAGTGACTGGAAGGCCTCAATCTGCATGCATGTCTTTTCATGGGAGAAAATAAGGGTCCAAATTAGTGAAATTCAAGTTATATTAGGGGTTGGTCACCTAGAAGGGTTGATTGGCTTCCGAAGGTTCTGTAGCATGTGTGGAAGGTCATAATGGTGATGTTTTATCGGTTCAACTTCCTTAAATGTAAATGGGGATTTGAATCACATCATAGTAGCCTCTCATTACATGTTTACCCATCAGACCATTTAACTTGGGTAAATGTGGGATCAGGGTGTTACAAAGTGGTATCATAGCGGGTTTTGTTCTCTTTAGGTGGTGTCTAGTTTCCGTCCTCTTTGGGTGATATCTAATACTACTTTGTGATAGTATGTTAGAGATGAATTGTGAGAGTCATTGTTGCATCTTGTGTCATCATGATGTTGATGTGTTGGTTGAGATAGAGAATGATATGTAGACCATCAGTGTGAAGTTATGGAACTAGACTTCAGGGTAAGAGCAGATCGTCATACAGGTTTGAATGTTTGGCCTATAGGTATGTGGTTGTTAGGTCCCTATACTACTAGTGTAACCCCTTACTGTTATTAGTGCAACCCCTTTATTGCTATTAGTGCAACCCCCTTATTATATTTTTGTGACCATGTAATCCCTATATTGTTATTATTTTGCCCCATAGAATCCAACTATTGTTATTATTATGCCCTTACATTATTATTGTTATGTCGGCTCTGATTATATTATGACCCCTGAGGCTCCTCTATATAGAAAGGAGGTCTTGTCATTTGTATCATCCAAGAATTGTTCATTTGTGTAATTTAAATGAGGTTGAACCCTTGAAGAGGCTGAATTCTAAGGCGTTTATCTCTCTTTTCTATCTTTTTGTGAGCTAGTTTCATAACATTTGGTATCAGAGCTTGGATTCTAGGGTTTCGCTACTCCAAACAGGTCATCGTGGAATTTTCGCTATAACATTTTTTTTTTCAACGTTTCAGAAGCTAAAAAAACCCATTTGAGAATACATCTCGCTAAACCTTAGGTTAGAATTTAAGATCTTGTATCACTATATTTTCGGAGATATGATCTGAGTAAGTTAGGGTTTTTGCAAGCTCCCGAATTCTATCTCAAACAAGTCATCATGGAATTTTCGCTATAATTATTTTTTTGCAATGTTTCAGAGCCTGATATTAAAACCCATTTGAGATGAAAACTTGGTGAATCTTGGGCCCAAATTTCAGATCTTATTTTGTTACATTTGCGGAGATACAATCCAAGACAGTTACGGTTTCTGCAGGATCCCAAATTACATCCCAAATAGGTGACCTTGGGAAAATCATCATAACTTTCTCTTTGAGCATCAGATTGAATTTTCGTAAGAAGTTACAAAAAGAGGACAGACTGTAGTTTTACGTATATTGGTTTCATGTCTTAAGGTTGAAACAGTGACACGTGGAACTTTATACAAGTTCGCTCTACTGAACTAGTCTATAATCATGTCATCGTGGAAGATTTGATATAACTCTTCCTTACCGAATCCAATATTAATCAGACTTGTGGGGTTAGAAAGAGGACTTAGAGGGCTACTGCAGGGCACAATTTCAGAACTTGGAGATCTGAAATTGCAGAGTTACAATCGTTTCAAGCTCGAGCTCCTAAAATCAAGAAAAGGAGATATGAGGAAGTTTGATGGCAAGGATTTGTTAAATTGGATACTACAGATGGAGCAATATTTTGATCTACATGAGGTGCAACTGTTACAAAAGGTAGGTATTGCATCTTTATATTTAGAACCGAATGAATTTTTATGGTATGAAGGGCTTTGTTCTCATAAACCACTTGTCATGTGGTTAATTTTCACAGAGGAAATGATAGCACATTATGAGGATACAAAGATAAACATCTTCTTTAGCCAATTGATAAATCTCAAACAAACGGGTTCAATGGTAGAGAAAATTGAGGACTTTCAAAAATTGAATATAAGGTTAAATGCTATTCCAGAGAAGCAAAGGATTGATGCCTTCATAGGGACTTTAAAGGATAACATTCAATATGAGATTCATCTTTGGGAACTTGATTCATTGGAGAAGGCATTTAGGTTGGCAAGAAAAAATGAAAGAGAAATTATGGAAACAAGGAATCCCACCACTCATGAATATAATTATGGAAGTGTTTTTTCTCCTAGCCTTCCACAACCTACAAGGTTTACACCACAACAATTGGAAGAAAAAAGAGAAAAATGGTTTTGTTACAATTGTGATAGCAAATACACTAAAGGTCATAAGGGTGTTGAGAAGAAATTATTTTACATAGATTATGAAGAGGAGGAAGAAACGGATCAAGAAACATCAAAAGAAGAGGATATACACTAGGAGCCAACCCCAGAGAAAGAAGAAATGAATCCGACCATATCTTGTAAAGCATTGGCAATAATTACCACTCCTCAAACTCTCAAGATTTAAGGACATATCAAGAAGAAAAAGGTTCAAGAAGTGAAAGATCACATCAAGAAAGAAGAAATGAATCCAATCATATCTTGTAATGCATTGACCGGAATTACCACTCCTCAAACTATCAAGATAGAAGGATATATCAAGAAGAAAAATGTTCAAGAAGTGAAAGATCACATCGAGCATCAAGAAATGAATCCGACCATATCTTGCAATGCATTGGAAGAAATTACCATTCCTCAAACTCTCAAGATAGAAGGACATATCAAGAAGAAAAAGATTCAATTAGTGATATCACATCAAGCATAAACAACAAGTTCTCCAACTTTTAAAGGATAATGCCACTTTGGTGCAGAGTCGAATGAAACAACAGGCAGATCAACATCGCAGTGAAAGAAGTTTTGATGTTGGTGATTGGGTATTTTTACGGCTACATCTCAAGCAAGCTATTTATGAGAAGGAAATTTTGGCAATACTTCATGCACTTAACGACCTTACCTAATGGGAAGACACTTCAAGGTAAAAATGGATCATGATAGTATTAAATAATTTTTAGAACAAATATTATCTTTAGAAGAATAGAAAAAATGGGTCACAAATATGTTGGGTTATGACTTTGAAATCATCTACAGAAAAGAGAAGCAAAATGTTGTTGCAGATGCACTCTCAAGAAAGGATGAGGATGTGGAAGCATTGTTTTGTGCTACTTCTATTATCTAACCAGATTGGATAAATGAAGCAAGGGATGAATGGAAGAAGGGTGAAGAAGTGTGGCCACTCATTCAAAAGTTGCAGAAGATCCTAGTTCAAACAATATTGCCAGAACTTGATGAGGAAGGAAGAATCATATTGGAACCTAGAGCAGCCACAACTACAAAATCTATCAATTTCAGAGTATCTCATCAAGTGGAAGAACTTACCCATTGAATATTTCACATGGGAGGACAAGAATTTTATATGAAAGCATCAAGAACTACTCAAGTGTTGAGGACAACACTTTCTGAAGGAGAGGGGCATGTTAGGTCCCTATACTACTAGCGTAACCCCTTATTGTTATTAGTACAACCCCCTTATTATATTGTTGTGCCCATGTGGTCCCCATATTATTATTATTGTGCCCCATAGAAGCCCACTATTGTTATTATTGTTATGTCGACTTTGATTATATTATGACCCCTTAGACTCCTATATATACAAAGGAGGTCTTGTCATTTGTATCATCCAAGAATTGTTCATTTGTGTAATGTAAAGGAGGTTGCCTCCTCAAAGAGGCTGAATTCTAAGGCGTTTATCTCTCTTTTCTATCTTTTTGTGAGTTGGTTTCATAATAATGGTTAATGGTTTCTATAAGAATTAAGGTCACTTATATGCTTGTCATTATATTGATGTTATGGTTACATGTATGATAAATCCTAGTTGATCAGTGTAGTCATATACATATGCGTTGGATAATCATGAATGATAGTAATTTGTTGTTATATGCATTGTGGTCATATGCATGATGTTTATGGTCATTGTACTTAATATTTTGATGTTACATGTATCATGCTAATTTGGATTGGTCTAGGCAGATGATTGTGGTTATGACATCCACGTATGATTCAACCTATTTGTGATATTATGTTGTACTAATATAAATAGACTGTGCATATGTCATTGTTATGCGTGAATGAAACTTGTTTATGAGTTTATGATGTGAACGTGTTATCTAGTTACTGTTATGGATATCATGACCTTATTTATGTTTGATTTGATGTGTTGTGAAGTCATATCATGCTAATCTAGATTGATTGTGCAGCGAAGGTAGCCTCCCCTGAGATACATTAAGGTATGAGTTTGCTTATGTCGTCTATTTGGTGTTTGAATGTTTGATTATGTCGTTTATTCGGTGTTTGAGTTTTTGGTGTCTATTATGTCATCTATCTGTTGCTTGAATGTTTTATTAATTGCATTCTATGAGTATGTGTTTGTAAGATTGCATGAAGGGATGCTCTTGTTTCAAAATGGTTGTACTAACACATTATGTGCCGAGACAACTGATATATACTTGAGTGTCAATACGTGATAGTTGTAGCATTATGTCTTTTGAATTTTAGTTGATTATGGCATGGTTGTTAGTATTGGTAAAGGCTGATTTCAATTAATAGAGATTGTGTTTTGATCCTTGGAGCATGTGGCTAACATGTGTGAGTAGTTGCAAGGAAACATGCTTGGTATTAGCAAGACAAGGTAATATTTGATGTGTTTATATAACTAACGGTTGGGTGATGTGACTGTACATAGTAAGACTCGATTGCAACAAGTTAAGGAACTGATGTATTGTTATGTTTATTCATGCACTGACAGTTATGTTTGTGTGTGGCGGTATGATGTAGGGAATTGCATGGAAAAAGAGACTCCCATGAAATATTGAAGAAGGCTCGGGTTGAGATTTTCCTTGGAAGCACTAGGAAGCCATGGGATTGAGTCATGGTGTTTGTTTTAGTCTTGTGATTTTATTTATTTATTTGCATTTGATTTATGGTTTGCTTATGTCTAGTGTATGGCCATACCACTTTATTTGTGGTGTTGTATTGTATTGGTTTTAATGGGTTCTTCTTGTTTGTCATGTTCTTTCCTTTCATGTTTTAGGGGTTTTGGGAATTCCCTGGGAAAAGAGGAAAGTGTTATAGACATTTTTGTGCCTTACAGCTATAAGCATGAAATGTCCATAATTCAAGGGATCCAAATTCCCTAAAGATGTTGTTACAGCTCCTAAAGGAACAAGGTCAACCAATGACAGCTTCTCCCAGAAGTTCTCCACCAAAAACCACTCAGAAATAGTCAATTCAGGATCAATTCAGAGGCTCCACTAGCTGCCTGCGTTGAAATGCAGAGTCTACACTGGCTAGGTGCACTGCAATGCAGGTGGAAGCACTACCAGGGTGCGCTGAGCGGGAAATGACAAATGGCAAGCTCATTCAACGAGGTGGAAAGACCCTGGAAGCTTCCAAAATCTTCTCCAATGACACTTGCCTCAATGAATTCGACTAGTGATGAGTAAGAGGTTCTCAACCTCCAAGTGGAAGCAAGAACTGACAGAGAGAAGCCACAAGTCAAAACATAAGCTGACTCATCCTCTCTGCTTACATCTATATATGGATCTCTCACCCAGAGGTTCAGGGGGCTGGAATTTTGTACTTTGCAGAGAATTGTTGTTGATTTGAGATTGAGATTAGCACATTGGGTGATTTATGCTTTTTTGGAGGAGAGGAAGGGATTCCTTTGCTGGGAGGTAGATGCTGGATCGGGACTCACTTGGTTGTATCTCCTCTTGGAATTTATTATCATATCAATAAACTATTTGAGTTTCTCCTACATGTTGTGTACCATTGATGTTTTGTTATGCTTACATGTTTAGCTTAATCTGATCTTGAGCTTTTTATGAATGTATATCTATATCTTTGTGTAGTTTCTCTCTCTTGTGATCTTGCAGGAATTCGATGAAGCTGGACCGGTGAAAGAGCAAGAAGCTGGGAGCTACTGAAGAGAAGAGTGATTTGGATCGACAAACTAGCGGAATATACAGGTTAGTTAGATCCTTCTTCCCCACTTACATTTCATAAAGAAGAATACTCAAATAAGTTTACCTGTTTGTTGCTAAGGCACTATCACCTCTTAGAGTGGGATAGGGGCATTCCGAATTGGATACTTTTCCCAACAACAAATTGGTGACTCCACTGGGGACAGTATCTTGTTAGTTTATTTGTGTTTCTATTGTTGTTCTTCTCATAAACTCAGGAGTGCCGAATCGAAATGCATTTGCCATTTTCAAATGCAAAGTAGAGATCTGCCACTCTAGTCCACTCACTGGCCCTGTTTTTATGATTTGAACAGCTGATCCACAAGTGCTCTAACAGCCCTTTGTGATAGATCTTAGTAATCCTTTAAATCATCCTCCTAATTGTACCTAATTGATAGCTTTGATCTGGCCAAAAACTGTTGATTTAACTGCAAACCGTAACCCAGAACCCAGAAACAACTCTCGTTTCTACTTCAGCGCAGACTCTGTGAAGAGGTTTTGCATTTCAATGCAGGTCTCGTGAAGGCTACCTGTGCTGAAGTTCAGTTTCTCTGTGCTGAGGGTGCGCTGATCAGCCTTTGCCTTGTGCAGCTGTGGTTCCCTGCTTCCTTTTGCTCAGTTTCATCTCTGTTTTTTGCAGCCTGTTATCAGTCAGTGTACCTATCTGAAACCCCTTTTCTTGGCCTCAATTCTGCCTCAGTTGTATAAAGAAACTGTATTTGTTCTTTGTGTATTTGTTACATCATTTGCAGTTTCCCATTACAAAAGTAAACTAGTCATGCTATCGCCCTTAGATCTAGATCTGTCGTAAGTGTCGTTTTGATCTTAGGAGTGAGTTTGTTTGCTGTTCACAGTTGATTGAGCTTTTACTTTTGTCGTTTGGTTTGAATTTATGCATTTCTAGTGTCGAAACAAGTAAATCATAAAGTGTCGTAATCGTCTTTTTGATTTTGAAAAGGGAACTTGTTTATGTTTTCACTTGAAATCGAATTCAAATTTGTACAACAGCTTTCTTTTTAGGTATCAATATTAAGGAAGCGAAAACAAATACATGCATTTGTACATTTGCATTTTGATAGTTTGCATGCTTTGATTTAGGGAAAAGTGCATTACAGTGTGCTCTATGCTCTTTGAGAAAAGTTTGTATCTTCCTTTTCCCCTTGTAGCTAGGATTTTCATTGTTGAAAAGATATAAAAGCTTGCTTATCATCTTTAGACTACATTTAGGAATTGTATCATACATCTCGTGGTGATCCAAAAAGGCAAACTTCTAAGAAAGATCAACCTAAAATAAATTGAATGAACTTAACAACGCTTTGTAACTTAACGCACAACATAGAGGTCTAGGCTAGAGAAGTGTTCTGGCGTCGTAAAACCTGGTGACTGTCGATCTCGCTGATGGTTGGGTGATTCCTCCTGAGAGACGATAGCGCCAGTACGGATTGTGCTCCCACGTACCGTCGAGTATATATTGGGAGACCCCTATAGGCATAAAACCTTTATCCTTAGGAAGCTGTGTCGGCCGCCCTACTGATCGCAATGCACTGAACACAGCATTCGAGAAGATTGACCGCCCATACCTTAAAAAGTATTCTGCGGTTTTGCGAAAAGTTTGGCACACCCTCTACCTAGAACTCAAGAGTAGTTCCTTTTGGCCTTTTTCAGACTCTATAACGGAAAAAGTCCATCCGAGCATTTGTCACTTCGGGCTCGTTAAAACATCGAAGGAGACTAGAGTCATCTTTAGCTTTTTCTCGACTCTTTAAAACTGAAAAAGCAAGTTGTGTCTAAAGCGTCGTTAAAATTTATTTTAAACGGAACAATCACCCCTTTTTCCTGCATTGATCTTTAGGTTGAGAAAATGGAACCCACCAACCAAGGAATTCCCCTTGGTGGAAATCCTAGTCCCTTCTCCTCTTGGGGAGATGTTGGTGCGCCCCATATGGCCACATTGTCGCTTCCAAGACTGACAATTGGCTTGCCGGTCTGGCTCTTCTCAACCAATGTCGTTCAGAACACCACTATTCCTGAATAGTCGAATCAACAGTTAGACCAGTCCAGAGTTACCCACCAGCCTTCTACTTCCTCTAATTCTTCCTCTCCTCCTTCCTCTTCGCTTGACGGAACTGGTAAAACAAAAAACCAAGTTCCTAAGGAGAAGAAGGAAAAGAAGAAGAAAGAGAAGAAGAAGAAGGAGCCAAAAGCGACTGGGGGCAAACAAGTGTCGCCTGACAAAAATCCACACACAGCACTGACTAGGCCTAAATCGCCATGTGTCATATGCAAGGGAGACCACTTCCACAGAGATTGTCCCTGCATCCCTCGGATACTAAGGGACTGGTCTCCCCGTTTGCACAATTCGGTGGCATCAACCTCTGGTAGCCATGTTGAATGCATACCATCAACTAGCGAGAGTGAAGTCCTTGGACAAAAAGCGAGAGCTAGATCTCCCTGTAGACTGTGCGAAGGCAACCACGCCATCCACCATTGTCCCTTCTTAGATGAAGCGAAAAGAGTTTTGGATGATCGTCCGGTTTCACCGTTACGAATTCCTCCTGGATATAAAAAACTCTTGCCGAGTCCTTCGTTAGTTGAAAATCCAGCTGGCCCGCTCAAGTGGTCAGCTGAAGCACCGGTTATTGAAGATGAACCAGCTGAATCCATACCCGACGAAAGTCAAAAGGTCGAGGCGGCAGTTGACCCGGTCTTGCCTTCAGAGGATTTATCTTCGAATGATACAGTCACTGAAGAGAATAAAGATGACACCATCCAAATTCTCTTCATCAACACAGACTCCGACGAGCATGGGGGCACTTCCCCCATTCCTTTATCACAGGAAGGAAGTTCGTCAGAGCGATACCCGGTTGTTTACTCAGTCCCACCACCAAGCAACCTAGTTGTCTCCTTCGACTGGAACCAACTAGGCAGACCCCGTTTGCCAGCAAGCATACCATTCAGAATTATCGTCCAAATATACAGAATGGTCATGGCTGGCACCATCATTGATGAAGGGGCATCTGTGAGTATCCTTTCCTCCACTGCTTGGAAAGCGCTTGGTTCGCCAGCACTTTTGCCTGAAATGAGAAATCTGACAGGCTTTGATAAAGGAACCAGTCAACCTTTACGGATCCTCCCCAATGTGCCTATCACATTGAAAGGGAAGACCGTTCAAATGAACGTGATGTTCGTTCAAGGACCCTTGGATTATAACCTACTCCTTGGATGAGACTATATATATTGCATGGGAGCCATCGTCTCCTCACTCTTTAGAGTAATGTCTTTTCCGCACGAAGGAAGAGTGGTCAAGCTCATGGACCAGCTTTCATTTCTCGGATCATGCATCGCAAATAGTCATATAGCATTCCTAAATGGTCTCTTCACGCAAGAAATGTCTCAACCCATGGTCCGTCCTCCCGATGAGCGCGAGTGATTCGGAAGGATATGACTGGAACCCAGGGGGCATGCGTCCTGGTCTGCTTCGGCAGGAAAACTTTGGGTATAGGGTAGGTTTTCGCGGGAGAATATGACTAGTCTGTACCCCATCCGTCTTGGAAGAGGGGTTATTCTAGAATAAGATTCTTTTGTCAAATTTATGTGTTTGGCGCTCGTTGTCACTCACCTTTGTCTATCTCGGTAGACATCGCCGAAGAAGTGTTTTGTTCGCTGCATTGATGAAACAATCTTTGGGTAACCTGAAAGAGGTAGGCCTTTCCTGGTAAAACAAATGTTTTATCTGCAAATTGAGGGGTAACCTTGAAATCGTACTTTATACCTGGGGGCATGCAAACCTTTTGGAGTGCAAGCAAGGGGCGACTATTTATTTGTTAAATTTTTAGGTCCTCCCTTTAAACCTGTAGGTCTAACCCTTTAAACTCGTAGGATTAGTCGTTTCCGAACTTGCATAACGAAAGGATGCGGGGCATAGCTTTGGTAAGGCGCAAGCTCCATAAAAAATGGCATCTTACATGAGACATTCTTATCATATGACTGGATTATTGAGCAGTTTTAGCACATAGTTCATGCTTGTTAAAAAATAAACATAAGACCGAGCAGTGTTTTTCCGCGTTTAAGCTCGTTAAAAAATGAACTATCCTCCGGTAAATAACCACCGTGAATATAACATTATCAACCATTAAAGCCTTGGTCGTGTTTGCACCGTCACCTCCACTTTTCCATTGGCCAATCGTTCACCTCCATATGATTGTTTACCCATTTTGAGGAACAGCTGCGAAGAGTGATTTCACTAGCCATCCTTGTGACACTGCCGTGATTGGAAAATTCCAACCTTTACCTGGAATCAGCTGCTAACCTGTTTTATCACTCGTTCCTCAAAAGACGAGTCTTCTTTAAGCTCTTTTCATCTGAATCGTAAAATATGAAAAGATTGCCGAGTTTTGGCCTTCCAGCTCGTTAAAGCGACCGGAAGTGCTATCCCTCCTCTAGATTTTAATCTTTTTGGACCTGAGGGATTATTGCACAAAAAGATCGAGCGCTTGTTTGTTCGGCTCATAAAAACTATCGAAAATTCATCCCTTCTGTATTGTTTTGTACTTTTTCGGACTTAAGGGATTAGATGACGAAAAAGGACTTTCGGAGTTGACTTTATGTACCTTTTCAGACTCTCTAAAAATGAAAAGGACCGAGTTATCTTTGTCGTTAGACTCGTTAAAAGCATTAAATAGCGACAAACTTGTCTTTAGACGAGAACGAGTTTCACTATCGCTAGGCTCGTTAAAACATAGCGATGGGTTTGCCCGAAGGGAAAATTATAGAACAAGCATATGTTATCCTCCTCAAGCTTGACAAAAATAAAGAGGTACTAGTCAGCAATGACTGGGGAAAAATTGGGAAGAAACTCAAAGAACTTTATTGGTAGCAAGTCGCTCTTGAACATGACACTTCCACTCCGTGCCAGAGTCGGGTTGGGTTGTTTCATTCACCGGTCACATCGCCATGGTCTCGCCATACCATCCACCTTTGGGGTAAATGCTACCAATCCATCACACAAGTTTCGCCGATATGTTCAAGAGAAGTCATCCAGAGAAGTCAACCATGTCCCATCCACTACCATACATTATCCTTCATTCTTTTCATGACCGCCGCCCTAAACCATATATCATCAGATTGTTTTCACCTCCATCAAAATCATTTGCTCCGTTCTGTGTCACTGATGTGGGATACATTAAGGCCCTCCTTTGATGGATCGATTCTTGTCGACATCAGCTCATTATCCAAGAAGTTGATCTAGGAACAACCCCTTCAGTACTTTGAAGCTTGCATGCCTCAATGGCAAGTTTCTCACTTCCGGCGACAGGTATACATCAATGACCTTCGACCGAAAGATTTTGCGTGGTGTTCGACGCCAAGTCCTTTATTCACACCATGTGAATTGTACTGCAGTACCTTGAGGGTCATTATCATTATTGGTGATTCCTCTCGCGCTTGTTAACGATTTACCTCATTGACCGGTAATCAAGTGATGTCTTTCCATGTTCGACTTCAGAACATCTCTCACATGGATCGACTTGTACTTAGAGTGAAGATTGAACGAGTTTGAAGACCCCGGATCTAGTTTCATCCATCCAAGCTGCGATATATATTAAGAAAAAATAAAGACATTGACATGTACAGCATTGCAGCACAGACAATCATCCTACCAAAGGATGATGATTTCAGCAAGGATCATCAGTCTATCATCAGACAATTGTCTGCCCTATGTACACAAAAATGAATTTATAAAGCTGAGCATGGGAATGCCCGCCTCAGCTAGATCATGAAAACAGTATGAAAAATAATGTATTGTATTGTATCTTATTACAGGTCTCCTCCCAGCATTGAATGAACTTCGGATCCTCCTAATAAAGCATTTCACCTTATAAACGGCCTCATACTTTAGGGGGCAACTGTTATAGACATTTTTGTGCCTTACAACTATAAGCATGAAATGTCCATAATTAAAGGGATCCAAAGTCCCTAAAGATGTTGTTACAGCTCCTAAAGGAACAAGGTCAACCAATGACAGCTTCTCCCAGAAGTTCTCCACCAAAAACCACTCAGAAATAGTCAATTCAGGATTAATTCAGAGGCTCCACTAGCTGCCTGTGTTGAAATGCAGAGTCTACACTGGCAAGGTGCACTGCAATGCAGGTGGAAGCACTACCAGGGTGCGCTAAGCGGGAAATGACAAATGGAAAGCTCATTCAACGAGGTGGAAAGACCCTGGAAGCTTCCAGAATCTTCTCCAATGACACTTGCCTCAATGAATTTGACTAGTGATGAGTAAGAGGTTCTCAACCTCCAAGTGGAAGCAAGAACTGAGAGAGAGAAGCCACAAGTCAAAACATAAGCTGACTCATCCTCTCTACTTACATCTATATATGGATCTCTCACCCAGAGGTTCAGGGGGCTGGAATTTTGTACTTTGTAGAGAATTGCTGTTGGTTTGAGATTGAGATTAGCACATTGGGTGATTTATGCTTTGTTGGAGGAGAGGAAGGGATTCCTTTGCTGGGAGGTAGATGCTGGATCGGAACTCACTTGGTTGTATCTCCTCTTGGACTTTATTATCATATCAATAAACTATTTAAGTTTCTCCTACATGTTGTGTACCAATGATGTTTTGTTATGCTTACATGTTTAGCTTAATCTGATCTTGAGATTTTTATGAATGTATATCTGTATCTTTGTGTAGTTTCTCTCTCTTGTGATCTTGCAGGAATTCAGTGAAGCTGGACCGGTGAAAGAGCAAGAAGCTGGGAGCTACTGAAGAGAGGAGTGATTTGGATCGACAAACTAGCGGAAGATACAGGTTAGTTAGATCCTTCTTCCCCACTTACATTTCATAAAGAAGAATACTCAAATAAGTTTACCTGTTTGTTGCTAAGGCATTATCACCTCTTAGAGTAGGATAGGGGCATTCCGAATTGGATACTTTTCCCAACAACAGAAAGTTAGTGGGGCTTGGGGAGTGTTATGAAACCAGCTCAAGAAAAGATAGAAAAGATAGATCAACACCTTAGAATTCAGCCTCTTCGAGGGGGCAACCTCCTTTACATTACATAAATGAACAATTCTTGGATGATTCAAATGACAAAACCTCCTTTCTATATATAGGAGTCTAAGGAGTCACAATATAATCCAGCCGACCTAACAATAATAATATAAAGCCACAAAAATAACAATAGAGGGATTCTATGGGGCACAGTAATAACAATATGGGGGCAATAAGGGCACAACAATATTAATAAGGGGTATAACTACAATAGTAATGGGGTAATCACTAGTATTATAGGGACCCAACATGCCCCTCTCCTTCAAAAAAGTGTTGTCCTCAACGCTTGAGTAGTTCTGGATACTTCTGCATAAAATTCTCATCCTCCCATGTGGAATCTTTAGCGGATAAGTTCTTCCACTTGATAAGATACTCTGAAATTGATCGATTTCGTAGCTATCGAGTTCTTGTTTCTGTGACTGCTTCCGGTTTCAATATAATTTTTCCTTCCTCGTCAAGTTCTGGTAATATTGTTTGAATTGGGAGCTTATCACCTATAACCTTCTTTAAACATGAAACATGGAAAACTGGGTGCAATCGAGAAGCTGCAGGAAGCTCCAATTTGTATGCCATAGTACCAATCTTTTGCAACACCTTGTACGAACCATAATACTTTGGTGATAATTTATTATCCTTCTTAGCTTGGTTGAGGGACATTTGCTTATATGGTTGTAGCCGTAGGAATACCCAATCACCTACATCAAAACTTCTTTCACTGTGATGTTGATCTGCTTGTTGTTTCATTCTATTCTGTGCCAACACGAGGTTATCCTTTAAGAGTTGGAGGACTTGTTGTTGATGTTCAATGTGATGTTCCACTGCCTGAAACTTAGAATTTTCTCTTAAATATGATGTGATGGATGGTGGTTGATACCCATAAAGTGCCATAAATGGGATCATTTTTGTTGCTGTATGGAAGGAAGTGTTATACCACCATTCAGCCAGAGGCAACCATTTGACCCATTGTGTCTGTTTATTAGATACAAAGCAATGAAGATATCCTTCCAAACATTTGTTTACTATCTCAGTTTGCCCATTAGATTGAGGATGATAATATGAGCTATGAGCTAACTGAGTACCAAGACAAGAAAATAATTATGTCCAAAAATTTCCAGTGAAAATGGGATCTCTGTCACTTACAATAATCTTTGGGTTTCCATGTAGCTTTTGAATTGTTTCCATAAATGCAGTAGAAACTGTACTAGCTTTAAATGGATGTGATAATGCACAAAAGTGTGCATACTTGGTAAGTCTGTCAACTACCACCATGATGACACTCTTTCCCTCAGACTTGGGTAAACCTATGATAAAATCCATTGAAACTTCCTCCCAATGTTGGCTTGGAATGGATAAAGGTTGTAATAGACCCAGTGTCTTAATTGTTTCAAATTTATTTTGTTGGAAAACCAAACATTCCGCCACAAACTTTTGAATATCTGATTTAAGGCCATCCCAAAAAAATTCCTTCTTAACCCTGTGGTAAGTTTTTAAAAATCCCGAGTGCCCTCCTAAGGGAGAAGTGTGCAATTCCATAAGAATCTTTTGTTTTAGCTAGGAATTCTTACAGAGGTATAAGCGATATTTGTACCATAACGAATCATTTTTCTGGCTAAATGTATCAGACGTACTGGAATCTTGTTGTAACTTTCGAATAAGTGCCCACACTTCTTCGTCATTCTTCCATTCCTCCCTTGCTTCGTTTATCCAATCTGGTTGGATAATAGAAATGGCGCACAACAATGCTTCCACATCCTCATCCTTTCTTGAGAGTGCATATGCCACCACATTTTTCTTCCCTTTATTGTAGATGATTTCAAAGTCATAACCCAACATCTTTGTGACCCACTTTTGTTGCTCTTCAGAGGATAACATTTGTTCTAAAAAGTATTTAAGGCTATCATGATCCGTTTTTACCTTGAAGTGTCTTCCCATTAGGTAGGGTCGCCATTTCTTAAGTGCATGGAGTATTGCCAAAATTTCCTTCTCATAAATAGCTTTTCTTAAAAACTTTCCCTTGATTGGATGACTTTCAAAAGAAATGGGTCTTTCATCTTGCATTAGAACAACACCAATTCCATTTCCTGAAGCATCACATTCCACAATAAAGGTTTTTGTGAAGTCCGGTGTAGCTAAGACCGGTGCTTGGCACATTGCCTCTTTAAGATGTTCAAAGGCCTTTGTTGCTTCCGGAATCCATGAAAATGCATCTTTCTTCAATAATGTTGTTAGAGGTGCTGCTATTCTCCCATAATTCTAGGAAACTTGTGATAATACCCTGTCAACCCGAGAAATCCTCGCAGATGCTTTATGGATGTGGGGATTTTCCATTCCTTAATGGCTTTAATTTTTCTAGGGTCTACCTTAACTCCTTCATGAGATACAATATGACCTAGATATTCCACCTCCTGGACTCCAAAGAAACATTTGGATCTTTTTGCATATAATTGTTTCTCCTCCAATAGTTGTAGCACCCTGTGAACATGTTCAACATGATCCTTCCAAGACTTGCTGTAGATTAGTATATCATCAAAAAATACTAACACAAATTTTCTAAGGAATGGTTTGAAAATTGAATTCATCAAACCTTGAAATGTTGAAGGTGCATTGGTAAGGCCAAAAGGCATGACCAAAAATTCATAATGACCCTCATGAGTTCTAAATGCTGTTTTCGGAATGTCTTCAGTCTTCATTCTGATTTGATGATACCCTGAATGAAGATCCAACTTGGTGAAGTAAATTGATCCATGCAATTCATCCAGTAATTCATCAATGATAGGAATGGGGAACTTATCTTTAATAGTGAGCTTGTTGAGCTCCCTATAATTCGGACACATGTGCCATGATCCATCCTTCTTATGCACCAATACTACTGGAGTAGAGAAAGAACTTTGACTCGGTTGAATTATACCAGCCTCTAGCATCTCTGCAACCATACATTCAATTTCACTCTTTTGGGCATAGGGATATCTGTACAGCCTGATGTTTGGAGGAACACTTCCTAGAATCAGATGAATAGCATGATCATGATCACGCATAGGTGGGAGACCTTTGGGAGTCTCAAATACCTTGGAATGATTGTCCAGGACTTTTTGGAGATCTAGAGAAATAGATGATTCCGATGTGGAAACATCTAGCGAACATAATTGTGCAATTACACCTCTTTGCTCCTTTTTTAGAAGCTTTGTCATACCATTAGAGCTGATTATCTTTCCTGGTTTCCCTGCAATACCCCTTAATTCAACTTCTTTTCCTTCCATCGAAACTTTGATGAAAAGTTCTTGAAAATTAAAAGCTATTGTACCCAAGGATTGTAGCCATTGGACTCCTAGTACAACATCAACACCTTCCATTGGAATGGAAAGCATTGGGCTAGTCAATACATATTCTCCCATGGATAGCTTGATATTATGGCACTTTCCAGAGAAATTTATTGTTCCTCCATTTGCAATCATCACTTGACACTCTGGTGCTGGATATAGGAAGCAATTCAATTCTTTTGCTACCTTACAATGAATAAAATTGTGGGTGCTTCCTGAATCAATCAACACTATTACCTTTTTCTTCTTGATTTGTCCTTCTATCTTGATGGTTTGAGGAGTGGTAATTCCCGCCAATGCATTACAAGATATGGTGGGATTTATTTGTTCTTCATCCAAGCTTTGTTCCTAGAGTATATCCTCTTCTTTTGACCTTTCTTGCTCCTTTTCTTCTTCCTCTTCACAATCTATGTAGAATAATTTCTTCTCAACACACTTATGACCTTTAGTGTATTTGCTATCACAACTGTAACAAAGCCCTTTTGCTCTTTTTTCTTCCAATTGTTGTCGTGTCAACCTTATAGGTTGTGGAAGACTAGGGGCAACAACACTTCCGTCTTTATAGTTGTGAGTGGTATGCTTTCTGGTTGCCATAATTTTGCTTTCCATTTTTCTTGCTAACTTGAATGCCTTCTCTAATGAATCAGGTTCCCAAAGGCGAACATAATGTTGGATATTATCCTTTAAAGACCCTATGAACACATCAATCCTATGCTCCTCTGGAATATCTTTTACCCTTATGTTCAATTTTTGGAACTCCTCAATGTGCTCCATTATTGAACCCTTTTGTTTGAGACTTATCAATTGGCTAAAAAAAGTGTTGCTTTTTGTATCCTCAAAATGTGCTATCAATTCTTCCGTAAAAATTTCCCAAATGATAAATTGTTTACGAGAGCAAAGCCATTGATACCATACAAACTGATTTGGTTCCAAATATAAAGTTGCCATACGTACCTTTTGTGTGTTTTGCACATTATTGAGATCGAAGAATTGCTCCATCTGTAATATCCATGTGGCGGGATCCTTGCCATCAAACTTCCTCATATCGATTTTTGGAATATGGTGAGTCTTCGATCCAACATTAGAGTCTATGGAATCATGATTAAACTTTCTTTTGTTCTCATCATGAGTTTCCTTTAGTACCCTTTCACCTTTAGTGACCATTTCTTGTAGCAACTTATTCATATTTATCTTCAATTCTTCCATCTTATCATCCAAGCCATCAATTTTAGCTTCTACGCCTTTCTTTAAACAATCCAACTTAGCTTCTACACCTTTCTTTAAACCATCCATCTTAGCTTCTACATCTTTCCTTAAACCATCCATCTTAGATTCTGTTGCTTTTTGTGCAAGTGACACTTGTTGCACTTGTTCTTGTAACTTTGATATATCATATAGCATTTCTTCTTCTTCTTCATGAGTCATGCTAGAGCTTTTAGGTTCCTTACTAGGTGTTTGCATTTTCTTTCCTCGGGGCATCAGTTACCTATAATAATGCTCTATTATGCCCTTTTAATTCCTTCAAAATAAATTTTCAAACCAAGCTTAAGCAAAAATTTAAGAAAATATACACACCTTTTTTCACTTTGTAGGAGCTCGATATTGCCTCTGATTTATCTTTGTACTTTCCAATCATCTAGTTCTAAATTTGTGATCTGCAGTAGCCCTTTTTGTCCTCTTTCCAATGCCACAAGTTTGACCCAAATTTGATTCTCCAAGGAAGAGTTATGCGAAATCTCCCACAGTGACTTTATTATAGATTAGTTCAGTAGAGTGAACTTGTACGACGTTCCACGAGTCACTGTTTCAACCTTTGGATCTAAAAAATGCATACAAGAAACTACAGTCCATACTCTTTCTGTACCTTCTTATGAAATTTCAATTTGATCCCCAGAGAGAAAGTTATGACGATTTTTCCCAGGTCACCTGTTTGGAATGTAATTTAGGAGTCTGCAAAAAGACCAACTTCCTCAGATCATATCTCCGCAAATATAGCGCGAAAAGTTCTGAAATTTGGACCCGAGGTTCAACGCGATTTCTTCTCAAATGGGTTTTTTTTTGCAACTTCTGAAACGTCGCAGAAAAAAAGCTATAGCGAAAATGACACGATGACCTGTTTGGAGCAGCGAAACCCTAGAATCCAAAGCTCTGATACCAAATGTTATGAAACCAGCTCAAGAAAAGATAGAAAAGATAGATCAATGCCTTAGAATTCAGCCTCTTCGAGGGGGAAACCTTCTTTACATTACATAAATGAACAATTCTTGGATGATTCAAATGAAAAAACCTCCTTTCTATATATAGGAGTCTAAGGAGTCACAATATAATCCAGCCGACCCAACAATAATAATATAAAGCCACAAAAATAACAATAGAGGGATTCTATGGGGCACAGTAATAACAATATTGGGGCAATAAGGGCACAACAATATTAATAAGGGGTATAACTACAATAGTAATGGGGTAATCACTAGTATTATAGGGACCCAACAGGGAGAGCCTAATGAAGCCCAACAGGTAAGGTAAGACCTGGATGAAGCTTGGTGCATGTGTAAGGGAAGCTGAAGGCAAGAGTATGACAACTGATTAAGTTGGATGGGTCCATTGGGATAAATGGACGATAGAAGAGTAGCCATGAGAAGGGTAATCAATTAAGGTAAAGTGAATGGACTTGTGGTGTCAGATGCCTTGGCTAAGTTGGGAATTATTGTTCTCAATATTGTTCATCATTGTGAACGGATCGAGGAAGTTATCTTAACCTAAACCTTATGATATCTGGTAGTTATGTTGTGATCATGATTATGCTAATGCCTATATATGTATACATTTATGTATGTATGTATTTCATGTCTGACAGGGTCGTCATGGATCATGATTGTTTTTATGCTAATGTTTCTATGTATATATGTATGTCTGTATGTATGTCGTTGTCTGACAGGATCATGATTTCTTTATGTTAATATATATATATGTGTGTGTGTGTGTGTGTGTCAATGTCTGATAGGGTTTTTAGGGATTATTCTTGTGGAGGAATGATTGCTTATGTGGGTGAATGGCATGAAATATGTTCCTAGTCTTATGGGGAATCAAGTAGGAAGAGTAGCCTCAACAAATTTATGAGATCAGTATCATGTGGATATGATTTGATATTATGTGTTTATATTGTGTCTATGTTTATGTTATGGACAGATAATGCTAAGAGATACATCAGTGGAATGAAAAAAACATGATGTATGACATGCTAGGATAAGCATGGATGACTGAGAGACATTGGAAGCAAGGTTGCTTGGTAGAGTCAATGTGTGGTCTACGGATGTACAATACTATTGTTGTATATATGTTGTACATGTGACTATGTGTGCATGCAATGCTATGTACATGTGGTATTGTGTACATGTTATTTATGCAATGCTATGTATAGATGATGTTGTGTACATTTTGTTTATGTAGTACTGTGAACATATATAGTGTTGTGCAACTACAACATGTTTACTTGCAGGTATCAATTTTCATGTGTGATTTCCCTTTTATATTTGGCATGCTTGGTACATGGATGTGTGTTCTTGGTTCTCTTGTTTTCATTGTCATGGGTTTTTCAGGTGTAAAAATTTTCTTCAGCCTTGCCTTGCCATTTTCGGATAGCCATGGTGTGCTGGGTTCTCTTGTATTTGGTTGAGCTAGATTTTCAGATGAATTTAAATTTGAGTGGGGTGGTCTCAGGATTATTCACAAGGACTAGGAATATTGGGATGGGATACAAAGTAAAGCCTATATGTGAACACTTCAATTGAGATTAGGAATCCCTTGATTGGTGAATGGTGGGATACACGGTAAAGCTCAGTAGTGAATACCCTTGATTGGGCCTAGGAATCCCTTGACCACTAATAGTGGGATGCACAATAAATCCCAGAGGATGGTGACCTCATAGGCCTAGGAATCTCTTAATTGGTAATAGTAGGATACACGGTAAATCTGAGAGGTTGAGATGGACAAATTCCTCACGGTGTAGGTGAAAAAATACGGTGGCATCCATTCTTATTTAGGGCATAATGATTCGATGGGGATTGTGGTAAAGCATGGTTCTATTAATGAGGGTTGAGGTGGTTTGGCCTCGGGAAGCCTTGGTTGGTTTTGTTGTAAGTCCCACATTCATGCTTGGAATATGGCATAGGGGTGATTGGTTGAAAGAAAAATTTGGTTCAGTCAATCTATAGCCGGGTGGTTCATGGAAGTCCTAGATCGGGTTGGCTTATGCACTCACTAATAAGTGCTCTTTCTCCTTGGTATTTCATGTGTAAATGTACTATATCATATGCGATTCTTATGGATATTATATCCTTGTTATTTCTGTTGGTTATATGTTGGTTATGAGTATGTTTTATGACAAACTTGACATATGGCTCTCATCATGTTTTGATTTGAAAATGAATGTATAATGAATATATGACCGAATAGATGATAATGCAGTTATAGTGATATGGTGACAATGATTCTTTACGAATCTCAGATAAGTATGAGACCCCTGTGCTCAAATATGTTGTTATGACATATAAATTACATATTTTTGACCTGATTTATGAAATGCATTTCATGGATAGTAGGTGTCAGATCAAGTACTTGTACCAATGATTGAATTAATATCCTTATTCCATTATTATTTATCATTTTAAAAACTTTTATGAAGTTTTGGGAAGTATCCTGAACCCTAGCTCTGAAAAATTGTTACAAAACCCAAGGTCGATGGCTCAGAACTGGATGAAAAAGTCCATAGTCGATGGCATGCCTTGCTGTGGGAGCGACTGAAGGTCCATATCATTGAAATGCCAAGTTGTCTCAGGGGTTGGTCACCTGGAAGGGTTGATTGGATCCTGAATGTTTTGTAGCATGTGGGGAATTTCATAATGGCGATGTTTTGTTAGTTCCACTTCCTTAATTGTACATGGGGAGTTGAATCAAATCATAGTAGCCTCTCGTCCCATATTTACCCCAGCTGACCAGTTAACTTGGGTAAATGTGGGAGGAGGGTGTTACACTTTCTTTATTCAGTGTTATGCAAAAATGAAAAACAACACATATGTTACACTTAGGAATAAAGACGAGCAATGATTGAACTCCATATCATTGTAACATATATATGTTCAATAGATTTTAGTGGTTTATCATAGTTTTCAACTTATATCAATACTTTTTAATATTTTTTGTTATAACTTTACCAATAATTCCTATAGATATCAATAAATCTATATTTTCTGATATAAAGACATAAATATTTTTTGAAATAAAATTCTACTTTTGTTTTTAACATTTGTACTATTCATTATTTTCCTCTTCATATGTTTATGTTAAAATTTATATATGAATGACGTGGATATTTTATGGTTGTGTTTTTATTAAATTCCAATGCTACTGATTGAATTTTACTTATTGTTCCATGTTACAACCTTAATTTTACTTATTGTTCCATGTTACAACATTATGTTTTAATTACATTAAATTTGTGTTTGAATTTGATATGTGGTTATGTTATCTTTGTATTTTAAATGGTAATAAATCACATTTGAATGTCTTGATAGATGGAGAGACTACATTTATTTTATTCAATAATTGTATTGAATATATGATTGCATATTTTTTCATTGAAGTTATCATATGAAGGACATATATCCATTTGATAAAAAAAATTGATCTTCAAACGGTGGCAATGACAATTCCAAAATGTTTATTTAAGACAATAAGATATTAATAAACTTGAATATTAATTATAATAATATTGTGACGTTAAAATAGTATATGAATCTATGCAATGTTGTAATATGTCAGTACTTGTCGGTATGTTATATTAGATTGCTATTTATGCAATTTAATCCCTTGGGTTTATTAATCATTTCGATTTTTAATATGAATCCCTTTGGATTTTAATGTTCATACTACCTTCAATTTGTTGATGCCTTGTGTTTATAATATTAATCCTAAATGTTTATAATACTAACACCGAAGGTTTATAATATCAATTCATTGGTTTTATAATATTAATAATTCCTTGAGTTTATTAATACATTGGGTTTATAATATTAATCCCTTTGGTTTATTGATCCATCCGACTTATAATATTGATAATCCTTTGGGTTTATTAATCCCTTCCATTTATAAAATTAATCCGAAGGGTTTTTGATATTTATCCCTTAGCTTTATAGTATTTTTTCCTCATATGTATATTAATATATTAGCGTTTATAATGTTATGGTTTATGGTATTATTCTTGGGTTAGGTATATTAATATTATGGTTTATAATATTAATCTTGGGGTTTAATATTAATCCTAGGGTTTTTAATATTAATCCATTGGGTTTATAAATCCCTTGGGTTTATAATATTAATCTCTCATATGTATAATAATATGTTATAATTTATAACATTAGGATTTATAATATTTTTATTTTTATTTTTTTTATTTAGGTGTGTTAATCATAGGTTTTTAGTATTAATCCCTTGGGTTTTTAACATAAATCCATTGGGTTTATAATCCCTTGGGTTTATAATATTAGTAGGAACGGTTTATAATATCTATCCCTTGGATTTTTAATATTTATCATACGATTTATAATCCCTTGGGTTCAAAATATCAATAGTCCCTTCAGTTTATAATATTAATTGGTAATATGTATAAAAATATATAATTTTTTATAATCTTGGGGTTTATAATATTAATCTTTGGTTTGATATATTAATCCCAGAGTTTATAATATTAATCCTAGGTTTTAATATTAATCCTTGGGTTTACTATATTGATCTGTTGAGTTTATAATCCCTTTGGTCTAATATTTATCCCTTTGTTTTATAATATTAATTCCTTGGGTTTATAATATTGATGCTAATTGGTTGCATCCATGTATTTGTAATGTTGTAATGCATATATACGATTTAATCTACTCAGATATTTTGACCATTGGTTTCAAAGTCATCCTTGGTTTCTACATTTGTTCCTGAATATGTTTTTCCATCATTGTAGCCAAGGAAACGATTCCTTATTTTTGAAACCAAGTATTCATGAAAATGCACTTACAACTATTAAGGATTTGTGTCAACAACTTGATAATTTACATTACAATGCAATTTATTCAAAGTTGCATTATTGTGTTAGAAAATTAGAGTTTAATATTAAGGTTTATAATGTTGGTTTTAATGTTAGAGTTTATAATATTGGGTTTAATATTAGGGTTAAAATATTGGATTTAATTTTAGGGTTTATAATATTGGTTTTATAATGTTAGGGTTTATAACGTTTGGTATAACATTAAGGTTTAATGTTGTGGTAGTTGAATGCTGAGAAATCTATCAAATGTCACATTGTGACAAACATTGTCACAACGTGACAAGAAATATGCATATCATTTTTAGAACACTACATTACATTGCAATTTTTTTCAGCATCACATTGTGACACTACAATGGGGCTTTATATTGTGACATTAGAATCGTTGAAAATCAATCCAACATTGCATTATGACAAGCATTCTCACAAGATAACAGTCAGTTTGATACTCATTGTTGCATTGCCACATTACATGATAATTTATTCAATGTCCCCTCTCAACATTACGAAATTAGGGTTTAAAATTGAAGCTTTTATTATTGGGTTTCATATTGGGTTTATGAAACCCAATATGAAATACCTTGGGTTGCATTGCCACGTTACAAAAATTGGGATTTAGTATTAGGGTTTATAATGTTGGATTA
Source organism: Pinus tabuliformis (assembly GCA_031772625.1). Lineage (NCBI taxonomy): Eukaryota > Viridiplantae > Streptophyta > Pinopsida > Pinales > Pinaceae > Pinus > Pinus tabuliformis. The sequence goes on along the minus strand of CM062817.1, from coordinate 1,718,105,919 downwards.
AATATTAGGGTTTATGATCTTGGGTTTAATATTATGCAAGTAAAATTTTAGGGGCTAATATTCATAGGTGGACAAATTTTCCATGTTTTTTCCAAAAAGAAAAATCATTAATTTCCATTTTTTTTTCTAAAATGATTTGCCCAAATTTTATAGTACACCATTATTTTAGCTCAAAAATCGTCAAAATATTATATCGTCTAATATAAAATCATTGGAAATCTAAATATTTCTACAAAAATATTAGCACAAATTTTACAAGATGCATATTAGGAACTAGTAAGATTCGCCAAGGTTTCTAAACTTTAAGATAAACTTCCATCCTTAAAATTTTCCCTGATATTATGGTTATAATATTGGGTTTAATGTTAGGGTTTATAATATTGGTTTTATATTGCTAAGGTTTATAATATGTGGTCTAACATTTGGGTTAAAGGTTGTGAAGTTTGAATGCTACAAAAATCTATCCAACATTGCATTGTGACAAACATTGTCACAAAGTGACAAGCAATATGAAAATCATTGTTACAACCTTAAATTACATTGCAATTTTTTCAACGTCACATTGTGACACTATAATAGAGCTTCATATTGTGATGTTTGCATGGTAAAAAAATTAATCCAACATTGAATTTTGATATATATTGTCGCAAGATGACAATTGATCGGATACTCATTATCGAAATGGTACATTGCATTGCAATTTATTCAATGTCGCCTCTCCACATTACAAAATTAGGGTTTATTAATCCCTTGGGTTTATTAATTCCTCGTGTTTATAATATTAATCCCTTAGGTTTATAATATTAATCCCTAGGGTTTATAATATTAGTCCCTTGGATTTTTAATCCTGTGGGTTTATAATATTAATCAATTGGGTTTATATTATTAATCCCTTTGGTTTATAATATTAATAATTCATTTGGTTCATTAATTGCTTGGTTTTATAATATTAATCCCTTGGGTTTGTTTATCCCTTAGGTTTGTAATATTAATCTCTTAGGTTTTTAATCCCTTTGTATTAATCTCTTAGGTTTATTAATCCCTTGTGTTTTCAATATTTTGGGTTTATAATATTATTAATTCCTTCAGTTTATTAATACCTTGGGTTTTGAATCCCTTTGGTTTTTAATATTAATAATCACTCAGGTTTATAATATTCATCCATTGGGTTTATTGATCCCTTATGTTTATAATATCAATCCAATGCGTTTATAATATTCATCCCTTTATGAATAATATAGTAGCTTGGGTTTACAATCCCTTGGGTTTATAATATTGATTTGTTTACAAATAGTATAATTACTTTGGTTTATAATCCCATGGGTTTATAAATCCCTAAACTTTATAAAATTAATCCCTAGGGTTTATAATATTAATACCTTAGGTTTATTGATCACTTGTATTTATAATCCATAAGGTTTATAATATTAATACCTATGTTTTTAATAATAATAATTCCTTGGGTTTGTAATTTTAATCCCTTAGGTTTTTAATTTGTTTTATTTTTAATATGAATAATCCACTGTCACAATGTTACAATAAATTGCAATTTATTCAATATTGGCACTCCCATTGCAAAATTAGGGTTTATTAATCCCTTGGGTTTATACTATTAATCCCTTATGTTTATCAATTCCTTGTTTTTATAATATAAATTCCTTAGGCTTATAATATAAATCCCTTGTGTTTATAATATTAATCTCATGGGTTTGTTTATCCCTTAGGTTTATAATATTAATCCCTTGGGTTAATCCCCACGGTTTGTAATATTAATCCCTTGGGCTTGTTTATCCCTTTGGATTCTAATATTAATCCCTTGGGTTTGTTGATCCCTTAGGTTTATAATATTAATCCATTTGGTTTATAATATTAATCTCTTGGGTTTGTTTATCCCTTAGGCTTATAATATTAATCCCTTGGTTTTTTAATCCCCACGGTTTATAATATTAAGCCCTCGGGTTTATTAATCCCTTGTGTTTTTAATCTCTTGGACTTATAATATTAATTCTTTGGGTTTATAATATTAATAATTTCTTTGGTTTATTAATACCTTCAATTTGTAATATTAATCCCTTAGGTTTATTAATCTCTTAGGTTTCTAATATTAATCCCTTGAGTTTATTGATCACGTTTATTTATAATCCCCAGGGTTTATAATATTAATCCGTTGTGTTTATAATATTAATATTTCCTTGGGTTTATTAATCACTTGGGTTTGTAATATCAATCCCTTAGGTTTATTAATCCCTTGGATTTTTAATCTATTTGGTTTTTAATATGAATAATTCCTTGGGTTTATTGATCCCTTGGGTTCTTAATATTCGTCCCTAGGGTTTACAATATTAATCAATTTAGCTCATAATATTGAGCCCTTTACGAAAAATATAACCAATAAGGTTTAAAATCCCTTGGTTTTATAAATTTCTTGGGTTTATATATTAATATCAAAGGTTTATAATGTTAATCCCTTGGGTTTATAATATTGATAACATTTATTATTATTATTATTATTATTAATGTGGATTTAGTAGATCCTTCAAATTCTCCATCTGTTTCTAATATTTTTTTATTTTATTTTTTTATTTTTTTTTTATTTTATTTTTTTTATTTTTTTTATTTTTTATTTTTTTACAGTGCAATCGGCAATAGGGGCAGCCTCGTGACTTGCATTACATAGGGTCGATTATGACCGCTACCTCTATAACCACTGGGAGCTACGCCTGCCCCTCTATACAGCTCTAGGGTAAGTCCAGGGGATTTGAACTCATGACCTTCAGTACGAAGCCCACCTTTCTAACGAACTTCACTGCATTGTGATTACCAACTTGCCTACCCCTGTGGGGCTGCTATCTATTTTTAATATTAATCTTATGTTCTTCTAATATTAATTTGTTGGATTTGTAATTTTATAGTTATTAATTAATATTATCAATTATTTATTATTAATAAATTATTTCTATTATTATGAGTTATTATATTATTAGTTATTTATTAAAAGTATAATTTTATTACTAATTATTTATTTATTATTTTTTTAAGGGTGGTTCAAGGACACTGGGTGATCGCTACATCCACAGGAAAATCCAGGCAGATCAACCCGAAGGGATCTACCCGTCAGCCAAACAATTAGGACCTAAACCCAAGGGCATCAAGGAGATTTGACCTCGTGACCTCCCAACGACGAAGTACTTAGCAATGGGAACTCGACCAACTGAGCTAACCCTTGGGGCTAATTATTTATTTATTATTATTATTTATTAAATAATATTAAAAATATTTTATTTATTATTATTATTATTATTATTGTAAGTTAGATGTCTCCTCCCATAGTGTGTGCTTAACAACCCGATGAGGTTTGAACATAGGCTGCCTTGCTAAGAAAGCCCTAATTCTCAATAGGTTGCGCTACTGGGACTCGACAACAATGTTTTATTTATTATTACTTCTATTAATAATTCCTATTCTTATTATTATTTATTATAAATTATTATTATTATTATTATTATTATTATTTATTAATTAATTAATATAACTAGTATTATTAATTAATATTACAATTTTTTTTATTATTTGTTTGTTTGTCAAGTCGACAATATTATTATTATTATTGTAAGTTAGATGTCTCCTCCCATAGTGCGTGCTTAACAACCCGACGAGGTTTGAACATAGGCTGTCTTGCTAAGAAAGCCCTAATTCTCAATAGGTTGCGCTACTGGGACTCGAAAACAATGTTTTATTTATTATTACTTCTATTAATAATTCCTATTCTTATTATTATTTATTATTATTATTATTATTATTAATTAATTAATTAATTAATTAATATAACTAGTATTATTAATTAATACTACCATTTTTGTTAATATTTTTTTGTTTATCAAGTCGTCTTAGTTCATGAGAGATTACATTAGGCTTGACATGCGGCTCAAGAAACTATGACTCAGGGACATCTAAGGCATCAAAATCACCTGGGGATCACACTTGGACTGGGCCACACCAACCCTTAGCATGAGTGGATTTTTGCCCATGGAGTTTCATACCGGTAACCTTCACATCACAAAGTGACTTAATAATACACCCCATCACTGTCTATTTTATGCCCCGTGGGCTATTATTATTATTATTTTTATTATTAATTAAATTTAATATCACTATTATTTAATTAATATTAATAATAATTAATTAATTTATTATTATTACCTTTTATTAAATAATATTAACAATTTTATTATTATTATTATTATGATAAATTATTATTTATATTATTATTATTATTATTGTTATTTTTTATTTTTTTAATTAAATATACTTAGTAATAATTTTAGTAGAAAAGTAAAAATTATGATAACCATAATTAAAATATCATATTATTATTATTATTATTAAATTTGTACCATTAACACCTATCAACGTTTTCAACCTCATTTACTAATATGATTATGAATGTGATTGATATATGCATATCTGATGTAGCCCAGGCCTCTCCCAGGCCACAACTACCAGGATCTTTCTACGCAACTCGAGCTCTTCAAGAATTTCTTAAAAGAAACATATTAAAATTGGACTTGCGCACAAATTAAGAATTGCCATGCGCATGCATAATGCATCAAACTCATACAGTGCTCTCCATAAATCTATTAAAAGAAACCCTGGCAATGCGCATCCATTCATGTCCTACAGCTCTCTTATCCCACGATGTAAAAGATCATACGAACTGTTCCAAGTCTCTAGCGTTATCCTTATATATGCGACATTCAATGCATTCTACCATTTATAACAGCGCTTCCATTATAACATTATGCTATCAATATTAACAACAACCCATCATTATAAGCATACAACGGCCAGCAAATCATCAATACAGAACATATATCGATAAATAGATATGGGAATTGTGTTTTCTGCTCCCCAACCCTTATGCCAGTTGTATATACTCCATGTTATAATTGCCACGCAATGTATATATATCGACCGAATTTCCTTACCTCGACCGAAGCCTACATAAACATTTCTGCTCTACAAACACATCCACGGCACTCCTCTTCTGATCGGCGGTATAATGGCCGACTGTTATACAAATATCCGGCCTCTGTATAGTTCACTTCAAGAAAAACGATTTACGTATATATTCATGGCGCGTTCAATCCAAATGGACACCGGTCTTACCACCGACAGGCTCCCATATATTCGCCTTAATTAATTGTTGAACCCTCTCGGCCTTTGAAACGACGGCTCAGTGAGACATAAGTCACGGTTTATGATAGTTCGCCATCAAATACAGAGCTCACCCTTTGCCACTATATCTCTGTCCGGAGCAGAACGTTTTGTAAAGCGGCATTCCACATCTCTTCAACGATTAATTCAACATTATATGACTGCATATATTCAACATGATATAAATGCATATATGTGCGCCATTCATATGACATCGGTCTCTGCAACCAGAACCATATCTTAAATTTGATTAACATCAAAATGCTCATACAGGACTCAATTTAACATAATTATATTCACATGAAACAATTATTTACATAACAGTTATACTCCTGGCCAGATATACAAATCTATGGCCCTCTTACAAACTGCCGAAGGCTTCCAAGGAGAACTTCTCACTCCTCACTCACTCCTCACACTTTTCTCTCTGCCTTCAATGTCTTGAGGCTCCCTAATTTATTAAACTTAGCATGATAAAAACCACTCAACTAAAAGCTCTAACTCTACATGCAATGCATACACATGGAAAAGCATCTTTTTGTCTTTTTCCATCTTTTTCCTATTCTAAAATAGAAAAGCTTTCCTTATCCCTTATTGATCCACATCCACTCCTTTATGCCTAAAAGCTCTCCTAGCTTTATTTATTTTGAGAATATCTAATTACTTTTGGAATTTAGGAAACTAATGCATGACCCTATGTCTATTATTTACAATAATTTCCCTTTGTGCTGGATGCTCCCGCATCATACTCCCAAGGTAGAAAAGTTTCATGATCTCCTGATCATGTGTTTGGATCTATGGATGCCTGGATCCCATATCTTGTACTGTAACTTTGCACTTGCCGCTGCTTCTGTCTGTTGTTCTCCAGGTCTCCATATTTTATGCTGCTTTGCTCCACTAGCTGTACTCTTGCAATCTTCTGTTGTCTTCCTCTTGCTGCTTCTCTTTTGTTTCACTGCTGCTGGTCTCTTCCGGAATTCCTTCATCATCATCCGCCTCATCATTTCAATTTCTTTGTCCAGCAGATTTTCTCCATCTTCTTCAGTAAGACCTGTACTCACAAAACAATTGTTAGAATAAAAAATATAAGGCATCAGTGCCTCTTTTGCGGCTAGTGTCGTCTCAGCTGTCACGATGAATGTTGCTGCCTCCCAAACTTCCTGTCCCTCTGCAACATTCGTTTGCTTGTCACCTGCAATTTCATCTGCCATTTCATCTGCAACTTTTTCCTCAGCTTTCGCAGGCAATACTTCAATATGCTGCTCTGAGTTTCTTCCCAGCTTTTCTGTCAGCACATCAGTATGCTGATTCGCATTCACCATGAGACTATCAGCTACTTTCGCCTTCTTACCATCTACCTCCAGGATATCCTTTTGCTCTCGTGCAATGTACTGAACTCTTTCATCTGCTGCAATCTCCTTGTCATAATTTGGATTCTCCAACCAATATTCCAACAATGCAATTTCTCTGTAGCATTGCTGAAGCATCTCATCATCACTTGTATTCATACGAACTTCCTCTTGTTCTGTAACAGTTGCACAAGGTTGTACATCCTCCTCAGTAAAACCTGTCATCATATCGCAATTGTCAGCTACAAAAATACATGGTTTTACATTATCCATGTGATCTGGATTTGCCCAATAACTCAAGAATTCATCAATGATCTTCTTCTCTGTTTTCATTTCCTCCTGTAATCTTGCTACCTCAGCATCGATCTGAACAGTCTCCAGATCTTCCTGTATTGTACCTGCAAACATACACAATTCATTAGTTTTAAAACCACAAGACTTTTCAGTCTTGACTGCTTCCTTCAACATTTTCCTCTTAATATATCTGCATGCGGGAATTTCAAACTTCAACTCGGGCGCAAGAACTCTAAGTCCCTTTTTCAACAAGGCAATCACAATTTGTTTCAACCTCCTCTGCAACTGTCGCCAAATCACTCTCTTTCCCTTCAGTGGAAAGATCCATTTTCCTTTTTGATCTTTCTGCTCTTGCAACCATTCTTCCATTACCTGCAATTGTAACTTCATTACTGCAATCTCTCTTTCTCGAACTCCTGCAGTCATCCCATCAGCTAATTGTCTTTCACCTGCAAACATCCACAAATTGTGAGATTTAAAACCATATGACCCTTTGGTCTTACTTGAAGTTTCAGTCTTCAAGCCTTCATCATCACTATCTCCCAGAAATTCTCCTTGTTCTGGTTCACAGATGTATTCTTCCACTTCAACTTCCTTTGAACTTGTCTTCTTGCCATTTACCTTGGCATCCTCTTTCTTCTGTCCTCTACCGTGGCTTTTTCCTGAACCTCTGCTATGACTATCAGTAGTCATCTTCTCCTTTGCCATGAGTTCCTCACCTATGTGTTGCATGACGCCTCTGCCACAACAAGCTCTCTTGCTGCCATTTACCTCACCAATCCTTCCCTCTGGATCTGGTCTTTTGGTAATCATTGGTCCTCTGCTAGAACCTTTCGAGCATCCTCTACTGCTCCTGTAGGCTTCTCTCCTCTGCAAATTTCTGCAACAAGCCTCTGCAACAGCTAGTCCTCCTAGCTGCAATCTTACCTCACTAAGCCCTCCTCACTTAGTATTTTGGTAAGCACGGTCCTTTGTCTAGAACCTTCTCCTGAGCAACACCTTTGCTCCCTCTAGGCTTCTGCAATCTCCTTCTCTCTCCTGAGAACACTTCAGTTGTCCTCTTTATCCAATTTCTTATTGGACTCTTCAGGTTCACTGCCACCTCTCTCTCTGCAACCATAAACTTCAATTACAAATTTCAAGTCAGAAAATAATTTTACCTCTCAAGATCTTGCATGATCTTGTCCTCCTTCTTCTTCTGCAATCCTGTTCACTCGTGGAGTTTGCATATCAAATTTAAAAACCATTCATCACACATTCAATTCTCAAAAAGAAACAAATATCTTCAGCTGAGCATTCTAGCTCTGATACCACCTGATGCAGCCCAGGCCTCTCCCAGGCCACAACTACCAGGATCTTTCTACGCAACTCGAGCTCTTCAAGAATTTCTTAAAAGAAACATATTAAAATTGGACTTGCGCACAAATTAAGAAAGGCCATGCGCATGCATAATGCATCAAACTCATACAGTGCTCTCCATAAATCTATTAAAAGAAACCCTGGCAATGCGCATCCATTCATGTCCTACAGCTCTCTTATCCCACGATGTAAAAGATCATACGAACTGTTCCAAGTCTCAGATACCAACTCTAGATTAGATCCTTATCTAATCTAGATACCAACTCTAGATTAGATCCTTATCTAATCTAGATACCAACTCTGATTATAAGGATCCTTATCATACCCTAGATTCTCCAACCAGTATTCCAACAAGGCAATTTCTCTGTAGCATTGCTGAAGCATATCATCATCACCTGCATTCACATGAACTTCCTCTTGTGTTGTAACAGTTGCACAAGGTTGCACATCCTCCTTCTTCTCCATCTGCTTCTGAGATGTTGCTAACTCATTATCGATCTGAACAGCTTTCAGGTTCAACTCTTCTTGCACAAACTCTAAAGCTTTTTTATCTTCCTGTTCTGTACCTGCAAACATGCACAACTCATTAGTTTTTAAATCATGAGACTTTTCAGTCTTGACTGCTTCCTTCAACATTTTCCTCTTAATATATCTGCATGCGGGAATTTCAAACTCCAACTCTGGCGCAAGAACTCTAAGTCCCTTTTTCAACAAGGCAATCACAATTTGCTTCAACCTCCTCTGCAACTGTCGCCAAATCACTCTCTTTCCCTTCAGTGGAAAGATCCATTTTCCATTTTGATTTTTCTGCTCTTGCAGCCATTCTTCCATTACCTGCAATTGTAACTTCATTACTGCAATCTCTCTTTCTCGAACTCCTGCAGTCATCCCATTTCTTTGTCTTTCACCTGCAAACATCCACAAATTGTCAGATTTAAAACCATATGACCCTTTGGTCTTACTTGAAGTTTCAGTCTTCAAGCCTTCATCTTCACTATCTCCCAGAAATTCTCCTTGTTCTGGTTCACAGATGTATTCTTCAACTTCCTCTGGACTTGTCTTCTTGCCATTTATCTTGGCATCCTCTTTCTTCTGTCCTCTACCGTGGCTTTTTCCTGAACCTCTGCTATGAATATCAATAGTCATCTTCTCCTTCGCCATGAGTTCCTCACCTATGAGTTGCATGAAGCTTCTACCACAACAAGCTCTCTTGCTGCCACTTACCTCACCAATCCTTCCCTCCGGATCTGGTCTTTTGGTAATCATTGGTCCTCTGTTGGAACCTTTCGAGCATCCTCTACTGCTCCTGTAAGCTTCTCTCATCTGCAACTTTATTCAACCTCTGTTGAATCTTCTTTGCAACAAGCCTCTGCAACAGCTAGTCCTCTTAGCTGCAATCTTACCTCACTAAGCTCTCCTCACTTAGTCTTTTGGTAAGCACGGTCCTTTGTCTAGAACCTTCTCCTGAGCAACACCTTTGCTCCCTCTAGGCTTCTGCAATCTCTCTCCTGAGAACACTTCAGTTGTCCTCTTTATCCAATTCCTTATTGGATTCTTCAGGTTCACTGCCACTTCCTGCAACCATAAACTTCAATTCACAAATTTCAAATCAGAAAATAATTTTACCTCTCAAGATCTTGCATGATCTCGTCCTCCTTCTTCTTATGCAATCCTCTTCACTTGTGGAGTTTGCATATCAGATTTAAAAACCATTCAACACACTTCAATTCTCAAAAAGAAACAAATATCTTCAGCTGAGCATTCTAGCTCTGATACCAGCCCAATATATATATCCACCTGATGCAGCCCAGGCCACTCCCAAGCCGCTAATACCAGGATCTTTCTCCCATCACCAAACACATAAAAGCGTTTTTCATTATAGTGTAATCTTCATGACTTACAAAAACCTATGCATGGAATTTAATCCAATTCACAACTGAATTCTTCAGACATTGCCATAAATATCCACATATATATATTGCTGGATTCACATTCAGAGAGGGTGCATTACCTTTTAATGGACTAGAATTCAATTACAACATTACAAATGTTATGTTTACCATGACCGCAACGCTCCTCCAATCTTCTTTGCACCATGGTTATATAGCCACGCTTCTCCTCAATTCACAACTGCTACCTACGCTCGCCTTATGTGCTTATGAACAAGCCTCGTATCCTCTGCTCTTTCCCCATAAGTCAATTATATAAACCGGCGCTGTTCTTTTCCTTACTTCCGGACAGTTTACAGACATACAGCGTATATATATATATATTTGTTGTAATATAAATCGCATTTTTATTACCTCGCTTCCAAGATTCGTTAGTCGGCTGAACTCATATATTCTGAACCGATGCTATGCGTGTTTCCCCACTCTCCATGCAGGTTCGGCTCACCGTGTATATGCTTACGGCTTTAACTGAACCACTTTGTATCATTCGGCCTCCAATTCCAAAACTCGTCTTCTGTCACAAGACGTCTCTGTCCGGAAGGCAACCGAGGCTTGTATGCTGGTTCTGACTAATATATATCTTTGTTGTCTTTTGATTACGCTGTACACAGGTTGTATGAACAAGTCTCCATGCCACGGTTTTGGTCTTAGTTTATATATTTCGGTTTCCAAATTCAGAGTTCACTCTTTTACCATACCGTATCTCTGTTCGCTTGTAAAGCGCCTTTCACATTCGATACACTTATGGAACTCGCACTGGTATTACGCTACCCTTTTATCCGCCACAGGTCCTTATAAACAGAGTACTATGCCGGCATGTATCATAACCACGAGGTTGCGGCTTATGTCATAGACCCTTTCTTCGCTAACCATCAATGAAAATCTCCAGAACAATTACGATATCAACCATATGTGCCATTGAAGAATCAAGACCGTTTTAAAATTGTAAATCCATTAAAGCCATAAGAATTCCAAGTGTAGACAGCGACATACATGCAACCGGAATTTAATCCTGTAAGAACATAAAAAGGAAGGGAATCGATTTCTATAATCAATACACCCAGCAGCTGCGCATTAGAAAAATAGAACCATCAGCGCCTCATTCAAATTAAACACACACATGCTCGTACAGAACTGAATTAACCATATTCATATTTACATAAACATAAGCATTGCCAACAGCTATATTCATGGCCAGATATACAAATCTATGGCCCTCTTACAAACTGCCGAAGGCTTCCAAGGAGAACTTTTCACTCCTCACTCACTCCTCACACTTTTCTCTCTGCCTTCAATGTCTTGAGGCTCCCTAATTTATTAAACTTAGCATGATAAAAATCACTCAACTAAAAGCTCTAACTCTACATGCAATGCATACACATGGAAAAGCATCTTTTTGTCTTTTTCCATCTTTTTCCTATTCTAAGATAGAAAAGCTTTCCTTATCCCTTATTGATCCACATCCACTCCTTTATGCCTAAAAGCTCTCCTAGTTTTATTTATTTTGAGAATATCTAATTACTTTTGGAATTTAGGAAACTAATGCATGACCCTATGTCTATTATTTACAATAATTTCCCTTTGTGCTGGATGCTCCCGCATCAATATCGACATATATCAACCACATTTATTAATGTGGTTTTGATAGTTATATATATATATATATATATATATATAACTATAAATATAAATATAACATCACACACACACATATATTTTTATAACTATTTAACATAATGTGCTTTTCATAATAACATAAGATGGGTGATGCTCAACAACTTTTTAAGACTCGAGTTTATCTATAAACTGTAATTTTCCTTAAAATTTCCACTACTCATATTTGTAGAATTATTTTAATTTAATGATATGACAACTATATATCTCTTAGTTCCCACCCTTATTAAATTTATTAGTTGAGTAATGATTTTGTAACTTACACTTCTTATATTAACAATAGATTTTATTTAATTATTTATTTAACTATATTTAACCTACACTTCAGATCTATATATATATATATATATATATATATATATATATATATATATATATATATATAGATATATATATAGATATATATATATATTTTCAAGTTTCAACAATGCATCATTGATACATACATTAAATCCATGATGAAAAGTGCATTTAAAGTGAACACACAAATTCTGACTCTTTCCTAATTTGTACCATATTGTGTCATTATGTAGTGTGTTGTATCAGAAACATTGCCTTCATGTGCTTGTACCTAGCACATGTCATGTGTCAAAGTCAAACATTTTAAGAACTTTTATTATGGAGTATTTGGTTGGCATGAAATTTTATTAGTTTTGCAAATAAGTTTATTTTATTTTTTTACATATATTTACATATTTATGCTCTATGAATAAAATACATTATTTAGAAATGAGAAAGAGTGTGAAGTTAGATTTGATCACCTCTTTTGATTATGTTTACATGGAACTCAATAATTTGGTTGATAAATTATCAAAAAAGGGACTCTAAAGTTTAAGATTTTGGACAATATTATTCTAATTGATCTTAGAAATGGTTTTGTTGTCAACATTCTTTCTAAAGCAACATTTTTTTCTTGGATTAGTTTATATGTATTACAGGTAATAGTTTTCTATTATATGTAATAGTTTTGTATTATATGTAATAGTTTCTAGTACATGTCATGTGTCAAAGTCAAACATGATAAGAACTTAAATTCTATTGGAATATTTGGTTGGTATGAAATTTCTTTAGTTTTGCAAATAGGTTTATTTCAAATTTTTAGATATATATTTAGATATTTATGCTCTATGAATAAAATGCATTATTTAGAAATGAGAAAAAGTGTGAAGATAGATTTGATCACTTCTTTCGATTGTCTTTACATGGAACTCAATACTATGGTTAATAAACTATTAAAAAATGGACTCTGAAGTTTAGGACTTCATGCTAGATTATTCTACTTGAGCTTATAAATGATTTTCTTGTCAAAATTCTTTCTAAGCCAACATTTTTTTCTTGGATTGGTTTATATGTATTATATGTATTAATTTTATATTTTATGTAATAGTTTAGTTAAAAAAAATTTCTTGGATTAGTTTATATGTATTATATGTAATATGAAGAGGCATCTCCTATACACCCCCTAACCGTAGGTCGTTAGATTGTGCGGGGATCTGGTATACATGGTCAGGAATGTGATAGATCATGTAGCCCACCTAGAGTGCATGCTCCACTCAAAGATCCTTCCTCTGATGCCAGTCTGAGTGTCAAAGGAAGTGTTTCAGTCTATATTTATGATCATGCTACTAATAGTGGAACTTCTTCACCTGTTTCAGGTACACCTCCTACATTTTAAAATCCTCTTTAAACTTTATATGTTTATGTCTTGAAATTGTCTTTAACTTTTAAATCATCTTCAATTAATGTGTTTGAATTTAATGTATATGTTATTATGCTTCTAGTTTGTTAAATATATATTTTAAATTATGTTTATTATCAGGACAAAGCTAAGGATCACAGTTCAATGTTGATCCCTTCATGGGATTATGCTACAACTTGTATCACATAGGAGGATGTTACATCTCAGCATATGTGGATCACAGGAGAGTTGAGTAACATCCCTACCAGTTCACCTACTAGGCATAGATTGTCTTTAATGCTGGAAAGCATCAATAAGATGATCGATACTTAATAGAGGTCAGGCCCATAAAGTCATCTCTTAGGTCAAAGCATGGAGTTGGGTTACACATTTTGCAAAATAAGGGCATGTTTGGCTGACAAATAGATGCTTTTTCAAGCAATTTTAAGCACTCGATCAAGAAATTTTTAAGCGCTCAATTGAGATTTTGAGGCACTGAAAAATAACTCAATTGAGCATTTAAACAAACCATCAATCAACCCATTTTATAACCCAAGTTAGTGACTTGATTGAGATTTATGGCTTGATCGAGAGTTATGTTGAGAAATGGAACAAGAAACTCTCAATTTGATTTTGCCTTGATCAAATTGAAACAATTCAAATTCCACATCAACAGACAAGTTCGATGCAATTAATTTGTGTGTCATGGCTTTTGTCACCTAGTTTACTTAGTAAATTTGAGTTGGAGGAGTTAGAATTTAGTCAAGGATACATGATTGATAATTTGTAGCAATCAAATTCACTTATCTCAAGCTGTTTCCAGTTAAACTAGTTCCAACTATTGGAGGAACTGGTGGAATGTCAGTTATGCAATGGGACTTTAGTCAAACTAAGTGATCATATAGTTAATTGATCAATTAACCAAAAATAGCTAGTGCATGTTGAGAATTCAAGTTCCCTAGTTGTGGTGGAGATTCCAAGGCAATGTAACATTAGTTGTAGACTAGTCTTGAGTGTACAAGTGTTGCATGAAGTGAGATGATTAGCCTAAGGAATTGCGTAATCCATTTTATAGAAATTCCTAAATAATAGGGGCCTAATTTCTCAAGCAACATCGCAAGGAAATAGGAGCTCAAGCAGAGCTAGAAATTGACTAAGTCTGGGTTAGAGCTTCTTAGTGAGGGGAGAGAGAGGTTATGCACTTGCAGTTTATGGTAAGTTGAGCAAAGAAATTGTAATACATATATATTCATCAAATTAATGCAAGTAGACATTGGGGTTTTTAGTAGTTTTCTTTCCCTGAGAAAAATACTCTTTACATGTGTGTGATTTCTAATTGCATGTCTGAGATTTTTGTTCTAAATTCTGAATTAATGTTTGCAAAGCAATAGAGTAGGTTTGTGTCCTTTGATTTTGATTTAAAATTCACAAGAAATTGAAAATATACATTGTGATTTTTACATGGTATCAGAGTAGGATTCACATTAGAACATGAATTTCGAAGTTGTTTCTCAGGAGGTTTGAATTTGGATTTCAGTGCAAAAGTATCTCTTCAAATATGAGAAGATGGATGTAAATGGAATAAGGCTAGAGTATGCCTTGGAAGGCACCTCCAATTTTGTTGCATGGAAGGATCGCATGGAGGCGATATTGGATGAAAATGTATTTCTAGAATACATCAAGACAAATGTTGCAAAGCCACCAGATTCTGATGCCCAAAACCTTTCTCAGTGGAAGAAATATGTAGCCAAGGCGAGGAAAATAATATTGGAGGGAGTACGGGATCACATTGTCTCAAATATACATGGAAAAGAAACTTCATTTCCAATGTGGAAAGCACTAACAGAATTGTTTGAGAATAATAGTGACCACAGGAAGCTGGCGCTAAAGGATAAACTTTCAAGTATCAAGATGTAGAAGAATGACACAATTCTCCAGTATCTGAGTAGGTTCACACAATGTCATGATGAACTTTGCGGGGTTGGTGATAATGTCCATGAAGAAGACATGGTAAGTTTAGCCCTTCTGGGCCTTCCAAAGAGCTAGCCTAACTATCAAGATTCGGTGAATGGGAGGGAGAAACTACTGAAATGGGAGCACTTATGGTCCAATTTGGTACAAGAGGAAATAAGGCATAATGCCATAGATGGGACTTCATCCAAGGGCGAGGATGATGGAAAAATCACATTCAATTAAAAGGAAAAGAAGGGAAAAGGGCAGAAATCTCAATCTAAACAAGAGTCCAGCCAAGGGGGAAAGAGGAACGATTTATCCAAAATTATATCCTTCCATTGTCATGCATTCAGGAAATATGCCACAAAGTTTCCACATGAAAAAGCAAGCAAGAAAACATCAGGAGGAGAAGTAGGTGAAGACTTGGCTTCACAGTTTGAGCTTGACTTTACCCTCATTACATGCATGGTCAACACAATGATGGGGAGTGCATTGTACTTGGAGCATCATTTCACATGAGAGAGTGTAGATATTTTTTAATGACCTGGAGGAAAAAGAATTGTAGATGCACATTGATATGGGGGATGAAAAAATGTATAGCATGACCAAGATTAGTACAATCACCTTTCAGAGGGAGTCAGACTCCCCCCTCAAGCTCAAGGTTTTTATGTTCATTCCAGGCCTGAATAAAAGTCTCATCTCTATTGTAGTTTTGGGAGAACATAGATATGATGTGATCTTCAGCAAAGGAAATGCATTCCTCAGACACATAGCCATGGGATAGTTGAAGCAGATCGGGGTTCATGTGAAGAATCTGTATAATCTAGATGTGGAAGATTGTGTTGCATTAAGCACAAAGGTAGAGAAGGTGTAGAGCCGCAATGTCAGTGAAATTTGGCACATAATACTTGGCCATTTACATCATGGTGACTTGAATATTATGCAACAGATAACCAAAGGTCTCCCAAAAGAAGCACTTTAGCAACAAGATGTATGCAAAGGATGTACTTTGGGGAATTAAAAAAATCCACATTCCATGATCATGACAGCAAAGTGCATGCAATCCTTTAAAGGACCCACTTTAATGTTTGTGCACCATTCTTGACAACCTCCACTTCCAAACACAAATATTTTGTCATTTTTATTGGTGACTTATCATGGAATTGTTGGATCTTATTCATGTGGAAGAAAGATGAGACATTCTCCAAGTTCATAGAATTCGAGGCACTAGTTGAGAAAGAAACCGACAAGAAGGTGAAGGCTCTAAAAAGTGATAATGGAGGTGAGTACATGTCCAGTGAATTTAAAACATTATGTGTAAGAGATTTTTTTCGAGAAGTGTTGACAACACCCCACAGCACACAACATAATGTCGTGGCTGAGAGAAATAACATAGAATTGTGGGAGAAGCAATGGAAATGTTGCATGACCAAGGCATACCTCTGCATTTATGGGTTGAGGAATGAAACACAACAATATATTTATAGAACCAGAGTCCTCATCCTATTCAATACATGATTACACTGGAGAAGGATTTATTGGGGATAAAGTCGGATGTGTCGCACTTGAGGAATTTTGGAGCCTTTGTTTACTGCCATGTCTCCCAATAATTAAGGAAGAATCTAGAGTTGACAACATAATTGGGAGTATTTGTGGGTTACACAGAAACTCCCCACAATTACCATGTGTACTTTCCATCCATCAAAATGACATGTGTGCGAAGGGTGTAAAATTTGATGAGGAGAAAGTGATGTGGTGTTCTCTTGAGAGGGGGCTTCAGATCCCACTAGAAGAGGATCTTTTAGCTCCAAAGGAGGAACCTCAAGAAGTTGTGGAGAAACCACAAATTGAGGATCAGAGAGTGGAGACATCCACTCTAGCAGAACCATCTAGAGAAGGTAGAAAAAGGACTAGGGAAGTTGAGAAACATGTGCAGGATGCGAGGGAGAATGTAGGTTCTCCTTCAAATCAGCGCATGGAGAGAAGGTCACTTGATCGGTACATTGGCTACATGGATCTAATGACTGAGCTTGTAGAGATTGAGCCATGATATTTAGAGGAAGTAGTAGAGAAACCTATATGGGTTGATGCAATGGTGGAGGAATATGAATCCATTGTAAACATCAGTGTTTCGGAAGTGGTCCCAAGACCAACAAATAAATCAGTTGTGGCTTCGAGATGGATCTCCAAGGTTGAGCAGGCAATAAAAGGAAGCATAGAGAAGAATAATGCTAGATTTGTGGCCAAGGGGTACTCTCAAGTTGAAGGAATTGACTATGAGGATACCTTTTCTCCTATAGCAAGGTAATCATCCATTAGATAAATTCTTGCTCTAGTTGCGCATATGGGGTGGAAGATCCACCAGATGGATGTAGAAACAAAATTCCTCAAAGGATTTACTGAGGAGGAGGTGTAAATCGAGAAACTAGAAGGCTTTGATACTTTTGATTGAGAGACACATGTGTGCAGAATCAAGCGAGCCTTTTATGGTCTTAAACAAGCACCTTGTGCTTGGTAAACTAGGACTGATAACTATCTCACTGGTTTGGGCTTCACCAAAAGTGAGGTGTATGCAAACCTCTATCATATCCTGGTAGAAGGTAAATTTCTCATTATTTTCTTATATGTTTAGTATTTGATTTTAAATGGTGGTGAACAATTGATTAGATCTTGCAAGGAGTACCTTGCAAGAGAATTTGAAATGAAGGACATGGGTCTCATGCACTACTTCCTCAGGTTGAAAGTATGTAAAGGGGATGGAGAACTATTTGTCTCTAAGGGAAAGTATGCAAATGAGATAATACAGAGATTTCGCATGGAGAGTTGCAAACCCATGGAGACAACTCTAGCGACCAATAGGAGGAAGGAGGATGCCACTTCAGGTGAGGAAGTGGATGCTACTATTTACCGACAACTAGTGGGTTCACTGATGTACCTTGTGAATACAAGACCATATATGTGTTATGCAATCAACTAGTTGAGCCAAGCTATGGTTAGACCAAACTCATTATCTTGGAAGGTAGTTAAGCATGTTTTATGGTACCTCAGAGGAACTACCTAGTTTGGACTACGATATAGACGGATAAAGGGAGTGAAGTCGTGTGGCTTCATAGATGAAGATTGAGTGCGGAGTCCATCAGGTGGAATTTTTAGTGTTGGTTCCTGTTGATGGCCAAAAAATACCTCAACATCAAGGAAGGCCACTCGATTAGAGTCCCAAATCAGACTCCTATTTGTTTGTATAATGGCTCCAACTGGTTCAATTGGGTCTAGTTACCCCTTTTCTTTCCATGTTATCTTGTGATTTATATACTACTCACCAACAGAAAAAGAGCAATTAGATTTGTCCTCTTGCTATGCATATGCAAGAAAGAAAATCCTTAAGCTAAATTTGGGGCTCAGTTAAGACACATCTAAATTCTTCCCCTGCATAAGAGGACTTCTAGGATGCATACTTAAATATAAATATAGATATACTCTAACATGCAAGCAAAAACTAATCCTATCTAAAATTGGAAAAGGATACCCCTCTCTCAATTTGAGAGGAGATAAACTAAATAACCAAGGGAAGATGTATGTTTATATAATGATTGTATTCCTTATATGTTTTTCATTAATTAAAGAAGTAGTTCATTTAATTAATGAAAGATAAAACTAAACGAGAATATATTTAAACAATAAATAGTTATTGCTCGACACATTCCTATCTCAATGAATTCGTATTAATTATAATTATGTTTTGCTCATCAAAGATAGCTCCTACACAAATTCAATAGCATAAAAAAATCGATACGACAATAGTGCTCAATATTAGAATGCAATACATGATTTAAAACAGAAACTAAAATCAATTAGAGAAACCCTAGCAATAACAGATTAACTTACAATTCAAGCAAGGGTTAATTCAAGTGGGAATTTATAAAACTCATACTAGAACTTCATTACAAATTTTGTAGTCCATGAGGAGCTTTAGCTCCTTGGAGACATTGCTTGTAGTAATGCAAAACAATCTTCTCTTTCAGAGCTCAAAATGTTCTATCTCTCCATGATACATTACAAATGTGCAAATGCACAACAAGTAAAATCACAAAATTTTTCCCTAATACCTCCGATATGAAGTTTTCCCCCCGCCTAAAACTATAATCTCCTATACAATAGTGTCTTCAGAGCCTCTAGTTGTAGAGAAGAGGAACCCCTTCCTCATTCTTAAAACTGATATTGAGAGTAGTTTTTCAAATCCTGAATTAGAGATGTAAATTCTCCATTCTTCTCTTTATTGGCCTCTTTCCATTGCTCCAAAATGCCTCAGATCTGATCTTCTCCAACTGATCTCCTACTACAAACTAATCAAAACCAAAATAAAAATAAAAAATTAAATTGCATATTAGAAATCGGAAAAATAAACTCTCATAAAATTGCAAAATAAAAATAAATAAAATCCAAAAAATTCCATGCTACGGTTGCTTCATATGGATATGATTAGCCTTTTGAACAATGCTAGATGGTGAATTAGTGACATCAGTTTTCTCAACCCAATTAAATTTGCCCAAATCAAATTAGGAAAATCCAATTGTTGTTGCAAATTTGTCACTTTGTCTTCTGCTAACTTTTTGGGTCATTAAATGATTAAATATACTAAATTTAACATTCCCATATTATTATCCTCAATCTTATCTTTCTAAGGAGCTATTGTGAGCTTCATTTGGCCAAGTGAGTCTTGAGATATGCCTCTCCAAAGAGAGGATGTCAAGATTACCAAAATTCTGAAAAAATAAATATCTTGGCCAACATTAGACATTTTTAAATTAAAAATCCTAATTTTAAATAAAATTAATAATTCTAATTAACTATATATTTACAATTAAAAAAAAATTATTGATAAATTACAATTATTAGATTAATTAATTATATACAAATAAAATAAAATTAATGACATTAATTATAAATTAATTAAACATTGTGTACTACTTAAATTATTCATTAAAATTTATATTTAAAAAATAATTAATAAGAATATTAAAAAAAGAGTAAGTGGCTTTTGGTTCATATGAACCATGAATGAGGGGAAGGACTTTCATTATATATGAAATGGGAGATATAAGGTGCATGTGGGTCTCAGAGGAATAAGGAGGGGAAATATCAAAGGTGATAGGAAAAGGAGATACGAGAAGATGAGGTGCCGAGGAGGTGAGGGAGTGATAAGGAGGTCTCAGGGCTCAGAGGAATAAGGTTCTGAGTGGTTAAAAAAAGTTATGAGAATGGGGGAGGGGGGAGAGAGGAGAGGGGTTGTGATTTCACCACAAAAATGGAGACAAATGGGGCAGAACCAATTATCTCTAGTTAAAAGATGATGAACTTCAATTTACCCAAAGGTTAAAAGTGATGAATTCTATTAAATGATCAGGTAGTAAAACATTTCCCATGGGTCCCACATTAGTGAATCAAGCAATATAAGTTAAACAATATAAGTACATGAAGTAGGCTGTGCCTAAAATCACGAATCCAAAGTTTGGGGAATTTAATATTTAAGATTACCTTGCATGAGTAATAGAGGAAGGTATAGATAGGGAGTTTTTTGATAAAGCATATATCCATTGATATGGATGGTCTCTGACATTGCTTCACTACCAATGAGCCTGGTCAATACCTTTATGAAATTGTCCTTTATGCCATACAAGCATGGCCCCATTGCCAGTGAGTGTCCATAGCCCCAATGGGTTTGCTTGTATTTCCCATGCTTCCCCTTTGATCACCCTTTTGATAAGGACATTTGCGAGCTATGTTTATGATGTAAATGAGTGAAACGGGTGGGATGGTAAAATATACTTAATAAAATGGATATAATACTTCCATAATATTGACTTCATATCCTTCCCCACGACTATTCATTCAGAGGCTTTTATAAAGTGGAGGGATGGGAGGGATCCATTGAGTTAAAATCAAGGTCCGTTTTTTCCTTGAAAAGATGAACTACATTACTTAGAAAGGATGCATATTCCTCGATGGAAAATATTTAAGGCAAGAGGACTTTAGGATTCCATAAAAATATCCTTTTAAGGTAAATGAAACCCATTGAATCGGCAGAGTACACATTTCCCAAGTATGTCGACCAATGTTGGCTAAGGAAAATCCATTCCAAATAAATTTTGGTGGTATCACTAAAACCAAACCATAAATAACAACAAAATGAAAAAAAAATCCAAACTAAAGTGAAAGAAATCAACAAACTCCAAAAATGTCAAATAAGAAAGGAAAAAAAACTGAAAGAAAATCCCAAACCGTAAAGTGAATAGATGTCCTGAGGTAAAATGAAGCCAAATGAGAAGTTTCAGCCCTTCGCAAATTTTTGTTTCAAAGCCTGCATGATAACATCTCAACAATTTTCTAATAAAAACAATGCTATGAGAAACAAACTAAAATTTCAGAGACTCCCCAATTTAGTTGATTTAATTAACATTGTAGTTTCTCTTCCAAAACTTGGAAGCAAACAACAAGGAGAATGAGTGCCAAATATGAGCTGGTAGGAATGTAAAATAATTCTTGGAGACCTGCAAAATAGAGGTTTATTTCAATGAAACTAAAAACAAAGGTGAAACAAAAATGTAAACAAATGGAAAAGGATGAAACTGGGCATATGAAACCTACCATTGAATAATCTCATTAAATTTTTACCTAAGAGATATCGAATTTCTCCAACAAAAGATAACCTCTTCTTTTGATTGGAATTAAAAGAATGAAGACGTTATACTCTTTGAAGTTTTCATTGGCCCAAAATCATAACTTATTAAATCTAAACTAAAGCAAGCAGTAAAATAAGGATTAATGTTCAAGGAATCCAAAGTAAATAAAATTCATCATAAATGAAAATGAAAATGTACTTCTTTATGAATTGTAGCGGCAATTATTCTTTTTGTATTTCAGATTTCATATCAACTCCAAGGATTACATAAAATATCAAAAATCAAGACCAAGTCCGAACTTATGTAACACTTATGTGTATATGGAGAGGAATTAAATCTTGTATGTTAAATATGGAGTGATATATAAAAAATAAGAAAACCATAAGAGAATTTAAACATAAATTTACATGATCCATTGCCTTTACATGTTATGAATTTCCTTATCAATTGGCCACATTACCAAACTTTTTTCTCAAGAGTGCCTTAAAAAAATGAGGATGCACACTAAAATATGACCAAGATGATGATATGAGTAACCAATAGCGAAACAAAGACAAAAACATAAGTGAGATACAGGTGATGAAGGTTTCATTAGCCAGGAATATTGTTGTGTAAAGTAAAAAGATGTCCAACTATACATGCGAAGATATATGTCCAGTGAGGGCACAAAAATAAGGTCCATGTGCACACACCATGAAGAATGTATATCCCTGAAGTCACTTACTCATCCCAAGCAATGAATTCTTGGATATTGAACTAAATTATAATAAAAAACACATCCAAGTTCTCAAATATGAGGGTAACATGGAAGTTAGGATTACGTATAAAGATATAAAGAGGTAATCAAAGAGAGGACTCCATGTGGTTATGACAAATAGGCCGGACTGTCAAATAATTAATGAGTTAACCATAGGCCTATGATATTACATTAATCCGATATATCGAGGTTCCGAGGTATTGAGAGAGCTTAGTATAAAGGGAAATGGGAATCCAAAAGGAAAAATATTGTAATATCTTTAGAATAAGTTTATGATAAAAAGAGTCCGAGATTCAATAATATGACTGAGGCAGATGGAATCCCGTATCGGAAATCTCAGAAACCATTTTGTGATTTAAATTGACTTACGAGACTTGAGATCATGAGGTTCGAGCAAGGACAATGAAGTGGGGTCCATTTTCTTAATCAGGAATAATGAGTGTGTCAGTCGAGAAAAAAACCATGTGGATCTCGGGCTAGAAATCTCAGAACGCATTTTAAAATGTTTCTGATAAAATATGTTTCTAAGGTTCCTAGGTATTGAGTTCTCAGATGATAAAACTTGGAATACATTTTAGAATACTTCCGATATAATATAGATCTAAGAGTTCAAGAAGCTTGCAAGTTCGAAGTAAGGAGAAAAATATCTCGAAAAGGTTATTTTCTTAAAAATCAAATGAAAAGTTGAGGACCGAGATTTCAAGATTTACTAGTTAGAGGATCTAAATAACATCAAGAGGAAGAAATGTGACTAAAGTGGCTGCAAGATAAATGAGTGTGTTGTTAAGATTCAACTCAACTTGGCAAATGTAAGATTCAGAATGGGCAGAGGTCAAATCATAAATAGGAGTACTTTTACAACTTGCTACAATATTTTTGCAATTTTCCTTTTCTTTTGGTAAATCTAAACAAGAAAGAGTCCAACATTCATTTCAGTTGCATAAATAAAAAAATAAAAATAATTATTGGCTCTTCTCATGAATCTGTAAATCAAAAGAAATATAAAGAGACACATTAATACAAAGTACAAAAATCAGAAGTATATCCGACGAGAAAGAAGATACTCCCTTGAACATGTTTGTGAATTTAAATATGCTAGTTTCTTGCTTATTGCTAAAGCTAATTAAATTTGCTAATAAATGTCAAGTCTCCAAATTAGGCCAATGAAGACCTGTAGAAGAAGAAAAGCAGAAATAAGAAGTAAAATATGGAAAAGATAAAATTAATAACAGACGAAGATGAACATGTCTATGCATATCTAGTGTTCGTGTCCAACTATGAATCATGCAATTCACCCAAACCACATTTAATTGTCAACCCAAGGTTCTACCATTTGTTTCAAGGTTATCCTGCACTGTATGTGTAGGCCACAGTTTCCCTACCTAGCAGTGAACATGAACTATAAATTCATCAATGTGTAACTGCAAGCAATACTGTAACAAGAAGTAAGAGTAACAACAAGTAATAATTGTAATAATAAATACGAGTAATAGCAATAAGGACTCACATCAACGGATTGATAAACATTCACAAAAATAATAAACTTACAGAAGTAAACCTAACACACATCTAATCTAACAGCACTTGGTGAGGAGAGTGGTCCCAACTCCCTGATCACATATGTGGCGAGATAAAAGAATCACGATATGCTCAGAAGATCAATTTATCATTAATAAAAGAAATATTTCAACTATGCTATTACGGACTCAAAGTTAGAGTATTCTCTTGCAAAATTAACACCTCTTAATAGTGTTGGATTTCACAACCTGCAACTCTATTTTATACAATTTGTCAATGATACTAATCCTAGAATTACGACATTGTCTGCCCTTAATTACATGGTGGTTTTAGAATGTAAACAAAATGTTAAAAGATAGCAGTGTTTCAATCGAAGGGTTGATCCATTGTTGCATCCAACATTCAAGAATAGCGTTGCCAGTTTGATAGCATCATTCATTGAATCATGATAATGGTCATTCTCCCTTTAAATCTGCATAAATAACTGAATTAGCAAATTACTTTGGTAACAATCCCCTACGACTATGCTTCATTGACCAATAATCCATAAAGACATGACGAGAGGTATACCTGTGCAATTTAAGATATCAATTAACCACTATTGGCATGAAATGGATAAAAGAACAAGGTAAAAAGGGTGAGTAAAAGTATGCAAATCTAGCCACCAACATCTCCCCCCAACTGGCTTTACTACATGTCCTCATGTAGTTCGTCGCCCACGCAAGTCTAGGTTCGAGCTACGATGGTCAGTGTGAAGTTGTGCAAGATCGTATTTTGCAAACATATCTGTCCCTAGAGGCTTATACCCATTTGTTTGGACGATTTCTTTCCACCAATCCTTGCTTAACTCGCATGTTGGAGTGTATTAATCGGCTGGCAGCCAGATGATGGGATATAAAATCTCAAGCCCATCCATCAGACCCCACGAAGTCACATACATGAAATGTACAAGGGTTCCCTATTTAGAGCCCAAGAAAAATTTGGGGCCCCAAAAGGCTCACGTATCCTGACAGTTGATGACGAAAGCATCCACCTTTTCTGGCAGTTGTCTTGGGCCTCCTCCCGAAAAGTGAAGATTTGTTTTGTGCATATATCAGCACACCATTTCTAAGTTGCCAACATTTGTTATTTCTGTCCTTCGATGCCCAAAATGGTTTCGTGTCTATTATAAACATTCATAGACGGACAATTCTCCATCTTGGTGACAAGTGACCTATTTACCTGGTTTTCTTCAAACGTATCAAAAGCCTCTTTCCATTTAACCTGGTTGAGGGTGTAGGAAGTAAAAGGTATGAGTTGAATGTATCCTACATATGGCATTGGGTTAAATAATCGATCATTGTTGAGGAAGTAGTCATGCATGTACAATTCACACATCAAATGTTGATCTAAAACATTGTGGCATCTCATGATGTGTAAAAACTGCATTGAATCTTCCATATCATGACTAAGCTCCTGGAGGATGCTTTCTAAACAAAAGAATAGATATTATTCATGGAGGAACAAGGCATAGCTATGAGCAGGGGGATGGAAAGTCATTGCCTATTGAGCCAAGGTAAACATCTCTTACTTATCGGCCTTGAGTAACTTCACCTGTTCTTATAGCCCCTCAATTTGCTTCTGTTGTTTCTCCTACTTCTGATTTTCATTTTCTATGCATTCTATGTAGCCAAAGATTGTTTTCGCAACTTTCTCATGAGTTTTCCTTATTCCCTCCTGTTGTGCATCTAAAGGAATGGACCCTCATTAAAAATGAGCTACTGTAGCTTGCCACCTCTGGATTTCTACAGACATGACAAACTCCCGTGCCTCGATTATATGAAAAAATGACTATGTCTGTGTAGTTGTTAAAGTCATTGGCCTATCTTCAGTCTATGTTTCCACTGAAACAGTTTTAGGTAGGGGCTCCACAACATTTTTCTTATGGTTTCTCACTTTTCTTCATAGGTGTTGCATCTGTTTCCTCAATTTCATGATCTCCATTTTCAACTACATATTTTCTCTGAATTGTGCCTAATATCATTCCTTAAGAGGGGATATCCTTTTCACACATTGCTAGATAAACTCTTGTTTCACAGCTATTTCTTTCACAGGCCTTACACCTGGTCTAAGGCCTGTCGGGTTGAGGTTGACAAAATTGTCAACTGGCTCTTGTTTGAATCTGATTTTTTCCATTTGTTTCTCAACTCAGGGAACAATCCCGCCATCTATTTCTTCAGGTTGCAATAACTCTACATCTTCCCTATGCACTTTCGGATTCATTGCAGGGTCTTGTGTAGTAGTGTCTTTGACACCATCCCCTTGTAATTTCTCTGCTTCCTGACCATCCTCTTCCACCTATGTAGGAACGGTTCCTAACCCTTGCAGGTTGATTTTTTCAACAGTATCCTTTTTCAATTTCTCAGGAATAGTTTCTAACCCTTGCAGGTTAGTTTGATCAACAGTTTCCTCTCCCTTATGTTCTGGACTATATTTTAACCCTTGCGGGTCAGCCTCATCTGCAATAGTTTCCTCCATCTTCTAAGGAGTAGTCTCTAACCCTTGCGGGTCAGTTTGTTCAGCTACATCTTCCTCCATCGGCTTAGGAGAAGTTTCTATGGGGGTAACACCAACCAAAGCTTCTTCATTTTGTTTTTTGGTCAACACTGATTCTTGTGTGACAGTGTCGAACTATAAACCTTCAATTTTATCAATTATTTCACCAATTGACATTGGTTTCTGAATAACCATGTCGATAATGGTGCCCTTAACTTTACCAAAAAATTTCAGGATCAGAGGAGAAGCTTCTTCTTTCTCCATACATCTAGAGGAACGAGTTTTCCTTGCCCCTCTTGGAAAAGATGCAAGAAAATGAGAACGAGTAATGATTTCATCAATTTTCATTCTCTCAATTCTTGCTAACGCATGCCCTCCTTCATCTTCTTCTATATCCACAGGTTATTCTATGTTCCCCTTTTCTCTTCCTACCTGTGCTTTTTCCATGTTTTCCTTCTACTCAATAACCAACATTGTCTCTTGTGGAGTGGTTTCGACTACGGCCCCTGTTCCCCCAAAGGTTACACATCCAATTGAACAGGTGGTGTTGGTTATTGTGTAACAGTGCCACTTTCATTTTCAATCATAGGTCCTTTAATTATTTGAACATGTAGTGCTGGTTCTTGTGTAACAGCACCACCTACATTCTCAACCAAGAGTTCTTCAATTGTTTGGACAGGTTGTGTTGTTTCTTGTGTAACAACACCACATACATTATCAACCAAGAACCTTCAATTGTTTGGACATGTGATGCCAGTTCTTGTGTGTCAGCACCACCTATAATTGCACCCATGGGTGGTGATTTTTCTCCTTGATTTTTAGTTGACACTGGTTCTTGTGGAGCAGCATCGACTGCACTCCCTTCTACCTCCATTACATCCATATCTATTGGGCCAACAGGTGATGCTGGAACAACATCACCTGTGGCCTCTTCTTCCATTGCTACATCTTCTTCCTCTTCTCTTGTAGGTAGCATGCCCACAAGTTCTTCCTTTGCCAATTCGGTGAATTGTAGCCAAGCCACAAAGGTCTGAGACAGAGCATGCATCACCAATAATCTCACCAACCCATGGTTTGTAATAACTGCTAATGGTTTTCGAGACTGTTGTGTAGATTGCACCATTAAGTGAAGGATTCTCCATAGGAAGTATAAGATATCCAAAGCATGAACTTGTGCATACTGAAACCGAAGGCATGCAAGAAGTTTGAAGTGATACTTAAAAATGTAGAGAAACAACCTTCATAGGTAACATACCTCATTACAAAAAAAGCCACCTCACCCCATGGATATGGCAATGATTTACGATCATACCCTCTTGTTGAAATGTGGCAACAAGAATATTCCAATTTAATCTGTCCTTGAATTAAATTGTGAATTAAAATCAAATTTAGTCTTAACAGCTACTTGGAAACACTTAATTAAGTTATTTTGACTTAATTAGTTGGAGAAATTCAAGTTAGAATTCTTTCTGAAGTCATGCAAGAGTTATCTCTTAAATTAAGCAGATAACCCTTAAATTAAGGAGATAAGGTTGAGTTATATTTGAGTTGTAATTAGTTAACTCAGTTTACTGAGTTAAGTCCAGTTAAATTAGTTCCAAACTGTTTGAGGAACTAATGGTGGGTTAACAATCAGTTGATGCATGCATGCACTCGACTAGTGCTACTCCAGTTAACTGAAGATTCCCTCATCAGAAACTAATGCATGTCTATTATGAGAAAGACCCAGTTGAGATTAAAGTCAAGGACGATGTACTATCAGTTGCATGTGTTTTCTTATAAAGAAAACTCATGCATGTAGTCAAGGAATCATTCCTTGAGGATTGTGCATTTCTGACAGTGTGTGAGATAAGGTGATCATCCACTAGGTAGATGAGTTTTCCACTTGGTGAGGTGAGAATCATTCCAAAGGAACTGCGCAAGGAAATAGGAGCTTGGAGGGTAGAGAGGAAGGTTGGAGAGAAGCCAAGATTTCCTGTGAGAATCTGTGAGGATTGTACTGAGAGCTGGCTAGCTGTGAGAGCTAAGGCTTTGTATAATTCCTACGTATTTCCACCTTGTATGATAATACAGATAGTGGGGTTTTTAGCTGAGGCCTTCCCCAAAGTATTTTCATGTGTATTGTGCATTGATTCATCTTATTTTGGTTCTATTGTTCAGCTCGATCTTTAAGCTTCCACAAATTGATAGTAGAAGTAGGTTATAGTATTCTGCTTTGATTTATATTGCATTATCGGGTTAACCTACAAAGTAGTTTTTCTACATGTTATCAGAGCTGGATTTGTAGAAATTATTCTACATAGTTTATCATAGCTGTGAACAGTATACTAAGAAGAGAATTCAAAGTTTGAAGTTCGGGGTTGCAGGTGCAAATCAAATTCTTATCATACTTCAAGGTTGGCCAATGGCATTCTATGGCTTGAGACTCAAGTATGCCTTGGAAGGTAGCTCGAATTACATAGCATGGAAAGATAGAATGGAGGATGTATTAGAAGACAATGGCTTGAAGGAATTCATTGATCAAGAAATCCCAAAGCCAGCTTCAACTAATGCACAACAGTTGGCTGAGTGGAAGAAGTGTGTGGCGAAGGTGAGACAGATCATCCTTGAGGGAGTTCAGGACCATATTGTCTCGAGTCTCCATGGGAAGGATACTAAATTTTCAATGTGGAAGACACTGAAGGACCTATACCAAAATAGTAGCAACCAGAGGAAATTGGTGCTCAAGGATAAGCTTCGAAGAATCAAGATGGAGAAGGGCGATACTATTTCCACATATCTGAACAAGCTCACTACCTGCAGAGATGAGCTTAGCAATGTGGGAATAACTACTTCCGATGATGATATGGTGAGCCTCGCTCTCCTTGGCCTTCCAAAGAGTTGGAATAGCTACTAGGAATCTATGAATGGAAGGGAGAAACTGTAGGATTGGGAACGACTATGGTCGGATCTGATCTAGGAGGAGATCAAGAGGAGCACAGAGATGGTTCTTCATCAAAGAATGATGATGAAGAAAATTTGGCCTTAGCGAGTAAGGCAAGGAAAGGGAAGGGGAAGGCTTCCCATTCCAAATCGAATTCTTCTCATGGAGGGAAGAAGGGTGACAAGTCTAAAGTGAGATGATTTAATTATCACGAGATGGGGCATCATGTGACTAATTTCCCATCGAAGAAGTCCAAGAAGGGATCCTTGGAAGGATTGGAAGGTGAGGCATTAGCCTCTTAGTTCGAAATGGAATTTACCCTCATCGCATGGATGGTGTCATCGATGATGGGTTATGTCTGGTATCTTGACAGTGGAGCCTCATTCCACATGACCGGTGATAAAAGTTTATTCAGTGCCTTAGAGGAGAAAGACCTCAAGATGCACATAGAGATGGGTGATGACGGAATTACAGTGTTTCAGGAGTGGGCACGGTTGCTTTTTAGAGGGAGCATGGAGCTCCTCTCACCTTGACAGATGTGATGTATGTGCCTGGACTGAAGAAGAACCTGGTATCGGTCGCAATGTTGGAGGAAAAAGGCTACAATGTTGTCTTCAGTAAGGAAAGGCATTCCTAAGACACATAGCCATAGGTCAGACTAAGACGATAGGGATTCAGGTGAAGAATTTGTATAAACTAGAGGTAGATGATTGTGCAACATTGAGTACGAAAGAAGAATTAGTGCAGAGCCAAGACATTGGCGAGTTGTGGCACAGGTAGTTGGGCCATTTGCATCATGGGGCTTTGAAGATAATGCAACAGATATTTACAGGACTTCCCAAAGGTAAACTTGAGAAAATTGACACATGAAAAGGTTGTACCTTGGGAAAGTACACCAAGTCTTCCTTTCATGATTGAGACAGTCGAGCAAAGACTATCTTAGAGCGAGTTCATACTGATGTGTGCGGACCATTTTCAATGACATCCATAGTGAAGTAAAGGTATTTTTTTATTTTCATTGATGATTATTCTCGTAAATGTTGGATTTATTTCATGCAGAAGAAGGATCAAACCTTCACAAAGTTCTGTGAGTTCAAATCTTTGGTCGAGAAAGAGTCAGGGAAGAAGATCAAGGCCTTGAGGAGCAACAATAGTGGAGAATATGTCTCTCAAGAGTTTAAGGACTTCTGTGTAGTGGAAGGAATTAAACAAGAGTTAATGACACCTCATAACCCCCAACAGAATGGGTTGGCCGAGAGGAAGAACAAAACTATTATAGGGGTAGCACGGGCAATGCTGCATAACCAAGGCCTACCACTTCACTTGTGGGCTAAGGCATGCAACACGAAAATCTATTTGTAGAATAGAAGCCCGCATTGCATACTTGGGATGAAGACACCAGGGAAGCTTTCTCTAGTAAGAGACCAGATGTGGGTCACTTTAGGATCTTTGGCTCATTGGTATATTTCCATGGGACAAAGGATGCACAGAAGAATCTTGAGCCGACAATAGAGTTGGGGATACTTGTGGGGTACACTGATACACCTCACAACTATCGGGTGTACTTGCCTACCAATCAGAGGACAGTGGTTTCAGAGATCTCAAGTTTGATGAGCAGAAGGCCATGCAAGTTTCACTTGAGAGGGAGCTCTAACTACAGGTTGTGGAGGAACTGTTGGTTCCTAAGGAGGAAGAGCCCTAGACTGATGTGGAGTAGCCGCATACAGAGGTTGCAGGAGTGGAGATATGCACT
The DNA here is from genome assembly GCA_031772625.1 of Pinus tabuliformis. Classification (NCBI taxonomy): domain Eukaryota; kingdom Viridiplantae; phylum Streptophyta; class Pinopsida; order Pinales; family Pinaceae; genus Pinus; species Pinus tabuliformis. The sequence goes on along the minus strand of CM062817.1, from coordinate 1,718,074,283 downwards.
CAAGCATAGTCTTCCAGAGATGGACGAAAGCACACAAGAGAAGCTGACATATTGTTGGAGGATGTGAGAGAGAATGTGGGAGCACCATCTTCTTAGCGCAGATAGAGGAGGTCACCTGAAAGGTACATTGGATACATGGCCCTTGTTGGGGATTGTGTTGAGACCGAGCCATCTTCCTTTGAGGAAGCAGTGCAGAAGCCGATTTGGGTTGATGTTATGGTGGAGGAGTATGACTCCATAGTTCGTAACAATGTTTGGGATGTGGTTTTGAGACCGGAGAACAAGTCAGTTGTGAGTTTCGGTTGGATTTACAAGGTAAAGCAAGCTGCTGATGATGGGAGGATCATGTTGTTGCAGTATATTTCAACAAGGGAGCAAGATGCTGACATTTTGACAAAGGCATTTTCAAAGTGTAAATTCGAGTTCCATAGAGACAGGATCGGGGTGGCAGATAATCCCTTTCTTGTTGAGAGGGAGTGTTGAAATGTGGCAAGAGGAATATTCCAATTTAATTTGTCCTTGAATTAAATTGTGAATTAAAATCGAATTTAGTCTTAACAGCTACTTGGAAACAATTAATTAATTTATTTTGACTTAATTAGTTGGAGAAATTCAAGTTAGAAGTCTTTCTGAAGTCATGCAAGACTTATCCCTTAAATTAAGGAGATGTTGAAGCCCCTAAAATCGGGTCTACAACAAGGGGGATACCCACTCAGTCCAGACCTTGGTTAGCAGCTCCTTTTCCGTTTGGGATGGTGGGTCTGACTGGGGATAATGGGACCAATTTCCCAATTTGTGTGTGTGTGTAGAGAATTGATATTTCCTTTCTAATAATTTCTAAGTAAAATGCTTTTATTCTAAATCTAATCAAACAACATGCAATTGTATTCTAATGAACAGAAATATCTAATTCTAAAACTAACCTGGGATTTAATCCTTCAATTATGCGATCTAAAATAGTTTCTAACAACAATCGATAATAAAGATCATTCAATCACTTTGAGAAAAGAATTCAATAAATATGAACCATTTCGTATAAAAAGTTAGTCGAAACAGTTGTGAAAAATATATCGCATAATAAGTCATTCATATATTAAGCATAAATAGAATAACCATCACCGTACAAAAGTGCCAAATGATAACTCAAACATTCAAGCATTCACATATAAATAACTAAACATAAATATCACTTAAACACATAGGCAAAAATCATTAAGAGATAAAAGTACCATTGATAACAAGTTCTACTCATGAGCTTCAGCAATAATGATTTATCTCTTCTTAGTTCAACATCTACTAAGAGTACAAAAGTGAAATTTCAGTAGCAGATATTAAACACAGATATCAATAAATCTTGTTCCATTCATTCATCAAAACCTCCTCTAAGGGTGCAGAAGTGCATGTTCCGAGGAAAAGTTTTTGACAAATTTCAGGACCCTTCTCTAAACGCATGAGAAGGGTTGAAATACTACTAGCTAAATTCTAAAAATAGTTTATTACAAAAATATAGGAGGAGGTTTAAATGACCATCCTCATCTAAGGCAAAACTAAAACTAAAACTAAAACTAAAAATGAATCTGGAAATTACTATCTATGTATCTGTTCTCGGTGGTCGCAAGCATCCAGTATCGGCTTGAGAAGAGTTGGTTGGCCGACCTCCGACTTTAGTTGTCCTGCAAAAACAGAATCGGCAAGTGCTGGCGCTATCTTTTCTGCAGAGTTAGTGAGGCATTTGAGAGTCATGCATTGACTGTGTGGTTTAACCAAGTACTGCCAATAAGAATCCCAATTCAACTTGGTTAACCTATTGATGGACTTTGCTCTTTCTTCAGCCTTTTTCCTCTAGCGGGTCTGTAGATGCTGTGCATTTGGGAGAAATTTACATACCACTTAAGGATGTCCCTGATAAATACCACTATTTTTAGAGCTCGAGTTTTGCCTTTAGCCTTTAGCACTTTTTCCTACAATTTTCTGGGCTTTTGGGCGACTGAGCAATCAGAGGCTTTCCTTCTCAAGGGGTTTTGCCCGACGATGCGCGATTAGTGAAAACTACCTCCGCTTCTCAATCCAGGCTTCCCTGGTGCCAGTTTTCACCTCTTGCGCATTCTTATTAGATGACTTTAGAAATCAGAGCTTCTCCTCCTTTTTCCATTATACTCTAAACATTGCTACGTATATCTTTTTGTTTTCCGCTCCTGCAAATTACAAAAGCAGGAAAGAGTAATGATATGAATAAGGTGACTGGAAAGCTTTAAATGCCGAAATCATATAAAATATACCACCCTTTGTGAACTGACCTCTTGATAAGATAAAAACCTTATTTCATTAATGATCATCAAATAACCTATTAAATTAACATTAATGCGCATGACTTTACATCGGAATACGAAAAACTTTTTGGAACGATGTGCCCTGCAGATCTGCGATAAAGTGATTTTGCGATTTGCTTTGCAATATCGCTAATCCGTTATGTTTTGACAATCATTCATTACCATGTGTTTATGCGAAATGCAATTTGCGAGACGCGTTATCACATATCGCCGCTTTGAGGTATTTCACCTTAAGTGATACGTTGAGGCATATAGAAACTGCAACGCGCGATGAGTTTCTTCGGTGTGCGATCTGGCATCGCGATTTTGCAATCTTAGGAGTTTGCTCATATGGTATCATCATTACCTTTTTGCGATGCGATGCTTTTTGAGAGAAATATTTTGTTCGAACTCATCATAAACTTAAGTCCTTTTGGATTTTGCAGGTATTTTCCTAAGTTTATGATAGTAAGATTTATTCAAAAAGGGAATACAAGTTCTAATTTATTTTTATTTTCTAGATGAAGGGTCCACACTTATTTAGTATTGATATCAAAAATAAAATAAGAAGGGGGGTTGTTGCTGGCCACAATAGGAGATAAACCTTAAATTAAGGAGATAATATTGAGTTATATTTGAGTTGTAATTAGTTAACTCAGTTTATTGAGTTAAGTCCAGTTAAACTAGTTCCAAACTATTTGAGGAACTAATGGTCAGTTAACAGTCAGTTGATGCATGCATGCACTCAACTAGTGCTACTCCAGTTAACTAAAGATTCCCTCATCAGAAACTCATGCATGCCTATTTTGAGAAAGACACAGTCGAGGTTAAAGTCAAGGACAATGTACTATCAGTTGCATGTGTTTTCTTATAAATAAAACTCATGCATATAGTCAAGGAATCATTCCTTGAGGATTGCACAGTTCTGACAGTGTGTTAGATCAGGTGATCATCCACTGGGTATATGAGTTTTCCACTTGGTGAGGTGAGAATCATCCCAGAGGAACTGTGCAAGGAAATTGGAGCTTGGAGGGCAGAGAGGAAGGCTAGAGAGAAGCCAAGATTGCTTGTGAGCATCTATGAGGATTGTACTGAGAGCTGGCTAGCTGTGAGAGCTAAGGCTTTGCATAATTCCTATGCATTGCCATCTTGTATGATAATACAGATAGTGGGGTTTTTAGCTGAGGCTTTCCCCAAAGTATTTTCATGTGTATTGTGCATTGATTCATCTTCTTCTGGTTATATTTTTCAGCTCGATCTTTAAGTTTCCACAAGTTGATAGTAGAAGTAGGCTGTAGTATTATGCTTTGCTTTATTTGCATTATCGGGTTAACCTACAAAGTAGATTTTCTACACCTCTTCCTTTCTGGACCGTTGTCTCCACAACCTGTAAAAACAATTCTGGAAACTCTGGTAGAGGAGACTTCTGAGAGAACCATTTCTGACCTCTTCGCTGCAATCCACTAACAATTGAATAGATTTCTCCATGACAAAAATATCCAATCCACGAACTCTAGATTGATTTCCTTCCAATTTTAACGCATATTCCACTATGATGGCTTCATCAAATCCTTTTAGTATATCAAAATACACATGCCACCCTGCATCCAAGAAAACTTGCCAAACATTTGCATTGCATTGAACCTGCTCTGCATTCTTGGGTTTGTGTCTCACAGCCTATCCACCTATTCTACTTTGGATTGTAACAAAACTTTGGAGTAACAATAAACCATCGGGAAGGAGTGCCGACAGGTATATTTGGAGTGCAGTGAAATTTTGTGATAGGGATGGAGTGGAGTGAGAGTAAAAATCGTAAGGATAACAATGAAAATATGGAAAAAAATCACGGTGAATAATGGATAATAATGGTAATTATTTCACAGCATTGGAAAGGACCGTCCATTAGTAAAAAAATACTAACTTCAAGTCTCGATGCATATGAAAATCATATGAAATATGATGGAGAATCGTGCTTATCACAAGGTTTGATAAAAGTAATAATGAGCCATCATTATAGTACCTCCCCCCAACTAATGAATGACCGTCCACGGTCATGTCGAGTCATGTCAGATGAATTATTAATCAAATCCACAAAGTCGATAGGGGACGTACCTGGGCGAATTACCTTGACGGAGTAACAACAACAGGGGAGTAACAACAATGGGGGAGTAACAACACTCGAGGAGTAACAACATTGCTTGAACACTTAGATGAACTCATGATGTAATAACAACACTGGCAGAGTAACAACATCGAAGAAGTAACAACAATGGAATACTTAGATGAAATCACGATGAAGTAACATCACCAGTGGAGTAACAACACCGAAGGAGTAACAACACCTGAATACTTAGACGAAATCGTCATCACCATGGAGTAATAGAATCGATGGAGTAATAGCACCCAATGAAGTACTAGGGGAAATCGTCATCATCAGAGTAACAACATCGGAGGAGTAATAATGCCAGTGAGGTACTTGCAAGAAAAATATTGATAGATTAGTAACAACATTATATTTATATATATTTAAATTAGGGGTGCAGAGGAAGAATTCCCTGCACTAATAACTTCAAAACCAAAGTTATCAAAGAGATAGTTGATAAAGGAGTCTCTTGAAGCTGGATGGTGATATAATTTGAGGTGATGTCCATTCATGATCAAAGGTGTATGTGCCTCATCAAATGTGATAATTCTAACAGTCCCATTATTGAACACCGTATCAACTTCATATGGTCCCATCCACCTGGGGTAGAGTTTTCCCTTAAAATCCTTGAATTGAGAATCATAGAGTAATGCCCAATCCCATATTTGAAACACCTTTTTCATAATAAATTTATCGTTCCATTTAGTTCGCTGCTGCTGAATTGCAACAGTATTCTGGACAACTACCAAACGAATTTCATCCAACACATTCAGCTATTCCAGCCAATATTTATGGGCTTCTGAAAGATCTAACCCTAATTCAAGGGCTGTCCTGAGCTTCTTAATTTCGAATTCCACTAGAAACAAAGGGGATTTCCCATAGACAAGCTCATATGGTGAAAAACCTGTTATGCTCTGCCATGTTGTTCTATATGCCCACAGTGCCTCAAGAAGTTTTTTAGCCCAATTACGACGATGGTTTTCTACAGTATTCATAAGAATATTCTCTAGTAACTTTTTTGTGCTCTCGACTTGACCATTCGCTTGAGGATGATATGGAGATGTTACCCTATGCTTGATTCCATATTTCTTCATGATTCCTACTACCAAATGTGATGTAAATTGTGCCCCTCCATCTGAAAATATCTCTCTAGGAACTCTGTACCATGCAAGAATTTCTTCAAATGAAAAGTTCGAGACAACCCATTCCATTGCTTTCACAATAGTCTTGGCCTCTACCCACTTTGTTATGTAATCTGTGCAAACCAGAATGTGAAATTTCTATTGTGAAGGTGGATTAAATGGCCCAACGAAATCAATAGCCCATTTTTCAAAGGGCTCAAGATCTAGTTGAGGTTGTAATGGCATTTCATCTGCCTGACCAGGCTGACCCATCCGCTGGAAACTATCGCACCCTCTAACATATTTCCTTGCATCACAAAAAATAGAAGGCATATAGTATCCCATTTGCAACACCTTATGACCTGTCCACTTATCTGCAAAATGTCCCCCACAGGGGCCATCATGAGCAGCTCTTAGAACATCATAGATGTCATATCCACTTATGCAACACTCGATTTGCTGATTAGATCCTATGTAGAAGATATAACCTTCTATCCATGAATATCAAGCATTGTGATGGATAATCCTTCATTGTCCTTGTAGGACAAGTGTTGACGCACCTTTCCTGTAGCAATAAAGTTAGTGATATTTGCATACCACGGAGTGCGAGTAGAAATTGCAAAAAGATGTTCATCTGGAAAACTATCCTCTACATGTGTACCTTCATCACTAGTATCCATCCTAGATAGGAATTTTGCGACTACGTTATCTTTCCATGGTTTGCCTACAATGGTATTATCAAATTCACGAATTAACATCAATCATCTTGTAACACGACCAAGGGTTATTGGATTTTTCACAAGAGACCTGATACCCATATGACCAGTGTGCATGAAAGAAGGATATCCTATGATGTAATGCCAAAATTCATTAACAACGTAAATGATAGCCAAGAACGCATTTTCAGTTAGCGTGTAACTTAATTCAGGAAGGGTCAAATTCTTGCTGACATAGTAAATTTCATATGGCCTCTTGTCCTCCTACTACCCCAAAACTGCTCCTACTGCTCTTTGAGAAGCTTCATTAGAGATGTGGAATGGGAACTTCCAGTCAAGACCATGTAATATCGGAGTCTTGCAGACTAGTTCTTTGATTTCTACAAAAGTTGCTTCACATTCATTTGTCCACAAAAATTCTGAATCTTTAGGCAACAATTGAAAAAGTGGGAATGTTATTTTAGAAAAAAATTCTATGAAACACTTGTAATAGCCAGCATAGCCAATAAAGCTGTGTACCTGTGTCAGTGTCTTAGGTGTAGGAAATTTTAAAATTACCTCTACCTTTGCAGGATCAACCCAAATTCTTGCAACTAAAAGCAAGTGTCCCAATGCTATCCCTTCCTTCATAATCATATGGCATTTGACTGTACTTAGAGAAACATGTTTCTTCCTATATCTTTGAAGTAATTTCTCTAAGTTTTTCAAAGATTATGTAAAGGAATCCCCGTATAGGGTAAAGTCATCCATGTAAATATCGACACTGTCATTAACTAGATCAGAGAAAATTCCTAATATTGCCCTTTGAAAGGTAGCAGGTGCAATACAGAGGCCAAATGGAAGGACTTGGTAGGCAAAGGTTCCCTAAGGGAATGTGAAGGTAGTTTTTTCTTGACCCTCAGGAGCTATTTGTATCTGATTGTATCCACTAAATACATCCAAAAAGGAGAAAAACTCCCTCCTGGCTAATGTATCAAGGACTTGGTCAATAAAAGGTAAGGGAAAATGGTCTTTCTGAATTGCTTTTTTTAGTTCCCTGTAATCAACACAGATCCACCACTTTCCATTCTTCTTAGGAACAATGACCAGTGGGGAAACCCATTGACTATTTGATATCAGATAAATAAAGCTCACATCTAATAGCTTCTACAATTCATCTTTGAAAATGTTTTTAAGGAAGGATTAATTTTTCTTTGTGGCTTCCTAATAGGTTGACTTTCCTCTTTAATGTATATATTATGAGTAGATAAATCAGCAGGGGTGCCTTTCATATCAGTATACTCCCAAGCAAAAGCTTCTTTATGCTTCCGAAGGACTTTTAGTAGTTGTTCGGATTGGGAGTGTGAAAGGTCAGGATTAATATTCAATGTTTTCCCTGGTTCAATTTCTACAGGAACACTATTACGAGGCACAATTTCAGGAATGTTTTCTATTTCTATTTCTAGTTCGATATCTTCCTGAATATTGTAGCTCATGACAGTTTCTAACAGTTGACAGGTCGAATCATAAATGGATTCGAGATTACTGAGAAAGGTGCTAATGGCATCATCCTCCATTTCATTTTTAAAATAGAGAGCCTCGTTGATGGTAAGGATGGGTCTAATTTCTTCATCTTCAGATTTGGGCTCTTTGGCAAGTAGAGACTTCTGAATCAAGGTAAACCCAGGTTTATCTGATGAACTTGGTTCTGCAGGGGGGTAAAGGATAAGGTTCTTTGTAACTTCCCCATTGGATATTACCATGTTTCCAAACTGAAACCCAATGTAAACATCTGTGGTTGCGAGCCAATGTATTCCTAAAATAAAAGGGTGCCCACCGGCTGGGGGTTGAGTATGTAAAATCAGAAGTTCAACGAGGTATTGCAACGAGTCTACCAAAATAGTGATGCTTTCCAGATTCCCTGCCGATCTAATAGTATATCGATCTGCCAATTCTAGGATGGCGCGAATTTTTTTAAGGTTCTGTAGACCCAAGGTAATCATAGTAGTAGAAGTTATAACATCAATCACTACCCCCAAATATACCAGTACATTTGGGACATCCACCGCATTAATCTGCAATGTTAGAATTGGACTCCTAGGATCCCCGTATTTGACAGGTATAGATTTCCCCAGCATTATATCTGATAATTTTCCCATGAAATGAATAGTAAGTGGGCCCTTTAGTTCTCTACCAGGTTTCTTAGAACAATATTCTTTAATTGTCTTAGCATAAATTGGTACGTCCTTCATACGCTGAAGTAATGGAATTTTAACGAATAAATTCTGCAATTCTCCCAAAATGTCGAATTCAGGACGAGGACTTTGTTTGCTCAAAGATAGTCTTTCAGGATAGAGTGGACCACTCTGACACCCTTTAGCAGCAATAATTTGTGAACAGGTTTTTTTTTTTAGGAATCTGTGCTGGCTCTTCCCCTATCATTCTTTGTTATAGTTCTGAGACTACATCATCGGTATGCTCAACAATTATAGGTGAAGTTTGAGTATTAACCACTCGACTAGATCGAAGATTTAATTCATTGCATTCCATAATGGCAATACTATATGTAGGGAGGTTGAGTATCTCAACCTATTGAGCCCCTTTGTTATTTGGATTTGGATTGGGTTGGACAGGCAATTAAGGATGAAGAGGAGGATTACTGGCAGACATATTAGCAGGCAACTGTAGCTGTTGTTGCAGCATAGGTTGGGAGAATTGTCTCGAAGGAGGAGGAGGAGGTCCATGCTAGTTCTGAGACCATGAAGAATTTGGACCAGATTAAGGATACCAGGGTTTCCAGGTCATTAGATACTGGTAAGATTGTGGCCAAGAGGGTGAAAAAGGTATAGACTGTTGACCAAAATTCATATTATTAAAATAATGTGACAGCTCTTGAGGCATACCTCGATTCATACTCAGTGGTTGTGGTTGCTATGGCTTCCTTGATCCCATAAAATAAATTTTTTCTGCTTCTTCATTCATTCCCTAAAAGATTGCCTTCAATCCAGGAAGAGACAGGCAAGTGCTTGTGGAATGACTTTGCTCACATATAGTGCAAGCCTCCACATAATTTAATGGACGTTCGTTCAATGTATGATTCTTCCTGCATTGAGGGAAGAAAATAGACATGCCCTTCTATGCTTTTATTTTTTTTTTATTTTCCTGCAATACGTCTATCTGCGATGATAATGTGCTCAAGATATCGGTTCTCAGATTGTCCAGCAGATTCCCAATTTCAGCCTTTGTAACTCCACCGCTGGATGTTTTTAGAGTTTGGATTCTCTGCCTCTATCTCAAAGCCCCCCATGAGCACTTTATGCATAATTCACAAATGGTATCAATTTCCTCCTTTGATATATCTCCTTTCCCCGCTACATTCAATAGCTCCAAAGATTCCTCCCTCAGTGCCTTGAGAAAAATGATCTTCAAGATATTCTTATCCAAGTCACTATGGTCGGATCTATGCAAACTATATTGAAAATGTTCCACAAAATCTTCCATATTCTCATCCTCTTTCTGCATAATCTTAAAATTTTCTTCCTTTACATCTTGAGATTTGTAGTAGTCCTAGTATTTCTCGAGGAAAATCATCTTCATATCTTCCCATGTAGCAATGGATTTTCCTCCCAAACCCATAACCATCTCAAAATTGTTCCCTTCAAAGTAGCGGGAAATATATTCAATTTCTAAGCATTAGAAATATAATCATGCCCCTGAAAAACAACGTTGAATTCAAAAAGGAATGTGTTCGGATCCTTAGATGTAAGACCATGGAAGTTGGGTAGTGATGTCAAAGGAATAGGCTTCATAGGTGCATCACCTCTGATAACTCCAATTGGAAATTCAATTGAAGAAGTTACAGGAGCCATGAATATCTACCAATACTCACTTGAAATTTCAACAAGTTCTGGCTCTGGCTGTTCTATAAAAGGTGATGGAAGTTTCTTAACAACACTCCCTTGATCCAATGGTACCAATAATTCCTTCAAATCTTCTTCCTCTGAACTTTCAATATGCAATTCCTCAAATCCTCTGCTTGCTACTTCTTCTTCCCCAAATTGCACTTCTAATCTTGGAGGAGGTTTTGATTGTTAAACTGATTTCCCCCAGAACTCGTATGAGATCTTACCCTAGCAGCAGCTCATGACAATGCTCCAGACTAAGCCCTTGAGATGATCTCTTGGATGTAATTTTTTATGCCCAAATCAATCCCGTTTCTTTTTGGGGGTCTCCCTCTGCCCCTTTTATTGGTGTCTATGTTCATACAGTCAGGAAATAAAAGGGAAACATTCAAACAAATTAAAAGCTCAAGACCTAGAGGAGAATAAGAACTTCCTTCCCAAGGATGAGAGAGTGTCCCCTAAAAGAAAACAAAAGAAAGAAAATAAGCAAATCACATAAATCAAGATTGGGACCTGAAACTTGGTGAAAAATAAAACTTCGCATCCCAGGACGAGAGAATAATACTTATAAAAACAAAGCAAAGAAATATGAAGCTCCAGACTTGGAGCAAGGTGATAAAAACTTCCTTCCCCAGGACGAGAGAATAATCCTACAAAAAATAAGAAAATCAAAGAACCAAACAACCAAACGATCTAATACTTATGACCTGGAGAAAGGTGTAAACTTCCTTTCCCAGGATGAGAGATCAGTCTTATGGTCAAGTTGGTTGCACTTTCGCGCCTTTGATAGCCTCCCCGGAAACAACACAAAAATGTTGGTGTCCAAGTATGAATAATGCAATTCACCCAAACCACATTTAATTGTCAACCCAAGGATCTACCATTGTTTCAAGGATATCGTGCACTATATGTGCAGGCCACAATTTCCCTACCCAATAGTGAATATTAACTATAAATTCATCAATGTGTAACTGCAAGCAATACTGTAACTGCAAGTAAGAGTAACAAGAAGTAATAATTGTAACAAAAAATATGAGTAACAACAATAAGGAATCACAACAAAACACTGATAAGAATTAACAATAATAATAAACTTACAGAAATAAACCTAACACACATCTAATCCAACAACACCTGGTCAGGAGAGTGGGCCCAACTCCCTAATCAGGGCTATGGTGAGATCAAAGAATCATGATATGCTGAGAAGACAAATTTATCATTAATAAAAGAAATATTACAATTGTGATGTTACAAACTTAAAGTTAGAGTATTCTCTTGCAAACTTAATGCCTCTTAACAGTGTTGGCTTTCACAGCCTGCAACTCTACTTTATACAATTTGTCAATGATACAACTCCTAGAATTACGGTACTGTCTGCCCTTAATTACATGGTGGTTTTCAGAATGAAAATAGAATGTTAAAATATAGCAGTGTGTCAATCGAAGGGTTGATCCATCGTTGCATCCAACATTCAATAATAGCGCTGCTATTTTGATAGCATCATTCATTGAATCACGGTCTTGGTCATTCTCCCTTTAAATCTGCAGAAATAACTGAATTAGCAAGTCACTTAGGTAATAATCCCCTACAACTATGCTTCATTAACCAATAATCCATAAATACATGAAGAGAGGTATACTGTGAACTTTAAGATATCTATTAACCACTATTGGCATGAAATGGATAAAAGAACAAGGTAAAAAGGGTGAGTAAAAGTATGAAAATATAGACAACAACACCTGGAAGAGTCTAATTGTAACGTTACATTAAAGATATTGACATTATCCTACGTATTATCTTTGATTTTGCATATGTTCCAACATCATCTACTTATTTAATTTAAATTAACTACTAAGTAATGAGTTATTGATTTATATCCACTTCATATTGAGGAACAAGGGTGGTGGAAGAGAAAAAATGGCGAATGAGATCACTTAGCATTGCTTGAGAAATTATTATTTCAAAAGTACCTAGTTGTAATGGAGCGAAATAAACAAGTGCACCATAAGCATAAATATGATTCGAAAATATTAGATGGTAAATATGCTGTGAGCCACTCTTTACCAAAAATCAAGTGAATATTAAGGTAAATGCATAGGCTTCATTACCTGCTTATTGAAAAATATTTAATATTGAAATAAATATAAAGAGGAAAGGAATATAAAACTAAACTAATCCATTTCTAATCCTTATCTAAAGAGAAGATGGAAATTAGGTGAAATCATACTTCTAGTGTGACCATTCCATCATTTTAGTTTCTGCATGTATGTACAAGTCACAAATTAGTAACAAAAATCAAATTATAATTAAACCAATAGAAGTAAATCTAAATGCAGTATGTACACTTATTGCTAGCATATTTACAAAAAGAAGCTTACTTACAAGCATTCTCTCTTGGAAAGTTTCCTCCAACCAAATCTCTATGGGATCATAAAAATATGGATGGATAATAGATAGAGAATAGAAGAGGTTAAATAAAAGAGAGGTTGAAAAAACATTAGTATTATGAAATAAGTCATTAGCAATCTTCTGTAGAACTAAATCTTCCAATCAACTTTCAAATGTATCAATGAAATTCAGATGGAAGCTTGATGAATCTACCAAAATATCATTGGTTAAATTAAGAGATTGGACATATTGCATCAATGCATTAAAAATGATAATTCATGTAAAAAATGCACAATAGAAGGAAAAGTAAGCTGATAAGATATGGCCATCAAATAGAATGAGAAGATTAACAACTCTTGGTGGTAATGATCTAAATCTTGTGATTCATTTTCTCATTCTAGCAATGCATATTGCAATTGTTCAACACTTAATTGTTCCATATGCCAACAAATGATATGTAAGAACTAAAAAATGCAAGTAGAAAACAAATCTAAAAACAAACAAAATTAATGAAGGAAACTCATAATTTACACTATTGTTACAATTAATGTTACAACACAATTGGGACTGATTTGAAACTACTTTCTTCTCACAAGAAATAACCAATATAGTACAATTAGAATGGTCATTGGCATCAACTTTTGAAAGAGGGAAAGATTGAAGGACATGAATAGGAGAAAGAATTTGATCATCATAAGAATCATAAATTTGGATGGATCCTTGAATGCTGAAATCATGGAAATGATCAATTGTTTGAAAATGAGAATTTATTGGAACAATTTCTGAATTAGAGTTTTCTTCATATTCAAATATGATTTGACTTTGATCATTATGATTTAATAGGGAGTAAGATAAATCAACATCCTCAATGTAAAGTTAATCATCAAAAATGCCTTTGTGACATTCACTAGAATTATCTTCATTCCCATATGAGGCATCAAAACAAGGAGTCTTGAGCACATTTTCATCAATATTGATAGAATGATTGTCAAATGATTCTCTATATTGACAAAAACTAATTGGAAATTAATTTATGTCAGCCTATGTTTTCTAGAATAACATCAATGCAAAGAGGATATGAATTACTATCAACGAAAATATCAGGATAAAGAGAGAAACGAGAGTTTAAATAAATGAACCTAAAAATATCTCTATTTGCAGAATCTTGTGTGTTTTCTCCATTACAAATTTCATATTCTTGATCATTATTTTGGTTGTCTAAACTTTGCTAAAGATTGTTAATTGGATGTCTTAAATTTTGTATTTGATCAACTTGATAAAATTCAAAAATTTCTATAATGAATTGTACATCTTCAATTTCTTCTTGTACGTGCTGATTTCATGTTGTTTTTCAATTTTTGAGGTAGCAATTTCTTCAATTATGTTGTTGGTATCTTGCAGTTGATTATCAAATTCTTGAAAACTTTGTGATTGTGACTCATTAACATGCAGGAGATTATCATGATCATTATTAATGTTGTAAGAAGTGTACACTAAATGAAGAAATTCATCATACATCGCTGAGGCAACTTTATCATGATTAGCATGTACCTCCATATCAAAAATTTCAATCATGTTAATAGAAGCTGAAGAAGATTCATCCAATCTTGAAATTGTCTCATATTGATGAAAATGAGTTCTTGGGGTAAGCCCCAAATCCATTTTCATTAAAAATCGTGAACCTGGGCCTGTGTGGTTATGACCCACAAGTCTCGTCGGAAGCGTTTTTAATCCATTAAACACAACGGTTGAATGCCTTTTATAACCATCGCAAGCATACAATACACATGCTGAGTATTAAAACCTCGCGGCCACATGGTAATACCATACATAGCAATAGATGGACTTAAAAAAATATAATAGGGCGCCGCTATCACGATAAGGCTTATCCATGCGTCGACCATAGCTTTCTTCTGGATAGGTAGGTCTACGTGATGTAGTCCTTTCCACCCCTCGAGGAGGTGCACTGTCTGAATAGCTGCTGGACCCACGATTTGCATAACTATCTCTATAGGATAACCGTCTTCCAGCAACAGCATGAATAGAAAAATCAGAAGCTGATCGACTAGATCGCACTTGACGATTATCATAAGGTTCATCTCATCTTCCATAATCCCTCCTTGCATTACCTCTTGGATATGTCGGAGCTGCACTGGACCATAATGAAACCTACAATTCTGATGTGATATCCAATCAGAATCAGAAATTCGTTGTGATTCAAAATCGCCCTCCCATCAGTGACATGATACCGCCTCAGATCTGAACCGGTGGCTATACACAGTACCGACATAAATCCTCGCTATCACATATATATGTATATACACAGAAAATAAGCAATTCTGTCCCAACAGCCAAAGATTCCTTGTTTGCAAGTGTAAACCAGTCATCGGCAGGCATCCTGGGCAAGCACGTCCAATGTTGCCGTGTGGGATCAAACGCTTCCCATCAATCCAGATTTCAGGCCAAGTAAATCTAATGCTCCACTATTCCGATGTGATTGAATTTGTTCCTCTATATATTCAGTTCTTAAACTACAACGCTGCCAGGATGGCATTAGACATAGAATATTCACGATTTCTATTAGAAATACAGATCGAAAAACACATATAAACACATATAAACGTACGCAACACACACTAAAGCATGCTTTTATTTATTATGCAAAACAGTTACATACTAAGGCGTTTTAGCCTTAGAAACAAGCTCAAATTAGATTACATCTTGCTCTATCACTCTGGCTCTCTCCTTCTACCTTGAACACGCAGGTTCGACCCACATATATAAAGAAGTATTGGATCGGATCACTTCAAGGATCCAATTAGATTTTCCATACTTTCCTCTTTGGAAAAAAACACTAAAGCTCTCAGTACATGCATGCATTAGTAAGTCTTCGAGACTTATCAATTCTCTTCCTTTTCCGCTTTGGATTCCTCCCTTTCTCTAAGGCACTGGATGCTCCTGCATCAGACTCCCGAGGCACAAAAATTTATGACCTCCTGGTCATATGCTTCTCCTTGTACTTAGCAATTCTACCCACTGTTTCAATCCTTCAGTGGAATTGCCTTCATGGTCTACAGTGAGCTGCAACCAAACCTCTGCAGTAACAGTCTCCTCCTGCTACATGATACCTCACCAAGCCCTCCGCACTCGGTCTTTTGGCATCCTTCTGGTTCTCTCCTCTGGAACCAATTGAGCATTCCGTGCTCTAGGCTATTGCAATCTTCTCACCTTCCTCTGCTGCTACCTACACAAAACATAAAGACCATACCTCTTCAGCTTAACCAACTGTACCTCTTGCTTCTTCTTCTTCCTCTATTGAATCCTTCTCCCCACAGGAAACTTTCCCTGCTCTGATACCACCTGATGAAAATGAGTTCTTGGGGTAAGCCCAAAATCCATTTTCATTAAAAATCGCGAACCTGGGCCTATGTGGTTATGGCCCACAAGTCTCATCGGAAGCGTTTTTAATCCATTAAACACACGGTTGAATTCCTTTTATAACCATCGCAAGCATACAATACACATGCTGAGTATTAAAACCTCGCGGCCACATGGTAATACCATACATAGCAATAGATGGATTTAAAAAAATATAATAGGGCGCCGCTATCACGATAAGGCTTATCCATGCGTCGACCATAGCTTTCTTCTGGATAGGCAGGTCTACGTGATGTAGTCCTTTCCACCCCTCGAGGAGGTGCACTGTCTGAATAGCTGTTGGGCCCACGATTTGCATAACTATCTCTATAGGATAACCGCCTTCCAGCAACAGCACGAATAGCAAAATCAGAAGCTGATCGACTAGGTCGCACTTGACGATCATCATAAGGTTCGTCTCGTCTTCCATAATCCCTCCTTGCATTACATCTTGGATATGTCGGAGCTGCACTGGACCATAATGAAACCTACAATTCTGATGTGATATCCAATCAGAATCAGAAATTCGTTGTGATTCAAAATCGCCCTCCCATCAGTGACATGATACCGCCTCAGATCTGAACCGGTGGCTATACACAGGACCGACATAAATCCCCGCTATCACATATATATGTATATACACGGAAAAGAAGCAATTCTATCACAGCCAAAGATTCCTTGTCTACAAGTGTAAACCAGTCATCGGCAGGCATCCTGGCAAGCGCGTCCAACGTTGCCGTGTGGGATCAAACGCTTCCCATCAATCCAGATTTCAGGCCAAGTAAATCTAATGCTCCACTATTCCGATGCGATTGAAGTCGTTCCTCTATATATTTAGTTCTTAAACTACAACACTGCCAGGATGGCATTAGACATAGAATATTCACGATTTCTATTAAAAATACAGATCGAAACCCACATATAAACACATATAAACGTACGCAACACACACTAAAGCATGCTTTTATTTATTATGCAAAACAGTTACATACTAAGGCGTTTCAGCCTTAGAAACAAGCTCAAATTCGATTACATCTTGCTCTATCACTCTGGCTCTCTCCTTCTACCTTGAACAAGCAGGTTCGACCCACATATATAAAGAAGTATTGGATCGGATCACTTCAAGGATCCGATCAGATTTTCTATACTTTCCTCTTTGGAAAAAAAACACTAAAGCTCTCAGTACATGCATGCATTAGTAAGTCTTCGAGACTTATCAATTCTCTCTTTAATTCTTCTTTAACTGCTTTAAAGCAGATTTTCCCTGTTTTTCTCCCTTTATTCAGCTTTTGCTGGTCCACGTCTTCCTTGTTTGCTTTGGATTCCTCCCTTTCTCTAAGGTGCTGGATGCTCCTGCATCACATATGGATTTGAAATAGAAGGAACAAAAACTAATTTTCTATACCATCATGTTAATTGAAACTCAAGGAGAAAATATTTGTATAGAAATTGGAAACAAATTCATTTGAATCTAATGATAAAGTCATCTAAAGGCTCACCTTCAAATCGACAGAGTGTTTCAAGCTAATCGCATACATGTTCATAGTCATAATCTTGAAAAGCATGTAGGAAATGTTGTACAAACTCATCCCAAGTGTGAATGGAGGAAAATGATAGATATTTACACCAATTTTTTTCCATTCATGTTAAAGTGAGAGTAAACATCCTTCACATGACACCTTCATCAATGTCAAAATCATTACAATTTAAAACAAATTGAACATGTTCATAAGAAAAGACATTTTTCTTACCATTGAACTTCATCTTTCACAAGAGTTTTACTACCTGAATTGGAGTTGAAGCAGGTGGAAGTCCAGTAAAGGAACTCCAAAGTGATCTCTTAAAAGGAGCCACTGAAATAAGATAAAATTTTATAACATAAAATAATCTAAAGAAACAATATAATGCAGACCCTCCTTCCAGAACCAAAAATGTTGATGGCCAAAAATGACCTCATTAACATCAAGGAAGGCCACCTGGTCAGAGTACCAAATTAGACTCCTATATGTTTGTATAATGGCTCCAACTGGTTCAATTAGGTCTAGTTACCCCTTCTCTTTCCCTATTAGCTTGTGATTTATCTACAAATCACCAACAGAAAAAGAGTAATCAGGTCTGCCCTCTTGTTGTGCACATGCAAACAAACAAATCCTTAAGTTGACTTAAGGGCTCAGCTAAGCCACACCAAAATTTTTCCCGTACGTAAGGGGACTTCTAGGATGCAGACTTAAATCTAAATGCAGATCTACTTTAATATGAAAGAAAAAATTAATCTTATCTTGAATTGGAAAATGATAGCCATCTCTCAATTTGAGATTAGATAAAGTAACTAACCAGGGGAAGGTGATTGTTTATATAATTATTGAATTCATTATATGTTTTTCATTAATTAAAGAATTATTTCATTCAATTAATGAAAGAGAAAACAAACTGCGAATGTATTTAAACAATAAATAGTTACTGCTTAACACATTCATATTTCAACAAATTCATATTAATTGTAATTTTTTTATCATCCTCAAAGATAGCTCCTACAAAAAATCAATAGCATAAAACAATCAATACAACAATAGTGCTCAATTTTAGAATGCAATACACTATTTCGAACAAAAATAAAAATCAATTAGAGAAATTTTCGCAATAATAGATTAACTTACAATTCAAACAAGAATGCATTGAAATGGAAATTTATTAAACTCATACCAAAAATTCATTACAAATTTTGTAGTCCATGATCAACTTCATCTTCTTTGAGACATTACTTATAGTAGTGTAAAACAATTTTCTCTTTCAAGGCTCAAAATGTTGTATCTCTCCATGATTCAACTCACAATATATTACAAAAGTGCCTATGCTTAGTAAGACAAATCACATAATTTTCCCCTAATACCTCATATCTAAAGTTTCCCCCTCACCTACATCTATAATATCCTATACAATAGTTCCTTTAGAGACTCTATTTGTAGAGAAGAGGAATCCCTTCCTCATTCTCAAAACTGATATTTAATAATTACAACAATCTCCAACAATGTAAACTTTGAAACGGGAACTATAAACTCAAAACGGGAACTCTGGCCAAAAAACATCAAAAACAGTGCTAAAAACGAAAAGTGTGTATACTGGAACGATGTTTTTATTTTTTAGGCATCAATTTTGAACATGTTTTAAAAATGGTAGTGAATACGAAATTTACTATGAAATTTTCGTGCAAAATATAGCTTCAAAATGAAAGTAATGATACTGGAACAATGATTTTTTTTTTAAGGTCAATTTTCAAAATTTTAAAAAAATGCTAATAAAACCAAATTTTTATGTCTCAAACAAAGTTGTTTATGAGGAAAAAACACATTAATGTTTTTGGTAGAATATCATTTTGCTTTCCTAAGTATAAATTTAACATGTTTTCAACCATAACATGCTAGATACAAAAGAAATTGAAATTTTTTCAACTATAAAATTAAAAAACCATGACATTATGAACAAATTACATCACTAAATGAATTCAAAAGTCTTTATTTGTATACTGAATAAAACATACATTATATCTCTAATTTTATATTGCATTGTAGATATTTAAACAATAAAATTTATCATAATTAAGACATATAATCCAACAACATAAAAATGCTTCATAACTTCTCATTTAACACCATATGGAAAACATTAATTTTATTTGAAGATACGATGCATACATCAGTTATATAAACTGTCTTAAACAATTAGTCAAAATCACTCATATTTTCTTGCACACCATCAGAATTCACATCTTCAGATGAGTGACTAGATGCTGACGAAGATGTTCCATATTCTTCTCTTTCATCAACTAGTGCCCCATCTGAGTCCACATGCATTCCCAACATTCCAGGTTTCAAAATTCTTCTAGATCTACGACTGGTTTCAGCAGACTCCCATGTCAACACTGTTCCTTCTGGTAACAACCTTTTCAGAATCTCTATCATCTTGAAGCGAAGAGTTCCTCTCTTTGTTAAATTGAAGTCATAAACAAGTATGTCAACATCCTCCAATTATAATATGTCTGTGCGGCGACGATTTATATTTGTACCCTTTATTTTTCTTTTTCCGCCATTTTTTTGTCAACTACCATCTCTGGCTTATACACACCATTGAATGGGTGTGTATTTGTGGCATACCAATGTACTTCAACACCTGTAACATCATCATTTTTTGTAAAGACCTTTATAACTTTAGCAACCCAAAATGGATAGCCATTGGGATCTCCATCTGCTAGCACTGCAATCATGCAACCCTCCTTAATATCCTGTACTGAACCCCTATAAAGGTCTTCCATGGCTTCACGTTGTGCATGAGATCTTCTGGAACCAATATACATCTCTCTTTCCATTGCCTGTGAAGAATTAATAATACCTTGACTTTGTTGTTGTTCAACAATGTTTACTTCCTCATGTTCATTCGACACATTTTGTGGCCAAATAAATGGATTTTTCAAAGGTATATATTCATTTGTTGTTGTTGAAATGATATCACTTTGATTATTGAAAAATGACTCCCACCAAACTGAATCAGCGATGTCAAAGTACTCATATGTATATCTAATACATTTTTTAATTTCTTCCAGGCAATCAAAATAATTTATATCTCTATTCTGTCTGCGTGCATTCTGAACTTCACCAACTGATTGTAATAACAATATTTTTGATGCAAATATTGGACGATCTGGAATGAACTTCAAAAATTGCAAACCTGATGACGGTGCCCATTTTGTAGTAGTTGAAAACTTCTTGCCCCATATTAGTGTTTTCCCATCAATTTTTTTGATACGAAATTGATGTTGGAAGCTAATGTCATTAAGTTGTTCAATGCATTTCCCCTCACCATATGATCCCAGAATAAACCTTCGCATGTCAACAGTTTCTTCCAACACATCAATGTTGGCATTATGATTCAAGTGTTGTCCTTGATGGCAACTCACTCAGAGGTTGGTACAGGTGCTCAGAGACTGGTACAGGTGATGGCAACTTAACTAGTGGACAGATCTCAGTACAGCAGGACAAGAAAGAGATATACGCAGGTTCAGCAAGGAGAATCAGCGTGTACACGCAGGTTGGCTTCAGTAAAAGCGCGTACATGTGAAAACGTACCTTTGGTCAGTGGCAGTTAGTCCTTGGAAGTTGTGCCTATGGTTTTGGACCATGGCGTCTCGACGGACGTGTTGATCCCTAGTTTTGAGGTTGATGGTATTGTGTTACTATGGTTTTGGCTCTTGGTATTGAGCAAGGCCTAAGGCTATATAAGGAGAAGATCACTAGGCCAAAGAGAGGAAGTGTGAGTGATGAAGATCTGAGAAAGTGTGTGATCCAAGTGCTGGTTATGGGTTGGTGATCTGAACCAAGGTTTCACCCATGTGGAGGATGATGAATGATGGAACGAGATCTCAAGGCTTGGAATGATTATCTTCATATGGTTTGACTCTGGATAGACTAGATCTACCGACGCATGTTTATTATTATGATCTGGGTATGTTTTGATATAGCTGCAGAGTTTTAAGGTTGAATTTATAGATCTGTACGCGAGTTGGTTTTGGTAAAAGAGCGTATACACGCAGGTTGGGTTCATCCAAGTAGCGTATACAATGTGAAGTATGATATTTGAATATGGAGATGGATCTGGTTGTTGCTATGATTGTCTGGTTATTGTTGATAGGGTTACAGTGATTCGGAATTGGGTGTTTCAGTGATTAATGATGCAGGTTGTACTACAATGATGATTGTCTTATGGATCCAGTATGAAAATGTATGAAACGTGGTCCCGGGTAGCTCGTAGGCCGGCACCTACGTACTGGTAAACATATCAGCCAGTACAAGAGCTAGGGGGTTGTAGCTCCCTTCCACTAGCAGCTGGAAAACGAGTAAAGAAGCATTCTGTAGGTAGGCACCTACGTACTAGTAAATGGATCGGCTAGTACAAGAGCTAAGAGGGTTGTAGCCCTCTGCAGGTTGTAGCCTGCGTGCTGGTAAAGGACTGCACCAGTACATTGTAAAAGAAGTTCTCATTAAAGAAGAAAGAGACAAATTGCAGCAGGTGGTTTTCACCCACATTGGGTTTCCACCTTATATCATGGTGTTCATGTGTGTGGCTTTTGTGTGATGATCTGTTCTGTTATACTGCACCTGTTTACTGTTAATATGCTTAATAATGTTCTGATGCATTTACTGAAGATAAGATTAACTGAATCATAAGATCTCTGGATATACGCTAGTTGCATTAGACACAGTCGCGTGTACACGCGAGTTAACTTAACTGAAGTCGCGTATATGTTTCTGAGTATGAAATTGAAAAGTTTTATCTGATCTGATAATACTGATTCACCCCCCCTCTCAGTATTATTTCCAACAATTGGTATCAGAGCAGGTCCTTCAGAGAAGCTTGATCGCTTGAAGGAGATTCGTAGAACAATGGGGAAGAAAGCACGTCAGAAGAAGAAGACAGCTCAAAGGAACAATGACAACCTGCCATTGAGTGGAAGCAAGAATTCAGATCCTGAATCACCTCAGAATGAAGCATCAGATCAAACCATAGATCAGCAAGATCTACCTAGCAAAAAGGAGAATGCCCTCAAAGAAGAAATCATCAGATTAGAAGATCTGTTGGAATGTGCCTCCAGAATTCGACAAATGCTGCTAGCACTGAATAAAGAGCAAGAAAACGAGATCCTCAAACTAAGGCATCAGTTGGATGAAGGAAGGAAAGCTGAAGAGACCTTGAAGAAGCAATGTCTAGACAAAGAAGAACAACATCAAGTTGAGGTAAATATCTTGAAAAGTAAATTAGAAGAAAAGGATAAACTATTACGATTTCAAGATAGTACTAAGATCTTGGATGATATTCTTAGTAATCAAAGGTCCCCTGCTATCAAAACTGGTCTTGGTTTTCATAAGTCTATTGAAGGTGAATCTGGTTCACAAAGTAAGACAAGAATCTCTCATGCAAAATCTGAAACGCTCTACAAGGTGATGAAAGGTCAACCTCATCAACAATCAAGGAAAGAGACTCCTCAAAGAAAATCTTTTACTCCTCCCATGAATAATGTTGAATGTTATGTATGTCATAATCTTGGACATGTTGCAGCCATATGTAGAAAAAGAAGGTTTCAAGACCATCATGCAGAAAGATCATCACATTCAAGGTACTTTAATGGATATTGCTTTTCTTGCAATATGTTTGGCCACAAAGCTGCTGATTGCTATAGGAGGAATATGAAACATGTAAGATGCTATGCATGTAACAAGTTTGGACATAGAGCAAAGGATTGCAGGAACAAAGCTCATGATAAGAAGAAATCATCAACATGCTTGAAGATATGGAAGAAGAAGGAAGTTCAGCCAGAAAGATGTGGCACAGCACAAGGTACTCAGCACAGCACAGACATAACAGACTCAGGGGGAGCTGAAGGCATAGAACTTCAATGTTCTAATTCTAATACGCAAGTTTCATGAAGCAAATCCGCGTATATACGCGAGTTTCACACTACAAAGACGCGTATATGTCTGTTTGTGAAAAAGCAGTGGGGACAGACTCAGAAAAGGGGTCTGATATGATCCAGTCCAGTATATGTTCTGTTGGTTAACAGTTACAGTCTGCTGAGGATGTCTGGAAATGTCTTGATACTTATGCCACAGGCTCAGGGGGAGCATATACTTCAAATAATGCATTGTTGGCATTATGGTTAGAAGCTGTTGATAAAGTCTATGATACATCTTGCTGTTTGATCAAAGGAATGGTATTGCAGGCTGATGCTTATGGTACAGATCGTGATGCTGCTGGTGGCCTTCATAAGTCCTGGTCTAGATATTTCATCTCTATGTCATGTATCTCTTTTATGATTTCAAAGTCATGTAACGGCCTATGTTGGTTTCCCCACTATGCCTGGGATGAATGATGAAATGTTCATGTATTATCATGTATCTTCACATGGTTAGGTGGATGAGTCAATATTGGTATATCCCCACTAGGTTGGGTTATGAATGTATGTTGAGTCTTTTGGTGATAGGAAGGTCTTCTATAATGTATAAGTCTTTGTTCTTCTTGAAGAACATCTTTTGCAGATCTTGCCTACAGTCAAGGGGAGCATGAACAGCACAATTCAGCAAGAGCAGGATGGATAGATTGGTACACTTTGGCATACACAAAGGGGGAGCACATTTGGAGATTTCAGCATGTACTCAGGGGGAGTATGGACAGCAGTATGGACAGCAGAAGGTATACCAAAGAAGAGAATATCTTGGTCCACCCTTTGCCCTTGATGTCAAAGGGGGAGAGTGACTTGGTGTGGTGGTTGCCATCAAGTCCAAAGGGGGAGATTGTTGGCATTATGATTCAAGTGTTGTCCTTGATGGCAACTCACTCAGAGGTTGGTACAGGTGCTCAGAGACTGGTACAGGTGATGGCAACTTAACTAGTGGACAGATCTCAGTACAGCAGGACAAGAAAGAGATATACGCAGGTTCAGCAAGGAGAATCAGCGTGTACACGCAGGTTGGCTTCAGTAAAAGCGCGTACATGTGAAAACGTACCTTTGGTCAGTGGCAGTTAGTCCTTGGAAGTTGTGCCTATGGTTTTGGACCATGGCGTCTCGACGGACGTGTTGATCCCTAGTTTTGAGGTTGATGGTATTGTGTTACTATGGTTTTGGCTCTTGGTATTGAGCAAGGCCTAAGGCTATATAAGGAGAAGATCACTAGGCCAAAGAGAGGAAGTGTGAGTGATGAAGATCTGAGAAAGTGTGTGATCCAAGTGCTGGTTATGGGTTGGTGATCTGAACCAAGGTTTCACCCATGTGGAGGATGATGAATGATGGAACGAGATCTCAAGGCTTGGAATGATTATCTTCATATGGTTTGACTCTGGATAGACTAGATCTACCGACGCATGTTTATTATTATGATCTGGGTATGTTTTGATATAGCTGCAGAGTTTTAAGGTTGAATTTATAGATCTGTACGCGAGTTGGTTTTGGTAAAAGAGCGTATACACGCAGGTTGGGTTCATCCAAGTAGCGTATACAATGTGAAGTATGATATTTGAATATGGAGCTGGATCTGGTTGTTGCTATGATTGTCTGGTTATTGTTGATAGGGTTACAGTGATTCAGAATTGGGTGTTTCAGTGATTAATGATGCAGGTTGTACTACAATGATGATTGTCTTATGGATCCAGTATGAAAATGTATGAAACGTGGTCCCGGGTAGCTCGTAGGCCGGCACCTACGTACTGGTAAACATATCAGCCAGTACAAGAGCCAGGGGGTTGTAGCTCCCTTCCACTAGCAGCTGGAAAACGAGTAAAGAAGCATTCTGTAGGTAGGCACCTACGTACTAGTAAATGGATCGGCTAGTACAAGAGCTAAGAGGGTTGTAGCCCTCTGCAGGTTGTAGCCTGCGTGCTGGTAAAGGACTGCACCAGTACATTGTAAAAGAAGTTCTCATTAAAGAAGAAAGAGACAAATTGCAGCAGGTGGTTTTCACCCACATTGGGTTTCCACCTTATATCATGGTGTTCATGTGTGTGGCTTTTGTGTGATGATCTGTTCTGTTATACTGCACCTGTTTACTGTTAATATGCTTAATAATGTTCTGATGCATTTACTGAAGATAAGATTAACTGAATCATAAGATCTCTGGATATACGCTAGTTGCATTAGACACAGTCGCGTGTACACGTGAGTTAACTTAACTGAAGTCGCGTATATGTTTCTGAGTATGAAATTGAAAAGTTTTATCTGATCTGATAATACTGATTCACCCCCCCTCTCAGTATTATTTCCAACAATTGGTATCAGAGCAGGTCCTTCAGAGAAGCTTGATCGCTTGAAGGAGATTCGTAGAACAATGGGGAAGAAAGCACGTCAGAAGAAGAAGACAGCTCAAAGGAACAATGACAACCTGCCATTGAGTGGAAGCAAGAATTCAGATCCTGAATCACCTCAGAATGAAGCATCAGATCAAACCATAGATCAGCAAGATCTACCTAGCAAAAAGGAGAATGCCCTCAAAGAAGAAATCATCAGATTAGAAGATCTGTTGGAATGTGCCTCCAGAATTCGACAAATGCTGCTAGCACTGAATAAAGAGAAAGAAAACGAGATCCTCAAACTAAGGCATCAGTTGGATGAAGGAAGGAAAGCTGAAGAGACCTTGAAGAAGCAATGTCTAGACAAAGAAGAACAACACCAAGTTGAGGTAAATATCTTGAAAAGTAAATTAGAAGAAAAGGATAAACTATTACGATTTCAAGATAGTACTAAGATCTTGGATGATATTCTTAGTAATCAAAGGTCCCCTGCTATCAAAACTGGTCTTGGTTTTCATAAGTCTATTGAAGGTGAATCTGGTTCACAAAGTAAGACAAGAATCTCTCATGCAAAATCTGAAACGCTCTACAAGGTGATGAAAGGTCAACCTCATCAACAATCAAGGAAAGAGATTCCTCAAAGAAAATCTTTTACTCCTCCCATGAATAATGTTGAATGTTATGTATGTCATAATCTTGGACATGTTGCAGCCATATGTAGAAAAAGAAGGTTTCAAGACCATCATGCAGAAAGATCATCACATTCAAGGTACTTTAATGGATATTGTTTTTCTTGCAATATGTTTGGCCACAAAGCTGTTGATTGCTATAGGAGGAATATGAAACATGTAAGATGCTATGCATGTAACAAGTTTGGACATAGAGCAAAGGATTGCAGGAACAAAGCTCATGATAAGAAGAAATCATCAACATGCTTGAAGATATGGAAGAAGAAGGAAGTTCAGCCAGAAAGATGTGGCACAGCACAAGGTACTCAGCACAGCACAAACATAACATACTCAGGGGGAGCTGAAGGCATAGAACTTCAATGTTCTAATTCTAATACGCAAGTTTCATGAAGCAAATCCGCGTATATACGCGAGTTTCACACTACAAAGACGCGTATATGTCTGTTTGTGAAAAAGCAGTGGGGACAGACTCAGAAAAGGGGTCTGATATGATCCAGTCCAGTATATGTTCTGTTGGTTAACAGTTACAGTCTGCTGAGGATGTCTGGAAATGTCTTGATACTTATGCCACAGGCTCAGGGGGAGCATATACTTCAAATAATGCATTGTTGGCATTATGGTTAGAAGCTGTTGATAAAGTCTATGATACATCTTGCTGTTTGATCAAAGGAATGGTATTGCAGGCTGATGCTTATGGTACAGATCGTGATGCTGCTGGTGGCCTTCATAAGTCCTGGTATAGATATTTCATCTCTATGTCATGTATCTCTTTTATGATGTCAAAGTCATGTAACGGCCTATGTTGGTTTCCCCACTATGCCTGGGATGAATGATGAAATGTTCATGTATTATCATGTATCTTCACATGGTTAGGTGGATGAGTCAATATTGGTATATCCCCACTAGGTTGGGTGATGAGTGTATGTTGAGTCTTTTGGTGATAGGAAGGTCTTCTATAATGTATAAGTCTTTGTTCTTCTTGAAGAACATCTTTTGCAGATCTTGCCTACAGTCAAGGGGAGCATGAACAACACAATTCAGCAAGAGCAGGATGGATAGATTGGTACACTTTGGCATACACAAAGGGGGAGCACATTTGGAGATTTCAGCATGTACTCAGGGGGAGTATGGACAACAGTATGGACAGCAGAAGGTATACCAAAGAAGAGAATATCTTGGTCCACCCTTTGCCCTTGATGTCAAAGGGGGAGAGTGACTTGGTGTGGTGGTTGCCATCAAGTCCAAAGGGGGAGATTGTTGGCATTATGATTCAAGTGTTGTCCTTGATGGCAACTCACTCAGAGGTTGGTACAGGTGCTCAGAGACTGGTACAGGTGATGGCAACTTAACTAGTGGACAGATCTCAGTACAGCAGGACAAGAAAGAGATATACGCAGGTTCAGCAAGGAGAATCAGCGTGTACACGCAGGTTGGCTTCAGTAAAAGCGCGTACATGTGAAAACGTACCTTTGGTCAGTGGCAGTTAGTCCTTGGAAGTTGTGCCTATGGTTTTGGACCATGGCGTCTCGACGGACGTGTTGATCCCTAGTTTTGAGGTTGATGGTATTGTGTTACTATGGTTTTGGCTCTTGGTATTGAGCAAGGCCTAAGGCTATATAAGGAGAAGATCACTAGGCCAAAGAGAGGAAGTGTGAGTGATGAAGATCTGAGAAAGTGTGTGATCCAAGTGCTGGTTATGGGTTGGTGATCTGAACCAAGGTTTCACCCATGTGGAGGATGATGAATGATGGAACGAGATCTCAAGGCTTGGAATGATTATCTTCATATGGTTTGACTCTGGATAGACTAGATCTACCGACGCATGTTTATTATTATGATCTGGGTATGTTTTGATATAGCTGCAGAGTTTTAAGGTTGAATTTATAGATCTGTACGCGAGTTGGTTTTGGTAAAAGAGCGTATACACGCAGGTTGGGTTCATCCAAGTAGCGTATACAATGTGAAGTATGATATTTGAATATGGAGCTGGATCTGGTTGTTGCTATGATTGTCTGGTTATTGTTGATAGGGTTACAGTGATTCAGAATTGGGTGTTTCAGTGATTAATGATGCAGGTTGTACTACAATGATGATTGTCTTATGGATCCAGTATGAAAATGTATGAAACGTGGTCCCGGGTAGCTCGTAGGCCGACACCTACATACTGGTAAACATATCAGCCAGTACAAGAGCCAGGGGGTTGTAGCGCCCTTCCACTAGCAGCTGGAAAACGAGTAAAGAAGCATTCTGTAGGTAGGCACCTACGTACTAGTAAATGGATCGGCTAGTACAAGAGCTAAGAGGGTTGTAGCGCTCTGCAGGTTGTAGCCTGCGTGCTGGTAAAGGACTGCACCAGTACATTGTAAAAGAAGTTCTCATTAAAGAAGAAAGAGACAAATTGCAGCAGGTGGTTTTCACCCACATTGGGTTTCCACCTTATATCATGGTGTTCATGTGTGTGGCTTTTGTGTGATGATCTGTTCTGTTATACTGCACCTGTTTACTGTTAATATGCTTAATAATGTTCTGATGCATTTACTGAAGATAAGATTAACTGAATCATAAGATCTCTGGATATACGCTAGTTGCATTAGACACAGTCGCGTGTACACGCGAGTTAACTTAACTGAAGTCGCGTATATGTTTCTGAGTATGAAATTGAAAAGTTTTATCTGATTTGATAATACTGATTCACCCCCCCTCTCAGTATTATTTCCAACAATCAAAATTAGGCTCTGGCATGTATGATTTCTTAATACATTCAATTAGTGATGGCAAGCTCCCAACTTCCTTCCTCCTCAATGTGACTGAAAAACGACTGAACATCTGATCAATATGGTCATGAGTGTGCCCAACAAGAAGGAAACCAAACTTTACCTTTTGAAAAATTCTCAATTCAACAAGCATGTTCAGATATCCAAAAACAACCTGATTTTTGTTTTCACGGCAAGTGTTGTCCAATTGTAGATACAAAACTTCAGGAAGATTACCAGACCAATGAGAAATCACATCATGAATTATGGTTATGGTCAGGTTTGCATCATTATGAACAGTTGGAGCTGTGAAGTACACCCTTGGCAACATTTTCCCATTGAAGACCATACAACCGACCAAGTGAAACTGAATAAAATTTTCCTCTTGTAAATTTTTGGGTGTGCGAACAAAATGTGGTAAAAGTGTTTTCTTCTGGTCCATGCCATCAATTATCAAACCCAAATATTTATTCGGATTATCATAACACTTCTTTCGATGCTTGTACAACTTCTTCCTTTCATTTGTTTGTTGTTCGCGATGCTCCTGAAGTTCTTTGACAACTAAATCTACACAACATAAAAGAAATTCATTAAGAGATATGTTTTCATAGTTGATGACTATACAATTTTAAAAGTTAAAGTTATGAACGCTTACCTCTTTCTGAGCCTTCACATTTGTCCCTTTTTTATTTAAGAGAAGCACATGTACTGCAAATCCCCATCCTTGTCTTCTTAGGAATACAGACATTATTGAATTCTTTCTTCCATATCTTCACAAAATATTGATATGTAATAAATTGGCCATGTCCCTCAACACCTTCTGCATATTATTTCTATAAGTTGTAGATTTCTCGTCTTGAAAATTATCTGGAATATGTATTGTCTCTCTATTTGGCATACACTTTCCATGCTTCGAAAAGAAATCTTTCATCCATGACATTGCAGTATTTGATAATGACCCAAACTGTCTTTTATGACGTACTTCTGAATAAAATGTGGGATCCTTTTCCAAATTTTCTTGAATTCTCGAGAGACAAAAATTCCCAATCGAATGAAACATTTTGAAAGCTTTTCTACACAATAATAAATTCCTAATATGATAATCATAACCTGACAATGTAGATTGCATGCAGCCAACTAAAAATGAATTTTGCATGCTTTTATTCATTGACAAATATCTCTTCCTGCTTTCTAATGCAAATGTGAAATCCATATGTTTCAAGCAATTTTTTTGGCAACATTCACTTGAAATGAGAGCGCTGATAGAACTTATTCTCCTCAGATATTCTGCTCTACCCCTTGTATAACTAGAACAACTTGCATTGATACGAAAAGGTCTGCTCCTACTCCTCGATACAATATTTCTTGGCAACATATCCATCATTGGATCATCATTTTTATAAGGATTTTCATCATCATTAAGAGGAATCTTATCCACACTATGATCAGCTCTGCTTTTCAAATATTGACTTAGAGGATACTCTTCATCTTCCCCTTCTTCAGTGCTACTGTCATAGTCCTTAGAATTCAGACTGAATGGAAAATTTGACTCAATGTTTAATGGATATTCTTCCTCATGTGTGTTTTCAGTGCTACTCTCATGGTCCATAGAATTAGGACTACGTTGAAAATGTGACTGTTTACTTATTGAAGATATTACATCCTGTCCTTTGTCACTGCTACCTTTATACTCATTAGAATTAGGACTAACTACATCATCCTGTCCTTCATCACTACTGCTCTCATAGTCCTTAGAATTAGGACTAAGAGGACACTGTGACACTCCAATCTTTTGAAATTCATCATCCCGCGCTTAATCACTGCTGCTCTCATAGTCCTTAGAATTAGGACTAATTGGACACCGTGACACTCCATACTTTTGAAATTCATCATCATGCTCTTCATCACTGCTGCTCTCATAATCCTTAGAATTAGGACTAAGTGGACACTTTGACACTCCATTCTTTTGAAATTCATTATCACACTCTTCATCACTGCTGCTCTCATAGTCCTTAGAATTAGGACTAAGTGGACACTTTGACACTCCATTCTTTTGAAATTCATTATAACACTCTTCATCACTGCTGCCCTCATAGTCCTTAGAATTAGGACTAAGTGGACACTTTGACACTCCATTGTTTTGAAATTCATTATCACACTCTTCATCACTGCTGCTCTCATAGTCCTTAGAATTAGGACTAAGTGGACACTTTGACACTCCATTCTTTTGAAATTCATTATCGCACTCTTCATCACTGCTGCTCTCATAGTCCTTAGAATTAGGACTAAGTGGACACCGTCACACTCCATTCTTTTGAAATTCGCCATCATGCACTTCAAAACTGCTGCTCTCATCGTCCTCAGAATTAGGACTAAGTGGACACCGTGACACTCCATTCTTTTGAACTTCACCATCATGCTCTTCAAAACTGCTACTCTCATAGTCCTCAGAATTAGGACTAAGTGGACATCCTGACACTCCATTCTTTGAACTTCACCATCATGCTCTTCATCATCGCTGCTTTCATAGTCCTTAGAATTAGGACTAAGTGGAATCTGTGACTCTTTATTAATTTGAAATTCTCCATCCCCTCTTTCATCAGTGCTGCTCTCATAGTCTTTAGAATGGGGACTAAGTGGAAGAATTGACTTTCTATTCATAGTGGAAGAATTCCCGCTATATTCATCAGTATGAATAGAGTTGTTACACGATGAAAATGTTGATGGTGTATAAATCGAAACATCATTATCAGAACAATCCATCCCTTTCAAATAGGAGATGCTGAATGATACAAATGGAGTCTCCTAAGGATATTATATAGCTTAAAGAATGAAATATTCCCTCCAAAAAGTTTCGCAAAAATATTTCCCTCCAAAAATTTTCGCGAAAATATTTCCCTCCAAAAGTTTGTTAGATTTATTTACCTTCATTATTTTATTCTACAATTTATTGAAAAACATAAACTAATTTTTTTTATGAAATAAATCACTAAAATTAAAATTGTAAACTACAACTTGTACATTAATTATTCTAATAGTTAAAGTATATAATATTTACTAAACAACTGAATTTTTTTTATTTTTATTTTTTTATAATATATTCTAAAACAAATTGATCCAACATTCAATCCGTTGTAAAACAATTCTACAATATTCGCTCTATAATATTTTAAAACAAATTATCCCACATTAATCGTATGGAAAAACATCTTCATAATTTCACTTATATATTAAATTTCATTATCACTATTACTCACGTCACATCCAGGTTTTCTGAAGTTCGTTGAAAGACTCGTGAATTTTTGGAGCAGCTATATTGCTATCAACAACATATTCAATGAAGAATTCTCGCAATTGAAAGGTAAGTTCAATTTTTTTCCTTCAAAATTTTCATATTAAATTAATTTAATGAAGAAGATTTTTTTTTTAAATTAATAATTTTTCTAAGCCAAAATAACAATTACGTCAATTGTGAGCATGGTGGGCCCAATTAAACTCAATTTCCCAATAGCCATGGGTGGGCCATCGTCGTACCCCCCATGTCCCTTCCCACCCCCCAATGCTCCAACCCTCCCCCCCCACCTCTCAGCCTCCCCCCAACCCATTACCGACCTCTCCCCCTCACCCATGCACCCTTCCCCCTCCTACCCAACCCATGCGCCCCCTCACCCTCTAACCCGCCCCCCCACTACACCCCACAGCCATGTGGTCCCGCCCAACCCAACCGCCGTAACCCACCCCTCTACACCCCCCACTACCCCACCTACACCCACGCCACCCCCCCCAACACCCCTACCCCTCCCCCACCAACGCGCCCCCCCTGCCGCTCCCCTCACCCCCCCCTCTCCCCCGCTCTGCTCCCCCTCTTCCCCTCTCCCCCAGCCTCCTCTGCCCACTCGGCCGACAACCTCCTCTGCCTGCCCTCGGCCGCGCCAGCCTCGCGGCCCTCCGCCCTGCCCGACCGGTGGGCAGTCGATTCCGGGAATTGACTGCCCGCTGGAAGGGCGGGGCGGAGGGCCGCGGGGGTGGCCAGGCGCGGGAAGAGGAGGCCGGGGGACAGGAGCCTGGGAGAGGGGGAGGGGAGGAGAGGGGAGTGGCGGGGGGCGGGTGGGGTAGTGGTGGGCGGGAGGGCTAAGAGGTGAGGGGGCGGGTTGGAGTGGAGGATTGAGAGGTGAGGGGGTTGGGGGGGCGTGTGGGTGGGGGTTAGGGGTGGGGGTGAGGGTAGGGGTGTGGGCGTGGGTAGGGGGTTTTGGGGAGGGGGAGATGGGGGTGGAGAGTTGGGAGGGGTGTAGAGGGGGGGCGCATGGGTAGGGGGGCACATGGGTGCGGCATGGGTAAGGGCTGTTAGAGTGGTGGGTAATGGGTAGCGGGGGTAGGGGGTTGCAGGGGTAGGTGAGGGGGCATGGGCAAGGGGGTTGGAGGGGCGACATGGGTAAGGGCGTTAAGGGGAGGGGGCATGGGTAAGGGGCTTGGCGGGTCGGTTGGGTAGGGGGGCGGCATGGGTAGGGGGAGAGGTCAGTTGGGTAGGGGGTTGTGGGGGGCGTGTGGGTAGGGGGGTAGGGGGCCCGCCCTCACTTGCCCAGCTGTCCACTTAGCCCCGTCGTCCCTCACTCGACCTGCCACTTGCCCATCGACCCGCTTGCCCGTTAGAGGTGGCTGGGTGATTCTGATTATACAAATAACAAATTTATGGTATATTTTCGTTGTTAATTTAAGTTAATATGTTTTTTTTATTTACTAATTTATGTGTTTTTATTTTTTAGGAAAATGGTATCAAAGAAAATTTCTGTGAATCTTTCTAGACCAAAGACTCTTAAAGGTGCATCTTCAAAAAACATTGGTGAACGAACACTGCCTGAGCTCATGGCTACAAATATTTCAAGTGCATTAAGAAGATAATTTCAGACTGGAAAAATTGAAAAGAGGTGAAATTTCCATCAAAATTCTGGTATGTGAAAGAAAGAGAGAGCACAAATGTGAATATATATCTATATATTGATATACCCCATAATAATGAAAATTTGGAGGTGATGGGAAGAGTCACAGATATGTGTTCGGTATCGAACACTGAATTTGTTTACATACTTACAAAAGCTCCCAAGTCACATGAAAGGATTAAATACCGACTATCATATTCATTATATGACACGAGAGAGGTATCTAAAAAGTTGTGTAAACAAATCGTAAATGAGATGACACAAAACATCGTAAGTATTGTTATTTGTATTTGTATTTTGCGTTCTTGAAAGTGTCTCGCTATATTTTTTTAACTTCGTTTTTATTGACATATGATATTTTGTTTGGCAGAATTTTGTTGAAAGTTGTTCAATTAGGTTGGGAGGCATTCATTTCATAGAGCATGATATCATGAAATTTGTCAACAATTTTTACTTAGTGTCAGAAGAAGATATGAAAACATGGAAAATGTAGTAATTGATGATGCTACAAAACTACATCCAAAGAATTAAAAAAAAAAGGCCTCTGGTGGATAAATCTAGCAAGGGTAAACAAGTTACTTTTGAGGACGATGAAGTTGAAATTGACAGTGAAGCATATGTTTCCATTACTGAAGATGACATTGGAACTAAGAAAAGTCGTAAAAGACCAAAAGTAACAATGCCCAAGAATAAATCTGTTGAGAATGTTATGACGAAGAAAAGTAGAGTTGAAGATCTTGAAGTAGTCATTACCAGCAGTCAAGAACCTAGTGAAACTTCAAAAGAAAGCAGAGAAATCATTACACCAGGAGCTGATTTAGATGATGACATTATCAAAACAAAACAAAATGCCATTCGACAGAATTTGACAAAGAGAAACTTAATTGATGGTGGTCATACATTTCAGCTAAATGTCAGACAAACCTATAAGGCAAGTGAAGGACAATGCCAATATCAAGTCAGAAAGCCACATCATCTGCATGTTCACAACTTGAAGACATTGATGAGGTACAATCCATATGCTCATGTGGTTAGTTATGTGCTTCTTGTTGATCCACTTCAAGTTCCCAACAAAGAAGCATTTGATAAGTCAAAATGTTTTGAATACAATTATTATGTGCTTGGGGGGAACCATTCTGTAGAAGCTCAAAGACAATTGATGGAGGAATATCCTAATAACCCACATTTTGAAACAATGAAATGTATCATTTATGCTGGTTTAAATGAAACAGAAGCAAAGTTAGTGGCATGGGATCATAATTCAGATAATGAATATAGGATGTCTATGACTTTCATCCAAAGGGTTAGATTTATTCATAGTGAATTTCAAGAAAAATATGGTGGGGATAGGATAAATGTTACTGCAGATTTCCGAAAGGAATGTTGTATGGAAATAGGCTATCAAATTGAAGAGAAAACCAATTCAAAAAGTGGAAAAGATAACAGAAATAGTGATTTATTCAGAGGTGTTGATAAGATTTTCCAATTGGCATTTAGAACTGGAGATGTTTGGAAGTTGATTGATGATATTTTTAGCATGTGGGAAGACATTGGCATTAAAAACCAGAGGGTCAAAAAGTCTAAGCCATTGATATGTAGCAACAGTAAATCAGCTCCTGAACTGAAGCAACTTTCAGACGATATGACCATCACGCCTTGGAGAGCAATGCAAGGAGTGAAAGATGAAAAAATTTTCATAACAATATTATCTCGTGTGAGGTCAGGGGAATTATCATTGGAAGAAATGTCTGAAGAATTTCAAAAGTAAGTTTGTTGAATTATTTTTATTTATTTCTAGATTATAGTTATCTTTTAAATAAAACATGTTGTTCTTGGTAGTATTTGTTATACATATCATTATATTAACTTTTTCTTACTTTATTTATGCAGTCACAAAGTTTACATGAAAATTCAGGAACAAATGGTTAGATTGTTGAATGAAGATAGTTGGGATGATGTTGTACGCAACTATCCAGATTCAAGTTCTACATCAACATTAAAAGCTTTTTATCTTGCATTTAAAAAGGTATCTTGATTTATACATTCAATTTTATTCATCTATGTACTATTTTAATTTAAAACTTACACATATATTTGTTTATTTGATAAAAGATGAGGAAGGAAGATAATGGAGTACCAGACACTTTCAAGACTTTTATTGAAAAAATAAAGATTGAAAGACTGAGGAAGCAACGCATTAAGAATGTTGAACTTGATCCAACTCTTAATCATTTCATTTGGAATGAGCTAGACACTATTCAATATCAAGTAATACAAGGTGACTGTGAAGACATTGCTAAACTCATACCAAAAAGGGATTATGCCCTAGTTATTGCAGATATTCCCCATGGTTTCAATATTCCAAACATTTACTATGATAGTGACCCTTATACTTATCAAGCTTTTAATAAAGTGGTTGCGGGATTTGTAGAAGTGACGTCATCACCATTATGGAGATTTGTGGCATTTCATTCAGACACATAATTGGCAATGATATTGTCAAGATTCAAGGGGAAAACAAATTCAAGGATGCTGCTTACATGGTAAGACGTTTAAAAGGTATATTTGATTAATGTTGAAAAATTCATTTATGTACAAGTTAACTGAACTTTTACTATTTAATGTTACAGGAAAAAGTCAAATCTTCTTAACAATGAAGATCAACAATTTATAAATGACTGTGAGTTCATTCGTATTGATAGTTGGGCAAAAGATAATAGCCATATGTCTATGATTTTTAATCGGGTGGACGGAAAGAGTCATAGCCAAATATTGACTTATGATGCTGTTGTGAGAAAACTAACATATGAAGACAAAGAAACAAAAGGAGAGATAGTTAACATTTATCAAAAACCACAATGATTGATTAACTATCTTATAGACATATGTTCAAATGAAGGAGATTGGGTTTTGGATTTATTTTCTGGCTCAGGTAGGTTTTGTTATATGGATTTGAATTTCAATATGTTCTTTTTTTAATTAATATGTCACTGTACTAATTTACTTCATTATTTTTTTTGTGCTTGATAATTAGGTACAACATTAGCATACTGCCTTCAAAAAGGAAGAAATTGCATTGCAATTGAGAAAGATCCATTACAATGCAATTTCATTCAGCAAAGAATTAATGCTATTCAATTTCTTTCAGATGCAATGCAAGAAATTGGGTTGAAGAAAGGGGACTTTAGTGAATCACGTGTGGCAAAAAAGGCAAAGGAACCCCAACCACCATTACATGGAATGTTTGGAAAGACATGCATTGGGAGATTTGCAGACATCAAAGACCCATTAGAAGAGGAAAATGCGCAAAAGGAAGTAGAAAATATTGTGGAAGAACACAATGATGAAAATCTAGAGGATGAAGAGTTTGGATTACGTGACATTGTTGATTAAATTTAAGTTATACTTGGAAATCAAGCTTTGCAATGTTTTGACTCTGACATTTTATGAAAAAAATAATCAATCAATTAAAGTTGTTATGTGTTCAATATTTGTAATTTGTGATTTTCGCATTGATTTTTAAGTTAATTATTATTTTTTGAAAAAAGTGATTATTATTATTTTTTTGACATGAAATTCATAAAAAAAACTATTATTTAACCATTTTTAGGTAAAATTTTTGTATAAAAATTGTGATTTTGACATGTCAATTCTAGCAAAAAATTATCAAAACGTGTAGTTTTTTTGTTATATTTATATTAAAAATGGTTATTTTTATGTCCATTGTTAAAAAATATTGTTTTTTAGAAACAATTATTTCATGTGGATTGAAAAATTAATTAAGGATGTATAAGTATGTAGATTATCTAAAATTCAAACTATCGACTTTCTAATTTAAAAATGTAAAACAATAAAACCCACTACAAAAAAAATTAAAATTAAAATTAAAATAGAAAACAAGAAAATATGAAGAAAACGACCACTTCAAAAACTATCAAATTTAGAAAATAATTATTTACATTTCATACACTAGAAAATTTAAAGTCAAAAAATAGGTCTTTTAAAAGAAGGGTGTGATGCAGAATACTCACTTTTTTAAATCAGCATGAAAATCACTACCATTCTAAAACGTAATGTACATGAAAAAATTTAAAGTTCTAAAAGCTATGCTCTAAAAAAAACATGTGTGTTCTGCATCACCCCTTTTCAAAATCAGGTCATTTTTTTGCTATCTCTACGAAACGGGTAACAGTATCAGTTCTCATTTCAAAGTTTACATTGTTCTCCATCGATAGAGAACTGTTGAGAGTAGTTTTTCAGATCTTGAATTAGAGTTGCAAATTCTCCATTCTTCTGTTTGTTGGTATCTTTCCATTGCTCCAAAATGCCTCATATCTGAACTTCTCCAACTGATCTCTTGTTACAAACCAATCAAAACGAAAATAAAAATAAATTAAATTGCATATTAGAAATCAGAAAAATAAACTCTCATAAAATTTCTAAATCAAAGTAAATAAAATCCATGCTAAAATTGCTTCAAATGGATATTGTTAACCTTTCTAACAATGTTAGAGGGAGAAATAGTGACAACAGTTTTCTCAAGCCAATAAAATTTTCCCAAATCAAATTAGGAAAAAACAATTGTTGTTGCAAATTCATCACTTTGTCTTATGCTAAATTTTTTGGTCATTAAAAATATTCTAAATTTAATATTCCCATATCATTCTCCTCGATGTTATCTTTCTAACGAGCTTTTGTGAGCTTCATTTGGCCAAGTAAATCTTGAGATATGCCTCTCCAAATCCAAAGTGTCAAAACTGCTAGAATTTTGAAAAAAAATGGATACCTAGGCCAAAATTAGACATTTTTAAATTAAAAATTCTAATTTTAAATTAAATTGCTAATTATAATTAAATATATATTTAAAATTAAAAAATAGTAATTAATCACAATTATTAGATTAATTAATTATATACCAATAAAATAAAATTAATTAAACATTATGTATTAATAAAATTATTAAATTATTTATAAGCTATATCTAAAAATTAGTTAATAAGAATATTAATAAAATATATTAAAAAAAGAGTAAGTGGCTATTTAAAAAGAGTTATGAGATGGAGGGACACGTGGGACTCTCACTCCATAAAATATAACCACTTCATTATTAAAACCCAATCACATAAAAATTACAACCACTTTTTAAATAATTATCGGCATTTTAGAGGTTTTTTGAAATTGGAATTTGAAAGAGACTTGCGAGAACATATCATTTTAATTATTTACAATTTTAGTTGCCGTGATTTTGTATGAATATTAGCAATTAAAAAAATAGTTAAAATTTAATATAAAATTAATATTTACAATTTAAAATTATTTAATTTACAAAAATCGAAATAATATACATTTTGTACATTTTTAAACCTAGGCAGTAACAATCACTGAACTTCGGAAGAACGTTGTTTGTAAACCATGCATCCAAATGAAATGAAACAAGAACTCGCAAAATTGTCGCACACTTAACCAAAAGAAAATATTAAAAGGCAATTTAGCCAAAATTTACAAAAAGGGTCCCCATGATTATTATAAAGAGAATAAGTTAAAAATGGAGGGGTTGTGATTTCACCACAACAGGTCTACAGTTGTT
This sequence comes from Pinus tabuliformis, assembly GCA_031772625.1. NCBI lineage: Eukaryota > Viridiplantae > Streptophyta > Pinopsida > Pinales > Pinaceae > Pinus > Pinus tabuliformis. The sequence continues at coordinate 1,718,034,514 of CM062817.1, read as the reverse complement.
TCTTGGTATAAAAAGAAGCAAAGATCTGTGGCGCTTAGCTCAACATAAGAAAAATAGATTGTTGCAAGTCAAGCATCATGCGAGGTGATATGGATGAGAAAGATACTTGTTGAACTATTTGGTCAGATGATGGATCCAACTATGATCTACTGTGATAATCGTAGTTGCATCAATCTCTCTAAGAATCCTATTTTCCACGATCGATCTAAGAAAATAGATATCTGGTATCACCATTTACGGCACTGTGTGCAGAGGCAAATAATGTTGCTTCAGTACATTTCGACAGAGGAACAAGATGTTGACATTTTGACAAAGGCCTTGTCAAGAAGGAAGTTAGAGTTCCATAGGTGCACATAGGGGTGGTTGATAATCATTTTATTGCTGAGAGGAAGTATTGAAAAATGCAACAGGAAACTCTCAATTTGATTTTGCCTTGATTAAATTAAGAAAAATAAATTTTGCACATCAACAGACAACTTGGATGCACTTAACTTGTGTGACATGGCTTGTGTCACCTAGTTTACTTATTAAATTCAAGTTGGAGGAGTTAGAGTTCAGTTAAACATGTGTGATTTCTAATTTGTAGCAATCAAATTCAGTTATCTCAAGTTTTTTTCAGTTAAACTAGTTACAACTGTTGAAGGAATTAGTGGAAGGTCAGTTGTGTAGTGGGATTACAGTCAAACTCAGTGATAATCTAGTTAATTGATCAATCAGCCAAAAATAGCTAGTGCATGTAGAGAATTCGAGTTTCCCAGTTGTGGTGGAGATTCCAAGGAAGTGTAACATTAGTTGTAGAATAGTCTTGAGTGCACAGGCGTTGCTTGCAGTTAGATTGTCGACCTAAGGAATTGTACAGTCCATTTTCGAGAAATTCCTAAATAATAAGGGGCTAATTTCTCAAGGAACAACATAAGGAAATGGGAGCTCAGGTAGAGGAAAAAATTGACTAAGTCTGGGTTAAAGCTTCTTCGTGAGTAGAGAGATAGGTTATGCACTTGCAGATTGTGCTCAGTTGAAAAAGAAATTGTAATGCATCTCTATTCATGAGATTAATACAAGAAGGCATTGGCGTTTTTAGCAATTTTCTTTCCCTAGGAAAAATACTATTTGCATGTGTGTGATTTCTTATTGCATGTCTGATATTTTTGTTCAAAATTGTGAATTAATGTCCATAGAGCAGTAGAGTATGTTTGTATCTTGTGATTTTTATTAAAACTTCATAAAAAGTTGCAAATCTACATTGTAATTTCTACAAGTTATGGCTCGATCGAGCCATATCATTTACCATTAATACCATTAATAAAAGTTGGTAAGGGTGTTGGCAAGTTATACTTTTAATGGCTCTATCGATCCTTTGAGTTCGATCAAGCCACTGGTTAACCATATATACCACTCAATTGAGACTTACTTTAATGCTTGATCGAAAAAATTATACTTTTAATCTAAGCACTCGATTGAGTGTTTAAAGCGCTCGATTGAGCTCTTGAAGTCCAAAAAATTACAATTTTAGCACCTCTTCTACAAATTTCTCTCCAACCCCATTTTGTACCCTATTGGACTTACGGAAGAATTTGTCCTTAAGTGGCAAAGTTGATCATGTTGGATTTTTTGAAAGAATCCTCTATCTAATGGCATATGAATTTGACACTTTCAAATTCATATGATATTTTTCATCTAATTTCTTTTAAACATAATGCTTGGAATTTTTTTTGACAGTTTCAAAGAGGCTAAATAAAAAATCAAAAACATGAAATATACACAACGAAATTTTTCAAAAAGATATCACTAGGTTTTTTTACGAGTCCTCTTCAAAACGGTAATCTTGGTTTTTCAATTTACTTAAAGAGTTAAAGAAAATCTTACTTGAACACGTGTCTCCAAAATGCAATTGAAATATTACTTCTCCAACTTCGAAAAATAATAAAAAATATATTTTTGCGTAAGAACACTTTTTAATATTAAAAACTTATTCATTTCCATGTAGATCATGCTCATATATATATAGTTACACATTTTAGACTAACCTATGCTATATGAACACACACATGCCTCTTAAGTTTTTCGAAAATGTGGAATGACATATATTACATTTAATGGAAAATTGAGACATTATATGACACTAAATTTTTTTGTCAAAAATATCATTAGGAGAACAACATAATTCCCCACATATTGTACTTTTACTCCAAATCAAAATTCAAAATTCTTATATGAATTTTGAGGGCTACAATTCGATAAAAGAGGAAAAACGTGAAATTTCATCACCACATTTGGCCGAAAATTGTTACCCGTATTCATGCTTTCACCCTCCTACATTCCATAAAGAGGTTTAGAAGGCATGAGTTTAGAGGCCCACATACTTGGGAGGTGGTGAAAGAGGCCATCAAGAACAATAATGTTCATGGGGAGTTGTTCGACATCCCTCCGGGTCACCCTACTAGACATAAAGGTATGATTCCACTTAGATATTCTAAGAATGTTTATGCAACCTCTTTTGTGTATGATCAATTCATTGGAGCTTGGGGCCGGTTCCCCCACCATGACCAGGTCGCCCTTTATTTTTCTAAGCATATATATATATATATATGTATGTATGTAGAGTTCATGTTGCATATGAGGCTGGATTACACTAATACTAGATCTCATTAATATGGAGTCGTCTTGGGACATACATATGATTGCGAGGGGGGTCGTAGGGACCCTGGGCATGTACCACCAGCTCCAAAACTATTGCCACTACCATTTCAGAGTGTGGTATTTCCGCCAGAGCTAGAGGATCTATCACAACTTAGTGTTGAGACTAGGGATACCATTGCAGATAACATGTGGACGTCATTGGTACGTTTGAGTTTTACATTGCATGGAGGGATTAATAGACTTTCGTTATTGCCTCATGAGCTGCTAGTTCCTTTATATGATGATTCATTTCTCACGATTTTACCTATTGACCAACGTTTTTCATATGCATGTATGTGTTGTGATGCCATTCGTGACACTTGGAGGGTGCATGACCCGCATGACATAGACCAAGTACATATATATACAAAAATCTTGAATCTTATCATCAAATTATGCATAATTATTTTTATTAATTTAGTTTATATTAGATTGCATTTATGTTAATAAGTTCATGATAACATGTAGACACAAGTCTCCAGCTACATGGTTGACCTTACAAGGTCATTCGAGGAGGTAGTTGATCAGCTAGATGATCCTCCATGAGTGCATGTTTCCATGTATTCTCCTTCACCTCCACCTCCACCTCATAACACTCATGTGAAGGAGAGTCATTATGTACAACCACATGGACCAACAATTTAGGTAAACATTTTTATTCCTAAGATTTCAAGATTTTCTTTTTCTAAGTTACATGCCCACTAATTAATTCATAGACTAATTACAATTTTTCCTTGCCACTGTGTACATAGGCCCATATGTAGAGCGTTTTTGATGTCACAGTTATGTGGACACATGATTGGGATGTTGGGTATAGAGGCATTGATGATGTAGGTCCATCGATGCAGGTTCCAACCTCTGAGCCACATACAAGGGAGCACCAAACCCAGATTCATCAGACCCCCGTCCTATCTGACTTGCATTTGGACTCGAGTGAGGTTAGTAGATTCATGTGTAACTAAAAATGTGGCTCAAAAACGTTTATTTCCATATTGTTTATTTTTCACAAATAATGATATAACTAGTTTGAATTTGAATGTGTTATATTGCAGTACTAGATTTTTTTTTTCTGTATAAAGACTATTCTATTATGTATAAAAAAGATAAAAAATATTTACAGAGAGGTTTGAACCTCTGAGGGGGCTGTAGCCTGCCCTCTGTCAAAAAAATTGTTGCAGTTAACACTTAGCCCTCTGTTTACATAGATGAAAAACAAAAGCCCAAAACTCAATAGAGCTAGATAGGATCGACACTTTGTTTCCAGCCGCCCTATTACAAAATGCAGTTCTATGCAACTATTACAAAAAGCTGGAAAGCCAAAATCATAAGCTGGAAGATGAGAAAAAACCATACTGAAAATATCAGAAACCATACCCACTGAGAATTACATCCAAAAAAACCGCAATCCTGAGATGACTTGCTGAGATAGAGGAAGTTATGCCTGAGGTGGCAAGTCTGTATCTTTTTCATTTGCTTTGCTGGGAGAGCTAACCCAATGAACCATCACATTATCTTCTACTTCCATCTTGTTGCAGCCTGGAGGAGTCACAAGATGCAGAACGCTGCCAGAGAATTGCACCGGCGCACAAGCAATGATATCCTCATGAGAAGAGGCTTGCTGATAGCGTGAATCCTCTTGATGACCTTCAGACTACAGCGCCGCGAGATGATTGAGGACATCACCCGCCATGCTTCCTTGAGAGTCACTAGAATTATGAGAAAGAGACCTGTCCTTGGAGGTTTCAACAAAGCCTGTGAGCTCATATTCTTCCTCTGAGAAGATGACTGTAATGATAGCGGAGATAATTGGCTTGTTAAGCCTACTTTTAAATTTGAAGCGGGAAGAGTGAAAAGAACTGTTTAGGGACGGACCGGAGTGGTCTGATGACGGTGAGGCCGGCGAGACAGAGGCTAACGGGGAAATGCGCCGAGGACCAGATCCACCACGACCCCTAACACCTCCACGAGCTCCTGAACTACTACCCCGCCGGGAAATACCACGACGCCGGGCCATTGCAGAAAGGATTGATAAACTGAAAGGGCTAAAGGATTGAGGGAGAAAGAGAGACGACCCGCCACAATCTAAAAGAAACAGGAGTGAACAGACCTCTGAATTGAAGACCCCCAGGGATAACTCCGCACAGAGAGTATAAACAACCACGAGAAATAGCCCAGCACTGACGGACTGAACCCAACACCCTACCCAGACACCTTCAACAAAGACCGAAACGAGACCTCTTACAGAGATGGGCCAGAGGAGAAATGACTGACTATACCAGATACCTACAGGAAGAAGCAAGACCAAATACCTGAAGCTGGCTAGATGCGAGCGCTTATGGAGCCATGGTGGCTTCCAAATGCTCTGCCCTGCGCCGAAGTTCTGAGGACATAACCACCAGAGAATGTCACTGCCTGAATAAACCAGAGAGAATGTCGAGGCCAGAACAACTGAACCGCAAATTGTGCTCACCATCCTGAAATCCTTACCCCGCTTGCCTTGAACCCAATGCATCATAAATGCGAGTAAATGTTCTGCCACAAACCGCCAACCTAACCCGCAGTAATGCCAAATGCCGGCGTCGCTTGCTTGAGCATTAACAGCTCATTAAGGCACCCGCATCCGGGTATATTGCAGTACTAGATTATGGACACTTACTTTACACAAAAAATCTCACAAAGGAGTTCTGGCAGTACTTAGAGTGGATATTCTGTATATTATCAGGCCCATTTCATAGGGAACTTTCACATGTGATACTGACTTTTTTTATTTTCATACATGGACAATTTATGGATGTACATGGACATTATTTCAGTTTATAGATGATTATTATTTCAGTGTATGGATGTTCATGTGATATTTGTAATTTGTATACATTTTCATATGGATAGTTTATTCATACTTTCATTATTTCATTTTATGGATTTGCATTAATCTTGTTTATGGGTGTTCAATCATTTTTTAAGTTTATTAATTTGTTAAGATTATTTCGCTAGTTTAATTTTTTTTAGTTATACTATAACTTTTATTAAAAAATATAACAATTTTGATTTGTAGTTTCATATACTAAGAAAATAAGTGCAATCTTAAGTTATGATGCAAGTCACTTTGAAACTTAAAATGAACCAAGATATATGATGGTTGAATTAAAAAACACAAATAGGATTGAAATAAGTTGTAAATTCAATTTTAAAAGATGTCTGGTAAACAATAGATAAGTTTTATTCCATTTTATTTATTCTGAGGTTATTTGCAAGAGCTTTGCCATAACATGATATTTAAGTCATATGTATTTGAATTTAATATACCCCAAAAAAACTAATGACATGTTTCTATAATTTTATATATAATTAAAAAATAGCTTTCCTAAATTTACTTGTCTATCTCAAGGTTCAATTAAAAAACACAAATGAAATTGAAATAAGTTTTATTCAATTTTAAAAGATGTCTTGTAAATAACAAACAAGTTTTATTCAAATTATTTTTTTGTGAGGCCATCTACAAGAGCTTAGTCATAATATAATATAAGTACAATCTTACTATGATGCAAGTCACTTTGACACCTAAAATGAACTAAAATATATCATGTATCAATTTAACATTGAGCATGGAAAGAATTACAATCATGTTTCATATTGGCTTGTAGAAAGTGTCTTTTAGTGCAATCAACATGTATGTTATTATATAATAAATTCAGAAAATAAAATATTGGAATCATAAAGTCATCCATATTATAATAAAAAATCTATATATGCTTTTTTTGTAATCCATCGATATACCATTGCATGGTCAACTTTTTAAAGTAATACAATCAATTTCTTAAATCTCAAGGTTCAACTAAAAAACACAAGTAGGATTTATTCATTTTTAAAAGATGTCATGTAAACAACAAATAATTTTTATTCAATATTATTTCTTTTGAGATGATCTACAAGAACTTAGTCATAACATGATATAAGTCAATCATATTGGAATTTAATATAGGTCAAAAAAACATATGATAACATTTTTCTAATTTCATATAATGTTATCAAATTTCCTAAATTTAATTAGCTATACAAGTGTTTCAATCAATTCCTTATGAATGAAATAAGTTTTATTCGATTTTATTTTGTTTGAGGTTATCTACAGGAGCATATATATATATATATATATATATATATATATATATATATATATATATATGTTGCACTTTTTACAATCCAATATGAAGCATGGAAAATGAGAATAATAAGAATGTAGTTAATTACAAATAGTTTATAGTTTCAAGAAGAAAACATTTCAATTAAGTGAACATTTTATTTGAGATGAAAATTCAAGTATTTTATTTATGGTTGAATTACTATAACATAGAAATCAATGCACGTCATCAATATTTTTTTTGTGCTTACACTGAAATCAATGCACAATGTCAATTTAATTACCTTGAAATTAATGTACACCATACATTTAGTTACATCAAATTAGAAATCAACATCTTCATTGAAATCAATGCATTTAATGCAAGCAATCAAATAGAATGAGAAATCAACATGTACTTTGAAATCAATGCATCTAATTCAAACACCCAAATAGGATTAGAAATCAACATCTACATTGAAATCAATGCATCAATTGCAAGCAATCAAATAGGATTATAAATCAGTATCTAAACTGAAATCAATTCATTTAATGCTATCAATGAAACAGGATAAGGAATCAACATCTACACTAAAATCAATGCATCTAATACAAGAAATCAAACAAGATTAGAAATTAACATCTGACTTAATAAAATCAATGCATCTAATGCAAGAAATCAAATAGAATTAGAAATTGACTATTGGCATTATATGTATGTGTTATGATGTACGTGTTGTACTTGATGGCAACCCACTTATAGCAGAACAACTCACTTGTATATGGTAACTAGATGAACTACAGAAGAGATATCAGATGTGACAGAATGCATGACAGTAGTGTTTACGGATGTGATGAAATGCAGGACAGCTTCAAAGAATCAATTCAGAAAGCAACTCATTCAGATGACAAATCATAGTACTATAGGTTAACAGAATAGAGTTACAAATCAGACTCACAGAATGAAAAAAGAGAGGTATATGCATGTTCACCATTGACCGAGCCGTGTATACACGCGGGTTAACAGAAAAAAAGGGAGAGTATAACGTACACACGCACTTTCACAGAAAGGAAAGCACATATACCTTGGAAAACTAAGTTTTGGTCTAAAGTATTTCGTCCATGGTATTTTGATCCATGGTATTGGTCCATGGTATTTGATCCAAGGTATTGACCCTAGGTATTTGATCCAAGGTATTGGTCCTAAGTGGTTTCGATCCATGGTATTGAGAAAGACCTAAAACTATAAAAGGAGGAGAAGATCATTAGGCCAAGTCACTCAAGTATTGAATATTTGATGAAGAGTGAGATCTAGTATGCAAGTTATTGGGTTATGGTGCATTGCTAGATCTGAACCAAGGATGAACCTTAGCGCTTGATGAAGGATAAGATCTAATGATGTATCAGGATCTTAAGGCTTGAAGTAACTTATCTTTATGTGGTTTAATGTTTTATCTGAATAACTGGCGCATGTTGTAAGTCTGTAAATATGATAATCTGGGTATGAATGAAGTCTGGAATTGTTGTAATATTTAAATCATCATTTACAGATATGTACGTAGGTTCACGTTAGAAAAGGCACGTATACACACTAGTTTTGCATATCAAAACATCGCATACATCATTTGCAGATCTGTATGCAGGTTCACCTTGAGGAAAGCAAATATGCACGTAGGTTCGACACATGGAAGTAGCGTATACCTTATAAAATATGTTTTAGTTGCTTCTGTTTGCTGTTGTAGTGTTCTAGGTTCTGGCTTGGGTTCTAGTTACTGTATTCTGGTGATAGCATTCTGAATGATCAGATTGATGGGGTGATTGATTGATTCGGTTGTGGTTGGTTCAGAAGGAAATTGGTTGATGCGGATATATTTGATGATTGAATGATGTTGTTGATGGATCCCGTCTAAAAATTTATGAAACGAGGTCCCTGGAAGAAAAGATAAGGTTGTAGCCTTCTGTAGGCCGACACCTACGTACTAGTAAATATATTAGCTAGTACAAGAGCTAGGGGGTTGTAGCTCCCTTCTAGTAGAAGCTGGAGAATGAGAGAAGGTTGTAGCTTTTTGCAGGTAGAAGCTTGCATACTGGTATAAGACTGCACCAATACAAAAATTGTAAACAGAATATTCTTATTATTAAAAGAAGACAGAGACGATTGCAGCAGGTTGTTTTCACCCACATTGGGTTTCCACCTTATATCTTGGTGTTCATGTGTGTTTCTTATGTGTGATGATCTGTTCTATTTTTACTACAACTGGTTACTATTTATATGTTTAAATTCTGATGCACTGATTAAAGATCCACATATGATGAATTAACTAAATCATAAGTTTGTTGGATATATGATAGTTGTGTTAAACACAGTTGTGTGTACACACGAGTTTCCCTAACTGAAGTAGTGTATATGAATCTGATTTTGGAAATGAAAAATTGTTGATTTTCTTATACTGATTCACCCCCCCTCTCAGTATTATTTCCAACAATTGGTATCAGAGCAGGTCCTTATGAAGAAGCTTGATTGCTTGAAGGAAGATCCATCATCATGAGTAATCAAGAAAGCGGAGAATCCATTAGGCTGTCAATCTTTGATAGGAGCAACTTTGTTTATTGGAAGGTAAGAACCACAACCTATCTTCAATCTCTTGGAACAGATGTCTGGGAAATCGTGGAAGGAGGATATACATTTCCATCAGCAACTCCTACAGATACAGTAGGTAAAAAGCAATATGAAACCAATGCCAAGGCTGTCAATACATTATTGGGAAGTCTATCACAATCAGAGTTTGTTAAAGTTATGCAGCTCAAATCAGCCAAAGAAATATGGGACAAAATCGTTCTGAGCTACGAAGGAGAGTCTCAGGTAAAACATGCTAAACTGCAAACTCACAGAATTCAATATGAAACTCTCAAGATGCACAATGATGAAAGTGTAGCTAGTTACTTCTTACGTATAGATGAGATTGTTAATTTCATGAATAATTTGGGTGAAGAGATAAAATAAGTTACATTAGTTGAAAAAGTTTTAAGATCCTTATCTGCTAAATTTGAATCAAAAGTATCTGCCATATAAGAAAAGCAGGATCTACAAACTATTACTATGGCATAGCTTCACAGAATCTTAACTGCCTTTGAGATGAGAAAATGAGGTCCATCATATATGAGAGAAGCCACATTTAAAGCTTTAGCAAAAGAAAAAGAAGTACTCAATGAATAAGGACATATTTCAAAAGAAGAAGAGGAAGCAAACTTTGTCAAGAATCTTCAATGGGGTTTCGGAAGATTCAGAGGTAAGCTACCTTTTAAATGTTTTTCCTGTGGTAGAGTTGGTCACTATGCTGCCAAATGTCCTCATAAATATAAATATGATAAAGGGAAGGAATCTGCAAAATGGAATAGAAAACAAAGTTTAAGTAAAAAGAGCTACTATACTCATGAAGATAGTGATGGTTTATCAAATAGTAATGAAGATGAAAATAGTAATGACTATAGACTTCTGATGTCTTATGAAGATAATGATTTTTTGGATGCTTTAGATGAAGATGGCCTTTATGAAGAAATCTCTAAACTCAAAATCTGTTGAGAAGAAAAGAATATGATTATAGATACCTTGACATACCAACTTGCTGAAAGATAAAAACACAATGAAAAGCTAGAATGTGAAATTGTGGGTCTAAGAAAGGATCTTGAGAAAACAAAAGCTCTCAATCTTAGATTTGCTAAAGGATCAGAAACCTTAAATGAAACTATCAAAGTGCAATTCTCTCCTCTGATAAAGACAGGTCTGGGATATACTGAAGAAACATCTCAATCACAGAATCCATCAACCTCCACTAAAATCTATCTTGATGCAGCAAAGATCAGTGAATAGTTCGACAATCGTCAGGAAAGGCATAAAGCAGATCACCGGGTGAATCACGCTCAATTTACTTCAAGGATGAACAAAAGCCACAATCAACCTTAGTTAAATTGTACTCAATTTGCTTCAAAGAATATTAATAGAAACTACAATCAATAGGTTAGTAGGAGGAACTTCAACTACAATCAACAGGTTAGTAGATTCGATAATCACAAAAACTTCTTTAATGGTCAATGTTTCTCATGTCATAAGTTTGGACACAAAGCTGCTCAATGTGTTGATTACAAAACTATCATGACTAGAGAAGCACGGACTCAAAGGAATGTGACATCGATAAAAAAAAGTTCCTATAATAACTTTTCTCTTCTTGAAAATTAAATAGAATGCTCAATCTGTAACAACTTTGGCCATGAAGAATCTGAATGCATGAGTAACTTTCGGCAAATAGCTCAAAAGGAGTAAACTCCATTAAATCCCAAAATATGGAGAAAGAAAGAACCGCAAAAAGAAAGATGTGGTATAGCCTTGTATGCAGAAGGACAAGAAAATCAGTGGTACATCGACAGTGGATGCTCAAAACACATGATAGGTGACAGAGAAAAACTGCAATCATATAATGCCTTAGAAAAGGAAAAGAGTGTCTTATTTGGAAACAACACTCCTCCTGTCATAAAAGGTAAAGGTTCTATTTTCTTGAAAGAAAAAGTTAACGCTGGGAATGTTATGTATGTTGATGTCTTAAAGCATAATTTGTTGAGTGTGAGTCAAATGTGTGATTAAGGAAATGAAGTAGTGTTTCGATCAAATGGATGTGTTATTCGTGAGCTTGATACAGGAGAAACCATTATTAAAGGGACAAGAACTCCAAATAACCTATACATACTCAAGGGAGGACAACAACGGTGCTATTTAAGCAAAAATGCTGAAAACTGGTTATGGCACAGAAGATTGGGACATCTAAGCTTTTCTCAAATAAGAAAAGCGTGCAGATTCCAGGCTGTTTGTGATCTTCCAAATATCAACATTCCTGAAAATACTATATGCAAATCATGTCAATTTAGTAAGCAAACCAGATCTCAATTCATTGAAAAGGAAGGGTTAGCTAGTAAGCCTCTTGAACTTGTTCATACTGATTTATGTGGTCCATCAAGGAAAAAGTCACCTTGAGGAGAAGAATACTTTATATTGCCTATTGATGATTTTTCCAGAATGTGTTGGATAGGTCTTCTAAAGCATAAAAATGAAGCATTTGAAAAGTTCAAAGCCTTCAAAGCTTTGGTTGAAAATGAATCAAATCGAAAAATCAAATGCCTCAGATCTGATCGAGGAGGGGAATTTACCTTGGATGAATTATTTGACTTTTGTGAAAAACATGGAATAAAAAGATAGTTCTCCACCACAAGGACTCCTCAACAAAATGGAGTGGTAGAAAGGATGAACAGAACTATTCAACAAATGGCTTGTGCTATGGAATCTGGAACTTCTGCAACCTTCTAGGGTGAAGCTACATTCGCCACCGTCACTATTCTCAACCAAGAAAATGTTCAGGTAAACAACACTCAAACTCCACATGAACTTTGGTATGGTAAGAATCCTACTGTAAAATACTTCAAAGTTTTTGGAAGCAAATGTTACATCAAAAGGACTGATGAAAAACTTGGTAAGTTTGAACCCAGAGCAGATGAAGGTATTCTTCTTGGCTACTCTTCCCAAAGTAAAGGATATAAATGTTACAATAAAATACTTGGGAAAATTATTGAAAGTATTGATGTTGTGGTTGATGAAGCATGCAAAAATCCAAAACAGATAAAAACCAAAGATTATGATAATGAAGAAGATGAGGATCATTTTCCCACATCAAATCACACTGATTCTGAAGAAGAAACCAATGAAGCACCAGAAGAAGAGATAACGATAGAAGAAAAGACTCTGTCTAGGTATGTTCAGAAAAATCATCCAAAAGCTCAAATTTTAGGAGAAAAAGGAGCAGGTGTGCAGACTAGAAGAACCATTGCCGAAGCTTCAAGCTATTTAGCATTACTATCTTCCACTGAACCTCAAAATGTAAATGAAGCATGTAGAGATGAATGTTGGGTCAAGGCCATGAATGAAGAGCTTGAGAAAATTGAAAATAATAAAACTTGGGTATTAGTTCCTAGACCTCATGACAACAATATCATAGGAACTAAATGGATATTCAAAAACAACCTGAACGAAAATGGACAAGTTATTAGAAACAAGACCAGACTTGTTTGTAAAGGATATGCTCAACAAGAAGATATAGATTTTGAAGAAACTTTTGCACTTGTTGCTAGACTTGAAGCCATCAGAATGTTTCTTGCTCTTTCTAGTTTTCAGAAATTCAAAGTATACCAAACGGATGTAAAATCTGCCTTTCTTAATGGAGACTTAGAAGAAGAAGTCTATATTGAACAACCAGAAGGATTCATTCTTGGAAATGATGCAAAACTTGTATGAAAACTCAGGAAAGCTCTCTATGGTCTAAAACAGGCTCTAAGGGCATGGTATTATCGTCTTGACAAATATCCCCACCAACATGTTTTTTCAAGGAGGTCAGCAGATAACAATATATATGCAAAGATGGACACTGATAAATTGCTAATAATTTTTATGTATGTTGATGATATCATTTTTGGTAGCAATGAAGAATCCATGAGTCAGAATTTTGCTTCAGTAATGCAGCAAGAATTTGAAATGTCCTTGCTTGGTGAGCTTACCTACTTTCTTGGTCTACAAGTTCAGCAAAATAAAGATGGTATTTTTCTCTCACAAACCAAATATCTCAAACAGATCCTGAAAAAGTACGGCATGGAAGATTCTAAACCAGTATGTACTCCAATGGTAACAGGATGTAGTCTCAACTCAAATGATGAATCAGCAGCGGTACATCAACCAACTTACAGATCCATGATTGGCAGTCTACTTTATCTAACAGGTACCCAACCGGACATCATGCATGCAGTAGGAATATTTGGAAGATTCCAAGCAAATCCAAAGGAATCTCACCTTCAGGCAATCAAAAGGATCTTCAAATATCTTCAAGGAACACAGAAATTTGGTTTATGGTATCCTAGAGATACAAATCTTACACTTCATGCATATAGAGATGTAGATTGGGCAGGAAGTGTTGATGACAGAAAAATCACTAGTGGTGGTGCATTCTATATGGGTTCTAGGTTGGTGTCTTGGTTTAGCAAGAAACAAAGTTCAATTGCATTATCTACAGCTGAAGCAGAATACGTGGCTGCTACATCTTGCTACACACAATTACTTTGGATGATGCAAACCTTGCATGATATTAAGATCACATGTACTCCACCCATCTCCATTCTATGTGATAATACAAGTGCCATCGATATTTCAAAGAATCTAGTTATGCACTCCAAGACCAAGCACATACCCATCAAATATCATTTCGTACGTAAACAAGTGCTTGAAAAAAAAGTCAAATTGGAGTATGTTCCCTCCAAAGAACAGGTTGCTGATATATTCATTACACCACTACCCAAAGAGACATTTGAATATATCAGACAAAAGTTGGGAGTAGTTGCTGCATCATCTTGCTGTTAAAATCCATTTTTTTAAAAGAAAGGTTGGTATACGCAAGTTTCATGAGGCGGAGTCGCATACATACACTGGTTTCTGTGGATACAGTTGCATATATGTTGGTCTGAAGAAATGCAGTAGGCCAGACTCAGGAGAAAGGGATCTGATATGGTTCAGTAAATTATCTGCTCTGCTTGATGATGTTTTCACTTTGCTAATAACATGTGGAAACACATTGGTTCTCATAAATTTGTTGATAACTTGATGTATATCTGATTGATGATGATGCTTTGATATCTCTTACTGACATATGAAATGATCAGATCTGATAGTAAACAGGTGGAATAGGTTTAAGGGGAGAACATGGTTGATGATAGTTTGGGAACTAATGATGGACATATACAGGTTGTTGGTCTGGATGCTGATTGACAGATGCTGCTAATGGGGCAGATCATATGATAGTTGTTGATGACCATCATGGCATTCTTTTAGATAGTTGGTCTCTGTTATATAAGTAATGTACATCTTTTAATGTAAAGGTCATGAAAAGACCAAATTTGTAACCCCACTATGCATGGGATGGATGATGTAATGTTTGTGTTTTGCCATGTATAAACAATTGTATATCCCCACTTGGTTGAGTGGATGAGTCAAATTTGGTATATCCCCACTTGGTTGGGAGATGGATGTATGTATGAGTCTTTGGTGATAGGAAGGTCATTTGTGATGTATGTATAGAGTCATGTTCTTCTTTTAGAACATATTTTTGCAGACTTTGCTTATGCTCAAGGGGAGCATGGACTCGATCATGAGAGCTCAATCAGCACACTTCAGCATATCAGAGATTTCAGCATGCACTCAAGGGGAGCATGACCCTTTGCCCTTGATGTCAAAGGGGGAGAGTGACTTAGTGTGGTTGTTGTTGCCATCAAGTCCAAAGGGGGAGATTGTTGGCATTATGATGTATGTGTTGTACTTGATGGCAACCCACTTATAGCAGAACAACTCACTTTTATATGGCAACTAGATGAAATACAAAAGAGATATCAGATGTGACAAAATGCATGACAGTAGTGTTTACAGATGTGATGAAATGCAGGGCAGCTTCAAGGAATTAGTTCAGAAAGCAACTCATTTAGATGGTAGATCATAGTACTATAGGTTAACAACACAAAGTTATAGATCAGACTCACAGAATGAAGAACGAGAGGTATACACAGGTTCACCATTGACCAAGCCACGTATACACGCAGGTTAACAGAATAAAACGAGCGTATAACGTACACACACACTTTCACAGAAAGGAAAGCGCGTATACCTTGGAAAACTAAGTTTTGGTCTGAAGTATTTGGTCCATGGTATTTTGATCCATGGTATTGGTCCATGGTATTTGATCCAAGGTATTGGTCCTAAGTGGTTTTGATCCATGGTATTGAGAAAGGCCTAAAACTATAAAAAGAGGAGAAGATCATTAGGCCAAGTCACTCAAGCATTGAATATTTGATGAAGAGTGAGATCTAGTATGCAAGTTATTGGGTTATGGTGCATTGTTGGATCTGAACCAAGGATGAACCTTAGCGCTTGATGAAGGATAAGATCTAATGATGTATCAAGATCTTAAGGCTTGAAGTAAATTATCATTATGTGGTTTGATGTTTTATCTGAATAACTTGTGCATGTTGTAATTCTGTAAATATGATGATCTGGGTATGACTGAAGTATGGAATTGTTGTAGTATTGAAATCATCATTTACAAAACTGTACGCAGGTTCACTTTAGAAAAGGCGCGTATACACGGTGGTTCTGCATATCAAAATAACGTATACATCATTTGCAGACCTGTACGCAGGTTCGCCTTGAGGAAAGCACGCATGCACATAGGTTCGACACATGGAAGTAGCATATACCTTATAAAATATGTTTTAGTTTCTTCTGTTTGTTGTTGCAGTGTTTTGGGTTCTGGCTTGGGTTCTGGTTACTGTATTCTGGTGACAACATTCTGAATGATCAGAATGATGGAGTGATTGATTTATTCGGTTGTGGTTGGTTCATAAGGAAATTGGTTGATGTAGATATATTTGATGATTGAATGATGTTGTTGATGGATCCAGTTTGAAAATTTATGAAATGTGGTCCTTAGAAGAAAAGAGAAGGTTGTAGCCTTCTGTAGGCCGGAAACTATGTACTAGTAATATATCAACTAGTATAAGAGCTAGGGGGTGGTAGCTCCCTTCTAGTAGAAGTTGGAGAATGAGGTAAGGTTGTAGCCTTTTGCAGGTAGAAGCCTGCGTACTGGTATAAGACTACACCAGTACAAAAATTGTAAACAGAATATTCTTATTATTAAAAGAAGATAGAGACGATTGCAGCAGGTGGTTTTCACCCACATTGGGTTTCCACCTTATATCTTGGTGTTCATGTGTGTTTCTTATGCGTGATGATTTGTTCTATTTTTACTGCACCTGGTAACTGTTTAT
Source organism: Pinus tabuliformis (assembly GCA_031772625.1). Taxonomy (NCBI): domain Eukaryota; kingdom Viridiplantae; phylum Streptophyta; class Pinopsida; order Pinales; family Pinaceae; genus Pinus; species Pinus tabuliformis. Next base: position 1,718,017,815 of record CM062817.1, on the reverse strand, counting down.
ATGGTTAAATTCTGATGCACTGATTAAAGATCCACATATGATGAATTAACTGAATGATAAGTTTGCTGGATATATGCTAGTTGCATTAAACACAATTGAGTGTACACATGAGTTTCCCTAACTGAAGTAGCGTATATGAATCTGATTATGGAAATGAAAAATTGTTGATTTGCTAATACTGATTCACCCCCCCTCTTAGTATTATTCCAACATCGACATCTACATAAGAATCAATGCATCTAATGCAAGAAATCGAATAGGATTAGAATAAACATCTACACTGAAACCATTGCATCTAGCACAAATAATTTTCTTCCCTTTCTCTCCCCCTTGGTCTGATTTAGAATATTAGTTTGCAGTGCTAATATCTTCCTCATATTATAAACAAAATTATTTCATTATGCTTAAGGATTCATCAATTTTTACAAGTAAAATGAAGACTTTTTATGTTAATTTTATGAGCAATTTAACATAAAATAGAAACTGAAAAACATCATAAACATGTACAGAACATCATCAAAAACACATTACAATAAGAACATGATAAAGGAGTTCACCCCTCCTGGGCTACGTCTCCTTGGTCTAGCTTCCAATGGCTTGGGCCTCTCTATTATGCTCAAAAGTGTAAAAATCTATGTTTACAATGCTCAAATGCTTATGAAACCTACTTCAATCAGTCCATGATATCCAAAAATGGCTATCTAGCATCTTTTTGCATCCCATTTTGTGGAAAACTGAAGAAGTTATGACTTCCCCTAGTTCTCCCACTATTCATTCCACAAATTGATCCAAATCTGACAGGAAGCCACAATTTCGCTCCAAAAATCTGCTAACTGAGCAAGAATTTTTCCACACGGCAAGCCATAATCCATCGGCACAGATTATCCATCACAAATCGCAATCGGCAAGGACCAGCAGGCTTAAGGTTTGTGTATCTGGTGGGTGATTTTGCGATTGCGATGTGGCGGACCGACGACACTATAAACTGGAATTGATAAACCTCTCGCATCCAGGAACTTATCGCAAATCGAAATTTGGTGGTGAATCGACGAGTGATCATAATGCGAGACTTTGCATCGTTGCGATTTGTGATTGCAATATCGCATCGCAGCCCAAACCCACCAGGGTTGATTTTCTGTAATGCCTTCCCTTCATTGGTGTGCGATTGTGATCTATCGCATCAAGCCTCCAGCTGATTCTTGAAGCCTTCCCACCTACCTTATCGCATCGCAATCCTTCCCTACTCAGGGGCTAATTTTTAACGCCGACCTACCTTATTGTGATTTGTGACATGCAAGAGCCAACGGAAGCTTTCCACTTGGTGCATCCTCATTCTCTAAGGACCATGCACATCATCCAATCCTGCCATGTGAATAAGTTAAATCTGAACTTTGACTTGCTCTAACTTCTACATAAGAGCTCAAATTTTAGTGTCGTTCACACTGTTGAAATCAGAATGATGAGCTCTTCGATCTAAAGCCAAGTTTAATAAGATTTTGACACTCTGATTTTTTAGCCTAATTTTGAGCACCTAATCACTCCTCCCCATTGAAAGCCTTTTGCACCCCAAAATGATCACTTGCAATTGTTTAGCAGGTTAGGGTATAGTTCCCTTACCTTTCCAACCTCTATCCATTTGGATTTTGAATGAATTGTACCTTTGAGCCCCACTCAGAGATAATTAATACTTCCCCTTTTTGATGTCCTTGTTCTTCTGTCAAGTATAGTGTCTTATTGAAGCACATCAAAGAATTATGGAGAAAAGTCTTCAATAGATGGAATTTGAACATTCTCTCCTTGATCTTCAATCAAAGGAGACTCATACAACCTTAAATTATCAACATTAATAACAACATAAATTTTCATATATGAAGGAAAATCCAATCTGAAGGCATTGTTACCAATCTTTTCCAAAATTCTGAATAGACCATATCTAATTGGTTTTAGCTTTTTACCTTCTCCTTGGAGCCTCTCTTTGTTAATGTGAAGCCAAACTTCATCACCAACTTGGAACTTGTGATCTTCAAGATTCTTGTTGTGCCTTGCTTTGTACTTGCCTTGCCTTTTCTCAAGCTGTTCTTGAACCTTTTGGTGTACTAATTGTATTTGTTCGGTGAAATTTATTGCTTTGTATATGTCGCTATGACCTTCATTAGCAACATCTTTTCCAAAAATAAAATCCAAAGGATATTTAGGTAAGTATCCCATGCATGCCTCAAATGGCGAAGTTTGATTGGAAGAGTTCTTGGCTCGGTTGCAAGCATGCTGAATATAATGCAACTGTTCATCCCACAACTTTGGATGCTTGCTGCAATACCCACGTAGAAGATGTATCACAATTATGTTCACTACCTTTGTTTGACCATATGTTTGTGGATGAAAGGATGTACTCTTTTTCAATTTGGTGTCCATGAATCCCCATAATTTTGACCAAAAATTACCCACAAAGCGAGCATCTTTATCACTAACAATGGATGTGGGCAATCCAAAATGCACCCAAACATTCTGAAAGAATAACTGAGCAGCTTGTTCAGTTGTAACTTGTTTTTTACATGGCACCAAAATACACATTTTTCTAAACATATCCACAACTACATACAAATAATCATGATCTCTCTTTGACAATGGAAGACCTCCTACAAAATCCATAGAAACACTCTCCCATAGTCGTTAGGGAACCGAAAGTGGTGTGTACAATCCTATCTTCCTATTACTAGGCTTACTGATTGCACATAATGAACATCCTTTAATAAAAAGAGACACATTTTCAAGCATACGAGGCCAATAACAATACCTCTATAGATGTGCCACCATCTTACTTACACTGAAATGGCCACCAATAAGAGAAGTATGTGCCTCGCTTATGATGTTAACTCTTTCTCCCTGCGGAATACAAAGCTTGCCAAGATGGCACAACAAATTATCATGCAAATGATAATCCAATTCCTCTACTTGGTTACCTTGACTCAAGTTTGCATAAACATTTGAAAGTCATTATTTAATGCATATTTCTCATTATAAATTTCATGTAAAACAAAATTATGCTTGAGTAAAGTAGTTGCACTAATAATCGGCCTAGAAAGCATATCAATAAATTTATTGTAGATACCTTTCTTATCCCTAATTACCAAGTGGAATTGTTGATGGAAACCCATCCATCGGAAGTGCCTTGATTTCTACAACTTTGATTGAGATTTCAAGTATTGTAATGGCTGAGGATCAGTGTGAATGACTGTTTCCTTACCCATCAAGTAGTGTTTCCCATTTTTCACACTTTTCACCAATGCATACAATTCCTTGTCATATGTAGGATAATTAATCACTACACCATTAAAATTTTTTGAATGAAAACAGATAGTCTTACCATGCTACATGAGGACTGCACCCATAGTGTAGTCACTAGCATATGTCTAAATCTCAAATTACTGTCTCAATTCTGGAAGCGCGTGTACAGGAGCTGTACTGATCTTTTCCTTCAGCACATCAAAGGCCTTTGGTTGTTTTCCTCCCCATTGAAAAACCTTTTTCACGTTGGTCAACGCATGCAAAGGAGCTGCTATAAGAGAAAAGTTAGCAATGAATTTCCTCCAATATTGGGTTTCTCGCAGAAAACTTCTTACCTCTGTAACTGTCTTGGGCATTGGCCAATTCACAATGACATCAACCTTGGAGGGATCTATTTTCACCTCACCTCCTCCAATAATATTACCCAAGTAAACTAAAGAAGTCTTTCCAAACTCGCATTTTGACATCTTCAGATACAACAGTTCTTTTTTCAAGACACCAAGTACTTTTCTTACATGCATGACATGTTCAATACGGGATTTACTAAAAATTAAGATGTAATCTAAGTAGAATATGACAAATTCATCAAGAAATGGCCTCAACACATCATTCATCACATGCATGAATTTAGTAGGAGTATTACATAAACCAAACAACATAACTAGCCATTCAAACAAACCCTATTTTGTTTTGAATGTTGTCTTCCAAATCTCTCCTTCAGCTATTATAATTTGACGGTAGACAGTTCTTAATTTTGAATTGGTAAAATACTTTGCATCTTTCAATTAATCCATTAAATCATTTATTTGAGGCAGTGGGTAACGGTTCTTTACTGTAATTTTGTTCAATGCATGAAAGTCCATACAAAAGCGCCATGTTCCATCCTTATTTGGCACCAAGACAATAGGTGAACCAAAAGGCAAGGAATATGGTCTGACGATCCCTTTATTCAACAACACTTGGATTTTGCATCTTAATTTATACGCTTTCCATCATGGACATCCTGTACATGCCAATGTTAGGAAGAGGACAATCTTGCTGCTACTATATCTCGTGTTGGATTCCTCTCTTGGGAGGTAATCCCTTTGGTTCCTGAAACATTTCGTCATATTGATTAACTATGTCAACCAATTCAATTTCAAATTCAAATCACAACCTTTAAAAGCTTCATTATCAACATCATTTTTGGGTTTGATCATGAGAAGCACAAAATTCTTTCTCGAATTCACTAGTCTTTTCTTCTTCCCTACATTAACAAGCGAAATATTTGTTTTCTTATTGTGATCTCTCACAATATATTCTACTCCATTTTTGAATAAATTATATTTACTTTCTTTTTTATGGAAGATAGCTTTTCTGTCATAAAGGTATGGGCTTCCCAAAATGATGCCACAAATATCTAACGGCTCAACGTCAAGCTCCACTTCATCTATGAATTTTGCAATGATAGCAAATTTCAGTTTACACTTTCTCGTAACCTTCAATTGTGCATTGTCACATAACCATCAAAGTGGATACGGTTTATGATGTGGAACAATTTCCATATTTTAAATCTTGACAATGTTTTCAGAGATAAGATTGGCTTGAGAGTCGCTATCGAACAACGTATCAATCTTGTTAGGTTTTGAGATCACCCTTATGTGAAACAATTCTATTCTCCTCTTCTCATTTGAACTTTCATTTTGCGAGTCTGAAGAACTAGAGCTAGCAATGGATTATTTTCCTTTTAACCCCATGGCTATGATTTTAGTTTCATCACTCGAATCGGATCCCAAATCCTGTTGAGTGGTTACAGTTGTCTTATGTTTTCCCTTGTTGTTGTTTCTTTTTGGTTTCATTTTGTGATGAAGCTTCTAATAGTGAGCTTCATCGTGACCCTCTTTGGAACAGTGTTTGCATGTAATTTTCTCTCCTTATTTTTTGATAAACGCATTTTTCTTTTCCTTCCCTTCGAAATCCTTTTCTTTTCCCTTACCCTTAAATGACTTTTTACTGCCTTCTTCTGAGGTGTTTTTCCCTCTTGCCTCAATATGAGTGGCTTGCACACACACATCATCTAGATTATTGGAATTAAACATTAAGATAGTATGTCTAAGATAATTGTGTAAACCCCCTATGTACTTCAACAAAGTGTCCTGTGACTGCAAATCTACACTTAACATCAAAGACCTTTTTCTAAATTATTGGGTGTATTATTGCACATTTTGACCTTTAAGTTGTCTAAAGTTCTGCCAATTCATGATGGATTTCTGCATATAAGCTAGAGGGTCGAATTTTCTTTTGATTGCAGTAATGAAATCATTTCAAAAAATTGGGATCTTACAATGTATTTTAATCTCCTATTGGGTCTTTGATTCCCACCATAATAGTGCTGCACCCTCCATTCTCAAGGAAGCTAACTGAATCTTTATGACATCATCTTGAAGGTTTTGAATCTTGAAATAGACCTCCAACTGACAAGTCCAACTATCAAGATTCTCTACATTCATTTCACCATTATACATAGGCAACTTGAATTTAACATAAGTTTAAAAAAGGTGATTTACTAGTTCCTTTTGAAGAATGATGATGAGTATGAGTAAGGGTTGTATTAGTGGAAGAGTGTGAAGATGCTTGTGAAGAAGATGATGAAGAATATTGTGGAGAAGGTGGAGGATTTTCTCCATTCCCATTACCTCCTTTTCCATTACCTCCTCCTGAAGATCCTTCTCCTTTGGGAGATTTGGAACTTTTTCCTTGCAACCTGGTATTCCTTTCTTCATAGAGGACCTTCACCATCTCTGTCATATCAAAGAAATCATTTATGAAGGTCTTCTCATCTTCTGTCATGTTTGTAGGATCTCCTTCATGAGACATGATCTCTAGAGTCTCAACTACAACTTGAGGCTGAATTGGTGTTGGCAATTGTGGCAACCTTGCTATTCTTCTCCTTGACCCAACTTCAAGGCTTCCAACCAGCTTTCTTTCACCTCTTTTGAGTTCTAACCTTGTAAGAATGACATAAACTTGCAAACAATTAAATCCTTCTTTCACAAAGCAAAACTAGTGCTCTAATACCAAATTGATCTGATTTAGAATATTAGTTTTCAATGCTAAGATATTCCTCAAATAATAGACAAAATCTTTCATTGTGCTTACGGATTCATCAATTTTTGTAAGTAAAATGAAGTTCTTTAATGTTAATTTTATGAGCAATTTAACATAAACCAGAAACTGAAAACTAGCATAAACATTTACAGAACAACATCAAAAATACATTACAACAATCACATGATAAAGGAGTTCACCCCTCCTGGGCTACGTCTCCTTGGTCCAACTTCCAATGGCTTGGGCCTCTCTATTATGTTCAAAAGTGTAAAAATCTGTGTTTACAATGCTCAAATGCTTCTCAAACCTACTCCAATCAGTCCAAAATATCCAAAAATGGCTATCTAGCCTCTTTTTGCATCCCATTTGGTGGAAAATTGAAGAAGATATGACTTCCCCTGGTTCTCCGACTGTGCATTCCACAAATTGCTACACATCCGACAAGAACCCACAATTTTGCTCCAAAAATCTGCTAACTGAGGGAGAATTTTGCCACGCAGCAGGCCATAATCTATCGACATTGATTGTCCATTGCAAATCACAATCGGCAAGGACCAGCGTGCTTAAGGCTTGTGTACGCAGTGGCGATTGTGCGATTGTGATGTGGTAGACCCAACAACACTATAAACTAGAATTGATAAACCTCTCGCATTTGTGAACTAATCAAAAATTACATTTTTGTGGTGAATCTGTGGGTGATCATAATGCGAGACTTTACACCATTGCGATTTGTGATTGCGATATCGCATCACAACCCAAACCTGTCGGGGCCGATTTTCTGTAATGCCTTCCCTTCACCGATGTGCGATTATGGTATAGCATTGCAACCCAAACCTGTTAGGGCCAATTATTTGTAATGCCTTCCCTTTGCCGATGTGCGATTATGATCTATTGCATCGCACCTCCGACCGATTCTTGAAAGCCTTCCCGCTTACCTTATCGCATCGCAACCCTTCCCTACTCAAGGGCTAATTTTTAATGTCAACCTACCTTATTGCGATTTGTGACATGTGGGGGCCAATGGAGGCTTGCCACTTGGTGCCTCCTCATTCACTAAGGACCATGTCACATCATCCAATCCTTCCATGTAAGCAAGTCAAACCTGAACTTTGACTTGCTCTAACTTCTGCATACGAGATTGGATTTGAGTGTCGTTCGCACCGTTGGAATCAAAATGATGAGCTCTTCAATATGAATCTAAGTTCAACAAGATTCTAACACTTTGATTTTTGAGCCTAATTTTGAGCACCTGATCACCCCTCCATCTATATCTATATCTCCCTCCATCTCTCCATCTTTGTCTCTCTATCTCACCCCCCCCCCCAAACACACAAACTCTCTCTCTTCATATATATCTATCTCTTCCTCCCTCCCTCCTTCTCTTTATCTTTCTCTTCTCTCTCCCACTTCCATCTATATCACTATATGTCCATCTATCTCTCCTTCTTCGTCTCTTTATATCACCATATGAATATACACATTGTTTCTCCATACATATCTATATCTCCCTCCCTCTCCCTATATCTCTCTCTTCCCTTTCTCTCCCTTTGTTTCCCCTTCTATCTCTCTTCCCTCCTACTCTCCTCTCTCCCTTTCTCTCCATCCCCCTTGTCACTCCCTCACACTCTCTCTCCACCATTCTCTCTCTATGTCTTTCTTATTACCTCCCCATCTCTCCCCCTCAAACTACATATCTCTCTCTCCCTCCCTCTCAAGTCCTCTATCTCTTCCTTCATCTCTCTCCCTTTCTCTCCCACCTCCCTCTGTCTCTCCCCCTCATCACTCTCTCTCTCTTTTTCCTCCAACTCTTTCACTATCACCCTTCCTCTCTCATTCTCTCTCCCCCTTATCTCCATATCTCATTATTTGTCTTTATATCTCACCCCAAAGATATATCCCCCTTGCCACTCCTCCCTTCTCTCTCCACCTTTCACTCTCTATATGTCTTTCTTATTCCCTCCCTATATTTTCTTCCAAATCCATTTCTTCCCCTCTCTTTGTCCTTAACACTCTCCTCCTCTCCCTCTCTAGATCTTTGTGTCCTCCTCTCTCTCTCTCTCTTACCCTTCTCTCCCTCTCTCTCCCCTCTCCTTCTCTATTTCTTCACTCCTCTTCTCTCTCCCTCACTTTATCTCCATATATCCTTTGTCACTCCCTCTATGTCTCCAACTCTATCACTCTAGGTATTTTTTCTACCCTCTCATCTGTCTCTCTCTCTTACCCTTCTCTCCCTCTCTCTCTCCTCTCCTTTTCTCTTTCTTCACTCCTATTCCCTCTCCCTCATTTTATCTCCATCTCTCCTTTGTCACTCCCTCTATGTCTCCACCTCTGTCACTCTAGGTATTTTTTTAGCCCCTCCCATATATAGTTGTAGCTAATATACATTGTAATATATCAATATATCTTATAATATAACAAATTTTATATTATATTAATTAAAAAATAATAAAAATAATATTAAAATATATTAATATTAATATCAAGTTTCATAATTTAGTATTAATAGTAATAATATTTTTGTAATATTAATATTAGATTTAATAAGGTTTCTACATAACATGATAACAAACAATTATAAAAAAAAAAATGGAATTTTAATGTGGTATTTAAAATATAAATTTAATTTGGAATTTTAATGTGGTAAAAAATTTTGTGGAAGGTAAATTTATGATCCATTCAAATTTAAGGTATATGATAAGGTATATTTTTAGCATGGACAAACATACTTACACCTTGCCCCCATACCGCACTATAGAATGTGCCTCTCGGCGCAATAACATAAAAAATTTCTAATGTTGTTGACAACCTAGATTTAGTTGAATTCTCATTTTTAGTAAATTAATATAATATCAACTTGGTTAAATTATTAATGGATTAAATTATAGATATTTATTGATTCTAAAATCTAAATTATGGGATTAAGGGAATCACATAAGGGTTTGCATTTTTTCTTTACAAAGGCTTGATTGAGCCCCTGGTTAACCTTGTAAATGGCTTGAAAGAGGTTTTAGGAAACCATTGATTGAGTTATTTGAATTTAAAATTCAAGCACTCGATCGAGCATTTTAAGTGCTCGTTCGAGCTTCTGAGGTCCTAACAACCACAAAATTAGTAGCCCTTCTTTAAATGTTTCTACAACACCATTTTGTACCCTAGTGGACTTAGGGAATTTTTTTTCCTTAGGTGGCAAAGTTGATCATGTTGGATTCTTGAAGGAATACTCTATCCAATGGCATATGAGCTTGAAATTTTTGAATTCATATGTTATTTTTCATCTAATATATTTTAAACATAATGCTTGAAATATTTTTGGACAAATTAATGAGGTTGAATAAAAAATCAATAACATAAAATATACATAATTTTTTTTTAAATACTACTATCATCGTTTACGAGTCCTCTTCAAAAGGGTACTCTTGGTTTTTCAATTGATTTAAATAGTTGAAAAACCTTACGCGAACGCATGTGTCTACAAAATCTAATATAAACATTACTTCGCTAACTTCCAAAAATAATAAAAAAATATAATTTTGCATTAAAAAAATCAATTTTTTAATATGAAAAGCTTAGTCCCCTCCATGTAGACCATTCTCATATATACATTTTTTTAAAATTACACATTTCAGACTAAGTTATGCTACAAGAACACACGCATACCTCTTAAGATGTGTGAAAATTTGTAAGGACAAGTATTCAATTTAATGGAAAATTAAGAGATTATATGAAACTAATTTTTTTGCAAAAAATATTATTAGGACAAAAACATAATTCTCCACATATTTTTTTTTACTCGAATCAAAATTCATAATGCTTGTATGAATTTCGAGGGATTTAATCCGATAAAAGAGGAAAAAGTTGAAATTTCATCGCCATATTTGGCCCAAAAGTGTAACCCATCTTCATGCATTCACTCCATGTTGCTTTGTGATTTTTTTTTTATTCCACTCTCCTTCTCACAACCATTTAACTTGAGATTTCTATCTCCAGAGCGTCTCCTCTTATTTCCCACATTCTTCAATTTTTTTTATTAACTCCCGACGCCCCCCCTTGTATTAACACTTTTCAGTGGCCTTCAATTATGATATGATGTTGGATATGCTACATTTTTACTTCCAGTTCCTTTTTACTTTCCAAGATGTTGCCAAACTCCATATTGTTCATGTCTTTAACCTTCATTCTGAAAGCCTTCAATTTTAATTGAAATATATGCATTTGGTTTTTTCCTTGAACCTTAATCTTCTCCCACCAATTCTTAGCTTGGGACTGGAGGTTTGGATCCTGTAACCAAAAAAATTAAAATTGGAAGGGATGATTTCTCGGATCTACCTTCAAATCAAATTATAATCTCACCCACCAATTCTCTGAGCCTAAGCATGGAATGATAGCTTCCTCCACAAACATATATCTTCCCATAAGGTCCTCTGAAGCAAGAAACTGATCGAATCGACTTGCTATTTGGTGCTTTCCACCCCAACGATTATTCCATGCATGTAGCCCATTGATTATATGTATGTCCACCAACCTTAGGCCTTGAATTAAGTCCTTGAAGAGTTAATGTTTATATATATATAATCATCATAGTCCACTCTTTTCCTTGTCCAGTGATGTTATCAAGTTTAAATCTCCTCCAACTATTTAAAGCTCATCTTGGTGAACCCTTTGTATTTATCTATGGTTTTTTAGGAAGAATTCTTTCTCTACTATGATATGGGGTCCATAAACTGTTGCCAGTGTCACCACATTGCATGTCCCAATATAATTGAAGCGTCCTAAGAGGATTATTTTCCATGTGATCCAATACTTAAAGGAGACTTCCACGAGGTTCCATAATATTTCCAATCTCCCTGCACTTCTTTTCAGGTCCAATGCCATAAATTCATATTGTCTTCCATATCTACTAACTACTCCACTTACTTTTTCACTCGAGACTTTGGTTTCTTAAAGAATTAGGATTTTAGGCTTATCTTTACTCAATCTATCCTTTAACTATCATTGGTTTACTTGATTATTAAGGCCTCTAATATTTTATGTTACTATCTCCATTTGGGAATATTTCTAAAGCGAGAAAACATCGTCAAGAGCAGTATAACTTTCCCTGTATTCATCAAATGTTTTCCCGCTATTTCAATTGACTCTTGTATTAATCGTTGACCCTGTTTCTTGTTATTCTTTTGTGATTGACCCTTTTCTAGATCAATTGGAATTGATTGATCGGGTTCCATCTTTCATTCCCCCTTATCTCCTCTCCCTATCTGGTTTTGATGCTTCAATTTTTGAAATACTTCTTGGTAATATTGTTTCTGCGAGTCCAGAATGAAGCAGGAGTCTAGGCATTTCCATTTTTTAAGTAATTTCGTTAATATTTTCTCTTCACTTGTAATATTTTTGTTCGGTTCCTCAGTCTCCATATTTTCATTTTCCTATGAATGAGTATCCTCTATGAGTTCTTGTGGATCAACTTGGGCCTTATTCTTTGGCGAGGGTTTATATTTACTTGACCACTCTTTGGATAAACTTGCATAGGGGTTCCTTGATTGCATGACATTTCTTCCTCCACGGGTAAAGCTACAAACCTATTGCTCACCAATTGAGCTTTACTACTACATTAGGTAGGTGGATCTTTAGGGAGCTTACGTCTACCATTAACTTTTGGGAAACCCTCATCATCCATTTGAGTCAGTGTCCCCTTCTTCATTATCCCTTACATCCCAACTTTGGTAAGTGGGTAGTCCCAAAAGAGATGCCCATATTCATGGCATCTCTGATATCTGAATGGTACATGTTCTTAGTCCAACTATTGCTGCCAAATCGCATCATGATATTCCAATTCAATAGAATCTAGTAAAGGTTTTGTTATGCTCATATAAAAGAAAATCCTTGCATAGGAGGTGTATCAACCACATTTGGTAGTATATGCAATTTCCACAAAAGTACTAATTGAGTTCCTAATACCTTCTATAATCTTTGGATCCCAGAAGTTGGTAAGTAGGGAAAATATGTGGATCCAAATCAGCGCAACCATAATTTTTTCATCCTCTGGGTTATAACATTCCTCCTAAAACCTCATATAGAGACCTGCATTATTGAAAAAATATGGGCTATTTTCGAAAATTTAGGTGCAATTGTCCATATTTGTAAAAATCACTATAAAATACCTTTGAGCTCCCAACTTCAAATCTATATGGCCTTTGGGTTGCCATTTATTCTAAATCCATTTGATCAAGTCTTTCTAAGACAATCAAATTCCTATAGAATTGCAAGTGAGAGCATGATCCTTCATGTATTTTGTATACTTATCAAACTTATTATTCAGAATCACAAACTGAGGTTTTGCTTCATCCCTTAGTAAACATTTGCCCTTGATCTTCACTTGCCATTGTGTGCTTAAAACTGGGATTTCAGGCTCTGCTCCTTTCCCTTTGTCGGGGCCAAAACCTGATAAGTTTCTTTGCTTATCTCCTGATACTGTAACCTTATAGGAGGGGATCTCCCACCCTCTCCCTATTCAACTCATACTTGAGGTCAATCTCGAATGATTTAGGAAAATCCCCAATCAAATGATAAGTGAGAACTAAATTAAAATTTGTTGATAATTGCGGTATGATTTAAAAATTCTACAAATTAATTTAGTTTTCATATTTAATTTTAAATATCTAATTTAAATTTAAATATTTAATTTTATATTTTAAAAAATGACATAAAAATAATATTAATATTAATATTTTTTAAGATAATAATTATGATAAATATTAAAAAAAATACATAATAAAATTCTAGAAGGTAAAAATATACTTAATTTTCTTATATATATATATATATATATATAATCAAACTATTTAAATTTTAAAAAAGTCAGATATATTTTTCATATTCTGTGTATTCATTTTACTTAAAAATCATAAAAAATATAATATTTAACATTTTTTAATTTATCAATAATATAATTAAAAAAAATAATGTAATTCAAACAATTTTATGATGATGACGATGATAGCGGTTAACGTCTATTAAGACCAAATTGGTCTACTAGACCTATAATTTTCTTAGCTTTTAATTGTCTGGCTCCTCGTCTTTCTTGGCGAGATTGATGTTGTAGCTTTCTTTTTTTTCTCTACGGTCTTCCAACTTCCTTTATCTTGCATCTCCTTCATCTTTTCTAGTTCTTGGGTCATTGGTGTCTTAGCTTTGCAATCTATTGTGTTCGTCCTCTTGAAGATAGACGGAGAAGAAGTTTGGTCTAGGAGATCTGCTTTGCTGTTAAATGAAGACTTATTTTGTGTGGTATTCGAATCCTCGTAACTGTTGATGCTTGATGGGTTGTCAAGTTCACTTTTTTGTTGTTGGGCGGGGCTTTCTCCCTGCTTGTCTTGAGTGTTGTTTCTTTCTTGCCCGATTTCTTGTGATTCAGGGTTTTCTCTAGAGTATTTTTCTTTGATAACAGTGTGGTGTTCTTTTTATGCTCCTTCCCACCATGTAGATCTGGGTTTTTTCTAGCAGAATTTTTCTGGGAGGCTTTTGGGCAATTTTTGGCTAGATGGCCTGTCTCAAAGCAGGATCAACATCTGAAGAGGACACTTTCATAATCGAGTTTTTGGTTTCACACATAGTCTTTACTTGTTAGGTTTATTTCAGTTTGGAATCCGACACTGAAGTCCATTTCCACACAGATGTGTGCATAGGTGGTTCTGGCATATTCCTCTGTTTCTGGGCACTTGCAGTGAAATTTTCCAATTACATTTCCAATGGCTTTTAACGAGAAGAGATTCCAGAAATGCAAGGGTAATTCTCTCAACATATGCATAATATATATGGCCGTAGCTATTCAAATATATTTTCTCAAGATTTATATTTATCTAATTTAAAAAAAAATAAAAATGTAATAATATATAAAAGGAGGGACGCGGGAAACCTGTCCATATGAATCGTTGACATATGAGTAAATATGTTATTAAAAGTTTATGTGAGAAGTCTAGTTGTTAATATTATTTACTTTTTCATATTGTTGGATTGAGAGGGGTATTTTACCATTCTTATTTTTATTTTTTTTGTTAAATAGAAAATATAATGATTATAATAAAAATAGATATATAAATATTTGGTTGATTTTAATTAAAAATATTATAAAATATTAATAATTTCATTTTTATAATTTCATTTTAATTACAATTTAGTATGAATGAATTGTAAAAATATTTTACTTAATTTCTACCACAAATAAAATATTTTAATGCTAATTTTATGTCAATTTAAAAAAAATAAAGTAATAAAAATTAATTAATTAATTAATTATATATATATATATATAATATTTCGATACTTAAAATTAAACTATTATAATATTTAGGTTAACTAATTTATTTCAATATGAACTTCTTATATATCAATATATAAAAAAAATGAAGAGGAAAACACATTTTGGTATTAACAATAATAAAATATTTTAATGTCTAAAGAAATAAGTTATTAAAATAAGTTATTAAAAGTTAAAAAAATCAAATTATTTCTTAATAAAAGTAATAAGAAGAAAATGTGCAATTCATGCCATTCTTAATATAAAATTAACTCGTAGTGTTTAAAAACTATCAATAATAGTAAAAGAACTAATGTAATAAAATATTTCAATATGTGAAGTATTGACATGTATTTAAAAATATGTCAATGACAAATAAAAATATATAAAATATTTAATATTAATGTTAAATAAAATATTTCAATAAAAACTGTATATATTATTTATGGTTAATAAAAAAAACTAAAAACACCATCAACTATGTATATATTATTGATGGTTAATAACAAATATGTATATATTATAAAAAATAATTGAAAAAGTAAATTCTTATGGCTAAAATATTTTTAAAGGAATTATATATATGTAACATTTTTTCAACTTTTGCACTTTAAAAAAAATGGCATTTCATAATTTTTATTTTTTATTTTTATTTATTTATTTTTTATAGTGGCATTTGATATTACTTAAAATAAAGAATACATGACAATAACATCCATATCGAGAGAGTTCTGAGATCTCAAATCGACATTAGAGGACCATAGGTGTCCTTCGAACAATAAGAAAATTAGGCTCCTCCTAACAAACATAGGTTAGTAGTTGTACTCCTAGGAGCCAAGAGAGATGAAAACACAACAACATAAACCAACTGCCATACATCTACGGACAAGAGGATAATAATAGAACAACAACTACAAGATTCAAATGCCCATAGGAAATGGAAAAATCAGTCATGGAACACCACAAATAAAGCACATTTACAATATTGCAAATGGCATCAATCTTAAATATCATATCCCAAATGACGAAAGGGAAAATAGTGTTGTTAGTTAATGAAGCTGATAGGGAAATTCCATCCATCCCTAATAAAACACAATCAGGTGATGTGTAAACCAACTGTGCCAAACTTTGAGCAACTAAATCATCAGAAGTGATATACTATAAATCCTTGCTAACAAAAAAATAAGTACAAAACCAAAAGACCACAAATATGACCCAATGTCTCCACATGTCCCTATTGTGAGAGTAAGAACAATTGTCATCATCCCTATAACAATTGCATCCAGAAAAGGAAAAAGCTTTGAAACCATGGTCTAATATTGATATAAAGAAATGATAGTAA
Organism: Pinus tabuliformis; assembly: GCA_031772625.1. Classification (NCBI taxonomy): domain Eukaryota; kingdom Viridiplantae; phylum Streptophyta; class Pinopsida; order Pinales; family Pinaceae; genus Pinus; species Pinus tabuliformis. The sequence goes on along the minus strand of CM062817.1, from coordinate 1,718,001,811 downwards.
GATCAGGGTCACTAATAGTAAGATTAGGGTCATTGGTGGATTAGTAGGGTCTCCAGGAGGGTCTAGAGATCCCTCGAGGCTGAGTTAGACAACAGATAACTCTCCACACAACTCAAATGAGAGTCAATATCATTAAGACAAAATCTGTGATTCCTTAACATACATTTGATGTCTTCCAACCCAGAAAACAAATTGTATTTTTCAACTTGCTTGTCCTTGAAAATTAACCTTAAGAGAGTGTCCATCTGTTGATACAAAGACAAATAATGCAGGAAATGAAGTCTCCTCTTTTGAAACCTACCCGGATCCAAAACCCATTTCATACCATCCCCAACAATTTCTAAATCATAATGGTAGGGGCGATCCCATGAATCTTTGGACTCCAACAAAATAATTTATTTACACACTTCAAGGGGGACATAATCAAAGAAGGTGGCCATTGAGCCTAAGGCAAAGGGCCAACCACGTTTAACTCCCATGCTATGAACCCCAAGCCTTCTACTCACCATTCTATGACAAGGAGGCATAATGGTTGAAGCGAGAGAAAAATACAGGCATCTAGTGATGGAACGATGACCAAAACAATATGCAAACAGACAAATCACCACCCCTTCAATACCAGACCGAAAGACAACCAGGTCATCCCCCAAATTCCACACCACACTGTAAAGAAATAATACACCTACAACTCCCCCTCTATACCTAGACTTGAAGATTGTGGATACTCAAATGAACCATAATAACAATCCAAACACCAAAGGAAAATACCATTGTAAATAAGGTAAATTCAACTTGTAATAAACAATTGAGGTACTCATTTGGCTTGGAAAAGTACTAATTCACAAATCCAAAATACTTCAGAGCCGTAACCTGAACAGTCTAGGTAGAACCCTAAATAAATTCCAACTCTCCACTGACAAAAATAGAAACCCTTTGACCCTAATACCACACAAAAAAGTGACCTAGGTACCAGCATCCACAAATCAGAACTAGATAGGGATAAGAAATACCTCTGAATTTTATTTCCAAGAGGGGTGAATTCGATTATATGACCACCAATTCAAATACAGACCCAAGCTCTGTGGCATGCAAATAAAGAATGAAAAACACCGACCCCAAACTCTAATCAACATAGACGAAACCGCCAATAGATCTACCTCCTCACAACCAGACCGTAATGCTTCAACATGCAAACATAGGATTATAGGGCAACCTATTGATTGAAACCATGTATAGGAGGTTGAGGAATGAACCTCAGGTCCACTCCCTTGCTTACCATACCTCTGCCACCCCATAACAACGAGCATGCATTTATAGCTAAAGGATGTCGAGTGGTAAACACAAGTCCTCTTACCTGTCTCATGCCAAGCCATGACCAAAAAGTGATAATTGTAATCCTTACACATCTTCCAAGACACCACCATTCCCTCCATCGTTAAGACCCCATCAGAGATGCATCTCACAAAATTTTATCTCTTTTAATATTTATACTTGTTAAATCCATGTTTAAAAAAATATCTATATAGTTATTTATTTTACTATAATATTTTCCTTTAAAAGTTAAAATTATCAATCTCTAATAAATCACTACAAAACATTATGAAATTAATTTTCAATTATAGAAATTAAAGGGAGGCCGTATAAAATAAGAAATTTAGAAACAATATTACAAGTCGTCTTACTCTAATTATGAGAAGTTCCAAAGGGTTAATGGGGACCTTATATCTTTATATTTTCTAAAAGAGAATATCATGTTTAAATATATAGCTTTTACATTCTTCAGGCTTAGTCGAGTATTTAAAGATATTATATCACATTAAATATTAAAGTGAATTTCATAATATTATATTATTACTAATTTTTAACGTAAAATTAAAAAAGAGATTCTCTGAGACTCAGAGCACTTCTCTGATGATTGGTGTGGATTGAACCAAATCTTAGAGCATCTATGGAAAATATATTAGTCAAAATTAGTACTACCATAAGATGCTCCCTATCATCCCCAACTTCTTATAAATAAGGGGGAAGAAAACTATTTGAGCCATCGAGAGTTTGAGAGTCAAGAAGTGAGAAATATCCCTTCTCTACATCTGTGTTTTTAAGGCGATATTATTGCATCATGAAGAAATTATTCCACCTCTAATCACGTCATAAAAATTATAAAGTCTGAGAAGCCTATGCATCAGGAACTGTGAACCTAGTGAGAACCTAAATTGGCTAGATTTTTTAGAAAAGAGTGTTTTGGTTTGAGTTCTTGAATTCATAGACAAAGTCTGCAAAAGGCTAGGAGGCCTTCGGTATCTAGTTTTCTTTAAACTAGTATAACTGATAAATGTCTTAGCAATCAATCTCTGGTAGAAACTGAGACTCTATGATTGTAATATCTATATATTGTGAAAATTAATAAAAGAAGAAGTCATTTTGTTATGAAATTATGCCTGTGGTTATATCTTTGTTATATCTTTTGACTAAGTGAAGTTCATCTGAAGTTCATCGGAGGTTCTCTTAGGAACCTTAAGTGTTGTTTTGGTTGTATAGGTAGGAGGCTGTCGAAAGAACGTGTTTTGCATTTGATCTATTTGAAGGTTCATGTACGAGTTTGTGTAACTTAGTCAAAGATCATTCAACAACCTTCATTCTCCATTGGAGGAAGCCTTTGTGACAAACAAGGTCCAAATTTGATCTAGATCTCTTCAGCTACCAAAATTATCCAAGATCTTTTACTTCTATGATGTTAGCAAAATTTCATATAAAAGAGTATAGAATAACCACATGTGCATGCTTTAAGGGGATCAAACATAACAAAAACCATCAAATCCCGAACAAAATCACATTGATAACAGATTTCACTGAGTGTGGGTTACATCTACGGGCCTTAGTTTCAACAATGGGGAGGCCACTTCATTAAATGCTGCAAATGATGATGATGTACATGGCATGTTATTTGTCATTACAAGGACAAATACCCTCAACCTGAGTGGTGTGTCTCTCCACGAGACGTTCTCCCTATAGGAACTCTCACTCAAATGGGTCTTCCTTTAGCATGACAAACTAACAACTCTCACATGATGTGGCATACAATATCCCTCAACATAATGTTAATTAGGGATCTCAACAATAACAACATCATCTCAGCAAAATAGAATAAAAGCATGAAATAACTGTATCATATACCTCCACTTATGGTGATGGCCAAAAAATGAAAAGCTCAACTATTGAAATGGCCTACACCATTGAATTCCTCGTGATGAGTGGTGTAAAATTGACTGTAAACTTGTCAAATTATAAGACTATCAAATTTTGGACCCTCGAGAATCTTGAAGATTCCCTCAAAGGTTCCTTCCTAAAGATGGCTGAAACATTTGATGTTCGGATGAATATTCTGAGCACACCATTGTGCTCCCTATGAAATTCTATGAAAAATGACTATAAATTCGACACCATTCTGACACTATAAAAAATCAGCCTCCAAGGGAATTTTTTAGATTCCACAAGATTCACCAAAGATTCCTTGCTGTTGAACACCGAATTTATGCTCCTCAGATGGATATTCTAACTACACGGTTGGACGCTTGGCAAGAAAACGTGCAAAAATGACTATCAACTCGTCAATTATGACATTGGCACCTTTTTCCCTTTAAAGGATTTTTTTCAGCATCAAGGAATATTCCCTACAAAGATGCCATCTCAAAAAGTGTTCCAGCATAGTTCTGCCTCTGTCAATGTGCTCATGGTTTCGTCTAGCCTTGGCTCGGCACTCCTCCAATCCAGCTCCTCCGGCAAATAGAAAATACGGGTTTATATGTATGCCTGTTGATGGATTTTCCAAAGCCAAAGTTTTGGCAAGTTGGTTAGTGGGCTAACTATAGGGTGCTTGTTCCCGTCGGTTACAGGTTCGATATTTTCCCACTATAACTTTTGGTAGCGGCGCATTCTAATTATCCGTTGGCATTTGTTTAAGTGAAAATATCATATGGTTACACCATATGCCATACGAATTTGTGTTAACCTCCTAACCATATGCCATTTTATGGTTCAACTAACTTATTCGTTGATTGAAATATGCCCAAATTTCATTTTATTATGGCTTTAACCAACTTATTCGTTCATTCAAATATGCCCAAAATTTATGGCATATGGTTATTATAATAACCTTTTTAATATACTAACTTTTTGTTAATATATAGATTTTGGTTATTATATATATATTTTAGGGGATTTTTAATCATATTTTTATTTTTTGTCTTTTCCAGGTGCAAGAAGCCAATGATGGCATGCCATGTGTCGAAGGCTTATTTGTCATTTCATCGTCACATAAGCTAAGAGGGTCCCACATCCCCTTATGACTTGCAAACTTTTGATGGTCATAAAATGGTCATACATATTCCAATTGATGTGTCGTTCACCTCGTTGATTTCGTGATGACGAGTTCTTCCAAATGACTATGGTTTTGCTTCAATCCAACAATTTTGAAATTTGAGCCTTTCAAAGCCACTTCTGAATTCTGAGCGTTTCTGGAGCCACTTGGATCATTCCTCCCCACTTAGGAGCGTTGGGTTCTCCAAAAGCACATTGAACATAATCTGAAACTGTTATGTTACATTGTTTGCACCACAAATGTCCTCACAGGTCACACTTTCTTCTCCTTCACCCTTGTTCTTCGGAGTCATAAGTGATGAGTCGATCCCTGCATCCTATGCAAACATGTATTTCATATTTGCAAATTACATGCTCAATTACATGACCATTAATGACCCAAGCATCCCCATACTTACCACGAGTTTATAACAAATATTCTGTGGTAAAGTTTACATCTTAATAGAAATCAATTCCCCAACTATCAATTAAAGGCGAAAACATCATTGTTGCTTTGATAAGCAATGGAAAACACATCATCACTTTTAAAATTATATTGCAACATATGATTTAAAAAATGAGGCCATAACAAGCTACCAGGTCTAGTAAAACTATCTTACTCAACAAAGTGATCCACGAGGAATGTGGCAGATTTTCTTGTTGAACACCTTCACCAACTTGTTTTTTAATAGGCATTTTTTTCTAAAGACGCTACTCTGGATGAAGCCTCCAACATGTGGCTCTTTGATGACCACCTTTGTTGCAATGAATACAAAATGCCTTTTTCCTCCAGACCTGCTTCCTTCCCCGATGCAGATAAGGTCTTTCATGCCTCATCCTCTTTCTTGCTACCATTCTCTTTTAGCACTCAATAGCCACATGGTTATGTAAATCAAAGATACTACATAGTTTTCTAAGCCATGATTTATGTTCATTATTAACATGCTTGTAATCAAAATGAACTCTAGAATACTAGCACTGTTTATACATCTCTTGTTGGTCTTTGGTGAAATTATGGTGATGAAATATTTCCTTAGCTCTTCCATTGCAATGTGCACTATCATGGGAGGATAGTGATGTGTTCCCATCATTCTCTTTCCTCGATGGTTTCCATAATGTCTTGGAAGCTTATGAAACCTTTGAATGCTCTCCTTCAGTGTATCCCAAATCTACGTATCTGGGTGTTTGTACCACCTCCAATGGTTGAGTCATGCCTTGGCCATTACCACCAAGTCCTCCTCCTTTATATCCCATCTTGGTAAGGAGTCTCATGACAATTCCTGAAATGGGTACCTCCATGTTTCCAACAGAAATAGTGTCATGTGAAAACGAAACTGTAGAATGATCAACATTGTTTACCTCGGCTGTTGATTCTGAAATAGGTGATGATGGCTTCGTTAAGCCTGTGTTTCTCTTCAATTTTTCCAAGGCCTCTTCTGCAGCTCATAGCTGAAGCTGCAGACTTTTCTTCTCCTCTTTTTCTTCTCGTAGAAGTCTCCTCAATTCAACATTCTCTTCTTGAAGGCTCTGACTGATCTCCTCATCTAAATGACAAGAAGATGATGAAGAAGATGAATGATCACTGGAATATGTGGATGGAGCATCATTCTCTGCTCCTTTCTCTTGTCCCTCTCTTTCCATCTTCTCCTCATATGCTTCATACATTATGTCCACCATTTTTTACATCTAGAGAAGACTACTCTGATACCAAACTTGATCCGGATCTCTTCAGCTACTAGAATTATCCAAGATCATTTACTTCTGTGATGTTAGCCGAATTGCATATAAAAGGGTATAGAATAGCCACATGTGCATTCTTTATGGGGATGAAACATAACAACAACCATCAAATCACAAACAAAAACACATTAATAACGAAGTTCACCGATTGTGGGTTATGTCTCCGAACCTTGGTGTCAAGAGTGGGGAGGTTGCTTCATTAAATGCTGTAAATGATGATTATGCACATGGCATGTTCTTTGTCATTAGAAAGACAAATACCCTCAAAATGAGTGGTGTGTCTCTACCGAGACGTTCTCCCTACATGAACTCTCACTCAAATGGGTCCTCCTTAAGCATGACAAACTAAAAACTGTCACATGATGTGGCATACAGTATCCCTCAACGTAATGTTAATTAGGGATGTCAACAATAACAACATCATCTCAAAAAAATAGAAGAAAAGTATGACATAACTGTATCATATACCTCCACTTCAGGTGATGGCCAAAAAATGAAAAGCTCTATTGTTGAAATGGCCTGCACCATTGAATTCTTGGCGATGAGTGGTGCAAAATCGACTGTAAACTTGTACAATTATGACATCTCAAATTTTGGACCCTCGGGAATCTGGAAGATTCCCTCAAAGATTATTTCTTGAAGATAGCTAAAACATTTGATGCTCGGATGAAGATTCTGAGCACACCGTTGGGCTCCCTGTGAAATTTTGTTAAAAATGACTATAAATTTAGCATCATTCCGACACTGTAAAAAATCAGCCTCCAAGGGAGTATTTTAAACTCCACAAGATTCCCCAAAGATTCCTTACTATTGGAGACCTGAATTTTTGCTGCTCAGATGGAGATTTTGACTGCACAGTTGGACTCCGATCGAGAAAATGTGCAAAAATGACTGTCAACTTGTCAAATTCTGACACTGGCACCTCTGGCTCCCTAAGGGAATTTTTTCAGCATCAAATAATATTCCCTGCAAAGATGCCATATTGAAAAGCGTGCCAACATGGTTCCCCTTTGTGAATGCACTCATCGTTTCGTCTAGCCTTGGCTCGACGCTCCTCCAATTTGTATCCTTTGACAAATAGAAAATACAGGTTTATATGTATGTTTGTTGACAGATTTTGAAAGCCAAAGTCTTGGCAAGTTGGTTAATGGGCTAACTATAGGGCGTTTGGTCCCGTTGGTTATGGGTTCAATACCTACCCACTCTAAATTTTGGTATCAACACGTTCTCATTATCTATTGGCGTTTGTTGTAATTGTCATGGGGACAAGTGTTGTAGCTGTCATAGATGCCCAAAATCATAAAATATAACACAAAATGATAGAATGGGAGGAGTTTAGTTTCCTTGAGAATTGGGTAGTTGATATACCCAAAACTCCCTGAATTCATAATACAACTTCCACTCAAATAAAAGAAGATCCCTGATCCAAATGGATCCTAAAAACCTCTAATTCTTCAAACATTTAAAACTATCGCATAAGAAGAACTTTTGGAAAAGTCGGATTACACTATCGGGAGGCAAAAACATGAAAAAATAGTGGAAAAACAGAGTATCGGCAAATACAAAGGAGTGCTTACAATGGCTCGAGGTATGTGCGATATGCGATTGCAATCAATCACATCACAATATCGCGTCAGCACATTACAATGGGGCAGGGCCGATATACATATGGCTTGCGACAGACGGACCCGATGGAGTTATAGACAATCTTCTATATATTTTGAAATTCGGAAAGCGACAATTTCCTTTGTATTTCGCATTTCTGCCAAATGAATGGATTACAAAGGAAATGCACCCGATGCAATATTATGAACCTGATGGAACTTATAGATGCGATATTATAATATTTCAAGTCTGTTTAAAGCCCTTTACGGGGTTTTTCAGTCTTTAATGTATTTTTTAATACAAAGGAAACAAGTGGGACTTCGGGAGGACCGAAGGCGGAAAGAGGTTTTGGTCGGTCTCCGCCCGAGCCCATACAGTGGCTGCCACATGTCTAGGCCCTGGAGAGAGAAAACCACTATTTTCGGGGGGTTAATTCCCATGTGAAAGAGCCTCCCAAAATGGATCTCAACCGTTGGATCAAGACTTCTCAAATCAACGGTGGAGATGCAATAAGTGATATAAAGGCGGATCCGAAAGGAGTTATAAGGCGGAATATATAGTGTTTCAAATCCAATAAACGACAGATTGGCGAATTTTCACGGTTTTTAGTGTATTTCTCTGTGTAAACAGAGAACGCAGTTTCTGGGAATTTCAAAGGTCCGATGACCCATTCCATTACAGAACAGGTGGCCACCATCCCTGAAAGCGTTTAGCAATGATTGCTAATGCTCAGAGGGGGATCTGAGTGGACAGAGGTCGGGAAGCCAGAGATCCTGAGAAGGAGAAATGAATAGACAGTGTCGATTGGCTTTAAATACACAGACAGTGAGCAAACAAGGATATCTAGTGCTGAGACAGAGTGAAGACAGAGACAAAGAGAGGCAGAAAGAGTCTGTGTACTTAGAGAGGCTTAAGGGGTTCAAGAAAAAACTCTTGATGTTGTATCTATTTTGTTGAGACTCAAATTGAGCTCATACTTTGTAAAACTCTGCTTCTGAAGACATAATAGAGAGGCCACCACTGAAGGCTGGACCAGGAGACGTAGCCCAGGAGTGTTGGGTGAACTCCTTATTAAACTTGTTGTGTTTATGTGTGTTGTCTATTATGTTCTTTAACTACTTCCTTGTCTATGTATTTCACAATCTTATCGATCCATTGCACAAAGTAACATAGGCAAATCCATGCACATAAGTCTGTAATACCTTAATAATTGTCTAAGATCTCATTATCAGATCAAGTGGTATAAGAGCTTTACGTTTGCTAAGGTTATACAAGCTTGTGCTGGATTTTTCAAGCTAACTAGGTCAAAGCTCAAACTAGGAGAATGAGAACTGGTTGAGGCTAACCCAGAAATTGGAAGAGTCTATCCTAGGAGGAAAATGGCAGAAGAGATTCCCTTAGAATCAAACCCTTAGTTCATGGACAGTTTCATGACCATGAGAGCCATGGTAGAAGAGATGTATCGAGAATTTAAGAAAGGTTGAGGTGAAGATACTTCAACCTCCAAACAAGACAAAGGAACAAAGGAACCTCTTCTAGATGGCCATTCAGAAAGCAAAGGGAAAGGGAAAGAGCCTTCTCTATCAACACCTCCTTCTAGCCCTTTGATTAAATTAGATGTAAAATTTGATTTGCCAATATATGATGGAGAATTAAATGCAGAAAAGCTAGATAACTGGATTAGACAGATTGATGTATATTGCAAGGTGCAGAACATTGATTCAGAAAGGAGAAAGATTCAGTTGGCCAGCCTTCGCCTTGGAGGAACAGCCCTAGTATGGTGGGAAGGCATGACACAAGCTGATTTGAAGAAGCATGGTAAAATTCTTTCTACCTGGAGTGAATTTGTTTCTGCCATTAAAAAACAATTCTATCCACTAGCTTATATGCAGCAAGCAATGATGAGTTGGCAAACTCTTCACCAATTAAAAGGGCAAAGTGTACAAAGCTATACCGAGGAATTTAGAAAAAGAGCTTTAAATCTAGGCATTTCTCTAGACTCACCTGAAAATTTGTTAAAGTATATAGGTGGTCTGCATAGCTATTTGAGGCACACCATTCTCATGTTTAACCCTACTAGCATAGATGAGGTATCATTTCAGGCTACACCTCTAGAGGTTAAAGGCAAGAATGTGAACCCAAAGATTGGGGGATCATCAAAACCCACTGCAAGCAAGAACAAGGATAAGAGAAAGCAAAAAATGGAAGGAGAGGAAGACACACGTTGTACAGAAAGACAAACCTTCATGCACTCACTGCAAGAAGGATGGACATGATGATGAACATTGTTGGTCTTTGCATCTAGAGCTGAAACCCAAGAAGTTCGGTGGTAAGAAGAAGAAGATTGTTGTTGTTATTCAGAAAGATTTGGGGTCAGACTCAGGTGATGAAACAATAGTCACAGCCACAGGTAAAAAATGTTATCCACTTTAGAGAATGCAGAGATCAAGAAGCAGGTACAGGAGCTGCTCAACAAAGGGTTCATAAGACCAAGCACATCATTATGCAGATCTCCAATTGTGTTGGTGAGAAAGAAAGATGGTTCATGGAGGATGTGCATTGATTACAAAGCACTGAATAAAATAACGATAAAGAATAGTTATCCTCTTCCTCGCATAGATGATCTATTAGATCAGTTGAAAGAAGCTGTTTACTTTTCCAAGTTGGACTTGCGTATTGGCTACCATCAGGTCAGAGTTGCAAAACAGGATGCATGGAAAACTATTTTCAAAACAAAGCAAGGACTGTATGAATGGCTAGTTATGCCTTTTGGCTTAACTAATGCTCCTGCCACTTTCATGAGAGTTATGGATGATGTACTCTGTCCTTTTATTGATGATTTTGTAATTGTATATTTATATGACATTCTTGTTTTCAGTAAAACATGGGAAGAACATTTAAAGAATGTAAAGCGGACTCTAGATGTTTTGAAAAAACAAAATCTCTATGTTAAATTATCAAAATGTGAATTTGGAAAAACATCTTTGAATTATTTGGGTCATATTGTAGGGGGTGGTGAATTGAAGATAGATCCCTCTAAGGTTGAAGTCATTGTGAACTGGCCTAAACCCAAATCTGCTACAGAATTTAGGAGCTTCCTAGGAGCAGCACAATATTGGAGAAAGTTTATTGCTAACTTTTCCTTGATTGTAGCTCCCTTACATGCTTTAAGAGGATTGAACAAGGTGTTTCAGTGGGGAGTAAAAAAACAAAAATCCTTCGACACCTTGAAAGAAAAGATTAGTATAGCACCAGTACTAGCATTGCTAGATCTTCAAAGACCATTCCAGACTGAAACAGATGCCAGTGACTATGCCATGGGAGCAGTGTTGATGCAACATGGTAAACCCATATGTTATCATTCTGAGACATTTAATTCTGTAGTAGTTAATTATCCCACATATGATAAAGAATTTTATGCATTAGTGCAGAGTGTGAAAAAGTGTAAACATTACCTATTGGGAAAAGAAACAATTATACATATTGATCATCAACCACTTCAATATTTGCACTCACAAACTAAATTGCAACAATCAAGACACCATAGGTGGATGGATTTTCTACAACAGTTTCATCTAGTCATCAAATATATGAAAGGCATACACAATAAAGTTGCAGATATGCTGTCCAAACCAATCGTAAATGCATCTACTATACTTAAGCATAACTCAGTATTGCATGAAAGCTACATTGAACAATATGCTCAAGATGTAGATTTTATAAAGATGTATATGCAACTTTAAGTCATGGCAAACAAGTAGAAGAATTGGATTATCATGTTAGGGACCAACTCTTATATCATTTGGGAAAGTTATGCATTCCTCAAACTGAAAGAGTTAACATAATCCGAGAAGCACATACTTCTCTAATATCAGGTCATTTTGGTGTAAGTAAAACAGATGTACAACTGCAAAGATTCTGTTATTGGCCAAAAATGCATGAAACAATTTCTAGATATATTAAAGGGTGTACCATGTGTGCTAAAAGCAAGCCCAGCAATAGAAAACTAGGCTTGTACACTCCACTTCGAGTTCCTTCTCATCCTTGGGAAAGTGTTTCCATGGACTTTGTTGGGGGATTACCAAAATCTAGAAAAAGTCATGACTATCTATATGTTATTGTGGACAGGTTTAGCAAAATGTGTATTTTAATACCTTGTAACAAGCAGATTACAACTAAATAAACAAAAACGTTGTTCTTTCAGCATGTATGGGTTCATTTTGTGTTACCCACTTCTATTGTCTCTGATCGAGATTCCCAATTTGTTGGGAAGTTTTGGTCAAGTCTATGGGAGTTGATGGACACCAGACTGAAGAAGAGCACAACCTTTCATCCACAAACAGATGGCCAAACACAGGTGGTCAACAGGACAGTGATCCAGTTGCTCAGGGGCTATTTCAGCAAGCATCCCAAGATTTGGGATGAACATTTATGTTATGTGCAACATGCCTACAATCGTGCTAAACATTCTTCTACACAGAGATCTCCTTTTGAGACTTGTTTTGGTTTTATACCAAGGTCTCCCTTGGATTTTGTCTTTAGTAAAGACATAGCAGTTGATGGACACAATGATGTGGACAAAGAAACCAAGTTCATTGAATAGATCCAAAAAATTCACTAGGCAGTGCAGGAACAACTAGAAAGAAGCCAGGTCAAGTACAAGGCAAGGCATGATAAGCATCGAATTGAGCATAGCTTCCAAGTTGATGATCAAGTCTGGCTGTACATCAGCAAAGATAGAATGCAAGGTGAAGGTAAGAAGCTGAAACCAATAAGGTATGGGCTTTTCAAGATACTTGAGAAAATTGGTGAGAATTCTTTTTGCCTTGATTTTCCAGCTTACCTACACATCTATTTAGTATTTAATGCAAAGAACTTGAGACTATTTGAACCTTCATTGATTGAAAATCCTGAAGAGCAAAGTCAGTTGCCTTCTATTGATGATCTGTTGCCTGAATATCTCAATGAGTCGCAGGAAGATATAGTTTTGGACAGGGTGGTGAGAACTACGCACAAAGGGGATGTTGAGTACCTCAAAATTGGACTCAAAGGTTCAAAACCGAGCAGTGCAAGATGGATAGAGATTGGACAAGTGAGGAAGTTGTATCCTCACTTGATTTATGCTTAAAAACCAACTTTTGGTGGTCAAAAATCCTTTTCAATGGGAAGGCGTGATCCAAATGGATCATAAAATCCCCTAAGTCTTCAAACATTTAAAACTATCGCATAAGAAGAACTTTTGGAAAAGTCAGATTACACTATCAGGAGGAAAAAACATGAAGAAATAGTGGAAAAACAGAGTATCAGCAAATACAAAGGAGCGCTTACAACAGCTTGGGATATGTGTGATATGCGATTGCGATCAATCACATCGCAATATCGCGTCGGCCCATTACAATGGAGCGGGGCTGATATACATATGGCTTGCAACAACTGGACCCGATGGAGTTATAGACAATATTCTCTATATTTTGAAATCCGGAAAGAGGCAATTTCTTTTGTATTTTGCATTTCTGCCAAATGAATGGATTACAAAGGAAATGTGCCTGATGCAATATCATAATATTTCAAGTTAATCTAAAGCCTTTTACGGGGTTTTTCAGTTTTTAATGTATTTTTCATAGAAAGGAAACAAGTGGGATTTCGGGAGGACCAAAGGAAGAAAGAGGTTTTGGCCAGGCTCTGCTCGAGCCCATACATTGACTGCCACGTGTCCAGTCCCTGGAGAGAAAGCCACTCTTTTTGGGCGGTTAACCCCTGTACGAAAGAGCTGCTCGAAATGGATCTCAACCGTTGGATCAAGACCTCTCAGATCAACGATGGAGATGCAATAAGTGATATAAAGGCAGACCCGAAAGGAGTTATAAGGCAAAATCTATAGTGTTTCAAATCCGATAAACGGCATATTGGCGAATTTTCACGGTTTTTAGTGTATTTCTTTGTGTAAATAGAAAATGCAGTTTCTGGGAATTTCAAATGCGCGATGACCCATTCCATTACAAAATATGGCCACCATCCCTGAAAGTGTTTAGCAATGATTGCTAACATTTAGAGCGGGATCTGAGCACACAAAGGTCGGGAAGCCAGAGAGCCCGAGAAGGAGAAATGAACAGACATCGCCAATTGGCTTTAAAGCCACAGACAGTGAGTAAACAGGGATAGGTAGTGCTGAGACAGAGTGAAGACAGAGACAGAGAGAGACAGAAAGAGTCTGTGTACTCAGAGAGACTTGAGGGGTTCAAGCAAAAAATCTTGATGTTGTATCTGTTGTGTTGAGACTCAAATTGAGCTCATACTTTGTAAAACTTTTCTCCTAAAGACATATTAGAGAGGTCACCACTAAAGGCAGGACCAAGAGACGTAGCTCAGGAGTGTTGGGTGAACTCCTTATTAAACTTGTTGTGTTTATGTGTGTTGTCTATTATGTTCTTTAATTGCTTCATTGTCTATGTATTTCACAATCTTATCGATCCATTGCACAAAGCAACATAGGTAAATCCATGCACATAAGTTTGTAATACCTTAATAATTGTCTAAGATCTCATTATCAGATCAATTCCTCCTCTGTTATATTATCCTTTCCAAGATGTTCCGCCATTACCAAAAGAAGGGTATACAAAGAAATAGAATAATACAAAAACTCACAACCCATTTCTTTTGAAGCATCCACAACATATTCATCATCTGCCTGTACAAATTCTGTCCATACTGAGTTGTTTGAGCTTTCTCAAGTTTTAATTTTTTCTAAGTTAGTAGTTAAATATTTCTTGTCAATAATTTGTTAACTTATAGTCTCTTGTACATATTGGAACTCATGAGAACCATAACCCAAGAACGGGTGAAGCACCTTTGCCATGCTGAAAAATTCATGTCCAAATCCCAAATGCAGTGATATCTCATTTCCTCATGATTCTGTCTTGGTAATACAAGAATTTCCATCCCTTGAGAATGAAGACCCTAGGTTAACTGATATGTTTAGCAAAATGAGACCTCTCGGCATGCCAAGATATGGAATTGGATACCTAGAACTAATTGATGAGCTTATTCCATCTTGCATATTCAAAAATATCGTTCTGAATGATTGCAAATAACCATGAAAATTTGAGATGTATAAAAACAATTCCCTTATGGAAGGCTGCCCAAAACACAAAGTTGATACAGGCTGAATGAAAAAAATGTTAAACTAGGATTTATTTACTCATATAGAAACAAAATAATTTGACATCTCCACATCTTTAGAAGAAAAGAAAAGTATTTCATTATCCTGGAAAGCTTATATGGATCAGAACAATGTATGCATTTCCTTCTATGAGTGGAAGAGAACAAAGGATAACATGGATGTGCAAATGATATCTACAAAATCCTCATCTACCTCTTCTAAAAACCAATGGACAATGATAGATGGCACAAAAATTTAATCTCCCACTATCTTTCCTCCATACAAAGGAATCAATTTTGAAAAGACAGGAAAAGTTTCCAAATCAGTACCTCTAGTTCTGAAAGATTATTCTTCCATAGGCACTGAGGCCAAAATACAGAAGGTCAGTGAACAAGTAAACTTTACCAATACTGCTTTAAAAGGTCTAGCAATGCATTCATTTACAACTAGCGCACAAAAAGATCAAGTAGACACTCTTCAAGTTTCTATAAATAGTGTAAATAAAAGTTTGAATGAATTTCAAATTTGTATCTCTACTATAGAAGGATTTGTCATAGAAGGATATAATGAAGAAAATACATTATTTGCAAAGATGAAAAACCATTTTTAAGAAATTGGAAATGAAGTACATAGAATATCTGTCTCAACCCATGAAAATATTGATGACCTTTCTTCTCAATTTGAAAAAATGTCTTTGACAAATAAAGACAAAGAAATTCCTTCTTCATTACTTTTCAGCCATCCTGTACAAATACAATCTGTTCAGAAATCTGTAGATGCATTTCCTAGCTTGTTTCCAAAAGAGAAAGAAAAAAATCGGAGCCTTCATTTGAGTTCCATCTCCTACCAGTTTTTGAAACACCTCCCATCCAATACTCTCGATACCCTGGACCTAATCTAAATGGGAAGGGAAAGTTCCCTAAGACTCGAACATTTTTTACTAATGCTCATAAGGAATGGAATATTGATAACCCAAGTTCAGGAAAAATAAGATAATTGATAGATCAGATGTTTATTGAGTATAAGCTAATGTGCATGACAAGAAAAAGTGAAGTGGAAGACTTGTAAGACATTAATTCATTGTTTTACTGGTACCCTTCAAAGATGGTGGGAAGTATAATCTTCCACAAAACTTTTAGATAAAATGGCAGAAGAAACAGTGAAATATGAAGTTGGTGATATTATACATAATGCAGATGGAAGTCCACAAAGCAACATGATCATAACGCTTATAGATTTTATCCTTTAACACTGGTGCGATGCAAAAACAAAGATTTTTGACAAGCATTCTCTAGTGTTAATGAACCTTAAATGCAAAAGAATGTCACAATATGAATATTTCCATAGAGATTAGGTCCAAAGGATCTATGAAGTAAAACATAGTAAAAATATTTTATGGAAATAGGTATATCTTGTAGCCTTTCCTTTAAAGTTTCTAGATTATTTGAAAATACAAAACCTTTTCCAAAATCCCTATGAGTCCTATACTTAGGGGGAGATATATAGTATTATAACTAAAACCCTAGTAGGCCTCTGTACAAATATGAAAGTAAACAAGTCTATACAAAAACTATCAAGGCTACCTGATAGCAAACCAATATGCAATAAATATTGCCTGTCTTTAGATGGCTGAGTTGTAAAAAGGAAGAGAGTGAAAAGTGCCATGAAAAAAGTTTCAAAAAGGAAATATTTCTCATCAAAACCTAAAAAATAAAAAAGAACAAAGGGATATTACAAAAGAATCCCTAGATCCAATTAATATGGTCCACAAGATATCCATCTAGGAACACACAACAAATAATCTTGGAACAAACTTACTTGTTGGTTATGTGGGAAACATGGCCATACCTTAAATAAATGTCCACAAGGGGAAGAATCTGAGCTACACAGAGGGAAAAGGTCACAATAATTTGCTTAGAAACATCAACAAGACAAACAAAGGAGAGAAGAAGGAAAATCAATAACCTTAGTTCAATGCTATAAATGTGGGTTCAAATTCCACAAAGCAGAAAATTGTCCTAGCATTCATATTAAAGAAGAAATACATATTATAGGACAAATTGTTGTGATTCTATTGAGAATTCAAGTTTCAGTTTTTCTGACTTAGAATATTCAAAATATCATGATGTAGTATTTTTTGCTAATCATTGCAAATGTACAAATTCAAACAACTGCCATTACAATAGTTTTGAGTCAGATTCTAAATATATCTCTCAAGAGGAACCTAATCTACAACAGAAATTAAAAACCTGCATGGCTCACATTTCTGATGATCAAGAAGCAAAACCCTTAGCCAGAATAAAATGCTTCCTGAAGGTGAAATGAAGGAGAAACTGATGGAATTTTTTTTACAAACCATGCTCAAGAACCAAGGTTCTACATCAGTAAATTCAGGAAAAGGTATTGCACCGAAAGGCCTTTTTGTTGATGCTTCTTTTGAGAAAAATACTAAATCATTTCGAAGAATACACTGACAATACAAGCAAAGAATTCTTACGACAAATGAAGTTAGTCAAGAGATAAGAAGTTTGAAAAAATAAATCAATGAAATCAAAGCTTAGGTCTCTAGACTAGAAAGAGGTAAAATGAAAGAAGATGAAATATTATAACAAATACCCTCTTTCAAAAAGAATGCAAATGTAGAAATATATGAAATCGGATTATATGACTATTCAGGGCTAAATAACATGAAAATTATGATAGTACAACTTGATAAATATCATATATGGTTACATTCCAGATTCAGGGAGAAGTCTTTACCCTAAAGACTTTCTTAGACACAAGGGAAGATATAAATATATTGAACAAAAAATAAATCCCTACAAAACATTGGAAAAAGGCAAAAAGATAAGCCACAGGGCGAGGAACACAAGAGTACAACTTCGAGTATGAAGTTCCTAAAGCCACTATTTGTTTATAAAATTACTGCATTAATGTAAAATTTTTAGTAGGAAGTATCCTAGTAGACTCCATCCTGGGAAATCCATTTTTAGCTATTGTTGAACCTCATGGTTCAACAAAATTGAATGATGACAGATCAGGATATTGTATCTCCCAAATCAAGATGGGTATTTACATGCCATCACACTACCATTTGTCTCCACCCCTAGGATTTCTACAATGGTCCAACCCATGCATGAGCTAGGAAAATCAGAAAAAAGACTAGAACTCAAAGACATGAAATCCTACTTGAAGATAGATGAAGGACTGAAACAAGTTTCAGTCATAAGAAAAATAGAAGAATTGAGAAAATAGTTAGAGGTTGAATGTTGTGTAGAGAAACCTAATGCCTTTTGGCACAAAGAGCAGTATTTTCTAGAACTACCATACAAAGTTGAATACACAGGAAAACCATGTAAAAGCAGAGTTGTTCCAATGAATGGAGGATATAGAAAACTATGCCAAAGAGAAATATAGTATCTCCTAAAAATAACACTAATAAGAGAATCTGACAGCCCATGGAACTGTTATGGATTCTATGTGAATAATTTTTCTGAACAAATCAGAGGAGTTCCCAGACTAGTAATAAATTACAAGCCATCAAATATTGTTCTGGATTATGACACTTATCCTATCCCTCACAAAGGGAATCTAAAATCCAAAATTGTGGGAGCCAAGCTATTTTCAAAATTTGACATGAAGTCAGGTTTCGATAGAGGAAGAAGATCGATTTAAAATAGCCTTCAGTGTCCCCTCTAGACATTATGAATGGAATTTCATCCCATTCAGATTGAAACATGCTCCTTCCAAATTCCAAAAGGTGATGGATCAAGTTCTTAAGCCATGCTTTGATTGGCTTATTGTATATATTGATGATGCTTCAATATTCTCTAGATCAATTGATGAGAATTTCAAACATGTACAAAAACTTAAACATTTTGTCAAAAGAAGTGGTTTAGTTCTCAATAAAAAGAAGATGGAAATATTACAGACCAAGGTTAAATTCCTTGGACACATCATAGAAAATGGTCATATTTCACTTCAACAACACGGAGTGGCATTTTCAGACAAATTTCCAGATGAAATAAAGGACATAACCCAATTACAAAGATTCATGGGTTGTCTAAACTATGTCTATAATTTTTATAAATACTATGTGCAAGATAAGAGGATTTTAAATCAAAGGCTGAAAAGAACCCAAAACCATGGAGTATGGCGCACATAGCTGTTGTTAGAAAAGTAAAAGAAAAGGCAAAATTTCTCCCTATCTTCTATGTTTCAGATGAAAGTTTTCTAAAGATTATTGAAATAGATTCCATTGATATAGGTTGGGGAGGAATCCTCAAACAACTCAAGGAAGGCCAAGAACAAATTATTCAGTTTGCCTCAGCAATTTGGAATCCTGCAGAGAAAAACTATTCAACAATTGAAAAAGAAGTAAAAGTTGCCTGGAATTGCATTGATAAGTTTGATATACACTTAATAAACAAAAGGTTCCTTCTTACAACTGATGCTTCATCCATGAAGAAGGTGTTAAGCTAATATATAAAGAAACCAAGAGAGTCAAAGTTTGAAAGCTGGCAAGCCCTATTCACCAACTTTGATTTTGAGGTAGAACACATCAAAGGAAGTAAAAAATGTATTCCTGATTTTCTCAGTAGAGAAAATATTCAAGAACAACCACATCTCATGGTTATAGTAACTAAATCAGATTCTACTCTTAATCATGAAACTTTCAGGGAAATTCCAGGCTCCATGGACT
The DNA here is from genome assembly GCA_031772625.1 of Pinus tabuliformis. NCBI lineage: Eukaryota > Viridiplantae > Streptophyta > Pinopsida > Pinales > Pinaceae > Pinus > Pinus tabuliformis. The sequence goes on along the minus strand of CM062817.1, from coordinate 1,717,982,249 downwards.
GGGAAGATTATATGAATTCATTGAAACCAACTTGGCAGCTGAGAAACACTTAGGTATTAGACGCAAATGTTCAACCTCATGGAGATTTACAACATTTAGTCCCAAAACGTAAGGTTTATCCTAAATCCAAAAAATGGATTCATGACATGGTTTTTTACCCTTGTAGGCATCTGAAAAATTTAGTAGAAGATGCCCTAAATCTTCATTTTAAAGATCTGGATATAATTTGGAGAGAAGAAAATAATAGATTTAATATCTTTCACAAATATTTGTGATAAATAGGACAAGAAATCCAGATTTCCATCAAAGACTTATGTGGCCACAACATAACCCATAACTTGTTTTTCCTTATTCTATCTATGATTTTTCTGGATATAAAAAGTTATGGTGGAATTCACTTTGCAGAGACAAACCAAATGGTACCTATTATATACTCTTAAAATTTGGATCACTATTTGTCACCCATCTTCTACATTGGCCACACTAGTTGAAGGAATGGTGGATATAGTTCGACATCAACAAAATAGACATGGAACCCATTTATTTCCAATAATATTATAGACATGCATGTGAAGAATGCATGGACTGGTTTCACCAGCCTTGTAAAACTATATTAGATTTGAACATATTCACAGATGATGGGATTCTTTTAAACTTCGTGGCTAAACATCATCAATCCTTAGTCATGATAGAGATAAAACATCAAATAATAATTGGAAAAACCATGATATTTTGACACATCTTTTTGGACTATATTGGTCGCACACGCTTCCTCCAATGGAGAATGAAGCTTGTAGAATGATCTTTCATTGAGTTACACGAACTTGTACACAAACCTTTAGACGGATCCAATGCAAAACATGCTCTTTCGACTGCCTCCTACCTATACGAGCAAAACAACACTCCAAGATCCTAAGTGAAACTTCAATGAACTTTACTCAATCCAAAGATATAACAGAGATATAGACACAGGAAGAATTTCAAAACACAATGACTTATTATTTTATTAATTTTCACAATGGATGGATACACAATAGCAATATATTACTATCATAGTCTCAGTTTCTACTAGATATTGACTACTAAGGCATTTATCAGTTATACTAGCTTAAAGCAAGCTGGAAACCAAAGGCTTCCTCACCTTTTGCAAACTTTGTCTATGAATTCGAGAACTAAAACCAAAAGACTCTTTCCTAAAAATTCTGACCACTTTAGGTTCTCACCAAACTCACAATTATTTATGTGCAAGCTTCTTAGACTTTAAACTTTCTATGACTTGATTAATAATGGAATAATTGCTCCATGATGCAAGCAAATCGCCTTAAAGACGTAGATTTAGAGCAGGGAAAATTCTCACTTCTTGACTCTTAGACTCCTTACCTCTCTAACTATTGATGCCTCACATGGTTTTTTGGGGATGATAGGGGGCATCTTATGGTACTACTAATTTTGACTAATATATTTTTCGTAGATGCTTCGAGATGTGGGTCAATCCACACCAATCATCAAAGAAGTGCTCTGAGTCTTAGAGAATCATCTAGTAAAGTTATATAATAATGACATTTGGGACAAATAATCGTCCAAAAAGTATACAAAGTGGAGATATAAGGCATCCCACCAGCCTTTATTTACATAGTGGATATATTATTGGAATCCCACGATACTAGTCACACTTATAGTCAGGTGACTAAACATTGGTGATGTTTAGCCATGAAGTTAAAATAATCCCATCATTTGTGAATTTGTTCAAATCTGCTATAGTTTTACAAGGTTGGTGAAAGCAGTCCATACATTCTTCACATGCATGTCTATAATTTGAATGGAAATAAATGAGGTTCATGGCCGTTTTTTTGATGTCGAACCATGTCCACCATTCCTTTAACCAATATGGCTGATGTAGAAGCTGGGTGAAAAATAGTGATCCAAATTTTAAGAGTTTATAATAGGTACCATCTAGTTTGTCTCTGTAGAGTAAATTCCACCATAATTTTTTATATCTAGAGAAATCCTAAACAAAATCAGGGAAACCAAGTTCTGGGTTATGTTGTGGCCACATGAGTCTTTGATGGAAATCTAGATTTCTGGTTCTATTTATCACAAAATATTTGTGAAACATATTAAATATGTTATTTTCTTCTCTCCAATTATATCCAGAACTTTAAAATGAATATTCTGGGCATCTTCTGCTAAATTTGTTAGACGTCTAGAATGGTAAAAAAACATGTCATGAATCCATTTGTTGGATTTAGGATATATATTATGTTCTAGGACTAAACGTTGTAAGTATCCATGAGTTTGAAGATTTGTGTCTAATACCTGAGTGTTTCTCATCTGCTAAGTTGGTTTCCATGAATTCATATAATCTTCCCAGTCCATGGAGTCCGGAATTTCCTTGAAATTTTCATGATTAAGAGTAGCATCCCATTTAGTTACTATGACCATGAGATGTGGATGTTCTTGAATATTTTCTCTGCCGAGAAAATCAGGAATACAATTTTTATTGCCTTTGATGTGTTCTACCTCAAAATCAAAGTTGGTGAAGAGGGCTTGCCACCTTGCAAACTTTGACTCTCCTGGTTTCTTTATCTATTTGATTAACACCTTCTTTATGGTTGAAGCATTAGTTCGAAGAAGGAACCTTTTTTTATTTGGTGTATGTTGAACTTATCAAGGCAATTCCAGGAAACTTTTAATTCTTTTTCAATTATCGAATAGTTTTTCTCTACAAGATTCCACATGCCTGAGGCAAAATGAATAATTTGTTCCTGGCCTTCCTTGAACTATTTGAGGATTCCTCCCCAATCTATATCAGTGGCATCTATTTCAACAATCATTGGCAAAAATTTCATTTGATACATAGAGGATAGCGAGAAGTTTTACCTTTTCTGTTATTCATCTAACAAAATTTGTGTGCGCCATACTCCATGGTTATGGGTTATTTTTCAGTCTTTGATTTAAATTCAACCCATCTTGCACACAATCTTCATAAAAATTAATTATATAGTTTAGACAAACAAAGAATCTTTGTAATTGGATTTTGTCCTTTATTTCGTCTAGAAATTTGTTTGCAAATTCCACTGTGTGTTTTTGAAGAGAAATTTGACCATTTTCAATGTTGTGTTCAAGGAATTTAACCTTGGTTTGGAAGATTTACATATTCTTTTTGCTGAGAAATAAGCCATTGCTTTTGTCAACTTGTTTATGATGGCATTATGGTCATTGATGGCAAAGGAGAAACACAAGGGAAACAAATAAAAAGAAGCAACACAAGTGCAACAAAGGTAAAGGAGTAGCAAAACTGTAGCAAAGGCAAAGGAGCAACAAAAGTGTAACAAATGTAAATGAGTAGAAAAGGAAAATGAACATCAAAAGTGCAGCATAGTTGAACAAAGGAGTAGAGATTGGGCATTGTTGTGATGCAAGGCTATGGAAAAGGAAAATATGTGCAGGAAAGAATGTTGCAAATATTTCTATGTTGAAGAATTTGTTGTGATGCTGGATTGTTTTGAAGCAAGGAAAAGGAAAGACTCTATGGCAATAGAGGCAAGACAAAGACATGATGCAAGGCAAGGCAAGATGCAAGGCAAAGGAAAATACATGGAGAAATATTATGATGTGGGGCTATTTGACTATGAATGCTCAATTATGGATTATTTTGATGTATTTAATTATTACGTATGGTTAAAAATAATATTGGGTGGAGGATTTATTTTTTGTGTTTTAACATTCAAAATATGAAGAGCTTGGAAATGAATGAGTGGAACCCAAAGAATCAAGCCTGTTCACTTCATATTCTTATGAGAAGTACAAACAACCAATAAAATATCTTCATAAAAGATGTGATTTTGGAAGGCAAGGTGAGGTTAGAGAGTGGGAGAATGTGTGTGAGTTGATTGAGGTATTATGCATTAGTTACCTAGCACATATGAAGCTTATGTGAAGCAAATTTGAAGGAAAGAAGAGGCGGAAATGGAGATGGATATATGCAAAATTTATGACCAGGTAAACCAACACATTGTTGTTTCTTGTTTGCTACAGGGGATTGTAGCCTCCTTTCAAGTAATGGATTGATAAACATAATGTTGGATCCTTTTGAGGTAGGAGCCTCCTGTGGGTTGTAGCCTACATAAAACATATGGTAGTTGGAGCGTCATTGCATGTTGCATCTTGCAGAAAATTGAGGTAGTAGCCTCATGTAGGTTGGAGCCTATAGAAAATCAGATGTAATAAGGAGTGGGATCTTGAGTTTCCATCACAATAATAATAAAATCATGGTTTTATCCCTTTATAGGTTTTCACTTATATCTGGTGTCAATATGTGTTGTTATTGTTAAACACACACAAGGCAGCAACAACATAGAAAAGATAAATAGGAGAGTGCATTTATTATTAACAAATGATATACATGTATAGTACATGGTGTGACCCTTGGATTCATATTCCAAGTGGTCTTTTGGACTCCTTTAGTCTATTCGGCTTCCACACTAACCCATAGATGATTAGGTGTCCAACATTCCCCCCCTTAATATGAATGGTTATGTATGAGTCAAAGAAGAGATCTGTAATATAAAACGTGGAAAAATGCATGGCAGCACTAGGCTGAATGTGCTCTCTGAAATGTTGGTATAAAGGGCGATGGTTTAAGGATGACCACCAAAACTGGAACGCTTAGTGCAATTCCTAGAACTCTTCCAAGTCTGGCATGAAGCTCAAGTCTTCTGGTAGAGAAAGTTCTTCTGATGTTTTGAAGAGGGAAACCTTCAACCATGAAACGGAGGTCTCACCCCACATAAAAGGGAGAACTTCAACCTAAAAAGGGAAGTCTCAACCTGTGATGGTTTAAGGATTACCACCAACTCTGGAATGCTTAATGCAATTCTTGGAACTCTTCCAAAATTGGCAAGAAGATGAATTCTTATGCTAGAGGAAGTGTCCCCAATTCTTTGAAGAAGTATCACCGACTGAAGGCATGCTTAGGGGCATCTTTGTCTCTGGCTACAACTCTGAATCTGGTATGGCAGGTTGTGGCTTAGGCTCGCTTGATGTGGCTTTGAAGCTTGTAAATGACCATCATTTCCCCCCTATGAGATACAAGGTGAGATGATGGAAAAAACTCAATTGCAAGACTATTCAATACTCTATAACAAGTTCTAAAATGTGACTGGAATATCTTCTTCGCTGTTGATGCCCATTTCCAAGAAGTGATCCATCCAAGATGAATCTTTGTTCTTGCAGTTGGTTTATTTATGAAGCATCTGTTTGAAGAATGACTGGTTTTATGACAGTGCTTACATGGATGAAGATCAAAACAGTGATCTTTTAGATGACCAACTCAGTCACAGTGTTGGCATTTCACAATCTATTGCTGTGGAAGAGGGGCAGAATCTGGAACAGCTAGAAATGAACTGTCATGAAGGAATCCAACACTATGAAACTGAATGGGCTTTGAGTAGTCTGGAATGTGAAAGGACATGTCCTTTTCATATCCAAGACTTGTTCTGTGCTTGTTATGGACAAGCTCTTCCCAAGGTCTGATGATTGGCTTGGGAAGTGTACGCTGGACTTCTAAATCTGCATGTACAACTACTGCTTTATTGGGCACTGGATCTGAATCAATTGTAACATTATTGTCTTGCTATTTATGGGAGTCTGTTTCAATCTTCTGAATAGAAACTGGTTCAGAATGATGACTCCACTGCGGTAATTCTTCCTGCTGTAGTTGAGATTCAAGCTGCAAAAAGTCAATTTTCTCTTGTGCATTTTGTAGACAAACCTAAATGTCTATGAGAGAAACTTTACTAACTTTTAATGTATCATGAATAGTAGACAATATCAGAGTTTTGAGGAACTCTAATACTTCATTGATTCTGGTCATTTCTTCCAATGTCAAACTTACACTTAAAATTTTTTCACAACTATGAACCAATGTCATTGCAAGGTATTCTCAGAATTTGTTCTCACAGAAAACTACAACAATAAAGTGATATTATTCCTTGAGGAATGAACCAAAAGTAAGATTTTAACTCTACAATTATTCTCACACACAACAATGGATGGTTGCATTAATATACAAGGAAAAGTATATTGTGTATTCCCAAACGATAAGACTCAAAAGAAGAGATAGGTCAGTATCAAATCTGGTTACATAGACCTTGATCCAACATCATAGTGAGGATAAAAAATCTTGTGAAAATTTTTTATAGCCCTACTTTCTCCTCAAGGCATATTGTGGCATTCAAGTAGTTGAATATTATAAAATAAACATTTTCTCGTACCTTTTCAACTTCTCATGGCATTGACTTGCTCCATATGACTAATGGAATGGCAAGGTTGTAATGCATTCAAGAGTTGAACTCACGACAATGAAGCAATAATAGCCGCTAACATATTATCGATCCTTCAAAGCGCTCCCCACCAACCTGTACATGCTAACTATTGAGACATCATCCACTGGCCCAGTTTTGACAAAAGATTGGTAGTTACAGTGTGAAATCTATTTATACCACCCCATCTCTGTGAACATTGCATGCCTCAAGTCCAAGATACTTGAATTCTGAATTCTAGTTTCTAATTATCAAGGGAGTCATGCAATTGCTCAACCACGGCATATCTGAGACTCTCATAGAGTGACTGCATCTCACTTTGCCTTTGCACTTTACGGGAATCAATTGCTGCATCTCTTATCAAAACACCTTGCGTTCGAATTTTGTAATGAGAGCAAGGGAAACACAAGACGAGTATTGATATTGATCTCTTTTGGTGATTTGTTGGCGATCGATTGGCCTTTGCTAGTGGTGGTGGTCGTGGTGGTGCTGGTTGAAGGGTTAGGGATTTTTCTATTCTGTTATTTTTCGTAGGTGTGTCTGTTTTAGAATCAATGGCTGCCGCAGGCGGCAGTAGGAACCATAACAACAACAATGGAGGGCAGAACCCTAATGCAGTTAATGATGAAAACCTAATATTCGAAACGAGTCTGGGAGTGGAAGCAGTCTCCAGTTTTGATCAGATGGGAATCCTTGACGACCTCCTTCAAGGTATTTACCAGTATGGATTCGAGAAGCCTTCGGCCATTCAGCAGAGAGCAGTGATGCCTATCATCAACAACAGAGATGTTATTGCGCAAGCCCAGTCTGGTACTAGAAAGACCTCCATGATTTCCCTCACCATCTGTCAGATAATCGACAGCTCTATACGAGAGGTTCAAGATTTAATTGTGTCACGTACACGAGAACTTGTGGCTCAAACAGAGAAAGTGATACTTGCCATAGGAGTTTCATAAATGTTCAATCTCATGCATAAGCTGTTGAAGACGACGGAGAGAAAACATCATTCAAAGTTGTCGTTGAAGCCATAGATGCCCACAACAACTCCAAAGCCTTATCAAGACCAATCATTACTGTTATTTCCTCCATTTCGCTAAGGTGTTTCACTTGCAATTAAATCAAGAGAGTAACACTGGTAATGGTGGAAATTGGAAGGATGTTCAAATAATCTATAATTATAAATGTAACAGTCTCTTTCACGTACCCTGGAATAATTTGATTGCAATTCGCAGAAGAGGAGGGATGATAAAGAAAGTGCAATTCATTAGCTATTTCTTCGCCATAGACATATATCTGCCCGGGTCGAGTGCTAAGTTGATGCTACTCCTTAAAATCGCTATCAATGTAACGTTCATGTTGTGTCAGTGCTGAAAAGCTGAATAGAATGGAATTTTTTTTTTGGTAGATTACTACAGAGAAACAACTGAGCAGATTCAGAAGGGCAGGACAAAAATGGTAGAGAGCGCTTTGAATTGGTTTTCAAAACTATATGCCGCACAGGCCAACACTATTCAAGGGAATATGAATGGACTCTTCAAATCGTTGGCGAGAAGTAATGATATTTTATGTCAGTGTTAGAGAATATAATGGTTAGATGTAGTGTAGCAGAGTAATGTCTAGGCAGAAATATGATAGGTATAGTTCTAAAATGCGTAGAGAGACAGACTTAATTTGCTCAGAAAAATTAAGAGAAACATGTCCAATGATTTGTGGGCAGAGATTGCAGCTAGAATTCAGCTGAGAAAACTTCCATGAAATGCAGAACTGATCTACACAGAAAGGCCATAAAACAAGTGGCTCAAATATGAGCAGGGCAGGATATCGCCCGCTCTAATACCATGTTAAACACACAAGGCACCAACAGCATAGGAAAGATAAAAAGGAGAGTGCATTTATTATTAACAAATGATATACATTTATAGTACATAGTATGACCCTTGGATTCATATTCCAAGTGGTCTCTTGGACTCCTTTAGTCTATTCAGCTTCCACACTAACCCATAGAGGATTATGTGTTGATGTGATATTTTCGTTTTCTTATTACTTGTTGTTCACATATTCAATTTGTTGGTCATTATTTGTTAAGTTGCTCATACAATGTTTTAGTTAACCAGTTTAATGAAAATAATTTAATTTCCATGAATATACTAAACCGATTTAGGCCCCCTCTTAGTTTAGTCAAGTTTTCATCAATTGGTATTATAGACGGTTCCTTCTGTAAAAGTCAAACAACTTAAAGGTAGGTCTGGGTGAGTCATGCACTATCAAAGTGTACCTGTGTTGAGTGCAACAAAATTTCATGAATGGAGAGATAAGGTAAAATATGAAATGATAACTTATGGACCCAGTGTATGGAAACTAGCATGTGATGGCTACTGTAAAGACTCCCCCTCTGCGCAAGATCAACACTGGAATGCTAAAGAAAAAATTGTTATGTTTAGCAATCTTCATAATAAGGATCTTGATATAGTAATATATTTAACATTTGCAAAAGAAATATGGGATAGATTGCAGCGTATTCATGAAGGAAAGACTAGTAGAAGTAGTACAAAAAAAGATAACTGAAAGAGGAAAAAGAAAAATCCATGTCAAAAAAAAAGGCTTCAGTCAAATAAGGTCTTTTCTAGTGTGAATGGACCTTATTTCCATGGAGAAAAGACAATTGAATAAAAATCCAAGCTTGACATATCCTTGATTGACATAGAAAGATTGAATAATGAAAAAAAAGATTTGAAGAAATTGGTGCAGCTATGTGATGAAAGAGAACATGAATACAAGGAAGAAATCATTAGCCTAAGGACACATCTTGAAGAAGAAATAAGAATAGAAGAGGATAATAAAGCATCTCTGAAAAGATATGTAGGAGAAGGGACAATCAACATGATTATCAAAGAAGAAAACAAAAGCAAGAAACAAGATCAAAAGCCAAAGAATCAAATGAAGAACATTCACTGCAAGAAGGTCATTTTCTCCTAGAAATGAGTTGAAAAAATTTAGAAGATCACAAAAGAGATTTTTTTCTCCCTTGAAAGATATCAAGTGTTTTTCTTGTCATAAACGAGGACATGTTGTAGACCAATAAAATCAAGTTTATTCAGCAAAAGATGTAGCGAATGATAAGACTCCCTCAAGCAAAAAAACAAAAAAGATAGTCATTCACCATGTACACAAATAATTTCTATGGTTATTGTATGTGCAATGAATTTCGACATAAAGTTGTTGAATGTAAATTGTATGCAAAGAAGAGCACAAGAAAACACACACCATTTCTTCCATATCTTGGTTAAATAAGGTGTTATTTATGTAGGAAGCTTGGACACAAAAATGGAAAATGCTATAAACAGAAAATGGAAGAAATTCTAAGCAAGCCAAACAATGAAGAAGATACAGATAGTAGTAGGAAGTCCACTAAAGCAATGAATAACTCGTCATATGTTAGAGCAACATCATTTTAGGGGGAGAACACTCCATTAATGACATGGAAACTAAGCAAGAATTAGTGAAAATCTAAGTAGAGCCAAAGAAAACAAAGGAAGATTTCTCTAAATGATCATCAAAGAAATACATATACAAAAAGAGAGGAAGATAAACAACATTGAAACTAGAAAATTTAGCACCACCTCAATTATATGGTTGGATCTATTATTAAAATCCTTCTATTCTTTAGAATCATCTGCATTAGCTCGCAAGGAAGGAGAAGCAAATAAGAGACAATAGATGATGATTATTATAAAAAAAAAGCATAGTGCTTCCCAATGGATGTATAAATTGGGAGAGTCCTGTACAAGACACTTTTTAATAATGGGAATGAGTTGAATTGAGACAAAAAAATGTTATTAAAAAAATGAAGCAGAAACTTCAATTTCAATTAGAGTAATAAGAGATGGAAGTTATTTCCAAATGAGCAATGGGGATATGTGCCATATTTGGATGCATTGCATTTTAAACAAAAGGGATCTTTAAAGCACAAATTTTAGAACTTATCCCTACTTCAATGATGGCTACCAAATAAAACTGTGACTAGAAACAAAACAATACGCTTAGTTTGCAATTCTATAGTGTAGATGTGGGGTAGAACCTATTGTAGAATTGTTTGAGAAAGCTTTAGCAGAACATCCACTATCAAAAATTGAGAAAGGCATAATGTTGAATCTATCAAAAATTGAGAAAGGCATAATGTTGAATCTAGATCCCAATATTGAAAGGTCGAAGTAGCACAACGAATTAATGGACTGAACAATTATCACAACAAAGAGATAATTTGATTTTTCCTTTGCATATGGGAAAACAAGACAATCGCAAAGGGAGATGGAATACAATAAAGACTCAATGAATTTGACCAGGATTTTATGGTCGAATTTCATTATTTGAAAAATCAGATTAATCATCTCAACTCTCACATGGATGTTACTTTTGAAAATTAATGAATTATCTGATACATGTGGTCAAATAGAATTGGACGTTAGGACAGAAAGCAGATAGAAATGCCAGATGCTAGACCTGAGATTAGCAGGAGAAATATTATTGCACCATTACAAACCAAGGAATCCATGCAGGCAGAACTACGTCGACCTATGCATTATGGGACATTATAGATGTTGATTGAAGAATCTGACTAATATAAGGAATATAATCAGTTTCAGTCAGACCATTAGCAAAAGAAGCGTTATAATTGCATTAGCAGGAGAAATATTATTACACCATTACAAACCAAGGAATCCATGCAGGCAGAACTACGTCGACCTATGCATTATGGGACATTATAGATGTTCATTGAAGAATCTGACTAATATAAGGAATATCATCAGTTTCAATCAGACCATTAGCAGAAGCAGCGCTATAATTGTATTGTTGGCCAGCGTTACAGTTGTATGCAGTGTTTATATGAAAATTATGAGGTATACCAAAGTTTGGAATGATACAACGGAATTAGAACGTTATGTCTTCTAAATCACTTGATATTTCTTCTGGAACTATTACATATTCTGCACAAGCACTCATTTGACAGTGTATGCATTGGAGATAAGAATTCATTTGCACGTAAGCGTTGAACCCATAAGACAGATAGGTGTTAGTGAAAAAAAAAGACCTGGGCGCAGTGGTATAATGAGAATACATACAACATTACAAAGTGTTAAATTCACAGGGGTAGCATTAATATTGCAGTGGTCGATATTTCATGGCAACATTAATAGATCGGTTACAATATTAATACCATGAAAATGTTAAAATCACAATACATTAGCAGCGCAGTACATTGGGTGCATTAATACGGTGGCAACATTAACATTAACACATATTCCATGGAATATATATTGATAATATAAGGTGGCATATAGTTACCAATGTGTCGATACAAGTGCCACAATGTTATTACAATGGAAATGTTATCAATGTGTTGATACAATATTATTGTGGCGATGATGATATATATATTATTACCAATGGATTGATTCAGTTGCACATTCGTTAATAAATGCATTGGTGAATAAAATGAGTAGTTGCGATAATAGATGTGGGAACATCAGGAGGAACATCAGGATGTTGAAGCAACTTTTTGTTGTTTGATACATTGAATTTATCTATATACGTTGTCATTTGGGCATTGTGTTGGTACATTGGGAAGCATTGATATCCATCCCAATTCCATAAACGTGGATGTCTATGTCGCAGATTCTAAGGCATACATTTTTGAATTCGGGTTTTGCGCCCTAATTAGGATTCTGGACGAGCTGCATTATTCACCATTACAATGGAAATTTTACCGAAATATAAATCCAATTATTAAATCGAGCGTTGGTACAGTGGAGGTTTACAGTGCAGTGCCTATGGTGGTATAATGACAATACCCACAACATTGCATTGGGATGAGTTTTCAAGTTGCAATGATATGGCATCGGTCTCCTTTCTACCTGAACTTCTGTGGATATATAAGCCCGGGGCAGCTAATAGTTATAAACAATTTTTATTTGTGAGCAAAGGCCAAGTGATCGAAATAAGTTGAGAGATGTAAGCGAAAATGGGAGCCATGTAACAAGCTCTTGTTACATCCTTTTGATCTGCATATTATGTATTTGTACAGCGTATTGGTTATATGCTAATGTCATTGGAAATAATGATTTATGCATTTACAATGTGTGGATATGGAGATCGTTGGAAATGTGTGGCGTAGCCCAACAAACTAACTTCCAATGCGTATTTATGGAAAGGTGGAGCGCGTATTAAAATATGGCGTTGGTTTACAATGTGTTTACAATATGGTGTTCTAGCTTTACTTATATGGAGTTGGGAGAGCATGGTCGATCCGGATCGAACACGGTGATGATGAGCAACATCAACATGATCTCAAATCACGTTGACTTTTTTTATATACTTTGATAAACTCAGTGGAACTATACCTCACAAGTGGCATTGATATATAGATTAACTGGACTTCGTTTAATGCATTATTTCCAAGTGGTGAAGCGTTATTACTGTGCAGCGTATTATTTTTGGCATTGATGGGATTGAAAAGTAGCATAAATGCTATTGCAGATATTAAGCTTTGAATTGGAACAATTTTCAATAATGCCATGCAGTCATATATTTGATGGAATTTATATATCCATGTGTGTTGTATAAATTGGACGATGCACAAAAATAAATGTGTGATATTGGAAGCGTCTATTTAATGTGGAACTAGTGATCTGATGTGTTACTACATGTGTTGAATGATATGAATAAATTATGTGGATTGAATGGCACTGCGTTGTCAGATTATGGTACATTTGAGAATACATTCTAGATAGAGTTAAATGATTTCTTGGATTGTTTCCTTAATGAGGAGGGTACATACTCTAGGCATCTAAAGAGTTTAAGAACACTTCATGGCACAATCTCTCACCATTGTTCATGAATTATGTCACTGGTTTGGGACGAACGTTGTGATCTAGGGTTCAACTCTAATGTGGAGGTTCTCAACAAATCAACAGCATTGTATATGCATATTAATGTTGCCAAGGGCTTATAAGATGTTCTCAAGACAACTCTTGGACGCAAGAGCAGCTGTCACTATAGTTCTTTTCTTTTCTTTGGGAAGCTAATGAAACAATGAGAGTGTTACATAAGTAATGCACCCACATGTTCTGGTGGATGGATCTGATATTGGAAAAATAGCTACATTGGATTTGTTTGAGAAATTTAAAACCTCCGTTCAATTTTGAATTCCACATTCCTTGTCCATCGTGCTCAGATCAACACTCATACACACGATAAATTATTAGCAACATTTATTGTTGGCGTCGACAACGAGGTATTAAATAATGTATTCGGAGTATTTATTCTATATATAATAGAAGCAACGTAGTTGGAACAACCTCCATTCATATATATACATTATTATTTCCAATATTTGTAGAAGTTGTTGATGTTATGTGATGTATCAATGAAGTGCACATGCTCCATATGAAATGTTTTCTCATCTCAATCGTGCTTTGGATAACATTATATATGACATCACAAAATATCATTTGTTGTCATTAGGGGAATTTTGAGGTCTAAAATGGGCCTCCTAAGAAAAATGTACAACCAAAATAAACTTTATAAGAACCAATAGGATTCAATATGATGATGCCAACCATGGGGGATCATTCACCATTTTTGGAGTTAAAAAATAAAAAAAAAATAATAAAACTACTTTTTCAACTCGTATTTTCAAGTTATCTCCCTAAGGTTTTGCTCAAATTTTGAGTGGGAGTACTCATTGGATGGAAATCTAATTCTCCATCTAAGGAGTCCCCATGTTACATACTTTCGATGGACCCTACTACATGAAAAGTGAGAAATACATGAAAAAACGTGATTGGAATCACGTTTTCCATATATTTCTCATTTTTTGTGTAACAAGCTCCATCGAAATTATGAAACATGGGTACGCCTTGGATGAGGAATCAAATTCTGCATCCAATGAGTGTTGTCACTCGAAATTTGAGTAAACCCATAGGAGATAAGTTGAAAAAGTAGTTTTTTTTTTTCTTTTTTCCCTCTAAATTTTGATGATGTAATGTAATCTTATTTTATTATTTCCACTATTATTTTATAATTTCCTTAGAAGGCACATTTTAGACCTCAAAACTCCTCTTATGTATATCCTATGCTCCTTCTAAAAGTACATATCTAAAGATTTATTATTATTTTTGCATTGTATAATGTTGGTATCTTATGGGATTAATATGGAATATCGTATTATTGAGCATGATTATGGTGTATCACGAAGTTTTAATATTTCAAAGCATATATTACAATGTGTTCAATTTGTATCATCCTAATGGATGAACTAGCATTTTATTCATACAATTTGAGTTGTAGACAGCGAAGGGAGGACAAATTTTTGGTGAATTCCATAATGATCTTATGCAATTTTCTCAATCATTTTCTCTGTCTCTAGTAAGACAAAAGTTTCATATGGTTGTGAAGGTGCATTGAATGAACAAATCAATGTGGAATGCAATGGTCATATATTTTTGGTTTATGTTTTTCAAATGGATGATTGCAACACTGTGAAAGTTGAAGCCAAATATTCATAATAAGCAGCACTTGTCAAAGATCCAGGTCTCTTCATAAATTGATGTATTCAGAGCCCATATGACACATTGCTTAGAGCTACATTCTTCTAGGAATATTGGAAACATCTAGAGGCAATGCCCATGTCAGTGGTGTGAATGATATTGATTTTTCTGACCCGAATAAGTATCTTTGTTTTATCACTTGTGGGATGTTGTATCTAAAAGAACTCAAATGTTTTTCTTATACTCACAGTGTTGGAGTGAATGAATGCAATCCAAGTGCCTCAAACACTTAAGATGAAGATTTTTTTTTTTCTAAACAAGGAACTGTGGAGGACCATGTTCAATGTAGTTGCTTCCCCATCAAGTTTTATGATTTCCATTGAATGCATGAATTAGTCCCAAACATAGAAATGACTACCTAAAATGAGGGTCTATGCATATGAAAATCCTCTTGTTGGTCTCCATTGTAAACTTGATCCCTTGTCATTGATGTCAAATGGGGAGGTAAGCATAAGGACGGAAGCTAATTTATCAAGTCCCAGGGAAAAAGGGGGAGGATAAATGTTTTTACATCAATGCCAAAGGGGTAGATTGATGGAATTATTGTCATTAATGGAAAAGGAGCAACACAAGGGAAACAAAGATAAAGAAGCAACAAAATTGCAACAAAGGTAAAGGAGCACCCAAAGTGTAGCAAATGCAAGGAAACAACAAAAGTACAACAAAGGCAAAGGAGAAGTGCAACAAAGGCAAAGGAGCAACAAAAGTGTAGCAAAGTTAAACAAAGGAGTAGCGACTAGGCATTGTTGTGATGCAAGGCTATGGCAAAGGAAAATATGTGCAAGAAATAATGTTGCAGAGATTGCTTTGTTGAATAATTTTTTGTGGTCGTGAAGTGTTGTGATACAAGGCAAAGGAAAGACTCCATGACAACAAAGGCAAGACAAAGACATTATGCAAGGCAAGGCAAGACACAAGGAAAAAGAAAATACATGGAGAAATATTGTGATGCAGGGCTATTTGAATATGAATGCTCAATTATGGATTATGTTGATGTATTTAGTTATTACATATTGCTGAAAATAATATTGGGTGGAGCATTTATTTTTTTGTTCTAATATTAAAAATATCAAGATCTTGGAAATGAATGAGTGGAAGGCAAAGAGTCAAGCCTATTCACTTCATATTATTATTAGGAATGCAAACAACCACCAAAATATCTTCATAAAAGATGTGATTTTGGAATGCAAGGCGAGGTTAGAGAGTGGGAGAATGTGTGAGATCTGATTGAGGTATTATGCATTAGTTACCTGGCACATATGAAGCTTATGTGAAGTAGATTTAAAGGGAAGAAGAGGCAGAAATGAAGATGGAGATATGCAGAATTTATGACCAGGTAAATGATCACATTGTTCTTTCTTGTTTGCATCAGGGGATTCTAGCCTCCTTCCAAGTATTGGCTTGATAAACATTCATTCGGAGCCTTTTGAGGTAGGAGCCTCCTGTGGGTTGTAGCCTACATAAAATATATAGGAGTTGGAGCTTCATTGCATGTTGCAGGTTGTAGAAAATTGAGGTAGCAACCTCTTGTAGGTTGGATCCTATAGAAAATCAGATGTAATAAGGAGTAGGAGTTTGCCTTTGCATCACAACAATAATAAAATCATGTTTTTCTCCCTTTAAGGGTTTCCACTTATATCTGGTGTCAATATATGTTGTTATTATGTGCTGATGTGATATTTTAATTTGCTTATTACTTGTTGTTCACATATTCAATCTGTTGGTCATTATTTGTTAAGTTTATCATGTAATGTTTTAGTTAATGAGTTTAATGAAAATAATTTAATGTCCATGAATATACTAAATTGATTTAGCCCCCTTTCAATTCGATCAAGTTTTCATCAATTTTATATTTTTGTACATGTTTGACATGTTCATCAATTAATCTAGAGAATAACAAAACATCATCAATATATACAATAAGACAATCAAAGTATGGATCAAACACTTGATCCATCACCTTTTGGGATTTGGAAAGAGCATGTTTCAATCTGAATGGCATGAAATTCCATTCATAATGTCCATAAAAGATACCGAAGGTTGTTTTAAACTAGTCTTCTTCCTTTATAGAAACTTGCCAGAAACCTAATTTCATGTTAAATTATAAAAATATCTTGGCTCCTGCAATTTTAGCTATTAGCTTTCCTTTGTCATGGATAGGATAAGTGTCATCAACCATAACCGTATTTAATGGATCGTAATTTATTACTAGTGTAGGTACTCCTTTGATTTGTCTCGGAAGCTTATTGATGCAGGAGCATGAGGCTTGAAGACAAAAGGCTTCGAATTTATTCCAAAATACAAAAAAAGTTTACAAGCAAAGGAGTGGGATCCTTTAGCTGTCAATTTACAAAGTTTTCTAGATAGGATTTGAGCTAGGATTTAGGGATTGAGTGATTTTATAATTAATTCAAGTTGTTTAGATTTAGTTGAGATTCTCAAGGAGAATATCAACCAAATTAGATATTGTCTAAGATTAGCAGAGAAAATTTTAAGAACCACCCTAAATTTATATGTATAATAAATGGGTGAATCCCCATGATACATAGGAAAAATGGGAGGCGATTTTATCACTAATATATATATATATATATATATATATATATTGGTGAATCTCTCACCAGATTATATTATCTTGTAAAATCATGGCGAATCTTTTACTGAATTATAAAATCTTGTAAGATCTTGGAAAATATTTCACTGAATAATAAAACATTGTGCAGTCTTGGCGAATGTTTTGTTAAAGTATGAAACCATATATGATAATAATAAAACATATTCATTAAACTATAATATACTAACATACATGTTTGGAAAAAAGAAACATAATTTTCACTTCCTACAAACAATGTTGCAAGTTTTAGTGGCCATGTTTGTCATGGTAGGAGAGATTAATGTTTTCTCTACCACTTTTGTCAAGCTACCACTTTTGCCAAGCTATCAAATTTATTTCTTATTCCATAGACTCCAACTGCGAGATTAAAAAAAAAACACATCAAGCTTGTTTACCCCAACATGCCAACAAGTAGCAAGCCCCAACTATATAATATAATGAAGTAGTAGGTATCCCAAAGGCTTGAAGGGGATCTAATGGAAAGAAGTGACTATTGTCAGAAGCCTTCCAATCAATATATAAATATATAAATGTAGATTTATTATTATTTTAATTGGAAATCTTCAATTAAATAATAAAATTTAATTACATCTCTCCCAATTTAAATTTCTTATTATCATAATTCACTACCTTCATACCATTTTTAACAGCATTGTAACATGTGGATTAATTTCCTTTTTGGTGCACAATATCCGCCTTTTAGAACAATATGGTGCAGTGACCCAACCCCTACAGACCATTACGACAAACTAAGAATAGCAGAGAAGATGAAAGGTTGTACAAACCAACATATTTTTCAAACAACTAATCCAAGATCAGTACCTTAACTTTTTCATGAAGATATCATATTGAGAATGTTTGAAAAATGGTGGGAAATCTGGGTAGCGACTATCTCTCTTCTGCGTGGGTGATACGGAAAGAGTTAAGATTTCATTGTTTTGAATATGTTTGAAAAATGGTGGGAAATCTGGGCAGCGACTATCTCTCTTCTGCGTAGGTGATGCAGATAGAGTTAAGATTTCATTTTTTTGAATATTTTTTCTGTTAAATCAAAAAAACCAATATTAATGGAGATATCGATATTTTTTACTACATTTTGTGAAGTGACTAAATATAGCTTTAACCATTCACTTGAATATTTTTTTTACAATATAATTCCCTAAGTCTATTTAATATCTTCATTATCATAAAAACCAACCTATATCCATCTTAACGCCACATCTACCACTCTTAGAGGGATGAAATCTATTTATCCCTCCTAGCACTTGGTAGACCCGGAATTAATATGGATCTAAGCTGATAGAATTTCCCCTTTAAATAGTCAATTCTCACATGAATACCATGGTATTACCATGGTTCAATACCATGGGTTATCATAAACCTAGAGCTTAAAAACTACTATTAGTAATTTTTAGAAATTAATAAAATTAATAATTGATTTTTATTTTATTTTTTTATTTTAACCAAGTTAAAATGTTTAAGTGACATTAAATTACAAGATCCATTTTTACTCTTGATCTACCAAGCCTTGAGAGGGATCAAATATTTTTTCACTCTATGTTAGTTTGCATATCACGATATTTGATCCAGAGTAAAGATGGATCTATGCTAGTTTAATTCCCCCCTTTAAATAGGTTGCATTCCATGTGAATACCATGGGTCAATACCATGTGCCATCTTTATTTTGCTTATCATGATATTTGATCAAGTGGATCTATGCTAGTTTAATTCCCCCCTTTAAATAAGTTGCATTCCATGTGAATACCATGGGTCAATACCATGTGCCATCTTTATTTTTATTAATACTAATATTAGGGTTAATAATGTTTTTTTGCATGGTATTAATAATAATTTGGCCCATGGTATTTGGCCCATAGGCTTCACCTAAATATAACACATTTTTTAAGTGTTCGTAAATATAAGGTGGCTTATGGAGTAAATATAAAAAATGTTTTATTTATTTACCATACCTCCACTTTATTTATAATTTTATTTATTCACACGCTTACATGTTCATAAATATAAGGTGACATATGGAGTAAATATAAAAAAATGTTTTATTTATTTACCATATCTCTCATTTATTTATATTTTTATTAATTTACCATACCTCTTTTATAAATATGGTATTTGGCCCATAAGATTCATTTAAATGAAACCTCATTTTTGAGCCTTCTTAAATACAAAGAGGGTTATGGACTAAATATAAAAAGAGGTTTTATTTATTTACCATACCTCTATTTTATTTGTATTTTTATTTATTTACCATACCTTTGGAGTAAGTATAAAAAGAGATTTTATTTATTTACCATACCTCCACTGTATTTATATTTTTATTATAACTGTCATAAATACATTTTCTTGAAAACGAGGGCGAATGGAATATTGTAACTCTTAATTTCAAGGGCTAAATTTACTTTTTTTACCCTCTTCCTTAAAATAAGGTGGGCTAACCTCCATACCTAATTTTTTTTATAAAATAAATTTGAGGTGATTTGTAACAATGTACTATGATACAAAATATTAGCCCAATAAAAATATAAAACCCCTTAATTTAGCCCAAAGGCAAAAATTCGCCCCTAAAATTTTCCATGAAGATTAGGCATATTCGATCCATGGATTAAGAATCTAATTGTTAGAATGAAATAATATTTATGTAAGTTCTGAATGATTGTAAAGGGATTTTGACTGATTTGGCTTGATTAGGCTGTATAAGATTAATCTACAGAAACTGTATATCGGTGTATTTGTGTATAATTGGTCAATCCCGAAGGCATTTTATTCTTTCGAAATATCTCTGAGTTCTGTTGATTTCCAGTTTGACTTTTGAATTTAAGTATGTAAACTCTATATTGTATCGCCCAATCTTGCGTTTTCCATGTTTTGAAATAATTTGGTTATGTTCTAAAAACATCGGAGAATATGGTTTGAGACATGTTAAATGTAACGGAGGAGTTAAGTTTGGCAGAACAGAGAAAAGAAAACCTAACAAAATCGTGTTAACCAAAGGAGTCTAGAACCATCTGATCTACAGATTCAATAGATCTACGGTCATCGCACACCAATAAGATTGTGCAATAGTCAAGGAAGAAAAGTGGCTTTATCAGTGACGCTGATTATTGGGTGGAGAAAAAGTGGTAAGCTGTCTTTTGAAATTCTAAGCGATTCCATTAAAGGACCGACACGTAGCACTCGAGTGGATAGAGAAAACCACTTTATCGGGTGGATAAACATCGCGCAAGATCTCTATCCGATATTGCCATTAATCGTTGGATCAAGTGTGCTTTGATTAACAGTGGAGGATCGCCAATTAGTTTTGTTGATCGGGTGAACCAACAACCGTCGGATTGAAAGGATAACCAACTTTGGAGGTATATCACTAATACTCCAAAGGAAATACAAGAAGAAGTTATACCTGAACTCATGGAAATCGTTTTTGGATTTGAACAATTATCTATTACACCTGCACCCAGACCACCACTTATTCACATAGAATCCATAACAGTTCCATGGGTTGTCAGATTCTCTTATTAGTTTTCTTTCTAGGAGATCTTGGATTTATCTTTGGAATAGTTTTATATATTCTCAGTTAATTGTAATAACTCTTCTTTTACATGGCTTTCCTGTGTATTCAACTTTGTAGGGAAGTTATACAAAATACTAATTTTTGTGCCAAAAGGCATTACGTTCCTCTGCACAACATTCTACCTCTAACTGTTTTCTCAATTCTTCTATTTTTCTTATGACTGAAACTTGTTTTAGTCCTTCATCTATATTCAGGTCGGATTTTAGGACTTTGGTTTCTTCTAGCATTTTTTCTAATTGTCCTAGCTCGCGCATGGCTTGGACCATTGTAGAAATCCTAGGGGTGGAGACAAATGGTAGTGTGATGGCATGTAAATACCCATCTTGATTTGGAAATGAGATATAATATCCCGATCTTCCATCATTCAATTTTATTGAACCATGAAGTTCAACAATGGCTAAAAATGGATTTCCCAGGATGCAGTCTACTGGGATACTTCCTACTGCGGATTTGGCATTAATGCAGTAGTTTTCTAAACAAATAGTGGCTTTAGAAACTTCATAATGGAAGTTTTACTCTTGTGTTCCTGGCCCTATGAATTCTCTTTTTTCCTTTGTCCAATATTTAGCAGGGATTTATTTTTGGTTCAATAATTTATATATGCTCCTGTGTCTAACAAATTCTTTAGGGTAAAGACTTCTCCTAGAATCTAGAATGTAAGCATAACATAATATTGCTTATGTTGTACTATCATAATTTTCATGTTATTTAGCCATGAATATTCATCTTATCCGACTTCATATATTTCTAAATTTGCATTCTTTTTGAAAGAGGGTATTTGTTATAATATTTCATCTTCTTTCATTTTACCTCTTTCTAGTCTAGAGACTCGAGCTTTGATTCCACTGATTTCTTTATTCAAACTTCTTATCTCTTGACTAACTTCATTCATAGTAAGAATTATTTACTTGTCTTGTCGGTGTATTCTTTGAAATGATTTAGTATTTTTTTCATAAGAAGCATCAACAAAAAGCGCTTTCAGCGCAATACCTTCTCCTGAATTTACTGATGTAGAACCTTGGTTCTTGAGCACGGTCTGTAAAACTATTTCCATCAGTTTCTCCTTCATTTCACCTTCGGGAAGCATTTTTATTCTGACTAATGGTTTTGCTTCTTCATCACCAGAAATGTGAGCTGTTGGCTTATATGGGACTAACCCAAGTTCGGAAGAATTATTTAGCCAAGAAAATCCCGCAGCTACCGGCCCTTTCGGCAACAGCCCACGAAGCGTGGACTGAGGTCTCACCCGAGGTAGTAGGGGACGGTGCTAGAACTAGGTTTCTGCACCCTTGGGATGTCTATATGTGGTGTGGAGGTTTCGCGCCCCATTCTGCAGCTTCGCACTGCACTGTATTCGCGTGGATCCCGAATACCTCTTACTGTCTATTAGCTTATAGTTCACAGATCTAGTCTATTGGATGAAGTATTGCAAATTGGGTCTATTTTAGATTCGTCTTTAAGCAAACATTTATCATATTTATTCAGTTCACGTATCACGATTAAACCCAAATTCACAAGTGTTCAATAAGCAATCATATGCGCATAGATCAAGACAGTCTTATTAATCATACAAAATGCTAGATTCACGATAATTCAGAGTTCACAAAAAATTCTTAGAAGGACTTATCTTTATTTCCACTTATCACCAGTACATCTAGATCCGCCTTGCGCACTCAGCTGCAGGAGTCTGCGCACTCAGATGCAGGGGTCTGCACACACAACTGCGAACTCTTCTAGGCCTCTATGCACATAGCTGCAGAGCTTCTATCCCCTACCCAAACCCTCGACTCGGACTTACAGACGATTTCAGACTACTTCTAACAACCAATTACATTTTAGCTCCAAGATCATGTCCAAAAAGAACGACCTTTCCCACATAGAGCCACGCTCTATTTATACCTATCTATGGTCTGTGGACCGACTTACTTCCTATTATTTTATATTATTTTTTGGGCAGACAACCCTTTGACTCGGTCTTTTACATTTCGCACTCCGCATATTTCAGAGGTTTACAATATTTTTATCCTAATTTGTAGGCTATTAGACCCAAAGCTGTTACGCAGGACCTCCGCTACCCAACAGTCCCCCAACATAATTATCATGACTCGTCCCGAGTCACTCGTTGGTGCGGCGAGATGTGATGTCATGGCTTCGCGGTTCACCTCCCTCTGAGTGATGCTCATCGTCCTACTGCTTCTTCGTTGTCTCCTACAACGCTTCGTCTGGCTCCTACTTCATTGTTTTTACCACTTCCTATGACCGATGATGCTCATTCTTCTCTGCTCGGTTAACACAGAACACTCCCTCATCGGATTTTAGCTCGAGCAGGGGAGCCGCGTATGGGACCTCCTTGTACCACTGTAGCCACTTCCATCCTTCGTATCCGCTCCTTGCCTTGTCTGCTATAGCTTGTGTTGCAATTTTGCAAGATTGTTGCTGCTATCCGTGAGATCCCACTCCTTAAGGTCTTTCAGAGACGCCTTAGTAACTTCGGTTCCACTCATAGTCTCTGTTTTTCCATTCTTTTGCTGAATTGTTGTGGTTCGTCGACCTGCTCATGGGCAGGGCAACGACATCCGGACCAATTCTGCTTCGTGTCTCCCCTTTTCCGGTACATCCCCTACTATTGAGGCAACAAGCTGCGGAACGCCCATGGTTGTCAACACCATGCTCCTTAGATAGTCCTGCTGCTCCATCGGCCATATCACCACCCTCGGGCTTATTCCTTGTGCAGAGATACTAACCAGCTCCATATCAATACTTAGCATACGCTTTGCGGAAGTGTAGTTCGCCCGGTGGATGCCCCTTAGTGATTTATAAGCGATTTGAATTTCAAATTCCCTGATTCCCACCTATTCCAGCATCCCCATGGAAATTTTGTGGCAGCTCGTGCCATGTCTGGCTCATACTCCTCCTCTTAATTGCCCACCGCTTGCTCCCTTTCGCCATAATGTAGACATCTTGTCGTGAATAGTGACATGAACGGTCACCTCTGCTCGGAGCAACGCAGCAGCATGCTTCTGACCGTGCGACCACGATCTTGATGATGAGCCCGATCGACGCGTATCCTGGCACTCGCGCCTCTTTCTCCCAGACTGCTTTACCGTCCCGTGCTCTCTTTCAACTGGCTGGAGCAGTGAGACTGTCCCTCGAGAGGTTAGTCAGGCAGCCAACCTGCCCATATAGAGCTTTAGGCGACTGCCATTCACTCAGCTTGGGAAGGGGTCTCCATTGAGTTTGGCAAGCTAAACCGTGCCCCCGTCGGTAACTTCTTTGACAACAAAGGGTTCTAGGCAATGCATTCAGAGTTTTCCATGGAATTTCTCGAATTTATTGTCGTATAGCAATACTAGATCATTCTCCTTGAAAGTGCGCACCTTGATATGATGATCATGCCACACTTCTTTGCGTTGTTTCTATACTTGCTGATGGAATCCAGCCAAAAAATTTTCCTCCTCCAGTTCTTCGAGTTTCACGAGCCTTTCCTCCAAAGCATCACGGTTTGTCATACCGGTGATTTCTGCTATCCGCAAACTAGGCACAATATATTCCATAGGCATAACAGCCTCCTTGCCATAGACTAACCGAAAAGGTGTATGGCCCGTCAGCTTCTTGCATATGGTTCAGTATGCCCATAGCACAGCAAGGATGCACAAGTCCCAGTCCTTTCATCATGCATTACAGACCTTGGTCAATGCAGTCTCCAAGATTTTGTTGAATGCCTCAACTGTCCCATTCGCTTGCGGGTGGTATGGCGTACTCTGCTGGTGATATATCTGGAATTCCTTAGTGAGTGCGCTGATTGTTTCATTCAGAAAATGCATTCCCCAGTCGCTCATGAGAATTTTGGGACATCCAAACCTTGTCAGGATGTTCTTGAACAAAAACTTTGCAGTTGTTGTAGCCGTACAATCCTTAACCAGTTGTGCCTTGACCCATTGGGTCAAATACTCTGTGGCGGTGATGATATAACGCACGCCCATTTTCGAACGCAGCTTGATAGGTCCTACGAAGTCGATTGAGTACTTCTCGAAGGGTTGTAGCGTCATCTATGGCTGGAGCGGCATTTCATCTCTCCGCAATGGTTTCCCTGTCCGTTGACATACGTCGCAGGCTCGGCAATGTGCTTTCGAATCCTGATGCAGAGTAGGCCACCATAATCCTGCGCGAAGGATCTTCTGAGTTGTGGCGCGACCCACATAATGTCTGCTAGCAACCCCCCCATGTGCTTCGGCCAGGATCTGTCCTTGCTAAACTCCGGGACATATCGACGCAAGATCTCATCGTTGCCCATTTTGTAGAGGTGTCCTGCAATCACGGTGAATTTTGTTGTGCATATCACCAATTCCTTCTTCTGCTGAATGGAGTATCCCTACAGCATGATCCCTATAGTTAAGAAATGGATTATATCTTCAAAATGGCCATCTGCTACATGCACCGCATATAGCTAAGCATCCAGAAGTCCATCCTCTAGATTTTTGGGTTCTTCAGTGGTCTCAATTCAGGACAGGTGATCTGGGCCTGCATTTAGATGTCCCTGTTTGACGATGACCACAAATTCATACTCCTGGAATAACAGCAACCATCTACAGATACACCCCCCCAATACAGGCTTATTCACTAGGTATTTTAACGTCGAGTGATCGATATACATCTTAAAGTGACCTCCAAGCAGATAGTGGCGGAATTTTTGAAGCGCGTATACCGTCGCTAATCCCTCGCGCTCAATAGTGGAGTAATTCTTCTCAGCTTTTGACAACTGATGATTTGCGAACGCAATCGGGTGGTCAATGACCTCCGCTCCTGGTTGAGTAAGTACTGCCCCTAATACGATACGTGACGCGTCGACATGCACATGAAATTCGACGTCCCATTTTGGAAAGACTAATACAGGGGCCGATGCCATATTTTCCTTAAGCATCTCCAGACTTTTGTTACATTCCTCATTCCAACAATAAGTAGCATCCTTCTTCAGCAACTGTTCCATCGGAGCCGTGATCTGGGCGTAGATTTTGATGAAATTTCGATAGTAGCCCATGTGTCCTAGCGTGGCGCGTAATTGCTTAACACTTCACGGCACTTGCAGATTGAGTATGACGGCAATATTTTCTGGATCCACCATCAGGCCTTACTTACAGACCACATGGCCCAGTGATCCAAATTGGATCCATGAAGAATTGTCAAAAGGACCATGACTGTATTAGGTCGGGAAAGACATTAAATAATTAAGAAACAGTGGTAAAAAACACCTCTGAACAGTGGCAGTTAGTGGCAAGCGTGGAGCGATGAGGACCTCGGTCAGCACGGCCCATGGATATTGCGCAGAAGTCGAAACTACCCCCTGGGAAGCCCGGATCGGGAAACAGAGACAATTTTGGATGCATGATTAGTGCTTAGCGCTTAGCACTAATCGCGCATCGCTAGGCAAAACCCCTCGAAATGGTAAGGCCCTGAGCGCTCGGTCGCATGAAGAGCTGGGAGAACCATGGGGAAAAGGTTAAAGGACAAGGCGGGACTCATGCTCCAAAAACTGGCAATATTGATTGGGGGCACCCTCAAGCGGTAAGCGGAATTAGCAAAAATGAAGCGATTCCACTCAACGGACGATGCATGGCAAGTGGAGGAGAGAGAAAACCGTCGCTGATCGTGCGCTAACAGTCGAGCAAGTCAACCGCATGAAACGTGCGTATGGAATCGGATCTGGAAGCCCCAAATATAACGACTGAGATCGCGCCCGATGGTAAAGCGAAATCAATGGGGGATTAAACCGCAGTTTGTAAAGATTTGACGTCCAATTTGACTGCCAAGGTGGCAGAATACTCATTCCATGGCGTAACGGAAAAACCGAACCAATGAAGCGAGTTGGCGCAGCTGCAGGAGGACATGTGGCCACTCCCTGTGAGCTTTATGGTGACACCAAACAGGGAACTCCAAGCAAAGCTGTAGCAAGCGATCCGACAGGAAGTGGAAAAGGAATCGAACAGCCATGGGAACGAATGGTTTTAAAACCATGCATAGAAAAAGCAAATAGACACCAAAACCCCAAGAGGAGGACAGAACATAGAGAGGAAGAACAGAGAAAAGAAAGATAGTGAAGTAAAAGCATAATGGAAGACAGAGGGCCAAGCTGACCAAAGGCAGCATCGAGCACCAGAGAGCTTGAGAGATTTAAGCTATCCCTAAGAGGATATGTCCGGACTGAGCACCACATCGGGCTCTCTCCATTAGAGACGAGAAAGGTCACAGAGCTGGTAAGGAAAAGAGTCTATGTACTCTAGTGGCATAGGGCATCCAAGAACCACCCTGCCAGGAAAATTCTGTTTAGGAGACTCACATTGAGCTCCTTCATTGTAATTATCTACTTTAAGACACAATAAAAGAAGGCCACCATTGAGAGCTGGACCAGAGACGTAGCCCTGGAGGATAGGGTGAACTCCTTATTAAATTCTTGTGTTCTTATATTGCTTACTGTATTTCTCTGTTGTTTTCCATTTCAAGTGTCTGTGTATTTGCAATCTGATTGATCCATTGCTTAAATAACATAGACACGCACCATCACATGAGTCTGTAATACCTTCGTGTAATAAATCTTAACTGAGATCATTCATACGGTGATTATTAGATCAAGTGGTATTAGAGATTTAGGATGTAAGGTTAGACAAGCTTGTGTTGGTTTAGCTCTTGAATGCTCACTAGATCAAAGCTCAAATTAGGAGAAGGAGAGTTGGTGGAAACAAATCCTGAAATTGGGAGAGTCTATCCTCGGAAGACAATGTCAGAAGAAGGTTCTGTAGGGCCAGACCCTCAATTCATAGAAAGCTTCCTAGCTATAAAGTCCATGGTAGAATAGATGTAAAGGGACTTTAGAAAACATAAGGCTGAAGATTCATCAGGTTCTAAACAAGACAAAGAAGAAGATGAGTCTCACTTCCAAGACCACTCCAAAGGAAAAGGGAAAGATAAAAGCTTTCTCACACCTCCTAATAGCCCTGTGCATAACAAGAAAGTATCTTTAATCAAACTAGATGTTAAACTTTTTATTTGCCTATATATGATGGGGAGTTAAATGCTGAAAATCTAGACAATTGGATTAGACAAATTGATGTTTATTGCAGAGTACAGAACATCGGCTCAGACAAGAGTAAGATTCAGCTAGCAAGCCTATGCTTAGGAGGCACTGCCTTGGTTTGGTGGGAAGGCAGAGCTCAAGCTGACATGAAAAGACATGGTAAGACCATCTCTGTCTGGAGTGAATTTGTTTATGCAATCAAAAAGCAGTTCTATCCATTGGCCTACATGCAACAAGCCATGATGAGTTGGCAAACTCTTCGACAGTTGAAAGGGAAAAGTGTGCAAGGGTAACCTCAAAAATTTAGAAAGAGAGCATTGATTCTAGGAATCTCACTAGACTCACCAGAAACTCTTTTGAAGTACATTGGTGGTCTACACAGCTACATGAGGCATACCATCCTCATGTTTAATCCCACTAGTATAGATGAGGTGTTTGTACAAGCTACTCATCTAGAAGCTAGAGGAAAGAATGGAAATCCATAAGTTGGGGGACCATCCTAACCCACTGCAAGCAAGAGCAGGGAGAAAAGAAAACAGAAGTGGAAAGCAAGGAAGGATAACACTACATAGAAAAGCAAACGTCATGCACTCACTGTAAAAAGGATGGGCATGATGATAAGCATTGTTGGATTCTGCATCCAGAGTTGAGACCTAAGAAGGTCAAGGGCAAGAAGAAGAAGACTGATGCAGCTATTCAAAAAGATTTGGGGTCAGACTCGGGAGATGAAACAACTATTGCCGCCACAGGTATAAAAGGTAAGAATTCTGAAGCATCTACTGGTAATTCTGCTCAATCTATTATTCATGAAGAAAATGAGAGAAAAAGACATGAGCTTTTCCATATTCGAGTTATTTCCAAACATCAAACGATTGATACTTTGTTTGATAGTGGCTCACAAGTAAATTTAATTTATGAAGCAATTGTAAAGAAATTGGGATTAGCAACTACACCTCACAAGAAACCATACCCATTAGGATGGTTGAATGATAAAGAACAACTACAAGTGACTAGACAGTGCAAACTCAAGTTTTCTTTTGGGTCAGCATTTGTAGATGAGGTTGAGTTAGACATAATTCCTTTGGATATATGTGGAATTGTTTTAGGAAGTCCTTACTTTTACGATAGAAAGGCTATTTTCTATAGGGCTGAGAACAAGTATATGATTGTTAAATTTGGAATCGAATACTTTGTAAGAGCTCATAAGCTCAAGAATAATTATACTCTCATAAACTCATGGCAGATGAAAAGAATGATAAATTCATGCAAACAATTCTTACTAATGGTTGTAAAAGAAAAGAAACCTGATAAGACCAATGTATTTGAGGGCTGTAACGTTACACAACAAGCTGATATAGAAAAGGTTGTTTCAGAATATGATATCTTATTTCAGGAACCTAAAGGTCTGCCACCCAAAAAGGAAATAGTACATGATATTATTTTGCAGCAAGATGTTCCATTTCCTAACATTGGGATGTACAGGTTGTTAGCTTTAGAGAATGTTGAAATCAAGAAGCAGGTGCAGGGTGCAGGAGTTGCTCGATAAGGGGTTTATCAGGCCTAGCACATCACCATGTGGGTCACCAATCATTTTGGTGAGAAAGAAAGATGGCTCATGGAGAATGTGCATCGATTATCGAGCACTGAATAAGATAACAATCAAGAATCGTTATCCCCTTCCTCGCATAGATGATCTTTTAGATCAATTGAAGGAAGCTATTTATTTCACCAAGCTAGACTTACACAATGGATACCATCACGTCAGAGTTGTAGAACAAGATGCATGGAAGACTGCTTTCAAAACAATGCAGGGATTGTATGAGTGGCTGGTTATGCCTTTTGGCTTAACTAATGCTCCTGCTACTTTAATGAGATTAATGAATGATGTACTCATACCTTTTCTTGATGATTTTGTTATTGTGTACCCGGATGACATTATGATTTTTAGTAAAACGTGGGAAGAACATTTAAAGCATCTTAAGCAGACACTAGATGTTTTGAAAAGAGAAAAACTTTATGTTAAACTCTCAAAATGTGAATTTGGCAAGACATCTCTAAACTACTTGGGTCATATAGTAGGGGGTGGTGAATTGAAGATAGATCCTTCTAAAGGGGCAGTCATTGTAAACTGGCCTAAACCCAAGTCTACTACAAAAGTGAGAAGCTTCTTAGGAGCAGCACAATATTGGAGGAAGTTCATTTCTAACTTTTCCTCAGTTGCAACTCCCTTACATGCTTTAACAGGATTGAACAAGGTGTATTAGTGGGGAGGCAAACATCAGAAAGCCTTCGACACCTTGAAAGAAAAGATTAGGAAGGTGAGGATGACGTGCAGGGGAGATGTGGAGTACCTTAGGATTATGCTCCAAGGTTGAAAGACGAGCAGTGCAAAGTGGATTGAGATTGAAAAAGTGAGAAACCAATTCCCTCACTTAGTCGATGCTTAAAAACCAACTTTTGGTGGTCCAAAAGCTTTTCAGTGGGAAGGTTGTGATTCCAATTGGATCCATGAAGAATTGTCAGAAGGACCATGACTATATCAGGTCAGGACAGACATCAAAGAATTAAGAAACAATGGTCAAAAACACCTCTGAACAGTGGCAGTTAGCGGCCAGCGTGGAGCGACGAGGACCTCGGTCAAAGCGTGCTGACTGAGGCCCATGGAGATTGCACAAGAGGCGAAACTAGCCCCTGGGAAGCCCAGATCGGGAAACAGAGGTAGTTTTGATGTGCGATTAAAAACACCTCTGAACAGTGGCAGTTAGTGGCCAGCGTGGAGCGATGAGGACCTCGGTCAAAGCGCACTAACTGAGGCCCATGGAGACTGCGCAGGAGGCGAAACTAGCCCCTGGGAAGCCCGGATCAGGAAACAGAGGCAGTTTTTAATCACGCATCGTTGGGCAAAAACCCCTCGAAATGGGAAGGCCTCGAGCGATCGGTCGCATGAAGAGCTGGGAGAACTGTGGGGAAAAGGCTAAAGGACAAAGCGGGACCCATGCTCCGAAAACTGGTGGTATTGATCGGGGGCACCCTCAAGCGGTAAGCAAAATTGGTGAAAACAGAGCGATTCCACTCAACGGACGATGCGTGGCAAGCAGAGGAGAGAGAAAACCACCTTTGATCACGCGCTAACGGTCAAGCAAGTCAACCATGCGAAACATGCGTATGGCGTCAGATCTAGAGGCCCCAAATCTAACGGCTGAGATCACGCCCGATGGGAAAGCAGAATCGACAGGGGATTAAGCCGCAATTTGTAAAGATTTGACGTCCAATTTGACTACCAAGGTGGCAGAAGACTCATTTCATGACGTAACGGAAAAACCCAACCGACGAAGCGAGTTGGTGCAGCTGCAGGAGGACATGTTGCCACTCCTTGTGAGCCTGATGATGACACCGAATAAGGAACTCCAAGCGAAGCTGTACCAGGCGATCTGACGGGAAGTGGAAGAGGAATCAAATAGTGATGGGAACGAATGGTTTTAAAACCATGCACAGAAAAAGTAGACAGACACCAGAACCCCAAGAGGAGGATGGAACACAGAAAGGAAGAACAGAGAAAAGAAAGACAGTGAAGCAAAAGCAGAACAGAAGACAGAGGGCCAAGCTGACCAAAGGCAGCATCGAACACCAGAGAGCTTGAGAGATTCAAGCTATCCCTAAGAGGATCTATCCGAACTGAGCACCACATTGGGCTCTCTCCATTAGAGACCAGAAAGGTCATAGAGCTGGTAAGGAAAAGAGTCTATGTACTCTAGTGGCTTGGGGCATCCAAGAACCACCCTGCCAAGCAAATTCTGTTCAAGAGACTCACATTGAGCTCCTTCATTGTAATTCTCTGCTATAAGACACAATAAAAGAAGGCCACCATTGAGAGCTACACTGGAGACATAGCCCTGGAGGATAGGGTGAACTCCTTATTAAATTATTGTGTTCTTATATTGCTTACTGTATTTCTCTACTGTTTTCCATTTCAAGTGTCTGTGTATTTGCAATCTGATTGATTCGTTGCCTAAATAACATAGACACACACCGGCACATGAGTCTGTAATACCTTCATGTAATAAATCTTAACTGAAATCATTCATAGGTGATTATCAGATCACCCAGCAGGTTCCCGAATGGGACAAGGAAAGTACACTTCTTCAAGTTTAGTGCAATCTGATGTCGGCAGCAAGTATCCAACATCAACTGTAAGCTTGCTACGTGCTTCTTAACCAGTCCAAACACGGTCCAGTCATCAAGATAGACTTCTAAGAACTTGTGGATAAATTCTTTGAATGCCGTGACTACTATTCATGAAAAATATTGCCGGCGCATTCTTCAGTTCGAAGGGCATCACTGTGTACTCAAAGCAACCCCATTCAGTAGTGAACGTTGTCTTACACTTGTCCTTTGGCACAAGCTTGATCTAGTGGTATCCTGAGAACCCATCCGTGAAGGAGTAGGCTTCCTGCCCCCCCACATTTTATAGCTCCTCATCTGTAAATGGTGTTGGAAATGGATCATTGACACAGGCATCATTGAGCTTCTTGAGATCCACGCAAATGCGAATCTCGCCCTTATGTTTCTTCTCCTGCACAACCATTGGACTTACCCAGTCGGACTCCTTGACTGGTTCAATGATCCCTGCTGCTAGCATCTTGTCCAATTCTTCGCAGACCTTTGCTTTATATTTTGGATTCAATTGGTAGGGTCGCTACTTCATTGGTCTCACCCTGGCTTTAATGTTATCTTCATCATTCCTAAGTCTCCTAGGATCCCTTTTAACTCCATGATCTTTGTTGGGAACAAATCTCGGTATTCCCAAAGCAATTCGACGACCTTTTCCACTGTGGCATCGTCCCAGTAGTCCCCAAGTGTTGCATACTTCAGCTCTTCTTCGGTTCAAATATTGACTTGTTTCGTTTTCAATGGCACCGTGATATCTGGATCTCCGATTTCAAGTCCATGCACTTCCCGGCTCCCCTCTGATTCCGGAATATTGATGTTTCGCGGGATCGTCCTCATCATATTCTACCTAGACATTATAACATTCGAGGGCCTGTATCAGCTACCGCAACCAGTTGGGATGCACAGTTTCCTCTGGCTCAAACAGTGTCTTGAATATGGCGGCCTTTACCAGTTGTAACGCTTCGTCCACGGGATCCATCCATTGATCTTCAAACAGGAATGTCGACAAAAACCCTACGTGCAAGATATCCCACTCGCCTATGTCATGCCAGAGCTCTGCTTCCATATACCAGTTTTTGGGAATGACATCCAGGGTGTGATAAAATAAGTGCACCCATTCTGGCTGAGGTTCCTCTCTGTAGGCTTTGATCCACCTGGTAAGGTGCATGCGTGGATCATCACGTCCATCGTATTTCTCCGCTATGCGTAGTTCCGACTTCCCAAATCTGATCTTCATCATGCGCCTACAGGCGCACCAATCTTCGAATGTCCTTTCATGTGTGCCCCACCATCGCGCAGGCGTTGCGCGCAGCGCCCATCTCATTGCATCAAACCGTTGGTGCTCTAGTACTCCGATTTCAAATTCAGTTAGGAATTCATCTACCATCGTCAACCCATCATACTTCGGCAATTCGCAATCTTGGGCTCTTACACAGTACAACAATTTCGTCACCATGTTGTAGTGTAGCGTGGTTACTCCATTCAACCTGTTGCGCCACCGCTCGTCTTCATCATCTGAATTAGAAGTGCAAGATTCTCCATCAGCCCGTGATATTCTTCTATCGTCCGATGTCTTGACACATCCTCGCTCTTGGGCAAACATTCTGTGCTACAATCTACGTCTTCATCGCGTTCTCTGTCGTGTATCGGTTCAATGTAGCGCGATCTTCATCCGGATCTAGTGGAATGATGACGCGGAGCGCCTTTGTTTCAAATATCATTGTCTATTTTTTTAGATTAATAACTACATTCATGTCAGTGGCCCAATCTATTCCTAACAACGTAGGGTAGGGCATACTTTCATCCATGAGCTCAATAACTTCAAAGTCCATCTGGGTACTTGTGCCGTCAAGGTCTACCGTAACCCCTTGCAGTCTTCCCATGGGCAGCACCTTTTGTTGATTTGCCATTCGTAATTGGATAGGGGACCATTGTAGTGTAGGCTTACCCATGCTCTCCCACGTCTGTTTCAGCAATATGTTGGCATCTGAGCCCAGATCCAAAATGACTTGCTCCATCTCATAATCGTCGATCTGCGTTGTTAACTGCATTTCCCTTCCAGTCTAGGATGCATGTCTTCCCAACTTCGAAGGACGCGAGGTTCACTCCATCCTGCGCATCTATTTATCACTTCTTGTAAGCCTTTAACTGCCCTATTGTCGCGAAGCAACTTTATACATGTCTCTAAAAAGGTAGTTATCATAGAGGGGTCCTTATCCAATTCAGGTTGATCCCTACTACCTGAGGTAGAGACCTCCGCGAAGCTCTCTCGAGCTTCCAGATATGTCTCCTTATCGCCCCTTGAGTTCCGTCCATCTGCTCCTATGGCCGTGCCACCCCTCAACACCATGTTGACCTTGGGATCTTCCTCGTGGGGTTCGGACCTCATCATCTACACATTTTGGGTCTTTGTTGGTTGCGCTGCTTTTCTTTCACGAATTTGCACTATCAATGTAGGACAACCTATCAGCTCACGATCAAACTGCTCACAGTAACTGCACGAAATTCTAGTTGGATTGGTACAATCCCGCGCGTAATGTCCTGGGCCTCCGCAGTTGTAGCAGATTAGCTGCCCGTGACCCCATCCTGGCCCCACTCCGTCCCATCCTCGTCCACGGCCCTCGAACGCACCACGCGTGATAGCCGCGGCTGGATCCTGATCTCGCACCTCAGTCTGCATTATGTAAGTAGGTGACTGGTCCATTAACAATTGGTAGCTACGACAGTCTCTTTCCTCATGGCCCACCGACCTGCAAAAGTTGCAAAATAGCTGATGGGGGATCTAGTTGTATTTTGGTAATAGATGACAGTTATCAATGTTGTGCTTTCCTCCCACTTGATAGATTGCACACCAGAGCAGGGCTGTGGTGCTTGGTCCTGTCTGTGCCTCTGGTCACAATAGCATTGGTCCCCCCATTGCCACAAAATTTACTATGATTGCGCAGTGATATTTATCGTGTCCCTGGCTTCTGCACTTTATACACCATACTTCCTCCCGAACTTCTGCTCACGGTATCTGTTCTTGTTTTAGCTTCTTCATTTAACACACAAATCTTGGATCTGCGCTTGGATTTGCTGAACTACCAACCCCGGGTCTTGCAATGGAGTCTCGTGTAACCTCATTTCTATCTCTAACGCTTCAGCCTGGGTCGAGATCTTCTGTTGTGATAGAGCCACCATTAGATGTGGTGTTAAGGATGCCATAAACCAAGCGCAGCATTGCGCATTCGTCAATGTCATGTTAGCCTCGCAAATAGTACTTTTCAGTCTTTGGTCCAAATCCCACGGGGTTTCTCCAGGCATCATCGCGATTTCTTTGAACCCTATAATCGTGTTTCTGACTTCGGCTGGCTAAACTCCTTCTTCAATTCGGTCTGAATTTCCGTTGTCCCCGTTATTGGGTGCTTGCTTGAATATTTTATGTACCATGTCAGTGCTCGGTCCTGCAGCGCGCTGACTAAGGTAGCCTTTCTAATATTATCATCCGTGATTTGCTGCGCATTCCATACTGATGTTAGCACAAACCAGAATTGTTCCGGGTCTTCACCTCCTGCTCCTTTGAATATCGGTAACTGAATCGTGCTCGCCATAGTTACCCTTGATCTACTACTGTTCCTGATCCCTTCGATCCTTCAACATTCTTCTCTATAAAGTCCCCACGTTTCACACCAGACACCCCTTAGGTAGATCCTGGTCCTGGCAACGGAACCATTTGTTGGCTTATATGGGCCTGACCCAGGTTCGGAAGAATTATTTAGCAAAGCAAATCTCGCAGCTATCGGCCCTTTCGGCAATAGCTCGCGAAGTGACCACTGAGGTCTCACCCGAGGTAGCATGGGAGGGCGTTGGAACTAGGTTTCCGCACCCGTGGGATGTCTAGATGTGGTGTGGAGGTTTCGCGCCCCGTTCTACAGCTTCCTGCTATGTTGTATTCGCACATATCCCGAATACCTCTTACTGTCTATTAGCGTGCAATCCACAGATCTAGTCTATTGGATGAAGTATTGCAAATCGGATCTATTTTAGATTTGTATTTAAGCAAACATTTATCAAATTTATTCAGTTCGCGTATTATGATTAAACCTAGATTCACAAGTGTTCAATAAGCAATCATATGCGCATAGATCAAAACAGTCTTATTGATCATACAAAATTCCAGATTCACAATAATTCAGAGTTAAACAAAATTCTCAGAAGGACTTATATTTATTTCCACTTATCACCAGTACATCTAGATCCGCCCTGTGCACTCAGCTACAGGGGTCCATGCACACAGCTGCAGACTCTTCCAGGCCTCTGCACACACAGCTGCAGAGCCTCTATCCCCTACCCAAACCCTCGACTCGGACTTACAGATGCTTTCAGACTGCTTCTAACAACCCATTACATTTTAGCTCCAAGATCATGCCCAAAAAGAACTGCCTTTCCCTCATAGAGCCGCGCTCTATTTATACCTATCTATGGTCCATGGACCGACTTACTTCCTATTATTTTATATTATTTTTCGAGCGGACAACCCTTTGACTCGGTCTTTTACATTTCGCGCTCCACATATTTCAACGGTTTACAATATTTTTATCCTAATTTCTAGGCTATCAGACCCAAAGCTGTTACACGAGACCTTCGCTACCCAACATGAGCCATACAAATTTTTAACTTTTGCTGTAGATTAGGCTCCTCTTCAGAGATATACTCAAAAGCTGACTTGGAATTGTTGCAATAGAAATTGTCTGAATTTATGCATTTTCAATGGTCAGCAACAAATACTGAATCATGATTTTCTTAATATTCTGAGTCAAAAAGACTTAAACTTGAAGTCGCAATAGAATCACAACAATTTTGTCTTATACCATGTATTTATTCTTTAATATAAATTTTAGGACAATTTTCTGCTTTGTGGAATTTGGACCCACATTTATAACATTGAACTGAGGTTAGTGATTTTCCTTC
Organism: Pinus tabuliformis; assembly: GCA_031772625.1. Taxonomy (NCBI): domain Eukaryota; kingdom Viridiplantae; phylum Streptophyta; class Pinopsida; order Pinales; family Pinaceae; genus Pinus; species Pinus tabuliformis. The sequence continues at coordinate 1,717,944,931 of CM062817.1, read as the reverse complement.
TTCTCTCCTTTATCTATCTTGCTGATATTTCTTAGAAAATTATTTTGACCTTTTCCCTTTGTATAACTTAGATTCATCCCCTTGTGGACATTTATTTGAGGTATGACCTTGTTCCCACATAACCAACAAGTAAGTTTGTTCCAAGATTTTTGCTTGTGTGTTCCTAGATGGATGTCTTGTAGACCATAGTAATGGGATCTAGAAATTCTTTTATAATATCCCTTTGCTATTTTTTTATTTTTGAGGTTTTGCCGATAGATATTTCCTTTTTGAAACTTTTTTCATGGCCTTTTTAACTCTCTTTGTACAACTAGGTCATCTAAAGACATGCCATATTTATTACATATAAATTTGCTATCAGGTAGCCTTGACTTTTTTATATAGAATTTTTTAATTTCATATTTTTACAAAGGCCTGCCATTTCTTTAGTTATAACACTGTATATCCCCCCCCAAGTATAGGACTCATATGGGTTTTGGAAAACATTTTGTATTTTCAAATAATTTACGAACTTTGAAGGAAGGGCCACAAGATAAACCCGTTTCCACAAAATATTTTTACTATATTTTACTTCATAGATCCTTGGGACCCAATCTCTATGGAACTATTCATACTGTTACATTCTTTTTCATTTAAGGTGCATTAGCATTAGAGATTTCTTGTCAGAAATCTTTGTTTTTGCACCTCACTAGTGTTCAAGGATAAAAGATGTTAGTTCTACGATCATGCTGCTTTGTAGACTTCCATATGAATTATGTATAATATCAATAGGGTCATATTTCATTGTTTCTTCTGCCATTTTATCTACAAACGCTGGGGAATATTCCACTTCCCACCATCTTTAAATGGTACCAATTAAACACTGAATTAATGTATTACAAGGCTTCCACTTCACTTTTTCCTCTCATGCACATTAGCTTATACTCAATAAACATATGATCTATCAATTATCTTTTTTGTCCTAAAATCAAGTTATTAATATTCCATTCCTTAGTAAAAATGTTAGAGTCTCACACAAATTTCACTTACCATTTAGATCAGGGGCAGGGTATCGAGAGTATTGGCTGGGAAGTGGTTCAAAAACTGGTATTAGATGGGACTTAGATGAAGGCTTTGGTTTTTCTACTTTTCTTTTGGAAACAAGCTAGGAAATTTATCTACAGTTTTATGAACATATTGTATTTGTACAGGATGGTTGAAAAGTAATGAAGAAGGAATTTCTTTGTCTTTGTTTGTCAAAGACATTTTTGCAAATTGAGAAGAAAGGTCATCAATATTTTCATGGGTTGAGACAAATCCTCTATGTACTTCATTTCCAATTTCTTCAAAATGGTTTTCCATCTTTGCAAATAATGTATTTGCTTCATTATATCCTTCTCTGACAAATCCTTCTATAGTAGAGATGGAAAATTTAAATCAATTTAAACTTTTATTTACGCTATTTACAGAAACTTGAAGAGTGTCTACTTGACTTTTTTGTGCACTGGTTGTAGATGAATGCAATTCTAGACCTTTTAAAGAAGTATTGGTCAAGTTTACTTATTCACTGACCTTATGTATTCTAGCCTTAGTCCCTATGGCATAATCATCTTTCAGAACTAGAGGTACTGCTTTAGCAATTTTTCCTATCTCTTTAAGAGTGATTCCTTTGTATGGAGGAAAGATAGTGGGAGATTCAATTTTTGTCCCATCCATGGTTGTCTAATGATGTTTAGAAGAGGTAGATTAGTATTGTACATATATAATTTGCATGTCCATGTTATCTTTTGTTCTCTTCCACTCATAGAAGGAAATCCATACATTGTTTTGATCCATATAACCTTTCCAGGATAATGAAACATTTTTCTTTCCTTGTAAAGATGTGGAGATATTAAACTATTATGTGTCTCGATGAGTAAATAAATCCCAGTTTAACATTCTTTTCATCCAATGTTTATCAAATTTGTGTTTGGGCAACCTTCCATACAGGAAAATAATTTATACATCTAAGGTTTTAATTGCTTTTTGCAATCGTTTGGAACAAGATTTTTGAATCTCCAAGATGGAATAAGCTCATCCATTTGTTCTAAGTATCCAAGTCCATATCTTGGCATGCTGGGAGGTCTCATTTTTCTAAACATCTCAGTTAACCTGGGGTCTTCATTCTTAAGGGATGGAAATTCATGTATTACTACGATAGAATCATGAGGAAATGAGATATCACTGCATTTGGGATTTGGACATGAATTTTTCAACATGGCGAATAGTGCTTCACCATTCCTGGGTTATCGTTCTTATGATAAAATTGTGTGTTTGTAAATTATTTATAAGTTGATTGTGAATATTCTTTTAATGAATTAAAGAGATAAGTTACCCTGAGGGCTTTTCAGAATTCCGACCTTGTCGATATTTCCTTCAGCGATCTAATGTTGGTTTGTGGGGTGGGGTACCTAGGTACCTTCTCCATTTACATTTAATAGGGTTTATGGTTTTTTTAATATTTTAGTTTTGCAAGTCCTTCCAACGTCTACAGTAAAAATGGTTCATAAATGTTGGGGTTATGGGAAATTTTAGATATGCAAGAGTCATGTGTTTTCAAATTTTATTTGCCATTCACATAAATCTACCTATGTTGTCTCATTAGTGTTCGTGGTCCATCTTGTTAGTGAACCTTGCTATCCTGTGGTTCATTACATCAAAGTCAGTCAATATACCACCGTTTCTCTTTGTTGGCATTACAGTTCAATCACCTTTATGGATCCTCGACAACGTCTTCCTAGTCACAGTGGTGGCACTCATGGGTCATGTTTGACACGATGAAGATGTTTTTTAGTTTCATAATCCATCGTCAATGTTTTCGAGGTAGCTCCTCTCGAGTCCCGTAAGGAACTTATCGATCTGGAGGCAAAAGAGTGTGGAGACCGTGTTTATTTCTCAGATTCAGAGATTGGAGGCAATAGCCTCAAGTAGGTACCAGATCCCGGAAAGTTTCTCAAGAGAAGACTTCACTTCCTTCACTCCATCGACCTACATTAACAATTGGAAAATCTACTCAGCATGGTTATTAGAGACAAGAAAGTAGACAACTACAAGTTGTTTGCAGGTTAAGAGGAGATAAAGAGAATTTTGAGGTATATCAAATATAACTTGGATGATATAGTGGCCAGACTGTCTTGAATAGAATTTGATGTTGTCTCGGATTCAGAAACCACTTCAAATGAGCAACATGATGTGCCAACAGTCATCAACGCTCCAACTCAGGCCTCTCATCATGCCAATTTTTCCACCACATCACCAGTAAGCATCTTGGACTAGCAAGTCCACCAAGCACTCTGTTTGTTGGTCTGTCGTGGGTGATAATTTGTGTTCTTCTCTAAACAACATCTTGATGGTTTTGTCCACTTAGTTTTTGGGTGATATATGCATTACTATAGCTCTTTTTAGGTTTTACTTGGCTCAGTTACAAAGCACTGGTAGGATTGGAAAAATGCAGAGTTGTGTATCATAATCTCTAATTCTAAGGGTATTCTCAACTTATTTTTTTGGTACTCGATAGATCTGTAAATACCTTTGATTATCCTTGGTGGTAGATAATATTTCCTAGGTCACTCTTTCGGATGTCTTTTTGGAGGTGTTTTTGAACCACTTTCAATGTAAAAACTTTTGCTATTAATAGAATCCACTGAACAAATTTACAAAAAAAAGAATTAAAGAGATAAGTAACATATACAATTATATTATGTTTTCTTTAAGCTGACATTTAGTATTATTTTAGAGATGGTTATGGGGTAAATAAAAATATTTTTATGTAAAAAAATGTAGAAAGTTGATTTAAAATAAAAACATTCTAATAATTATATTTTGAAAGTAAAAGTAATAATATAAAATATTTTAGTAATTTTAATAATGTGAATGTTTTGTTTATGATGGTAGGTAAGGGATCATCATTAGTTTTTGAAAAAAAATCAAATTAACTTATATGTTACTTATATGTGGGGTTTAAGGTATTCTTTTAATGATTGTTTTAAAGTATATTCTCTTCTACAAGGCTTATATAATATGATTATAGAATACCAAATTCAAGCTCTAATTGTAATAGGACACTTAAGCATAATTACCAATTTGTTGGTCTTGAAAACTTCTCAGATAATTACAAGCTAATATTAACTTCATGGGGAGGTTAGCATCTTTCAAAAGTTTTTTTTTTATTGTTTTGAGGGAGCACAACCAACAATTAGATTTGCTTGAAAACAAGACAAGGGTGTTGGTTATCAAATTGTAGCTTTATAAATTAATCATGGACCCAAAGCAAGTATTGAAAGATGATGAGGCATCATTCTCAATGTGAGACAAGTAACTTGATGAGGCTGGTGCACTCACCTCATCCTTGAGTTCATGACGAGGCAAGATTTTAAACCATCAGATATAATTTATCACCAACAATGTGGGGTTATGGAGTTTTGAAGAGGAATGCAATACAAAATAGATGGAAATTTGGTTTAGTTGGTTGACCATTATTTGGTAGGAGACACTATTGTCTTTGGTAATACACATCCCTATTTTTTGTACTTTTAGCTTTGGAGGAAATCTAGGTGGGATATTGTTTCTGAGTTTCATTTATGTAAGGGGGTTCTTGAAACTTGCTCAATTTTGGTCTAAATTGGGTTTCTATCTTCCTAACTTGAATTTTGATAGTTTCATTAAATAGTTACATTTAAGTAGTGTGGATTGTTTCCTTAGTTGGTTTGACCATTTTTCATGTCTAGGGTTATCAAGCTCCATTGATCATATAAAATGTCCATTTGGATATATTTCCTTTCCTTTTTTAAGGTAACAAATTCATATTTTCCCTTAGTTTGGTGTCCTAGAATTTGTGTTGTACTAACAAATTTATGGAAGTTACAAGAAATTGGACAAATTCTTCAAAATTATGAGGAACTAATCTAGTGCAATGGGAACTCCATCCTTTTAGCTACTACAACAGTTTATGACAATAGGAATTAATCCATATTTCAATTTGCATCAATGATGGCTACTCTTGTACAACAACAAATTGCTACCTTGGAAGTTGAAAGTAGTTTATTGAGAAATGGTGTTTCAACCCATGCAAACATGCCTAGTGTCAGGTCTCCAACCATAGAATGTTAGTGAAATCAGCCTAAGGGTAGTTAAAGGAAGAGGATATCATGCATAGATATTTGATGACACATAGGTTAGGAAGCAAAATTCGTTTCAATAAATGTAGATTTAAAAGAGGTTACTAACCATCAAGTTTTCCACTAAGTTTCATGTGTTTTAAAACTATTAGAATACTAGGCACTTTTCAAAATTTAAATTTGTAGTAAACACTTGGACATGACATTTTACTTAATGATATATACTTTATGTTGCTTAAAAATTTGGACCTAAAGTATGATGTAATTAAGGAAAACAAAAAATAAACAATTATTATTTTATAATTTTTAAAAAACTACAAACTATTATGTGTTTGTGTATGTCTGTGGGGAATACAAAAAGTCTGAGAGATTAACTTATATTTTGTAATCTAAGCTCATAAAGTTTAGGTTCAAATTCAAGTTTAGGATAAGTTGAAATTTAAGTTTGAGTTTAGGTTTAAGATAGGTTGGTGTGGTTCTTCTAGGATTTCCTATTATAATAGAGTCTAACTATCAAGTTTGAAATGAATTTGTATGATACAAAAGCTCAAATCATAAATGAAATAGGAAATAAGTATGAAAAAATCATATTAGATAAAATTATAGAATCTTTCCTCGATGGGGGTGACAAACATAGTGGACGGGGCACCTCGTGGCCCATGATGATCGATAGCTGGCACTTGGGTTGAGGGGTGCCCCCCTTTTCCTCTCACTTCACCTGGCATACGGGGAAGAGTAATGAAATGCATGTGGAATTTAGTAGCGCCTCGACCAACGCGAGAGAGGTCGTTCTAAGATCGAGGGTGGTTGACGGGGACTTCATTCATGTTTCGTTTTAGCTTCATGCTCTTTCCTAGCTCGTTACTCATCGGAGAAGGAAGTGACGTCGCTTCCATTGTGTAGGGTGGCACCCCAAGAAATGTGGTTTGCCCCCAAGATGTTGGTTATGTAAATTGGTAACTTTCCTGCTGCAAGGGCGCTTTTTGAGTGGTTGTCGACTATGGTTCCTGGTGGAATTGGCCTTCAAAATCTTCTGGTCAATTTGTGTATTGGTGTTCTACGATTATAGGTCTTTTGGTGGTTGGAGTGAACCACATAGGCGACATTGCTCCTAGGAGGGGTGGCATTTATGTAGATGGATTTCATCTTTCGGCTTCTGGGCCCGTAATTGGGTTGTTTAGATTCTCCACATGAGGTTTTCTATGTCTTTTGGGGGGAAGGGAGCAAGAATCTTGGAGGTAGAAGTGATATTTTGTTGCTAGTGTGGTTGGGGGGGAGGTCCTTAGAGTGTGGTGGGAAATTATGTGTCTCTTTCGACCGTCCTACGTTCGAATTATTCGAATTTCAATACCTCTATGTTTTCGAACCTCGGGTGGCGCGACTGGTGGGATGGCAGATCTCCTGAGTCTATGCGTTGTTGTGTGGTTTTGGTTGGTGCGAGTCTATAGCCCTATCTGGGAGGCTGCTAATTTCTTCACTAGGGGCGATGGTCCCAGTGGGTGTGGGTTAGGTGTGCCTGGAGGGTCTTCTGCATTGCAGGTGAAGCTGCTAGTCCAACATTGATGCATCTAGCCTTGAGAATAGGGCGATCCTCCCTCCCTCCAAAGCCTTGCTCAGCGGGATGCAGGGACCAGGCTTCTCAATTGTAGAACACAGAGTAGGGGGTGGAGGTGTTTATGTCTCGTTGGGGTTGCAAGTCGGTGGCAAGCTTGTGGAGGATGGTGGCTGGTGTGTGGGATGGTCGAGGGCATGGCAGCTCGACGAAGGCTGCGGGGGTCGATCGCCGCGAACACTGGCAAGGGCTGGGGCTCAGCGGCATAGCGACTCGGGACGATGAGGGGCTGCAAAGTCTTCAGTTCCTAGTTTGAGAGTCATTCAACATTGTTGTCTAGGAAATTGTAGAGACTTGATTCAATCCCTGCTGGAGCGATTGGAAACTGCTAAAAGGATCTAACAGGAGGAACATGTGGAACTGGGAGCTACCTTGGATAAATTGCACTACTTTCAGTGCCACGTCCGAGAGCATATTATGGTGGTCTGGCGAGGACAAAACTTGCTATTAGAGAAGGTGGAGAAGATGGAGTCCTAGATGGCTCATTTCGAGGAGCACTTCCAATGCTCTTTTTCGACCTCTGCCTCCTCTTAGGATAGCCTGGGACAACCGAACCTCCATCACGTTGGATGACTACCATGAATACATGTGTTTTCAATGTTTTACTTGTCTTTTGGTGCTTTTAGCCTTCTCGGTTTTAGATAATGTCCTTAGTATCTTTTTTGTACTTTTGTCATATGTTGTATGCGTTGGTCAACAAACCTAGTCGGGGTGAGACCACCTATTTTTTGCTGCTACTCTCAATGTACATATTTTTTAAGAATGAATAGAATTTTGACTTACAATTTTTTTTTATTTTATAAAATCTTCATTTTAAAAAAATAATCAAAAGAATGCTCTCAACTAGATAAAAAACTTTTATGTATCCAAGGAGGGAAAAAAAAAAATGATTTTACAATTTCATATTATCAACGTGCATGATTGATATAATAAAGAAATATCTCAAATTAATTAAAAATAAAAAAAACCATTATTTTTTCAAATTTATTATAAAAAAATTAACCGAATTCTTTATATTACAATAAAATTTAAAATATTATATTAATTTCATTTCCACCTTTAAAAAATTATTAATTAAATAAAAAATATTAAATTCTACTAACTAAAAATAAAACTAACCTAACCAATACTATAATGTAAGCACCACTCTACTACGTCCAAAACTATAATCAATATCCAGAACATTTTTCAAAATCTGGTATTTACCGAAAATAAAATAAAGCTCCGCTTTGGAGAGATTAAACGCTAACAATAAAGTGTTTATAAAATACCAAATAACGTAAGCACTTTTTGTACTGTATCCAAAACCATAACCAATATCCAAAACATTTTTCGAAATCTATCTTTTTATTTACCAAATAAAATAGATCTACTTAGCTGAGTATAAACGTTAATGATAAAATAAAGCCGAACATGGTGGAGAATCAAAATTAAACCATCAAGGCGCACATATGGAAAATTATTTTTAATTTTAAAAATATTAGTGAATATTATTAATTTTAATACTTAATTTATAAAACGTTTATTGATATATTTTTAAATTATTTAAATTTATAATAATTATATATATATTTTCTATATAAGATTTTTAAAGTAAAATAATTTTTATATGGTAAAATTGGGACCAATTATTTTTTAAAAAATGAAAATTAATTAATATTTTTTTTGAAAAAACAATAAAAAATTAACCGGCTAACAATATTAATCCCTAAAATTTTACATAAATAAATGATTATCCACTTTCTAAAACATATAAAATAATAAACAATCACATAAAAAATTTTGAACAAAATTTAAACCTTACATATATTATATTATTATCGAAACATGATGAGCCATATACATAATTTTATTTAGGGATATATATAGATTCAAGCCGCTGTCGGCGCACCCACAGAGAAATGTACTTTTCAAAAATCCCAAGAAAAACAAAATCCAGAGAACGAAATTTTTCTTGTCTAACCAAACAAACTAGCCTGAAAAACCTCCCCAAAAGATGTCGGATTTACAGAACCTACCGTCACTGTCGTTTTGCTGGTTCGATCCCGCGAGAAGCAGCATCTCATCACTGCACGAATTGCCATAGTCCTCAGTATTATTACCGAGACCTGCTGCATTTCCCACAAAATAATCCGGCCAATTTTCGTTGCCCCGGGTGCTATTTTCCCCTTCCGATTTGGCAGTGACATCGTCGGAAGGAAGCGCGGGACGGTGCCCTTCGAAGAGGCTGACATGAGCGAAAAGCTTGTCCTTCCGAGTGAACGTGGTGCCGCAGGAGCACTGCCACCGATTGTGCCCGCAGATTTTCCCGTGGGTTTTCAGGTCTCCGACGACGGAAAACTGCTTGTTGCACTTGTTGCAGGTATACATCTTCGGGCAGTGGCTCCGCTTGTAGTGGTTTCTCAAAGAGGCGATGGATTTCAGGGGCTTGAACTTGCGGCTGTTCTTGTTCCGCCTGCATCTTTCGAAGGGGCACGAATACCTCCTCGGGGAGTCTGGACAGGGCGCCGAGGGTTTGGACATGAGCGCCTGGTGTGTTTTGTATTCGTTCCCGTGGGCTCGCATGTGCATCCGGACATTGGCGTCGCGCTTGAAACCCTTGCCGCAGATCTCGCAGAAATGCGTGTGCTCAGCCAGGATGTCGCTCTTGTTCATCTCCACGATGTCGTGAACCAGATTGTCCAATGCTTCAATTTTTTCATCGGTGTCCGGATACGAATTGTTCGAATTGGCAACCTCTGCCCCGATACCTTTAGCGGCTCCATCAGGTTTCTTGAACCCTAACCCTAACCCCTCTTTCCCCGCCTCGGCTTGAACATTAATGCTACCGAAACCCTCAAGATCGACAGCAGAGTCGACCGATGTTGGATTCACAGTCCCCCGACCTTGAACGGAGGCTAAAACCGAGGCCGCTGTCAGGATAAGTTCATACAGGATCGAGGATACAATCCCTGGTTGATCATGGCGGCCTTCTTGAACGAATGCCTCCAGTTGTCGGGCTTTCTGCTGAAGAACCGAAAGATTAGATAAAAGAACATGAGTCGTGGCGTTGAAGGCGTCGGCCACTGGCGGCACTGAGCTTAGATTGCTTCCCTGCAACATCCCCTCGCCGTGCTGAGGGAAATGCGAAAGGGGGCTAAAATTATTGACAGCGCTTCTCGAGGAGGAAACGACAAGTCGATGAAGATCGGACAAAACTTGTTGGCGACGATCGTCGAGGTTCGGAAGCTCAACGTTGGGCGAGTCGAAGAATGGGAGCTGAGCAAAACAATGGGGGGCGAGGTAGCGTCGATCGGCCGGTTGGAAATTGTTGTGGTTAGCGTCCATTGTTGTGGCAGTGCTGTCAATCATATTCTTCGAAAAATATGTGAAATTCGCATGGATTGAAAGAATGCAGGACTATATTCAAGAAAACAGAACAAGAACAAGAACCAGTGGTAGAGATGGTGCATGGAAAAAATGCAAGTGGCCGTTCTGGTGCTGGGAGGGCGTGCGCGGGCGTCACGTCTCACGAAAACGAAATGCCAGGGTGGAATTTGGAGCAGTGAAAACATATGCCATTTTCTTTTAGTCTAGTGATCGATATTTATTTATATTGAGATGAGGTGGCACTAATGTTAAGCTATGGAGGTGTGGAATATTTAAAAGGAGCCAGTGACCTGTCACTGTACGACAGAGTTGATGTCGATGTCGAGGATAGGTGTGGAATATTTAAAAGGAGCCGGTGACCTGTCACTGTACGAGAGAGGTTGAGGTCGATGTGGATGTGGATGCGGCAGGTAAATGGATAAAAGACAACGTTGCGACGTAGAAAGAAAGAAAAAAAGAAATTATTTTAACCTGTCATGAGGTTAAAATATGGAATCTAAAAATATTAGAAGCGAAAAAAAGTCGGACTTTCTGTTGGCATCAGGGTGTTTTCAACACATAAAAACATTTTTACTTTATTTAAAAAAAAGCATAACACATAAAAACATTTTAAAATTTAAAAAATGATAAAAATTAAGTAAAGTATAATTTTATTTTTAAATTATTATTTTTATCAGTATAGATTTATTTTAACCATAATCATAGATCTAAATCTAACAAATGATAAAAATAAAGTAAAGCATAATTTTAATTTTAAATTATTATTTTTATGAGTATAGATTTATTTTAACCATAATCATAGATCTGGGTCTAACTTGAGCGGAGAGATTGATTTTTTAAAGTTATTTTAAAGTACAAAAATTAATATGTAATTTTCTATTGTTTAAATCATATTGAAATCACATAACATGTGTATTGAATCATTTTATCAGCGCACATTAAACTGATTTTTTATTATTAATATTTCAATATTAATTTATATTAAAAAAATGTATTCATAATTCACATTAGATATTTTATTATATACAACATTAAAATATAAAAATATAAATATATATGTGTGAGAAAGAATATATATTTACAAATAGTCTTCACATTGAGTTGTATAATGAGCATTTTGGTTCAATTATTGTTAAATAATATAATATATATATATATATATATATATATATATATATATATAAATATATATACATTTAATATTAAAAAAAATAAGTATTAAAATTTATGTTTTTTTATTTATTAATCTTTGCAGTAGCAAATTTATATCACATAGATTGACTATGTGGCCTCAACTTGCGCTGAAGGGAAACCAAGTTTGTTAGCCAGCGATCCGTATTGTAAGCCATCCAAAAACAATAAAGTCTTAATCTCTCTAGCCAAGCTAGATATGTCTCTGTTTCATGTCCATACACTACATATCTATCTAAACTTATATTTGCATGATAGAAATTAAAAGCTATCAACATAAAACAAAAGTATGCATAGGAAGCTTCAACAGGTACCGAATCCTAAGCTGATGCCCCAGGCATCTCATTCAGTTCCAGTATGCAAGGGATGTGGCAGTCAATTCTATCCAGCCTGATGTCTTGTTTATGAAGCTGGAATAGGATTTTCTGCAAATCCTGCTTGTAACTCGGCATACCTTGGAGTGTCACTGCCATTCCAACAGAAATTTGTTCCATTGCTTTGCCTAATAAACTCTTCATCAACCAATAGAGGTATAGAGTTTGTTTGAACTACGTAATTCTTCCTCTGGTGTTGCCCGGATCCGGGACTAAAGTCCTCCAGTTGTCCATGTCTTCCTCTGTCTCACTGCCTTGTTTTATTTCCTCCTCCCACTCTTCTAACCATTTTTGCATTCGTTCATTCGTCCCCTCACAATGAGCCTCCGCCGCTTCATTGATAAGATGTTCTACTGACTTCCTGTCGTTTCAAGGTTCCGACATGCTTGGCTCCTTGTCTTTCCTTGGTGTCGGGCCTCTCCTTCCACGACCTCATCCTCTCGCAAGTCGAGCCATGTCCATATTTCCTGAACCCTGGTGACAACAACAGTTTGTTAATCCAAAACAAAACACTGTAGTTTGGTACCTTTCCTGAATTGTTTTGACAACACTATGCGCCACCCCCTGCTTCTCCTCTCCCCTTGCTCTCTCAGCCTCGGAGCTGGGGTGGTCCTCAGACCGAACCCTGCAATGGGGTTGGTTCCAGCTACCCGTTGTCGCTCCCCTTTTCCATACCCAATAACTTCCGTTCACATTCAGGTCAGCCTTCCCTTGCCTAAACCATTCATGTAGTCCCCTCCTCCTTACAGATTGCTAGGAAGAAATTGGGACCCTTGCCCCCTCTGCCCAGGAAGTAATAGCGTTGCCTCTCACTGTTTCCCATTTAGCTTTCCAATCGAGGTCTCTGGCTTTGCCATAGTCCCGAGAGGAATTCCAGTTAACCCAACACTTGCTTTGCCTGCAGCTATAAGGTCTGCCTCCCATGCAACTTATCGAGTGCTCCCCCCTTCCCCCTTCTTCCATCTCATTGCCCTCACCCATTTGCCTGCTAGAGTCAGCCTCACACCAAGCGCGGTTTAAGGAGCCCGATATTTCCAAACCAGGCAGCATGAGATTATCCCCCCATCGACCATAGGCACTACCCAACTGGCAAAGGATATAGACGTAGAACTAGGCAATTGCCACCAATTGCCTTCCCCATTGCCACCAGCGATTCTCTACCCCCAGGACATCTTCCTATTTACCACCCTCTCACCCCAACAAAACATACCTGGGTTCAATTTCCAGTTGTCTCTGAGCTTTGAGTCATAGGGTCCATCTCCTTTCCAATCCACTGCAACACCACCTTATGCCACAGACATACACTCTCTCAACGCTTGCATGCCTACTGTTATATACCTAGGGGCGATAATATGGGCTATAAAGGGAGGTACCCAAGGTAATAATATAATAATAGGATGGGCCATAGTAATAAATAAGGTGAACCTTAACCCATATCATGTAAGGGACCACAAGTAGTTTGTAATAATGTAATGGGCCCATGGTATTAGTTCGATGGTATGAGGGAACCATGGTAATGACCCATGGTATTGTATGTATGAGGCCTATATAGAGACTAGAGACTCCACATGGAGAGATGTCAAGGAAGATAGTCAAGGATTATTGTATGAACATGGATATGGCTTGTGGAGTGTTCTCCTTCCTTAAGGAGTGAATGTATGGTGTTGCCCTACCTTAAGGGTTGAATCAATAAAGTGAAGCATTTTTATATATTTCTATCTTGTTATTCTTGGGTATAGTTATATTTTTGGTATCAGATCTATAACAGGTGGTATCAGAGCTATAACAAGTGGTATCAGAGCACTTTCTTGGCCAAAAAAAAAGTGGAGAATTTTTTTATTTTTGCAGGATTTCGGGGGCGGCGAGTTGCAGATCAGATCCACACGTTTTGGTGTAAGATCTGCAAAATATAATTGTAAATCTGGATTCTATATGAAAAATACCCGATTTAAAAAAAAAAAATTGGTCGAATCGAAGGTCGGATGAAGGAGATATCACTGATCTAAAAATCAGTGGTGTTGTAGACAATTTTTCGGGGCAGCGAGTTTGTGGCACAGATCTGGAAGTCCTGGTGCTAGATCTATAAAATTTAATTACAGATCTGGATTCTTTGTGAAAAAATACTCAATTTCAAAAAAAAAATCAGTCAAATCTAAGTCCAGATGAAAGAGATATCGCTGATTTAAAATCAGCTTTTTTTTGTAGAAATTTTGGTGACGCAGGAGTGTTGCAGCGCAGATCTGAAATTCGAGTGCCTGGATCAAGATTTCTATCACATTGACAGATGCAGAATGGTTGTTTCATTTCCAAAAATAGGTCATAATAGGGATTCTGAGCAATATTGATGGAATTGTGGCCATTTCAAATTTTCGCCAATTTTTTTGTGATGGCGGGCCTAGATCAGAGTTTGAGGGACTTGTATAAATTTGATTGCTCTCATCCAGCCAAATGGCTAGCACAAATGGGAAAATGTTTTAGATTGAATTATATCATGGATGATGAGACTCAGCTGAGTGTGGGAAAAATGTACCTGGACAATGAAAGACGGCAATGGTGGTAATGGTATCAACGTTGCTATTGAAGGCCCTTGACTTGGGACATATTCACAAAAGCTCTTATGGACCACTTTGACCGTAAAACTAATCTTGTGGATAAGCTCACACAGACATACACACAACCTAGCAAAGATTTTATTTTTACAGGAAAGAAGGAAACCAAGGAACCTAAAAGGTTATTTTCTGCTGGTATCTCCTTATTGCAGGTTCGTAGATTGATTCAGAAAGAGAAATCATTGTTTCTATAAATCCTAGTTGCAAGCATAATTTCATCAATGTTAATTTGGCAAAAAAATTGCAAATTCCAACAAAACACATTGAAAACACACAAGTGGATAATGAAGATGTTCAAGTGTACAAGGATTTGAAGATTTCCATGGATAAGTATGTGTTGCATGGTGATTTTTATACTTCAAAGATGGATAATATGGATGTTGTTTTAGGATATTCTTGGATGGAATCTATGGGTACTATCAATATTAATGTGCAGAAGAAATTCTTGAAGCTCTGGTATAAAAGGAAGAAAATTACATTACAGGATATTTCCATCAATAAATAGGTAGAGTCCAAGGAGGTTGACACAGAAGATGTTTTAGGCACTGACATATCAGATGATGAGCAGTTGATGGTTGACAATCAAACACAAACAAAGACTAAAGCCGAAAATATTACAGGTGCTGACACATCTGATGAGAGTTCAGTGGTTGAAGTAATATTAGAAGATAAGACACCACAACAGGCACCACAACATGCACCAGATAACAGTCAGGCTCCAGTAAGGGGTGAATTAAAGAAAAAGACACCGTGGGTTAAAACTTCAACATATCATCACCCACATCACCCCGCAAGACAACCATCAAGATGGCAACCAATTAGCCACAAGCACAACAACCCCCGTAAGACAGATAGAGAGGAGCGAAGATCCACTTACTACACATCAACATAGAAGAGCTACCACGGTCAACTTCCATCTCAAGCGAGTGAAGCACCGACGAGACCGAGGGTTCACCTTTCTTTTAGATGGCTAGATGCACATGAATGGTACGAGTAGTCTACTATTTTGAGTAGATCTTATTATTTGTGTTCTTCCCATATTTCGGGGACGAAACATGCTAAGTGGGGTGGAATGCTATATACCTAGGGGGGATAATATGGGGTACAAAGGGAGGTACCCAAGGTAATAATATAATAATGGGATGGGCCATAGTAATAAATAAGATGGTTAACCCATATCATGTAAGGGACCACAAGTAGTTTGTAATAATGTAATGGGCCCATGGTATTAATTCGATAGTATGAGGGAACCATGGTAATGACCCATGGTATTGTATGTATGAGGCCTATATAGAGGCTAGAGACTCCACATGGAGAGATGTCAAGGAGATAGTCAAGGATTATTGTATGAACAAGCATATGGCTTGTGGAGTGTTCTCCTTCCTTAAGGAGTGAATGTATGGTGTTGCCCTACCTTAAGGGTTGAATCAATAAAGTGAAGCATTTCTATATATTTCTATCTTGTTATTCTTGGAGTTGAGGAAGTGGATGATTCTTGTTGCTTCCTCTAGCATATCTCCAAGTTCTATTTTAACCCTTTCAATGACTTCTCTAGCCTGCTTTATCAAATCAATCTATTCAAAAATGACCTAGATGGATGGCCAAATATCTTTGATAGAGTCAATGATATTGGCCCATAGTTGTTCTTTAGCCTTACCTATAGGTTCACTCAATGTCAGTTCTTTCTTTGGGCTTTTTATCCTTTCATTCATCCTTGTAGCCTTTTGCTATTATTCTTTATGCATGATCTGGGCAAGTTTGCACTCTGTCTCCAAGCTGGTGACTTTCTCCTTAAGTTTGTTCATCTCATTGGTCTGAATGGACATTTCTTCCATTTCTTTGACCAGCCTGTTTGCTCCATCACTTGTGGAGGCTGTTGCTGTTGAAACTGTTGCTGATGTAGTCGGTGCAGGTGTAAGTAGTGCAGTGGCCATTGGAGCAGTGGGAGCTAATGCTGCCACCAAAGTAGAAGGTATAGCTGTGGTCACTGTTGGAATGATAGTTACAGGAGCATTATCAATACTAGCTTGTTTGAGCTTAATCAAGCTATCCAATTCTTTCTCCATCGCCTTTAACTGGTCATTCAGTTGCAACACTAAGTCCATCATTTCCTTATTATTGGTCTCGTTTTCCAGGACTTCTTTTGTCTGTGGGCCTTGCAAATGAGGCAACTTGAGCTGTTTCTTGAGGGCTGCTATGTCCTTATTCTTCTTTTTTATTAGTTTCTCTGTGGCCTTAACATCACTTGGTTCATGGCCCAATTCAATGACCAAGTCCTCTAAGGACTTTATCCTGGTATCTTTAGCCTGTGAAGAGACCTTTTCCAGCTTGAATTGAGTTGTTACATTGCCCAATGAATCTTGCAGCTTGTAAGCAGCCATGGCCTTTGTTGTGAGGGTGGAGTAGATCATTTCTACAACCTACTTGTGAAACTCTATCTGATCAATGGAATGAACAACCCTGGCTAACACCTCAAAATTTGTCTTCTTGTAGTCTGCCGAGGTCTTCAGTTGCTGTACAGTGGGCTGCAAAAATGAGACCTGAATTTTTCCTTCTTTGATGTCAAAGGCTAACATCAGTCTAGTCTGGTTTGGTGTTGTAAGCTTGAGGTATTGGGCATATGTCTTTGCCTTCAGTTTCTCATTCCTCATCTTTATCTCTTTGAATCTGTCTTTGCTGTCCTTTTCCTTGTCAGCTGGTTTGACATAGGAAGAAACCTCCATACTCTTTTGTCTCTCTATCATCTGTGCATTGGAGGTTGATGGTTTTTGTGTTTCCTCTAATGCAGTTGCTTCTTTACATTTCTGTCTGATTGCCTCAGTGTCAATTATTTCCTCTGATGCAATATTCTCCTCATGTTCAAAGATAGGATTCAACTTGGGCCTCTTGCTTGGCTCAAACAGCTCATCAGTAGTCTCCATGGCAGAGCTAGATGCCTCATCCTTTCTCCTCTTAGGATTCTTCTCCTCATTTAGTGGAGTCTGTATGACGAGAGGAATGTTCATTGGCTCCCCTTGTTCTAGAACCTACAGGAAAGAGTTGTGATCAATTTGTCTTTCCAAATCAATAAGTGTGTTATCTACATCCAATACAGTGTTGTCCATGTCAATTAAAGTGTTCTCCACCCACTCATCCTGGTTAGAATATTTCTCAATGTCAGGTCTTGGGTGGTGGATGTATGCTCCCAACTTGACCCTGAGTCTGAGCTTGTTTATGACCCCATGAGGGTCATAGTGCCACATGAAACTGTTTCCGAATTTCATTAGTTGAAGTAACCTTTCAGGCTCTAGTCTAGCCTCTCCGTTGTTGCAAATGAATGGGCCCATTTGGTTTTTTACTTTGAACTGTGTTTTCTTCCTATAAGCTAGGAAGTGGATCTCATTAGAGCTCATGATTTGTCTTAAGTACTCAAGAGCAAATATCCTCATAGGGAGGTATTTGGGCAACTCATAGGGGGCTAACTCACAGCCATAAATTCTGATCTCAGTGTCGTTTTGGTACAAGTACCAATCTCCCACCTCATTGTTCTTGGCCAATTGCAATACTCTCTTGATCTCTGGGCTGATTCTAGGCTGAGTCTTAGAAGTCAGCATGTTCGTGATTGGGTACACAAAAGAGTCTATGAAGTATTTGTAGGTGAATAATGTGGAAAACTTGTGGACTAAAGGTGTCTAGTAGATTACTGATCTCTCCTTTCCCTTGGTGTCCAATTTCTGGATCCTTAAAGGGAACTTATCTGTCTGGTAATACAAGAACATATGAAACAACACTGAAGAGTATTAGAAAACTCTTTCAGTGGGCAGTGTAGTGAATCTGGGGGTCTGTGGGCTTTTAATCAGGAGCGGTTAGAAATTGGTGCGGAAATTCATTTAGTGAACAGTCATAGTTTTTTCTTTCAGCGGGGAGGCGGTTTAGGGAGCCATGGCACCGCTTTTGAGTGATGGGTGGTTTTTTCCTGAGAGCACGCGACTTAATGCAGTGACGCCACGTAACCCAAAGGGGGCCAAGCAATACCGCCCATATCACGTGCTCTCGGGCCAGTAAAGGTTGGGAGATGAATGGGTGCGATATGGGTGAGGGCCGTAGGATCTGGGGGTGCAAGATTTAACGGCGATCGTGTGGTGGAGATGCACAATGGGAGATGGGGGAGACATTTAGCGGGGCCCAGGGGTTAATTACACTTAAGTGTAATTAATCAATGGATAAATGCAGGTTTATGGAGTGGGCCAAGGTTTTGTTGGGAAAAGGATATTGTAGCAGAGTTAATAAAGTAATGTGGGGGGGAATAATAGTTAGGATGAGAGGTTTTAGTGGGTTTTTTGGGGTTTTTAGGAAAATTAATCAAGCGAAAATGATATTTCAAAGGGGAATGGGTTTCACACTAAGGAAAATGGGTTTACATAAGAAATGAAATGGTAAAAGGGGAAATTAGTAAATATGTAGTGAGATGTAAAATGAAATTGGAGAAGTTAACCAAATGAACTTATGAGCATCCTTTTTATTTCATAACTTCTCCTACACACTGAAACACATAATTAAGTATGAAAAATGTGCTTTTGCCTCAAATGCTTGTATTTTTGAACCTTTCTTCTACTTACCCTTTTACTTACCCTAACATTTTTTCTTCCTTTTATTGGGTGCACTTAAGCTAGCAAACCATTTTCTTTCCTTTTTATTTTATGAAACAAATTACCTACTTCTAACCTTATATCTTCCAAGGGCTCAGATTAAACTGATGAGCTCCTTTTGTTTCTCTACCTATCTACTGATTTGCCAAGATTAAACTGTTTGTCTAGATCTTTATTCTCCAACTATAAACATGAAATTTAAAGCATGAAGTAGTCAAGATTAAACATTTTGACTATCATGCGTAGTGGCATGTTTGACAAGCTGCACACAACCATTATTTTAAACAGTAAAGTAAAAATTATTGGCACTTGGACTTGCACATTTTCATGATATGTTTTTGTTTGTGGTTCATATTTTTTTTTTTATATCTTTTCTTATTCTTTTTGTCCTTTGATATTTTTTTTAAGACATACCTTTACATTTTTTAATTTTAATATGGAAAACATTTGCAGAGAGCAAAGATATGTACAATATTACAAGATTTAACCTCAACCAATTCAAAATTATGAATTCTATCACTATAAGACTCTAATAGTGGCTCCACATGGGGATGGCATTTCCTGGTGAAATGTCAAGAACTGTAAAGATCAATAGCATTTGAATTGTGATTGTAGTTACCTTGTGAATTGTCCTTCTGTGATTCTGCTTTATTGATAGTTATGATAGTGAATCCTTCAAATCTCGGGGCCTTCTCTCCGGGCTTCAACTTCAAAGGATTACCATCCAACCCAAACTAACTCTACATTGTTATGTACAATGATGAAAAGTAAAGTGAACTATTATGAGTCAGTAGAAAAATAATACTTCAGCATTCTACCATTAACAGGTCCTCCTAGTAGATCTGATCCATCTATCTCTCTCAAGAAAAAGGCATTGTTGCCCCTGTAGCCATAAATGACATAAGGCCGTTGCCACAAAAAACCAAATTTTCCATGCTTGCCTTTGTCTTTTCTCCTTGAATCCCACATAAGGACTTTGCCTCCTATGTAAAAATAATCTATTTTAGTCTTTTTATAAAAAACTTTATTGATTTTGTCCTGGATTACCTGTGATTTTACATATACTTCTTCTCTAGTCTGCTGCAGGTGTATCGTCTGATTTATCTTTCTCTGAATATCATTTGTTTCCACCTGTAATTCCTGGATGATCTTCATCACTAGCACTCCTGAAGATGATAGAAAACTGCATCCATCCCATAAACCAACTGATAAGGTGATGTTCCAATGAACTTCTTAGTAGTTAGTCTATCTGCCCATAAAGCATTGACTAATTTCTTGTTCCATGTCTTTTTGTTATCTTCCAGCAATTTCTTAATGATATTGACTGGGCTTTTGTTAAATGATTTTTCAATTCCATTACCTTGAAGGTAATGGGTTGTGGAGTGGCCAAGGGTGATGCGGTATTTGTTACAGAAGTCTATCATTCTCTTGGATTTAAAAGCAACTGCATTATCAGTAATAAGCTTCTGGGGACATCCAAATCTTGTCAGGATATTACTCTCTAGAAAGAAGATTATGACAGTGTATGTGGCTTGTCTAGAAGGTATTGCTTCTGTCCATTTGGTAAAATAGTCAGTGGCTGTCAGAATCCATTTGTGCTGAGCTGAGAAGGTTGGGTGTATTTCTCCAATGAAGTCTAACCCCCTTTATTGAAATGGAATTTCAGTGGAAATTGGTTTAAGAGGCAAGGGTAAAAGTTTTCTCTTTCCCTCAAATATCTGGCATTTCTGACAGGGGGTCACATGTTTCTTAACATCTACAAACAAAGTGGACAAGTAGAAACCAGCCCTCAGGATTTTGTCAACAATAGTCTTCCAGTACAAGTGTCCTCCACAATCCCCTACATGAAACTCTTGCATGATTTTATCAGCTTCATTTTTCAGTAAACAATTTAAAAGAATACCACTATTGTCTTTCCAAAACAATGCATTCTCTATGATACAATGCTTTGATGACTTTATCTTTAAAAATCTAGCTTTATTTCTTGTTAAACCAGGAGGAGCTTGTAAATTTTGTAATACAAATATAATATCTGCATGCCAGGATGAATCAATAAAAGGTTCACTGATCGGTGGAGTCGCCATCTCTTTCTGATCATCAAAGGCACTAATGAAGTTTATATCAACGCTTGACAGTTCGATTCAGCCTTGAGTTTGGCTAAACCTTGGCCTTCGATAAGCTTAGTTGGCTTAATCTCTATGTCATATTCCAATATTGTGGCAATCCACTTGCCTCTTTTCCCTTCAGACCCATTTTGTGTCAAAATGTCCTTAACTATAAAATTTGGAACATAAGCAATAATGTGAGAATACAGAATGTATACTCTGAAGTCTTTGATAGCCTTTACTAAAGCTAATTCCTATTTTTCCATAATATTGTATTTGAGTGTGGCATCTCTTAAGGATTTACTAAAAAATGCAATTGGTTGTTCATATTCTTGGTTATTCTTTTGTAGCAAGACTGCTGCAATGGTGTGTTCTAAAGCAAAAGAAAAAATTATAAAATCCTTGTTAAAATCAGGACTTATCAGGATTGGATTTTTAGTTAAGGCTTCCTTGATGGCTTCAAAGGATTGTTTGGCCTCCACTGTCCATTTAAGTGTTGAGCCCTTTCTTAGCATGTTATTTAATTCTCTAATCAGTGCTGCTAGATTTGAAATGAATCTCCTAAGAAAGTTTATCTTGCCTAGAAATGAGTGTAACTCTCTAATGTTTCTAGGATGGGTAATGGTCAAAATGGCCTCTATTCTAGCATGATCTATTCTAATCCCATCTTTAGATAAGATATGTCCCAACAGTTTTCCCTCTTCCAGACCAAAGAGTGTCTTTTTGGGATTTAAAGAAATCCAAAATTTTCTACATTTGATAAATACTCTTCTTAAGTGGTCTAGGTGTTCATTGTTAGATTTAGAGAAGACTGTGATGTCATCTTGGTATACTACTAGGAAGTCATGGATCTCCTTGGCAAAAGCTATATCCATAGCTCTTTGAAATGTGGCACCTGCATTCATTAATCCAAAAGTCCTCTTCAAATACATGAAGGTACTCCATGGAGTAGTAATGCAGTTTTGGCTTGGTCCTCTGGTTGAACTAAGATCTGGTTATACCCAGAGAATCCATCTAACAGTGAAATCATGGATGAGCCTACTACCCTATGTAGGATATGGTCCATTTTTAGTAGAGGATAGTTATTTTTTAGTGAGACCTTGTTTAAATTTCTGAAATCTACACAAAGTCTAATTTCACAAGTGTTTTTCCTAGTAGTGACTAAGTTTAAAATCCAATCTAAATATCTAATGGGGGCTATAATTTGGGCATCAAATATTCTTTTAACTTCTTTCTCAATAGAGGGCATAAGAACTAGGTTTATTCTCCTAAGTTTCTGTTTGAAAGGTTTATGATCTTCTTTTAGAGGTATTTTGTGTTGGATTATGTTGGTGTCATAAGATTTTAAGTCTTCATAACTCTAGGCAAATACATCCTGGAACTCTTTAAACAGATTGATGTATTTAACATTTTCCTCTTGAGGTAAGGCTTTTGATATTTTAATGAGTTTTGATTTATCCTTATTTCCTATGTTAACCTCTTCTATGTCAGCTCTCAAAAGTTCTGTTTTGGGTTTCCTAGCTACATCATTAGAGTCAAACAAATATTCTAAAGGGACTAATCCCTTTGGAAAAAAATTACTTTTTAGATTAAGAATCTCAAGATCATCATTCATTATTTCTTCAATCTCTACATTCTCTAAACTATCTATTTCTACTCTAGTAAATTTAGTTGGTTTAGCTATATCTAAAATATTCACATCTATGTTACTTCCTATATTATTGTCTACTGTATAGTCAGTGTCTATCTTACAATTCTGAAACTCACCTTCATTGTTCATGAAATCGTAAATATGAGAATCCTAGGAGAAAATATACCAATACCTTAGGTTGTCTAGTATAACAGGTCTATGTCTGACTTCTGCAGTGCACTGATGGTTGGGTTGAAATGGAAATTTACAGGTACTAGCAAAAGTGGCTAGACTGTGGGCTTGCATGTTTTGTTTTCTATGAATGGAAGCAAAGTTTGTTTCTAGGAGGTCTTTGATTAAGTCTAGAACGGTTTCCCTTTAGTATATTGACCAAGTCTAGGATTGTTCACAGCGTATTCACCATTAATATGTTTAATAATGAGTTCTGAGTCTCCCATGATGGAAACTCTTTTGGCTCCAAGTTTCCTAACCAATTGTAACCCTAGAATTAGGGCTTCATATTCGGCCATGTTATTGGTACACTTGAATTTCAATCTGAAAGCATGTCTCTCATCATGATTATTCTCCATATTATGGATCCACATTCCTGCACCAGCCCCTAACCTATTGACAAACCCATCAAAGTCTAGATGCCATAGTGACTCATGAAAAATGTTCTCACTGTCAATTATTTTGTATTTCAGGTCTTTAGCTGTGATTTCCTTATTGTCATGATTTGCATTGTACAGGATAAAAGAGTCCATATCTGAATGCATGGAGTATATGGGAAATTTTTGTGGTTTTTATCACTACTTACCATGTATTTCATCAAGGTCTCTCTATATAATTTTCTTGTTTGGCCAAAAATAGATATGGTGGCATAAGACATATCCAACTGCAAGGATCCCTGCAGTTTTGCTCCCCATGAGCGATATAACAACATTCCATATTTCGGTGGGATGTCTGCAACTACAATGTCCATTAGAATACTCTTTGCAGGGCACTGGACAAGAGTTACACATAAGTACTTTTTCAAACCAAGGCATATAACTTGGCTGGAGTCAAAAGAAAACAAACCCTTATATGGTCTAGTAATGTTTAGGTTCAGTGTCACCATGATTGTCTTTGGCTTCAAATTATGGGATGCCCTTGAGTCCAACATAGGATTATGAAATATTTTGTCATGAATGTTAGGCTAATGTAGAAAGGAGGAACTCCCCCTTGCTGATGAATACCATTGGCTTCAGGGCCAAACAATAATTCAGGCTAATCGTCATTTAAGTTAACAACATCCTCTCCCTCTCCTATGTTTAAAGTTTCAGTTATATGTGACCTATATGATTCATTCTTTACTAGTTCTGTCAAGGGAACTGATATTTTTAATTTTTCTATTTCAGTTTTGATGTTGAAAGGGAGCTGAGCTTTGTTTGTTTGACTTAAATATTCCTTAACATGTGCAGTTTGTGTGTTCTTATCCTGTTTCTCAGTACTAGGCATTTCAGTCTGTGTTTCTACTGTTTTGCCTTGATTTATCTTATTTTGATTGTTTTCAGTAATTGTCTTTGTTTGAGTTTCAGTGGAGGTTATATCTACAATTTTAGGGGTAGAAGTCTCTGGTGTTCCCCTAGGGAGGATTTGTAACACTTTGGTAATAGGAGCTTCTTTTATTATTTTAGTCCGGGTCTAGATGGACCTTTTAATGGGAGTCTCATTGTTCTTTTTACTTCTTAAGTTTTATTGTTTGTGTACCTCATATATAGCTGACTCATATCCCTGTTTAAAATCAAAGGATTCACCAGATTCTAATTGCAACTACTGCAACATATATAACTATTGTTCTTCTTGAGTAAGAAAAACAGTGTCTTCATCTTTGGTTTCTAGTAAGTCAATCTGGGTATCATCCTCTCCTTCTTGGTTCTATGAATCCTCAACATACTTTTCTTGGAAGGGTGGCCTAATCTGTTGATCTGGTGTAGTGTTTTTTTATAGTGTTAGGGTTCTTCCTAAAATTGGGGTTTCTTAGTGGGGGTGGTTGTTGATTCTCCCATTGATTTTTCCTCTCCATGTTTTCTAATCTATCCATTATTCTCTCTAAACTCCTGGCTAAAATATCTACCTTTCCATCTGAAGTGGAAGTTTCCTCTTTAAATGCAAATTTCTTTTCTTTTCCCATTCGGGCTTTCTTGGCTAATAGGTTGGCCTCTACAATAACAATATTGCTTTGCATTTGTTCTAATGTTTCAAGGTTTCTTTCCCTTAATTGGTATGACATGGCAATGTCAAAACCACCAGGGAATTTAATTAATACTAGGTCAGGTGGAGGCTTAATATTGGCTGGAATTTCATTATAGATATTATTGAACTTACTGCAATATTCCTAAACTGACTCATTAGGAGCTCTTCTAATGTTTTCATATTTAGAAAGTATTTTCAATGGGTTTTTCTCTCTCTCCCATCTATCAATGAATAATCTGTGAAAATTAGCTAAGTCTGCAATATGGTTGGCAGGAAAGGCTTTGAACCATTTCTTGACATCCCCAGTCAAATTTTGGGTAAACAACCTCATTTGGACATCTTCTTCATTTATCTCATGAAACTCAAAAAAGTCAGACATATTGTTTAGATGTTGCTAGGCAGTGTATTGACCAGTAGCATTAAACATGAAGATTTTACTCTGATAATCTCCGAGAATGGCATGGAGTTGTGCAGGTAAAACTAGAGGTGCATATCGGTTTGCCATTGCTGTGATTCTGGCTTGAATAGGGGGTAAAGTTGTCGTACTTGAGTAAGGACTTGAAACGGATGGAGGTGAACTAGATGATGATGAGGATGGTGGATTAATAACTGGTTTAGGTGATTGGACTATGGTAGATACAATTGGTGAAGTTGTGGTAAAAGAAGGGGTATTTACAGTGAGTGAAGTTTGTGCAGAAACTTTAGGGGTAGCAATAGTAAGGGCAGTGATTCCAGCATATTTTTGAAGGTAAGAATCACCTATATTACTTATTAATTTAGAGGCCCAAGCTTCTATCTTGTCAAAAGTCTCCATGACAAATTTATTTAAATCTGAATGAATAATCCTTTTTTATTCAATGAGTTGAACAAACTCAGGGTCTAAGACTGTTTCATGGATTTCATTCTCAGATTTACTTCTAAATAATGAGAGGTCAAATGACAAATCAAAAGATATTTCCTCTAAAGTTAACAACTCCTCAGGGAGTGAATTGGCTCTAACTAACCAGCTACTACTTGCTTGAGTTTCTGCTATTTTGGGTTGTCTTAAAATTCTCTCTGGGTCATCAACTATAGTTGTAGGGTTTGGATTTGTGTTTGCCCTGGTATAGTGAATCTTCTTGGGAGCTAGAATTTTAACTTTTTAAACTATTTTTTTATGAAATTTTTCAAAATTAACTTCAGAAAAATGACCTTAAGGGGCTTAAGATTAAATTTAAGGTTTCCTTAAAGTTTTATGAGACTGGGAATCGAACTCCCCAATATGGTCACCAAAAATGTTATCACTGTGATATTTCTTTTGACGTTAATAAAGAAAGTAAAGTCAAAGGTAACCACAAACCACTTCTGGAGATCAGGACCTAACCTTCCTGATGCTCATAGAGGGCTCTCTCTTTATAATTTAACTTTGTTTTAGTTAAGATGATTTTAGGCTATTTGTTGTTTGCACTTGGGTTTTGGCTTGAAATTGGGTGGTGGGATCACTTTACTTAGATGAAAAAACGTTTGCTTTTACCATTGGGCTATAGAGTCGAATGTCAGACAAACAAGACTAGATTCAGTTTTAAAAACAATGTCTACAGGGCAAGATAAATGAGTTACTGCAGAAATCAAAGGCTAAATTATGGAATGTTTTCAAATCGGATCTAGGGAGAAATTAAGGGTTCCCTAGGCCGGACTCTAGAAGGAATGAAAGAAGTCAACTGAGATGGGAGAGCAATTAAGGGTTTTCAAATCTGGGCATCAAAGGAAAACATGTAAATGACTAACTGTGCAAAACAGAATGTACTTAAACAATTTCTAAGTAATATCTCCAGTTAATTCATTCAAATTTAGAACACATAATAAGGTAACAAAATCACGCAAAGAAGATACTTCACTGCAAATGGCTCATCTCATGAATCCTGTAGTGAAATGCTTTTATTACTTGCTCCACTCTGTTGACTTGAAAATGGTACAATCACCCTTAGGTTTAAGATCAAAATAACTCTATAAATGTAAAATAATCCACCATAATACTTCGAATCATGAGGTATTTATACAAAAGGAACTACAAAATATCTCAAACTGCATTGAGAACTAATCTAGGAAAAAGACATATCTTCATGCAAGAAGATAGAAACAACTATTGAACGGCTGCTTCCTGTCTCTGTTATTTAGGTTTTGCTGGCTTGCTCTTTGATCTTTTTCCCTTTATGTTGCTTGGCTGTTTGGTCTTTATGTTGGATGTTCTATTTTACTTTAACCTTTCACCGGATACTCTTTCATCTGATACACTTTCACCTTGCTGACCTGTCAATATCCTTTTACTGTGATATTTAACTTTTTACTGTACATTTATATTTTTACTGTGTATTTACTATAGTAAATCATTCAGTTTTTCCCATCTTTCCTAATGTGGCAATTGGATATTGAGCATCTTTATGTATATTTCATCTACCTCTGTATATTTGGCAAAAGTAGGCTTATTAATAAACAGGTGTTTTACCTCATGCTAGAGGTAAAACAAGTTTTCAAAAGTTTGATACAACACTTTCCCTGTTGGCATGCCCTTCATGGATGAAGTGATTACCTATTCTCTAGCCACTTCCCTGATTTTCTTATTATAATCCTAATGTGTCATTAACTTATCATTTATTACTAAGGGATTAGGTAATTCCTTTTCCTTCAAAAGTTTGAACTTAGCCATGAACCTGTCAATGGCTATTTGCATGTTTTGACACTTATCTTCTAAATTCAACATTAAATTCCTCTTAATGAAGACTTTTTTGACTTCCAAAATTGTACTTGTTCTGTCAGGTATCTCCAGTTCTTGCAGCTCATACTTATTCTTGGAGTTGAGGAAGTGGATGATCCTTGCTGCTTCCTCTGGGATATCTCCAAATTCTGTTTTAACCCTTTCAATGGCTTCTGTAACCTGCTTTATCAAATCAATCTATTCAAAAATTACCTGGATGGATGGCCAAATATCATTGATAGAGTCAATGATATTGGCCCACAGTTGTTTTTTAGCCTTACCTATAAGTTTACTAAATGTCAGTTCTTTCTCCAGGCTTTTCATCCTTTCATTCATCCTCGTAGCCTTTTGTTGTTGTTCTTTATGCATGATCTGGGAAAGTTTTCAATCTATCTCCAGGCTGGTGACTTTCTCCTTAATTTTGTTCATCTCATTGGTCTGAATGGACATTTCTTCCATTTCTTTGACCAACCTTTTTGCTCCATCACTTGTGGAAGTTGTTGTTGTTGATCATGTTGCTGATGTAGTTGGTGCAGATGTAGGTAGTGAAGTGGCCATTGGAGCAGTGGGAGCTAATGCTGCTTCCAAAGTAGAAGGTACAACTATGGTCACTGTTGGAATGGCAGTTGCAGGAGCACTATCAATACTAGCTTGTTTTAGCTGAATCAAGCTATCCAACTCCTTCTCCATCTCCTTTAACTGGTCATTTAGTTGCAGCACTAAGTCCATCATTTCCTCATGATTGGTCAGGCTTTCCAAGACTTCTTTTGTCTGTGGGTGCTACAAATGAGACAACTTGAGCTGTTTCTTGAGGGTTTCTATGTCATCATTCTTCTTTTTTATTAGTTTCTCTGTGGCCTTAACATCACTTGGTTCATGGCCCAATTCAATGACCAAGTCCTCCAAGGACTTTATCCTGGTGTCTTTAGCCTATGAAGAGGCCTTTTCCAGCTTGAATTGAGCTATTACATTGTCCAATGAATCTTGCAGCTTGTAAGAATCCATGGCCTTTGTTGTGAGGGTGGAGTAGATCATTTCTCTAGCCTGCTTGTGAAACTCTATCTGATCAATGGGATGAACATGCCTGGACAACACCTCAAAATTTGTCTTCCTGTAGTCTGTTGAGGTCTTCGGTTGCTATACGGTGGGCTACAAAAATGAGACTTGAATTTTTCCTTCTTTAATGTCAAAGGCTGACATCAGTCTAGTTTGGTTTGGCAGTGCAAGCTTGAGGAATTGGGCATATGTTTCTTCCTTCAGTTTCTCATTCCTCGTATTTATCTCTTTGAATCTGTCTTTGATGTTCTTTTCCTTGTCAGCTGGACTGACATAGGAAGAAACCTCCATACTCTTTTGTCTCTCTATCATCTATGTATTGGAGGTTGTTGGTTGTTGTGTTTCCTCTGATGCAGATGCTTCTTTACCTTTTTATCTGATTGCCTCAGTGTCAATTATTTCCTCTGATGCAATGTTCTCCTCTTGTTCAAAAAAAAGATTCAACTTGGGCCTCTTGCTTGGCTCAACCAGCTCATTAGTAGTCTCCATGGCAGAGCTAGATGCCTCATCCCTACTCCTCTTAGGATTCTTCCCCTCATTTAGTGGAGTCTGTATGACAGGAGGAATGTTCATTGGCTCCCCTTGTTCTGGAACCTGCAGGAAAGAGTTTTTATCAAATTGTCTTGCCAAATCAATAAGTGTGTTCTCTACATCCACTACAATGTTGTGCATGTCAATCAAGGTGTTCTACACCCACTCATCCTGGTTAGAAAATTGTTCAATGTCAGGTCTTGGGCGGTGGATGTATGCTTCCAACTTGACCCTGAGTCCGAGCTTGTTTATGACCCCATGAGGGTCATAGTTCCACATGAAACTGTTTCCTAATTTCATTAGTTGAAGTAACTTCTCAGCGTCTGGTCTAGCCTCTTTGTTGTTGCAAATGAATGGGCCTATTTGGTTTCTTAGCTTTAACTGTGTTTTCTTCCTATAAGCTAAGAAGTGGATCTCATCAGAGCTGATGATTTGTCTGAATTACTCAAGAGAAAATATCCTCATAGGGAGGTATTGGGCAACTTATAGGGGGCTAGCTCACAACCATAAATTCTGATCTTAGTGTGGTTTTGTTACAAGTACCAATCTCCCACCTTGTTGTTCTTGGCAAATTACAGTACTCTCTTGATCTCTGGGCTAATTCTATGCGGAGTCTTAGAAGTCATCATGTTCATGACTGGGTACACAAAAGAGTCTATGAAGTCTTTGTAGGTGAATGATGTGGAAAACTTGTGGACCAAAGGTGTCCAGTATATGACTGATCTCTCCTTTCCCTTGGTGTCCAATTTCTGGATTGTCAAAGGGAACTTATATGTCTGGTAATACAAGAACATATGAAACATCAAAGAAGAGTATTTGAAAACTCTTTCAGTGAGTAGTCTAGTGAATTGTTCATGCATTCTATCTGCAATGAGTGGGGCATAATCAAACATGATAGCAGGAGGCTTGCCTGGAGTGAAAATGGATGGGAAGGCCATGATGACCTTATCCACATACTCATTTGATGTGTATCTTAGGATGCATGAGAGCATGGTGATTATTCTCCTACTAGTCTCTGAAAAAATAGTGGCAGCATAGGGTGGAATGTCTATAAGAGTATGACGTTCCTCAATGATGAAATTATGGAAAATTTGTTTGACTTTCACTGGGTCTATTGTGATGTACTGGTCCAACAAATTTCCAATGGAAAAAGGGATCAGATTAAGACTAGGTCGGATTTGCAACATTTGGTTTATAGACTCTGGTGCAATAGTGAATAACAATTCATGGTTTGGGGCAACAATAGCCCTTTGGCTTGGAATGTAACACGCATGACAAAAATGTATAATGTCTGGGAATGTGTGAACTTATGGAAATATATATTTGGGAAAATTGGATTCCCAAAGGTTGATGTCATCAACATGGTTTAGGAACCTATCCTTACTCCAGGAGTAGATTCTCAGAAGGTGGCCTAGAGTGGCTGTGTCTTTAATTTGAAAATCCTTATTTGCTAAGCCTAAATGGTCAATGTCCAGGTGAGGGGTTGAGGCCAGTCTGACATCCAAAGAGGTTTGGGCAACCATCTTTGTGATAAAATGTGGGAATTGGGCTTACACAACTTGTGAAAATGGAGTCTTGACAACTCTGGTACAAGGATAGGGTATTAACAGTTTGCAAGATAGGGGTTTCGGTATTTGAGGGGAAATACTCTCAATTCAATGGAAATTTATTAAATTCAATTACTTTAATGTTTGAATTTATTGTATACTTTTGAATTTGAGAGGGTCGTTCTGGTTCTTTGTTGAAATACCTAGAATTTGAGGTTCAAGATGCAAACTGGTTTTGAATGGTGGCTGCAGAGGGTTCTGTGGCTTTAGTCGTGCACTGGAGCGCTGAAATGGGCTTTCGAAGCGTGTCTGGGAGGCAATTGGTTGTCAGAACTAGTTCTAGACGCTCGGGGGTGCAGGAGAGCTTAGGACGCTTTCGCAGAGAAAATGAACGAAAAAAGTGAAACTAGGGGTTTGCGGGCTTTTAACCAAGAGTTGTTAGAAAATGGTGCGGAAATTCGTTTAGTGAACAGTGACGATTTTTTCTTTCGAGGGGGAGGCGGTTTAGGGATCCATTGCACCGCTTTTGTGCAATTGGTGGTTTTTACCCAAGATCACGTGACTTGACGCAGTGCCACCACATAACCCAGGGGGGGCCTGAGCAATACCGCCCATATTGCATGCGCTCGAGCCAGTAAAGGGCGGGAGATGATGTGCGCGATATGGGCGAGGGTCGCAGGATCTGGGGGTGCAAAATCCAACGACCAACGCATGGCAGAGATGCACGGCGGGAGATGGGGGAGACATTTAGCAAGGCACAGGGGTTTATTACACTTAAGTGTAATTAATTAATGGATAAATGTGGGGTTATTCTGTAATGCAGGTTTATGGAGTGGGCCAAGGTTTTGTCGGGAAAATGATATTGTAGCGGAGTTAATAAAGTAATGCGAGAGGGAGATAATAGTTAGGATAAGAGGTTTTAGTGGGCTTTTTGGGGTTTTTAAGAAAATTAATCAAGCAAAAGTGATTTTTTCAAAGGGGAATGGGTTTCACACTAGGGAAAAAGGGTTTACATAAGTAATGAAGTGGTAAAAGGGGAAATTAATATGTATGTAGTGAGGGGTGAAACGGAATGGGGGGAAGTTAACCAAATGAACTTATGAGCATCCTTTTTCTTTCATAACTGCTCCTACACACTGAAACACATGATTAAGCATGACAAATGTGCTTATGCCTCAAATGGCTTGTATTTCTACAACCTTTTTTCTATTTACCCTTTTACTTTTTTCTTCCTTTTATTGGGTGCACTTAAGTTAGGAAACCCTTTTCTTTCCTTTTAATTTTATGAAACAAACTATCTACTGCTAACCTTATATCTTCCAAGGGCTCAGATTAAATTGATGAGCTCCTTTTATTTCTCTACCTATCTACTGATCTCCCAAGATTAAACTGTTTGGCTAAAGCTTTATTCTCTAACTATAAATAGGAAATTTAAAGCATGAAGTAGTCAAGATTAAACAATTTGACTATCATAGGTAGTGGCTACACACAACCATTATTTTAAACAGTAAAGTAAAGAGTAGTGGTACTTGGACTTGCACACTTTCATGATCTATTTTTGTTTGGGGTTCATATTTTTTTTTCTTATTCTTTTTGTCCTTTGATATTTCTTGTAGGACATACCCTCTTTACATTTTTTAATTTTAATATGGAAAACATTTGCAGAAAGCAAAAGTATGTACAATATTACAATACTTAATCTCAACCAATTCAAAATTATGAATCCTATCACTATAGGACTCTAACATGGAAAGGGGAGGGCGGCTACTAATTTCAGAAATACTGATCATTAATATGAGTAGGTTGTCCCAACTGTCAACCCGCATCCCAATCGGGGTAAGTATTAAAATTTATGTTACTTTAATATGAAGATTTTTAATTTATAAATTTTACAATACATTGAATCAATAACATGCTAAAAAAATCATAAATAACTTTATATTTTATTTGTTGATATGACATTTTATTAATTAATTATGAAAAAAATGACATAATTACTTTACATAATACTACCGAAAATATGAAGTTCTCTCTAGCCAAAGAAAAATAGTGCAAAAACAAATTCAGTTATATATACCT